>CANTUQ010000062.1:0-1200000 GCA_947683425.1 Excoecaria cochinchinensis
AATCGAGTTTTCCCGAATTATTGGGCTCGGATCCAAAATTTCACCACTTTTTACGATTACTCGATTTTGGTGATTTTCCCTAGTGGTACCCCTAGGGAAATCCGTAAAAATTCCGACGAAGCCAATTCTCGATGCGTTGTGACCGGCAAGCTTCCAGTAGCTATCCCAATCGAGTTTTCCCGAATTATTGGGCTCGGATCCAAAATTTCACCACTTTTTACGATTTCTCGATTTTGGTGATTTTCCCTAGTGGTACCCCTAGGAAAATCCGTAAAAATTCGTCGGATTCCGACGAAAACAATTCTCGATGCGTTGTGACCGGCAAGCTTCCAGTAGCTATCCCAATCGAGTTTTCCCGAATTATTGGGCTCGGATCCAAAATTTTACCACTTTTTACGATTTCTCGATTTTGGTGATTTTCCCTAGTGGTACCCCTATGAAAATCCGTAAAAATTCGTCGGATTCCGACGAAGCCAATTCTCGATGCGTTGTGACCGGCAAGCTTCCAGTAGCTATCCCAATCGAGTTTTCCCGAATTATTGGGCTCGGATCCAAAATTTTACCACTTTTTACGATTTCTCGATTTTGGTGATTTTCCCTAGTGGTACCCCTATGAAAATCCGTAAAAATTCGTCGGATTCCGACGAAGCCAATTCTCGATGCGTTGTGACCGGCAAGCTTCCAGTAGCTATCCCTATCGAGTTTTCCCGAATTATTGGGCTCGGATCCAAAATTTCACCACTTTTTACGATTTCTCGATTTTGGTGATTTTCCCTAGTGGTACCCCTAGGGAAATCCGTAAAAATTCCGACGAAGCCAATTCTCGATGCGTTGTGACCGGCAAGCTTCCAGCAGCTATCCCAATCGAGTTTTCCCGAATTATTGGGCTCGGATCCAAAATTTCACCACTTTTTACGATTTCTCGATTTTGGTGATTTTCCCTAGTGGTACCCCTAGGAAAATCCGTAAAAATTCGTCGGATTCCGACGAAACCAATTCTCGATGCGTTGTGACCGGCAAGCTTCCAGTAGCTATCCCAATCGAGTTTTCCCGAATTATTGGGCTCGGATCCAAAATTTCACCACTTTTTACGATTTCTCGATTTTGGTGATTTTCCCTAGTGGTACCCCTAGGGAAATCCGTAAAAATTCCGACGAAGCCAATTCTCGATGCGTTGTGACCGGCAAGCTTCCAGTTGCTATCTCAATCGAGTTTTCCCGAATTATTGGGCTCGGATCCAAAATTTCACCACTTTTTACGATTTCTCGATTTTGGTGATTTTCCCTTGTGGTACCCCTAGGGAAATCCGTAAAAATTCGTCGGATTCCGACGAAGCCAATTCTCGATGCGTTGTGACCGGCAAGCTTCCAGCAGCTATCCCAATCGAGTTTTCCCAAATTATTGGGCTCGGATCCAAAATTTCACCACTTTTTACGATTTCTCGATTTTGGTGATTTTCCCTAGTGGTACCCCTAGGGAAATCCGTAAAAATTCCGACGAAACCAATTCTCGATGCGTTGTGACCGGCAAGCTTCCAGTAGCTATCCCAATCGAGTTTTCCCGAATTATTGGGCTCGGATCCAAAATTTCACCACTTTTTACGATTTCTCGATTTTGGTGATTTTCCCTAGTGGTACCCCTAGGGAAATCCGTAAAATTTCGTCGGATTTCGACGAAGCCAATTCTCAATGCGTTGTGACCGGCAAGCTTCCAGTAGCTATCCCAATCGAGTTTTCCCGAATTATTGGGCTCGGATCCAAAATTTCACCACTTTTTACGATTTCTCGATTTTGGTGATTTTCCTTAGTGGTACCCCTAGGGAAATCCGTAAAAATTCGTCGGATTCCGACGAAGCCAATTCTCGATGCGTTGAGACCGGCAAGCTTCCAGTAGCTATCCCAATCGAGTTTTCCCGAATTATTGGGCTCGGATCCAAAATTTCACCACTTTTTACGATTTCTCGATTTTGGTGATTTTCCTTAGTGGTACCCCTAGGGAAATCCGTAAAATTCCGACGAAGCTAATTCTCGATGCGTTGTGAACTGCAAGTTTCCAGTAGCTATCCCAATCGAGTTTTCCCGAATTATTGGGCTCGGATCCAAAATTTCACCAGTTTTTACGATTTCTCGATTTTGGTGATTTTTCCTAGTGGTACCCCTAGGGAAATCCGTAAAAATTCGTCGGATTCCGACGAAGCCAATTCTCGATGCGTTGTGACCGGCAAGCTTCCAGTAGCTATCCCAATCGAGTTTTCCCGAATTATTGACCTCGGATCCAAAATTTCACCACTTTTTACGATTTCTCGATTTTGGTGATTTTCCCTAGTGGTACCCCTAGGGAAATCCGTAAAAATTCCGACGAAGCAAATTCTCGATGCGTTGTGACCGGCAAGCTTCCAGTAGCTATCCCAATCGAGTTTTCCCGAATTATTGGGCTCGGATCCAAAATTTCACCACTTTTTACGATTTCTCGATTTTGGTGATTTTCCCTAGTGGTACCCCTAGGGAAATCCGTAAAAATTTCGACGAAGCTAATTCTCGATGCGTTGTGACCTGCAAGTTTCCAGTAGCTATCCCAATCGAGTTTTCCCGAATTATTGGGCTCGGATCCAAAATTTCACCACTTTTTACGATTTCTCGATTTTGGTGATTTTCCCTAGTGGTACCCCTAGGGAAATCCGTAAAAATTCTGACGAAGCCAATTCTCGATGCGTTGTGACCGGCAAGCTTCCAGTAGCTATCCCAATCGAGTTTTCCCGAATTATTGGGCTCGGATCCAAAATTTCACCAGTTTTTACGATTTCTCGATTTTGGTGATTTTTCCTAGTGGTACCCCTAGGGAAATCCGTAAAAATTCGTCGGATTCCGACGAAGCCAATTCTCGATGCGTTGTGACCGGCAAGCTTCCAGTAGCTATCCCAATCGAGTTTTCCCGAATTATTGGGCTCGGATCCAAAATTTCACCACTTTTTACGATTTCTTGATTTTGGTGATTTTCCCTAGTGGTACCCCTAGAAAAATCCGTAAAAATTCTGACGAAGCCAATTCTCGATGCGTTGTGACCGGCAAGCTTCCAGTAGCTATCCCAATCGAGTTTTCACGAATTATTGGGCTCGGATCCAAAATTTCACCACTTTTTACGATTTCTTGATTTTGGTGATTTTCCCTAGTGGTACCCCTAGGGAAATCCGTAAAATTTCGTCGGATTCCGACGAAGCCAATTCTCGATGCGTTGTGACCGGCAAACTTCCAGTAGCTATCCCAATCGAGTTTTCCCGAATTATTGGGCTCGGATCAAAAATTTCACCACTTTTTACGATTTCTCGATTTTGGTGATTTTCCCTAGTGGTACCCCTAGGGAAATCCGTAAAATTTCGTCGGATTCCGACGAAGCCAATTCTCGATGCGTTGTGACCGGCAAACTTCCAGTAGCTATCCCAATCGAGTTTTCCCGAATTATTGGGCTCGGATCCAAAATTTCACCACTTTTTACGATTTCTCGATTTTGGTGATTTTCCCTAGTGGTACCCCTAGGGAAATCCGTAAAATTTCGTCGGATTCCGACGAAGCAAATTCTCGATGCGTTGTGACCGGCAAGCTTCCAGTAGCTATCCCAATCGAGTTTTCCCGAATTATTGGGCTCGGATCCAAAATTTCACCACTTTTTACGATTTCTCGATTTTGGTGATTTTCCCTAGTGGTACCCCTAGGGAAATCCGTAAAAATTTCGACGAAGCTAATTCTCGATGCGTTGTGACCTGCAAGTTTCCAGTAGCTATCCCAATCGAGTTTTCCCGAATTATTGGGCTCGGATCCAAAATTTCACCACTTTTTACGATTTCTCGATTTTGGTGATTTTCCCTAGTGGTACCCCTAGGGAAATCCGTAAAAATTCTGACGAAGCCAATTCTCGATGCGTTGTGACCGGCAAGCTTCCAGTAGCTATCCCAATCGAGTTTTCCCGAATTATTGGGCTCGGATCCAAAATTTCACCACTTTTTACGATTTCTCGATTTTGGTGATTTTCCCTAGTGGTACCCCTAGGAAAATCCGTAAAAATTCGTCGGATTTCGACGAAGCCAATTCTCGATGCGTTGTGACCGGCAAGCTTCCAGTAGCTATCCCAATCGAGTTTTCCCGAATTATTGGGCTCGGATACAAAATTTCACCACTTTTTACGATTTCTCGATTTTGGTGATTTTTCCTAGTGGTGCCCCTAGGGAAATCCGTAAAAATTCGTCGGATTCCGACGAAGCCAATTCTCGATGCGTTGTGACCGGCAAGCTTCCAGTAGCTATCCCAATCGAGTTTTCCCGAATTATTGGGCTCGGATCCAAAATTTCACCACTTTTTACGATTTCTTGATTTTGGTGATTTTCCCTAGTGGTACCCCTAGAAAAATCCGTAAAAATTCTGACGAAGCCAATTCTCGATGCGTTGTGACCGGCAAGCTTCCAGTAGCTATCCCAATCGAGTTTTCCCGAATTATTGGGCTCGGATCCAAAATTTCACCACTTTTTACGATTTCTTGATTTTGGTGATTTTCCCTAGTGGTACCCCTAGGGAAATCCGTAAAATTTCGTCGGATTCCGACGAAGCCAATTCTCGATGCGTTGTGACCGGCAAACTTCCAGTAGCTATCCCAATCGAGTTTTCCCGAATTATTGGGCTCGGATCGAAAATTTCACCACTTTTTACGATTTCTCGATTTTGGTGATTTTCCCTAGTGGTACCCCTAGGGAAATCCGTAAAATTTCGTCGGATTCCGACGAAGCCAATTCTCGATGCGTTGTGACCGGCAAGCTTCCAGTAGCTATCCCAATCGAGTTTTCCCGAATTATTCGGCTCGGATCCAAAATTTCACCACTTTTTACGATTTCTCGATTTTGGTGATTTTCCCTAGTGGTACCCCTAGGGAAATCCGTAAAAATTCGTCGGATTCCGACGAAGCCAATTCTCGATGCGTTGTGACCGGCAAGCTTCCAGTAGCTATCCCAATCGAGTTTTCCCGAATTATTGGGCTCGGATCCAAAATTTCACCACTTTTTACGATTTCTCGATTTTGGTGATTTTCCCTAGTGGTACACCTAGGGAAATCCGTAAAAATTCGTCGGATTTCGACGAAGCCAATTCTCGATGCGTTGTGACCGGCAAGCCTCCAGTAGCTATCTCAATCGAGTTTTCCCAAATTATTGGGCTAGGATCCAAAATTTACCACTTTTTACGATTTCTCGATTTTGGTGATTTTCCCTAGTGGTATCCCCTAGGGAAATCCGTAAAACTTCGTCGGATTCCGACGAAGCCAATTCTCGATGCGTTGTGACCGGCAAGCTTCCAGTAGCTATCCCAATCGAGTTTTCCCGAATTATTGGGCTCGGATCCAAAATTTCACCACTTTTTACGATTTCTCGATTTTGGTGATTTTCACTAGTGGTACCCCTAGGGAAATCCGTAAAAATTCGTCGGATTCCGACGAAGCCAATTCTCGATGCGTTGTGACCGGCAAGCTTCCAGTAGCTATCCCAATCGAGTTTTCCCGAATTATTGGGCTCGGATCCAAAATTTCACCACTTTTTACGATTTCTCGATTTTGGTAATTTTCCCTAATGGTACCCCTAGGGAAATCCGTAAAAATTCCGACGAACCAATTCTCGATGCGTTGTGACCGGCAAGCTTCGAGTAGCTATCCAAATCGAGTTTTCCCGAATTATTGGGCTCGGATCCAAAATTTCACCACTTTTTACGATTTCTCGATTTTGGTGATTTTCCCTAGTGGTACCCCTAGGGAAATCCGTAAAATTTCGTCGGATTCCGACGAAGCCAATTCTCGATGCGTTGTGACCGGCAAGCTTCCAGTAGCTATCCAAATCGAGTTTTCCCGAATTATTGGGCCCGGATCCAAAATTTTACCACTTTTTACGATTTCTCGATTTTGGTGATTTTTCCTAGTGGTACCCCTAGGGAAATCAGTAAAAATTCGTCGGATTCCGACGAAGCCAATTCTCGATGCGTTGTGACCGGCAAGCTTCCAGTAGCTATACCAATCGAGTTTTCCCGAATTATTGGGCTCGGATCCAAAATTTCACCACTTTTTACGATTTCTCGATTTTGGTGATTTTCCCTAGTGGTAACCCTAGGAAAATCCGTAAAAATTCCGACGAAGCCAATTCTCGATGCGTTGTGACCGGCAAGCTTCCAGTAGCTATCCCAATCGAGTTTTCCCGAATTATTGGGCTCGGATCCAAAATTTCACCACTTTTTACGATTTCTCGATTTTGGTGATTTTCCCTAGTGGTACCCCTAGGGAAATCCGTAAAAATTCGTCGGATTCCGACGAAGCCAATTCTCGATGCGTTGTGACCGGCAAGCTTCCAGTAGCTATCCTAATCGAGTTTTCCCGAATTATTGGGCTCGGATCCAAAATTTCACCACTTTTTACGATTTCTTGATTTTGGTAATTTTCCCTAATGGTACCCCTAGGGAAATCCGTAAAAATTCCGACGAAGCCAATTCTTGATGCGTTGTGACCGGCAAGCTTCCAGTAGCTATCCAAATCGAGTTTTCCCGAATTATTGGGCTCGGATCCAAAATTTCACCACTTTTTACGATTTCTCGATTTTGGTGATTTTCCCTAGTGGTACCCCTAGGGAAATCCGTAAAATTTCGTCGGATTCCGACGAAGCCAATTCTCGATGCGTTGTGACCGGCAAGCTTCCAGTAGCTATCCCAATCGAGTTTTCCCGAATTATTGGGCTCGGATCCAAAATTTCACCAGTTTTTACGATTTCTCGATTTTGGTGATTTTTCCTAGTGGTACCCCTAGGGAAATCCGTAAAAATTCGTCGGATTCCGACGAAGCCAATTCTCGATGCGTTGTGACCGGCAAGCTTCCAGTAGCTATCCCAATCGAGTTTTCCCGAATTATTGGGCTCGGATCCAAAATTTCACCACTTTTTACGATTTCTCGATTTTGGTGATTTTCCCTAGTGATACCCATAGGGAAATCCGTAAAAATTCGTCGGATTCCAACGAAACCAATTCTCGATGCGTTGTGACCGGCAAGCTTCCAGTAGCTATCCCAATCGAGTTTTCCCGAATTATTGGGCTCGGATCCAAAATTTCACCATTTTTTACGATTTCTCGATTTTGGTGATTTTTCCTAGTGGTACCCCTAGGGAAATCCGTAAAAATTCCGACGAAGCCAATTCTCGATGCGTTGTGACCGGCAAGCTTCCAGTAGCTATCCCAATCGAGTTTTCCCGAATTATTGGGCTCGGATCCAAAATTTCACCACTTTTTACGATTTCTCGATTTTGGTGATTTTCCCTAGTGGTACCCCTATGAAAATCCGTAAAAATTCGTCGGATTCCGACGAAGCCAATTCTCGATGCGTTGTGACCGGCAAGCTTCCAGTAGCTATCCCTATCGAGTTTTCCCGAATTATTGGGCTCGGATCCAAAATTTCACCACTTTTTACGATTTCTCGATTTTGGTGATTTTCCCTAGTGGTACCCCTAGGGAAATCCGTAAAAATTCCGACGAAGCCAATTCTCGATGCGTTTTGACCGGCAAGCTTCCAGCAGCTATCCCAATCGAGTTTTCCCGAATTATTGGGCTCGGATCCAAAATTTCACCACTTTTTACGATTACTCGATTTTGGTGATTTTCCCTAGTGGTACCCCTAGGGAAATCCGTAAAAATTCCGACGAAGCCAATTCTCGATGCGTTGTGACCGGCAAGCTTCCAGTAGCTATCCCAATCGAGTTTTCCCGAATTATTGGGCTCGGATCCAAAATTTTACCACTTTTTACGATTTCTCGATTTTGGTGATTTTCCCTAGTGGTACCCCTAGGAAAATCCGTAAAAATTCGTCGGATTCCGACGAAAACAATTCTCGATGCGTTGTGACCGGCAAGCTTCCAGTAGCTATCCCAATCGAGTTTTCCCGAATTATTGGGCTCGGATCCAAAATTTTACCACTTTTTACGATTTCTCGATTTTGGTGATTTTCCCTAGTGGTACCCCTATGAAAATCCGTAAAAATTCGTCGGATTCCGACGAAGCCAATTCTCGATGCGTTGTGACCGGCAAGCTTCCAGTAGCTATCCCAATCGAGTTTTCCCGAATTATTGGGCTCGGATCCAAAATTTTACCACTTTTTACGATTTCTCGATTTTGGTGATTTTCCCTAGTGGTACCCCTATGAAAATCCGTAAAAATTCGTCGGATTCCGACGAAGCCAATTCTCGATGCGTTGTGACCGGCAAGCTTCCAGTAGCTATCCCTATCGAGTTTTCCCGAATTATTGGGCTCGGATCCAAAATTTCACCACTTTTTACGATTTCTCGATTTTGGTGATTTTCCCTAGTGGTACCCCTAGGGAAATCCGTAAAAATTCCGACGAAGCCAATTCTCGATGCGTTGTGACCGGCAAGCTTCCAGCAGCTATCCCAATCGAGTTTTCCCGAATTATTGGGCTCGGATCCAAAATTTCACCACTTTTTACGATTTCTCGATTTTGGTGATTTTCCCTAGTGGTACCCCTAGGAAAATCCGTAAAAATTCGTCGGATTCCGACGAAACCAATTCTCGATGCGTTGTGACCGGCAAGCTTCCAGTAGCTATCCCAATCGAGTTTTCCCGAATTATTGGGCTCGGATCCAAAATTTCACCACTTTTTACGATTTCTCGATTTTGGTGATTTTCCCTAGTGGTACCCCTAGGGAAATCCGTAAAAATTCCGACGAAGCCAATTCTCGATGCGTTGTGACCGGCAAGCTTCCAGTTGCTATCTCAATCGAGTTTTCCCGAATTATTGGGCTCGGATCCAAAATTTCACCACTTTTTACGATTTCTCGATTTTGGTGATTTTCCCTTGTGGTACCCCTAGGGAAATCCGTAAAAATTCGTCGGATTCCGACGAAGCCAATTCTCGATGCGTTGTGACCGGCAAGCTTCCAGTAGCTATCCCAATCGAGTTTTCCCAAATTATTGGGCTCGGATCCAAAATTTCACCACTTTTTACGATTTCTCGATTTTGGTGATTTTCCCTAGTGGTACCCCTAGGGAAATCCGTAAAAATTCCGACGAAACCAATTCTCGATGCGTTGTGACCGGCAAGCTTCCAGTAGCTATCCCAATCGAGTTTTCCCGAATTATTGGGCTCGGATCCAAAATTTCACCACTTTTTACGATTTCTCGATTTTGGTGATTTTCCCTAGTGGTACCCCTAGGGAAATCCGTAAAATTTCGTCGGATTTCGACGAAGCCAATTCTCAATGCGTTGTGACCGGCAAGCTTCCAGTAGCTATCCCAATCGAGTTTTCCCGAATTATTGGGCTCGGATCCAAAATTTCACCACTTTTTACGATTTCTCGATTTTGGTGATTTTCCTTAGTGGTACCCCTAGGGAAATCCGTAAAAATTCGTCGGATTCCGACGAAGCCAATTCTCGATGCGTTGAGACCGGCAAGCTTCCAGTAGCTATCCCAATCGAGTTTTCCCGAATTATTGGGCTCGGATCCAAAATTTCACCACTTTTTACGATTTCTCGATTTTGGTGATTTTCCTTAGTGGTACCCCTAGGGAAATCCGTAAAAATTCCGACGAAGCTAATTCTCGATGCGTTGTGAACTGCAAGTTTCCAGTAGCTATCCCAATCGAGTTTTCCCGAATTATTGGGCTCGGATCCAAAATTTCACCAGTTTTTACGATTTCTCGATTTTGGTGATTTTTCCTAGTGGTACCCCTAGGGAAATCCGTAAAAATTCGTCGGATTCCGACGAAGCCAATTCTCGATGCGTTGTGACCGGCAAGCTTCCAGTAGCTATCCCAATCGAGTTTTCCCGAATTATTGACCTCGGATCCAAAATTTCACCACTTTTTACGATTTCTCGATTTTGGTGATTTTCCCTAGTGGTACCCCTAGGGAAATCCGTAAAAATTCCGACGAAGCAAATTCTCGATGCGTTGTGACCGGCAAGCTTCCAGTAGCTATCCCAATCGAGTTTTCCCGAATTATTGGGCTCGGATCCAAAATTTCACCACTTTTTACGATTTCTCGATTTTGGTGATTTTCCCTAGTGGTACCCCTAGGGAAATCCGTAAAAATTTCGACGAAGCTAATTCTCGATGCGTTGTGACCTGCAAGTTTCCAGTAGCTATCCCAATCGAGTTTTCCCGAATTATTGGGCTCGGATCCAAAATTTCACCACTTTTTACGATTTCTCGATTTTGGTGATTTTCCCTAGTGGTACCCCTAGGGAAATCCGTAAAAATTCTGACGAAGCCAATTCTCGATGCGTTGTGACCGGCAAGCTTCCAGTAGCTATCCCAATCGAGTTTTCCCGAATTATTGGGCTCGGATCCAAAATTTCACCAGTTTTTACGATTTCTCGATTTTGGTGATTTTTCCTAGTGGTACCCCTAGGGAAATCCGTAAAAATTCGTCGGATTCCGACGAAGCCAATTCTCGATGCGTTGTGACCGGCAAGCTTCCAGTAGCTATCCCAATCGAGTTTTCCCGAATTATTGGGCTCGGATCCAAAATTTCACCACTTTTTACGATTTCTTGATTTTGGTGATTTTCCCTAGTGGTACCCCTAGAAAAATCCGTAAAAATTCTGACGAAGCCAATTCTCGATGCGTTGTGACCGGCAAGCTTCCAGTAGCTATCCCAATCGAGTTTTCACGAATTATTGGGCTCGGATCCAAAATTTCACCACTTTTTACGATTTCTTGATTTTGGTGATTTTCCCTAGTGGTACCCCTAGGGAAATCCGTAAAATTTCGTCGGATTCCGACGAAGCCAATTCTCGATGCGTTGTGACCGGCAAACTTCCAGTAGCTATCCCAATCGAGTTTTCCCGAATTATTGGGCTCGGATCAAAAATTTCACCACTTTTTACGATTTCTCGATTTTGGTGATTTTCCCTAGTGGTACCCCTAGGGAAATCCGTAAAATTTCGTCGGATTCCGACGAAGCCAATTCTCGATGCGTTGTGACCGGCAAACTTCCAGTAGCTATCCCAATCGAGTTTTCCCGAATTATTGGGCTCGGATCCAAAATTTCACCACTTTTTACGATTTCTCGATTTTGGTGATTTTCCCTAGTGGTACCCCTAGGGAAATCCGTAAAATTTCGTCGGATTCCGACGAAGCAAATTCTCGATGCGTTGTGACCGGCAAGCTTCCAGTAGCTATCCCAATCGAGTTTTCCCGAATTATTGGGCTCGGATCCAAAATTTCACCACTTTTTACGATTTCTCGATTTTGGTGATTTTCCCTAGTGGTACCCCTAGGGAAATCCGTAAAAATTTCGACGAAGCTAATTCTCGATGCGTTGTGACCTGCAAGTTTCCAGTAGCTATCCCAATCGAGTTTTCCCGAATTATTGGGCTCGGATCCAAAATTTCACCACTTTTTACGATTTCTCGATTTTGGTGATTTTCCCTAGTGGTACCCCTAGGGAAATCCGTAAAAATTCTGACGAAGCCAATTCTCGATGCGTTGTGACCGGCAAGCTTCCAGTAGCTATCCCAATCGAGTTTTCCCGAATTATTGGGCTCGGATCCAAAATTTCACCACTTTTTACGATTTCTCGATTTTGGTGATTTTCCCTAGTGGTACCCCTAGGAAAATCCGTAAAAATTCGTCGGATTTCGACGAAGCCAATTCTCGATGCGTTGTGACCGGCAAGCTTCCAGTAGCTATCCCAATCGAGTTTTCCCGAATTATTGGGCTCGGATACAAAATTTCACCACTTTTTACGATTTCTCGATTTTGGTGATTTTTCCTAGTGGTGCCCCTAGGGAAATCCGTAAAAATTCGTCGGATTCCGACGAAGCCAATTCTCGATGCGTTGTGACCGGCAAGCTTCCAGTAGCTATCCCAATCGAGTTTTCCCGAATTATTGGGCTCGGATCCAAAATTTCACCACTTTTTACGATTTCTTGATTTTGGTGATTTTCCCTAGTGGTACCCCTAGAAAAATCCGTAAAAATTCTGACGAAGCCAATTCTCGATGCGTTGTGACCGGCAAGCTTCCAGTAGCTATCCCAATCGAGTTTTCCCGAATTATTGGGCTCGGATCCAAAATTTCACCACTTTTTACGATTTCTTGATTTTGGTGATTTTCCCTAGTGGTACCCCTAGGGAAATCCGTAAAATTTCGTCGGATTCCGACGAAGCCAATTCTCGATGCGTTGTGACCGGCAAACTTCCAGTAGCTATCCCAATCGAGTTTTCCCGAATTATTGGGCTCGGATCGAAAATTTCACCACTTTTTACGATTTCTCGATTTTGGTGATTTTCCCTAGTGGTACCCCTAGGGAAATCCGTAAAATTTCGTCGGATTCCGACGAAGCCAATTCTCGATGCGTTGTGACCGGCAAGCTTCCAGTAGCTATCCCAATCGAGTTTTCCCGAATTATTCGGCTCGGATCCAAAATTTCACCACTTTTTACGATTTCTCGATTTTGGTGATTTTCCCTAGTGGTACCCCTAGGGAAATCCGTAAAAATTCGTCGGATTCCGACGAAGCCAATTCTCGATGCGTTGTGACCGGCAAGCTTCCAGTAGCTATCCCAATCGAGTTTTCCCGAATTATTGGGCTCGGATCCAAAATTTCACCACTTTTTACGATTTCTCGATTTTGGTGATTTTCCCTAGTGGTACACCTAGGGAAATCCGTAAAAATTCGTCGGATTTCGACGAAGCCAATTCTCGATGCGTTGTGACCGGCAAGCCTCCAGTAGCTATCTCAATCGAGTTTTCCCAAATTATTGGGCTAGGATCCAAAATTTTACCACTTTTTACGATTTCTCGATTTTGGTGATTTTCCCTAGTGGTATCCCTAGGGAAATCCGTAAAACTTCGTCGGATTCCGACGAAGCCAATTCTCGATGCGTTGTGACCGGCAAGCTTCCAGTAGCTATCCCAATCGAGTTTTCCCGAATTATTGGGCTCGGATCCAAAATTTCACCACTTTTTACGATTTCTCGATTTTGGTGATTTTCACTAGTGGTACCCCTAGGGAAATCCGTAAAAATTCGTCGGATTCCGACGAAGCCAATTCTCGATGCGTTGTGACCGGCAAGCTTCCAGTAGCTATCCCAATCGAGTTTTCCCGAATTATTGGGCTCGGATCCAAAATTTCACCACTTTTTACGATTTCTTGATTTTGGTGATTTTCCCTAGTGGTACCCCTAGAAAAATCCGTAAAAATTCTGACGAAGCCAATTCTCGATGCGTTGTGACCGGCAAGCTTCCAGTAGCTATCCCAATCGAGTTTTCCCGAATTATTGGGCTCGGATCCAAAATTTCACCACTTTTTACGATTTCTCGATTTTGGTGATTTTCCCTAGTGGTAACCCTAGGAAAATCCGTAAAAATTCCGACGAAGCCAATTCTCGATGCGTTGTGACCGGCAAGCTTCCAGTAGCTATCCAAATCGAGTTTTCCCGAATTATTGGGCCCGGATCCAAAATTTTACCACTTTTTACGATTTCTCGATTTTGGTGATTTTTCCTAGTGGTACCCCTAGGGAAATCAGTAAAAATTCGTCGGATTCCGACGAAGCCAATTCTCGATGCGTTGTGACCGGCAAGCTTCCAGTAGCTATACCAATCGAGTTTTCCCGAATTATTGGGCTCGGATCCAAAATTTCACCACTTTTTACGATTTCTCGATTTTGGTGATTTTCCCTAGTGGTAACCCTAGGAAAATCCGTAAAAATTCCGACGAAGCCAATTCTCGATGCGTTGTGACCGGCAAGCTTCCAGTAGCTATCCCAATCGAGTTTTCCCGAATTATTGGGCTCGGATCCAAAATTTCACCACTTTTTACGATTTCTCGATTTTGGTGATTTTCCCTAGTGGTACCCCTAGGGAAATCCGTAAAAATTCCTCGGATTCCGACGAAGCCAATTCTCGATGCGTTGTGACCGGCAAGCTTCCAGTAGCTATCCTAATCGAGTTTTCCCGAATTATTGGGCTCGGATCCAAAATTTCACCACTTTTTACGATTTCTTGATTTTGGTAATTTTCCCTAATGGTACCCCTAGGGAAATCCGTAAAAATTCCGACGAAGCCAATTCTCGATGCGTTGTGACCGGCAAGCTTCCAGTAGCTATCCAAATCGAGTTTTCCCGAATTATTGGGCTCGGATCCAAAATTTCACCACTTTTTACGATTTCTCGATTTTGGTGATTTTCCCTAGTGGTACCCCTAGGGAAATCCGTAAAATTTCGTCGGATTCCGACGAAGCCAATTCTCGATGCGTTGTGACCGGCAAGCTTCCAGTAGCTATCCCAATCGAGTTTTCCCGAATTATTGGGCTCGGATCCAAAATTTCACCACTTTTTACGATTTCTCGATTTTGGTGATTTTCCCTAGTGGCACCCCTAGGGAAATCCGTAAAAATTCGTCGGATTCCGACGAAGCCAATTCTCGATGCGTTGTGACCGGCAAGCTTCCAGTAGCTATCCCAATCGACTTTTCCCGAATTATTTGGCTCGGATCCAAAATTTCACCACTTTTTACGATTTCTCGATTTTGGTGATTTTCCCTAGTGGTACCCATAAGGAAATCCGTAAAAATTCGTAGGATTCCGACGAATCCAATTCTCGATGCGTTGTGACCGGCAAGCTTCCAGTAGCTATCCCAATCGAGTTTTCCCGAATTATTGGGCTCGTATCCAAAATTTCACCACTTTTTACGATTTCTCGATTTTGGTGATTTTCCCTAGTGGTACCACTAGGGAAATCCGTAAAAATTCGTCGGATTCCGACGAAGCCAATTCTCGATGCGTTGTGACCGGCAAGCTTCCAGTAGCTATCCCAATCGAGTTTTCCCGAATTATTGGGCTCGGATCCAAAATTTCACCACTTTTTACGATTTCTCGATTTTGGTGATTTTCCTTAGTGGTACCCCTAGGGAAATCCGTAAAAATTCGTCGGATTCCGACGAAGCCAATTCTCGATGCGTTGTGACCGGCAAGCTTCCAGTAGCTATCCCAATCGAGTTTTCCCGAATTATTGGGCTCGTATCCAAAATTTCACCACTTTTTACGATTTCTCGATTTTGGTGATTTTCCCTAGTGGTACACCTAGGAAAATCCGTAAAAATTCGTCGGATTTCGACAAAGCCAATTCTCGATGCGTTGTGACCGGCAAGCTTCCAGTAGCTATCCCAATCGAGTTTTCCCGAATTATTGGGCTAGGATCCAAAATTTCACCACTTTTTACGATTTCTCGATTTTGGTGATTTTCCCTAGTGGTATCCCTAGGGAAATCCGTAAAACTTCGTCGGATTCCGACGAAGCCAATTCTCGATGCGTTGTGACCGGCAAGCTTCCAGTAGCTATCCCAATCGAGTTTTTCCGAATTATTGGGCTCGGATCCAAAATTTCACCACTTTTTACGATTTCTCGATTTTGGTGATTTTCCCTAGTGGTACCCCTAGGGAAATCCGTAAAAATTCGTCGGATTCCGACAAAGCCAATTCTCGATGCGTTGTGACCGGCAAGCTTTCAGTAGCTATCCCAATCGAGTTTTCCCGAATTATTGGGCTCGGATCCAAAATTTCACCACTATTTACGATTTCTTGATTTTGGTGATTTTCCCTAGTGGTACCCCTAGAAAAATCCGTAAAAATTCTGACGAATCCAATTCTCGATACGTTGTGACCGGCAAGCTTCCAGTAGCTATCCCAATCGAGTTTTCCCGAATTATTGGGCTCAGATCGAAAATTTTATGACTTTTTACGATTTCTCGATTTTGGTGATTTTCCCTAGTGGTACCCCTAGGGAAATCCGTAAAATTTCGTCGGATTCCGACGAAGCCAATTCTCGATGCGTTGTGACCGGCAAGCTTCCAGTAGCTATCCCAATCGAGTTTTCCCGAATTATTGGGCTCGGATCCAAAATTTCACCACTTTTTACGATTTCTCGATTTTGGTGATTTTCCCTAGTGGCACCCCTAGGAAAATCCGTAAAAATTCGTCGGATTCCGACGAAGCCAATTCTCGATGCGTTGTGACCGGCAAGCTTCCAGTAGCTATCCCAATCGAGTTTTCCCGAATTATTGGGCTCGGATCCAAAATTTCACAACTTTTTACGATTTCTCGATTTTGGTGATTTTCCCTAGTGGTACCCCTAGGGAAATCCGTAAAAATTCGTCGGATTCCGACGAAGCCAATTCTCGATATGTTGTGACCGGCAAGCTTCCAGTAGCTATCCCAATCGAGTTTTCCCGAATTATTGGGCTCGGATCCAAAATTTCACCACTTTTTACGATTTCTCGATTTTGGTGATTTTCCCTAGTGGTACCCCTAGGGAAATCCGTAAAAATTCCGACGAAGCCAATTCTCGATGCGTTGTGACCGGCAAGCTTCCAGTAGCTATCCCAATCGAGTTTTCCCGAATTATTGTGCTCGGATCCAAAATTTCACCAATTTTTACGATTTCTCGATTTTGGTGATTTTCCCTAGTGGTACCCCTAGGGAAATCCGTAAAAATTTCGACGAAGCCAATTCTCGATGCGTTGTGACCGGCAAGCTTCCAGTAGCTATCCCAATCGAGTTTTCCCGAATTATTCGGCTTGGATCCAAAATTTCACCACTTTTTACGATTTCTCGATTTTGGTGATTTTCCCTAGTGGTACCCCTAGGGAAATCCGTAAAAATTCGTCGGATTCCGACGAAGCCAATTCTCGATACGTTGTGACCGGCAAGCTTCCAGTAGCTATCCCAATCGAGTTTTCCCGAATTATTGGGCTCGGATCCAAAATTTCACCACTTTTTACGATTTCTCGATTTTGGTGATTTTCCCTAGTGGTACCCCTAGGGAAATCCGTAAAAATTCCGACGAAGCCAATTCTCGATGCGTTGTGACCGGCAAGCTTCCAGTAGCTATCCCAATCGAGTTTTCCCGAATTATTGGGCTTGGATCCAAAATTTCACCACTTTTTACGATTTCTCGATTTTGGTGATTTTCCCTAGTGGTACCCCTAGGGAAATCCGTAAAAATTCGTCGGATTCCGACGAAGCCAATTCTCGATACGTTGTGACCGGCAAGCTTCCAGTAGCTATCCCAATCGAGTTTTCCCGAATTATTGGGCTCGGATCCAAAATTTCACCACTTTTTACGATTTCTCGATTTTGGTGATTTTCCCTAGTGGTACCCCTAGGGAAATCCGTAAAAATTCCGACGAAGCCAATTCTCGATGCGTTGTGACCGGCAAGCTTCCAGTAGCTATCCCAATCGAGTTTTCCCGAATTATTGGGCCCGGATCCAAAATTTCACCACTTTTTACGATTTCTCGATTTTGGTGATTTTCCCTAGTGGTAACCCTAGGGAAATCCGTAAAAATTCCGAGGAAGCCAATTCTCGATGCGTTGTGACCGGCAAGCTTCCAGTAGCTATGCCAATCGAGTTTTCCCGAATTATTGGGCTCGGATCCAAAATTTCACCACTTTTTACGATTTCTCGATTTTGGTGATTTTCCCTAGTGGTACCCCTAGGGAAATCCGTAAAAATTCCGATGAAGCCAATTCTCGATGCGTTGTGACCGGTAAGCTTCCAGTAGCTATCCCAATCGAGTTTTCCCAAATTATTGGGCTCGGATCCAAAATTTCACAACTTTTTACGATTTCTCGATTTTGGTGATTTTCCCTAGTGGTACCCCTAGGGAAATCCGTAAAAATTCGTCGGATTTCGACGAAGCCAATTCTCGATGCGTTGTGACCGGCAAGCTTCCAGTAGCTATCCCAATCGAGTTTTCCCGAATTATTGGGCTCGGATCAAAAATTTCACCACTTTTTACGATTTCTCGATTTTGGTGATTTTCCTTAGTGGTACCCCTAGGGAAATCCGTAAAAATTCGTCGGATTCCGACGAAGCCAATTCTCGATGCGTTGTGACCGGCAAGCTTCCAGTAGCTATCCCAATCGAGTTTTCCCGAATTATTTGGCTCGGATCCAAAATTTCACCACTTTTTACGATTTCTCGATTTTGGTGATTTTCCCTAGTGGTACCCCTAGGGAAATCCGTAAAAATTCGTAGGATTCCGACGAAGCCAATTCTCGATGCGTTGTGACCGGCAAGCTTCCAGTAGCTATCCCAATCGAGTTTTCCCGAATTATTGGGCTCGTATTCAAAATTTCACCACTTTTTACGATTTCTCGATTTTGGTGATTTTCCCTAGTGGTACCCCTAGTGAAATCCGTAAAAATTCGTCGGATTCCGACGAAGCCAATTCTCGATGCGTTGTGACCGGCAAGCTTCCAGTAGCTATCCCAATCGAGTTTTCCCGAATTATTGGGCTCGGATCCAAAATTTCACCACTTTTTACGATTTCTCGATTTTGGTGATTTTCCCTAGTGGTACCCCTAGGAAAATCCGTAAAAATTCCGACAAAGCCAATTCTCGATGCGTTGTGACCGGCAAGCTTCCAGTAGCTATCCCAATCGAGTTTTCCCGAATTATTGGGCTCGGATCCAAAATTTCACCACTTTTTACGATTTCTCGATTTTGGTGATTTTCCCTAGTGGTACCCCTAGGGAAATCCGTAAAAATTCGTCGGATTCCGACGAAACCAATTCTCGATGCGTTGTGACCGGCAAGCTTCCAGTAGCTATCCCAATCGAGTTTTCACGAATTATTGGGCTCGGATCCAAAATTTCACCACTTTTTACGATTTCTCGATTTTAGTGATTTTCCCTAGTGGTACCCCTAGGGAAATCCATAAATATTCGTCGGATTCCGACGAAGCCAATTCTCGATGCGTTGTGACCGGCAAGCTTCCAGTAGCTATCCCAATCGAGTTTTCCCGAATTATTGAGCTCGGATCCAAAATTTCACCACTTTTTACGATTTCTCGATTTTGGTGATTTTCCCTAGTGGTACCCCTAGGGAAATCCATAAATATTCGTCGGATTCCGACGAAGCCAATTCTCGATGCGTCGTGACCGGCAAGCTTCCAGTAGCTATCCCAATCGAGTTTTCCAGAATTATTGGGCTCGGATCCAAAATTTCACCACTTTTTACGATTTTTCGATTCTGGTGATTTTCCCTAGTGGTGGTACCCCTAGGGAAATCCGTAAAAATTCGTCAGATTCCGACGAGGCCAATTCTCGATGCGTTGTGACCGGCAAGCTTCCAGTAGCTATCCCAATCGAGTTTTCCCGAATTATTGGGCTCGGATCCAAAATTTCACCACTTTTTACGATTTCTCGATTCTGGCGATTTTCCCTAGTGGTACCCCTAGGGAAATCCGTAAAAGTTCGTCGGATTCCGACGAAGCCAGTTCTCGATGCGTTGTGACCGGCAAGCTTCCAGTAGCTATCCCAATCGAGTTTTCCCGAATTATTGGGCTCGCATCCAAAATTTCACCACTTTTTACGATTTTTCGATTCTGGCGATTTTCCCTAGTGGTACCCCTAGGGAAATCCGTAAAAGTTCGTCGGATTCCGACGAAGCCAGTTCTCGATGCGTTGTGACCGGCAAGCTTCCAGTAGCTATCCCAATCGAGTTTTCCCGAATTATTGGGCTCGGATCCAAAATTTTACCGCTTTTTACGATTTCTCGATTTTGGTGATTTTCCCTAGTGGTACCCCTAGGGAAATCCGTAAAAATTCGTCGGATTCCGACGAAGCCAATTCTCGATGCGTTGTGACCGGCAAGCTTCCAGTAGCTATCCCAATCGAGTTTTCCCGAATTATTGGGCTCGGATCCAAAATTTCATCACTTTTTACGATTTCTCGATTTTGGTGATTTTCCCTAGTGGTACCCCTAGGGAAATCCGTAAAAATTCCGATGAAGCCAATTCTCGATGCGTTGTGACCGGTAAGCTTCCAGTAGCTATCCCAATCGAGTTTTCCCGAATTATTGGGCTCGGATCCAAAATTTCACCACTTTTTACGATTTCTCGATTTTGGTGATTTTTCCTAGTGGTACCCCTAGAGAAATCCGTAAAAATTCCGACGAAGCCAATTCTCGATGCGTTGTGACCGGCAAGCTTCCAGTAGCTATCCCAATCAATTTTTCCCGAATTATTGGGCTCGGATCAAAAATTTCACCACTTTTTACGATTTCTCGATTTTGGTGATTTTCCTTAGTGGTACCCCTAGGGAAATCCGTAAAAATTCGTCGGATTCCGACGAAGCCAATTCTCGATGCGTTGTGACCGGCAAGCTTCCAGTAGCTATCCCAATCGACTTTTCCCGAATTATTTGGCTCGGATCCAAAATTTCACCACTTTTTACGATTTCTCGATTTTGGTGATTTTCCCTAGTGGTACCCATAAGGAAATCCGTAAAAATTCGTAAGATTCCGACGAATCCAATTCTCGATGCGTTGTGACCGGCAAGCTTCCAGTAGCTATCCCAATCGAGTTTTCCCGAATTATTGGGCTCGTATCCAAAATTGCACCACTTTTTACGATTTCTCGATTTTGGTGATTTTCCCTAGTGGTACCACTAGGGAAATCCGTAAAAATTCGTCGGATTCCGACGAAGCCAATTCTCGATGCGTTGTGACCGGCAAGCTTCCAGTAGCTATCCCAATCGAGTTTTCCCGAATTATTTGGCTCGGATCCAAAATTTCACCACTTTTTACGATTTCTCGATTTTGGTGATTTTCCTTAGTGGTACCCCTAGGGAAATCCGTAAAAATTCGTCGGATTCCGACGAAGCCAATTCTCGATGCGTTGTGACCGGCAAGCTTCCAGTAGCTATCCCAATCGACTTTTCCCGAATTATTTGGCTCGGATCCAAAATTTCACCACTTTTTACGATTTCTCGATTTTGGTGATTTTCCCTAGTGGTACCCCTAAGGAAATCCGTAAAAATTTGTAGGATTCCGACGAATCCAATTCTCGATGCGTTGTGACCGGCAAGCTTCCAGTAGCTATCCCAATCGAGTTTTCCCGAATTATTGGGCTCGTATCCAAAATTTCACCACTTTTTACGATTTCTCGATTTTGGTGATTTTTCCTAGTGGTACCACTAGGGAAATCCGTAAAAATTCATCGGATTCCGACGAAGCCAATTCTCGATGCGTTGTGACCGGCAAGCTTCCAGTAGCTATCCCAATCGAGTTTGCCCGAATTATTGGGCTCGGATCCAAAATTTCACCACTTTTTACGATTTCTCGATTTTGGTGATTTTTCCTAGTGGTACCCCAAGGGAAATCCGTAAAAATTCGTCGGATTCCGACGAAGCCAATTCTCGATGCGTTGTGACCGGCAAGCTTCCAGTAGCTATCCCAATCGAGTTTTTCCGAATTATTGGGCTCGGATCCAAAATTTCACCACTTTTTACGATTTCTCGATTTTGGTGATTTTCCCTAGTGGTACCCCTAGGGAAATCCGTAAAAATTCCGATGAAGCCAATTCTCGATGCGTTGTGACCGGTAAGCTACCAGTAGCTATCCCAATCGAGTTTTCCCAAATTATTGGGCTCGGATCCAAAATTTCACAACTTTTTACGATTTCTCGATTTTGGTGATTTTCCCTAGTGGTACCCCTAGGAAAATCCGTAAAAATTCCGACGAAGCCAATTCTCGATGCGTTGTGACCGGCAAGCTTCCAGTAGCTATCCCAATCGAGTTTTCCCGAATTATTGGGCTCGGATCAAAAATTTCACCACTTTTTACGATTTCTCGATTTTGGTGATTTTCCTTAGTGGTACCCCTAGGGAAATCCGTAAAAATTCGTCGGATTCCGACGAAGCCAATTCTCGATGCGTTGTGACCGGCAAGCTTCCAGTAGCTATCCCAATCGAGTTTTCCCGAATTATTTGGCTCGGATCCAAAATTTCACTATTTTTTACGATTTCTCGATTTTGGTGATTTTCCCTAGTGGTACCCCTAGGGAAATCCGTAAAAATTCGTAGGATTCCGACGAAGCCAATTCTCGATGCGTTGTGACCGGCAAGCTTCCAGTAGCTATCCCAATCGAGTTTTCCCGAATTATTGGGCTCGTATTCAAAATTTCACCACTTTTTACGATTTCTCGATTTTGGTGATTTTCCCTAGTGGTACCACTAGGGAAATCCGTAAAAATTCATCGGATTCCGACGAAGCCAATTCTCGATGCGTTGTGACCGGCAAGCTTCCAGTAGCTATCCCAATCGAGTTTGCCCGAATTATTGGGCTCGGATCCAAAATTTCACCACTTTTTACGATTTCTCGATTTTGGTGATTTTTCCTAGTGGTACCCCAAGGGAAATCCGTAAAAATTCGTCGGATTCCGACGAAGCCAATTCTCGATGCGTTGTGACCGGCAAGCTTCCAGTAGCTATCCCAATCGAGTTTTTCCGAATTATTGGGCTCGGATCCAAAATTTCACCACTTTTTACGATTTCTCGATTTTGGTGATTTTCCCTAGTGGTACCCCTAGGGAAATCCGTAAAAATTCCGATGAAGCCAATTCTCGATGCGTTGTGACCGGTAAGCTACCAGTAGCTATCCCAATCGAGTTTTCCCAAATTATTGGGCTCGGATCCAAAATTTCACAACTTTTTACGATTTCTCGATTTTGGTGATTTTCCCTAGTGGTACCCCTAGGAAAATCCGTAAAAATTCCGACGAAGCCAATTCTCGATGCGTTGTGACCGGCAAGCTTCCAGTAGCTATCCCAATCGAGTTTTCCCGAATTATTGGGCTCGGATCAAAAATTTCACCACTTTTTACGATTTCTCGATTTTGGTGATTTTCCTTAGTGGTACCCCTAGGGAAATCCGTAAAAATTCGTCGGATTCCGACGAAGCCAATTCTCGATGCGTTGTGACCGGCAAGCTTCCAGTAGCTATCCCAATCGAGTTTTCCCGAATTATTTGGCTCGGATCCAAAATTTCACTATTTTTTACGATTTCTCGATTTTGGTGATTTTCCCTAGTGGTACCCCTAGGGAAATCCGTAAAAATTCGTAGGATTCCGACGAAGCCAATTCTCGATGCGTTGTGACCGGCAAGCTTCCAGTAGCTATCCCAATCGAGTTTTCCCGAATTATTGGGCTCGTATTCAAAATTTCACCACTTTTTACGATTTCTCGATTTTGGTGATTTTCCCTAGTGGTACCCCTAGGGAAATCCGTAAAAATTCGTCGGATTCCGACGAAGCCAATTCTCGATGCGTTGTGACCGGCAAGCTTCCAGTAGCTATCCCAATCGAGTTTTCCCGAATTATTGGGCTCGGATCCAAAATTTCACCACTTTTTACGATTTCTCGATTTTGGTGATTTTCCCTAGTGGTACCCCTAGGAAAATCCGTAAAAATTCCGACAAAGCCAATTCTCGATGCGTTGTGACCGGCAAGCTTCCAGTAGCTATCCCAATCGAGTTTTCCCGAATTATTGGGCTCGGATCCAAAATTTCACCACTTTTTACGATTTCTCGATTTTGGTGATTTTCCCTAGTGGTACCCCTAGGGAAATCCGTAAAAATTCGTCGGATTCCGACGAAACCAATTCTCGATGCGTTGTGACCGGCAAGCTTCCAGTAGCTATCCCAATCGAGTTTTCACGAATTATTGGGCTCGGATCCAAAATTTCACCACTTTTTACGATTTCTCGATTTTAGTGATTTTCCCTAGTGGTACCCCTAGGGAAATCCATAAATATTCGTCGGATTCCGACGAAGCCAATTCTCGATGCGTTGTGACCGGCAAGCTTCCAGTAGCTATCCCAATCGAGTTTTCCCGAATTATTGGGCTCGGATCCAAAATTTCACCACTTTTTACGATTTCTTGATTTTGGTGATTTTCCCTAGTGGTACCCCTAGGGAAATCCGTAAAAATTCGTCGGATTTCGACGAAGCCAATTCTCGATGCGTTGTGACCGGCAAGTTTCCAGTAGCTATCCCAATCGAGTTTTCCCGAATTATTGGGCTCGGATCCAAAATTTTACAGCTTTTTACGATTTCTCGATTTTTGTGATTTTCCCTAGTGGTACCCCTAGGGAAATCCGTAAAAATTCGTCGTATTCCGACGAAGCCAATTCTCGATGCGTTGTGACCAACAAGCTTCCAATAGCTATCCCAATCGAGTTTTCCCGAATTATTGGGCTCGGATCCAAAATTTCATCACTTTTTACGATTTCTCAATTTTGGTGATTTTCCCTAGTGGTACCCTTAGGGAAATCCGTAAAAATTCCGATGAAGCCAATTCTCGATGCGTTGTGACCGGTAAGCTTCCAGTAGCTATCCCAATCGAGTTTTCCCGAATTATTGGGCTCGGATCCAAAATTTCACCACTTTTTACGATTTCTCGATTTTGGTGATTTTCCCTAATGGTACCCCTAAGGAAATCCGTAAAAATTCCGACGAAGCCAATTCTCGATGCGTTGTGACCGGCAAGCTTCCAGTAGCTATCCCAATCGAGTTTTCCCGAATTATTGGGCTCGGATCCAAAATTTCACCACTTTTTACGATTTCTCGATTTTGGTGATTTTCCCTAGTGGTACCCCTAGGGAAATCCGTAAAATTTCCGACGAAGCCAATTCTCGATGCGTTGTGACCGGCAAGCTTCCAGTAGCTATCCCAATCGAGTTTTCTCGAATTATTGGGCTCGGATCCAAAATTTCACCACTTTTTACGATTTCTCGATTTTTGTGATTTTTTCCTAGTGGTACACATAGGGAAATCCGTAAAAATTCCGACGAAGCCAATTCTCGATGCGTTGTGACCGGCAAGCTTCCAGTAGCTATCCCAATCGAGTTTTCCCGAATTATTGGGCTCGGATCCAAAATTTCACCACTTTTTACGATTTCTCGATTTTGGTGATTTTCCCTAGTGGTACCCCTAGGGAAATCCGTAAAAATTCGTCGGATTCCGACGAAGCCAATTCTCGATGCGTTGTGACCGGCAAGCTTCCAGTAGCTATCCCAATCGAGTTTTCCCGAATTATTGGGCTCGGATCCAAAATTTCACCACTTTTTTCGATTTCTCGATTTTGGTGATTTTTTCTAGTGGTACCCCTAGGGAAATCCGTAAAAATTCGTCGGATTCCGACGAAGCCAATTCTCGATGCATTGTGACCGGCAAGCTTCCAGTAGCTATCCCAATCGAGTTTTCCCGAATTATTGGGCTCGGATCCAAAATTTCATCACTTTTTACGATTTCTCGATTTTGGAGATTTTTCCTACTGGTACACCTAGGGAAATCCGTAAAAATTCGTCGGATTCCGACGAAGCCAATTCTCGATGCGTTGTGACCGGCAAGCTTTCAGTAGCTATCCCAATCGAGTTTTCCCGAATTATTTGGCTCGGATCCAAAATTTCACCACTTTTTACGATTTCTCGATTTTGGTGATTTTCCCTAGTGGTACCCCTAGGGAAATCCGTAAAAATTCGTCGGATTCCGACGAAGCCAATTCTCGATGCATTGTGACCGGCAAGCTTCCAGTAGCTATCCCAATCGAGTTTTCCCGAATTATTGGGCTCGGATCCAAAATTTCATCACTTTTTACGATTTCTCGATTTTGGTGATTTTCCCTAGTGGTACCCCTAGGGAAATCCGTAAAAATTCGTCGGATTCCGACGAAGCCAATTCTCGATGCGTTGTGACCGGCAAGCTTCCAGTAGCTATCCCAATCGAGTTTTCCCGAATTATTGGGATCGGATCCAAAATTTCACCACTTTTTACGATTTCTCGATTTTGGTGATTTTCCCTAGTGGTACCCCTAGGGAAATTCGTAAAAATTCCGACGAAGCAAATTCTCGATGCGTTGTGACCGGCAAGCTTCCAGTAGCTATCCCAATCGAGTTTTTCCGAATTATTGGGCTCGGATCCAAAATTTCACCACTTTTTACGATTTCTCGATTTTGGTGATTTTCCCTAGTGGTACCCCTAGGAAAATCCGTAAAAATTCGTCGGATTCTGACGAAAGCAATTCTCGATACGTTCTGACCGGTAAGCTTCCAGTAGCTATCCCAATCGAGTTTTCCCGAATTATTGGGCTCGGATCAAAAATTTCACCACTTTTTACGATTTCTCGATTTTGGTGATTTTTCCTAGTGGTACCCCTAGGGAAATCCGTAAAAATTCGTCGGATTCCGACGAAGTCAATTCTCCATGCGTTGTGACCGGCAAGCTTCCAGTAGCTATCCCAATCGAGTTTTCCCGAATTATTGGGCTCGGATCCAAAATTTCACCACTTTTTACGATTTCTCGATTTTGGTGATTTTCCGTAGTGGTACCCCTAGGGAAATCCGTAAAAATTCGTCGGATTCCGACGAAGCCAATTCTCGATGTGTTGTGACCGGCAAGCTTCCAGTAGCTATCCAAATCGAGTTTTCCCGAATTATTGGACTCGAATCCAAAATTTCACCATTTTTTACGATTTCTCGATTTTGGTGATTTTCCCTAGGGGTACCCTTAGGGAATTCCGTAAAAATTCGTCGGATTCCGACGAAGCCGATTCTCGATGCGTTGTGACCGGCAAGCTTCCAGTAGCTATCTCAATCGAGTTTTCCCGAATTATTGGGCTCGGATCCAAAATTTCACCACTTTTTACGATTTCTCGATTTCGGTGATTTTTCCTAGTGGTACCCCTAGGGAAATCCGTAAAAATTCGTCGGATTCCGACGAAGCCGATTCTCGATGCGTTGCGACCGGCAAGCTTCCAGTAGCTATTCCAATCGGGTTTTTCTGAATTATTGGACTCGGATCTAAAATTTCACCACCTTTTACGATTTCTCGATTTCGGTGATTTTCCCTAGGGGTACCCCTAGGGAAATCCGTAAAAATTCATCCGATTCCGGCGAAGCCGATTCTCGATGCGTTGCGACCGGCAAGCTTCCAGTAGCTGTTCCAATCGGGTTTTCCTGAATTATTGGACTCGGATCCAAAATTTCACCACTTTTTACGATTTCTCGATTTCGGTGATTTTCCCTAGGGGTGCCCCTAGGGAAATCCGTAAAAATTCGTCGGATTCCGGCGAAGACGATTCTCGATGCGTTGCGACCGGCAAGCTTCCAGTAGATATTCCAATCGGGTTTTCCTGAATTATTGGACTCGGATCCAAAATTTCACCACTTTTTACGATTTCTCGATTTCGGTGATTTTCCCTAGGGGTACCCCTAGGGAAATCCGTAAAAATTCGTCGGATTCCGGCGAAGCCGATTCTCGATGCGTTGCGACCGGAAAGATTCCAGTAGCTATTCAAATCGGGTTTTCCTGAATTATTGGACTCGGATCCAAAATTTCACCACTTTTTACGATTTCTCGATTTCCCTAGGGAAAATCCGTAAAAATTCGTCGGATTCCGGCGAAAACGATTCTCGATGCGTTGCGACCGGCAAGCTTCCAGTAGCTGTTCCAATCGGGTTTTCCTGAATTATTGGACTCGGATCCAAAATTTCACCACTTTTTACGATTTCTCGATTTCGGTGATTTTCCCCATGGGTACCCCTAGGGAAATCCGTAAAAATTCGTCGGATTCCGGGGAAGCTGATTCTCGATACGTTGCGACCGGAAAGCTTCCAGTAGCTATTCCAATCGGGTTTTCCTGAATTATTGGACTCGGATCAAAATTTCACCACATTTTACGATTTCTCGATTTCGGTGATTTTCCCTTGGGGTACCCCTAGGGAAATCCGTAAAAACTCGTCGGATTCCGGCGAAGCAGATTCTCGATACGTTGCCACTGGCAAGCTTCCAGTAGCTATTCCAATCGAGTTTTCCTAAATTATTGGACTCGGATCCAAAATTTTACCACTCTTTACGATTTCTCGATTTCGGTGATTTTCCCTAGGGGTACCCCCTAGGGAAATCCGTAAAAACTCGTCGGATTTCGGCGAAGCCGATTCTCGATACGTTGCCACTGGCAAGCTTCCAGTAGCTATTCCAATCGAGTTTTCCTGAATTATTTGACTCGGATCAAAAATTTCACCATTTTTCACGATTTCTCGATTTCGGTGATTTTCAGTAGGGGTACCCCTAGGGAAATCCGTAAAAACTCGTCGGATTCCGGCGAAGCAGATTCTCGATGCGTTGCGACCGGCAAGCTTCCAGTAGCTATTCCAATCGGGTTTTCCTGAATTATTGGACTCGGATCAAAAATTTCACCACTTTTTACGATTTATCGATTTCGGTTATTTTCCCTATGGGTACCCCTATGGAAATTCGTCGGATTCCGGCGAAGCCGATTCTCGATGCGTTGCGACCGGCAAGATTCCAGTAGCTATTCCAATCTGGTTTTCCTGAATTATTGGACTCGGATCCAAAATTTCAACACTTTTTACGATTTCTCGATTTCGGTGATTTTCCCTAAGGGTACCCCTAGGGTAATTCGTCGGATTCCGGCGAATTACCTGAGGGGTACCCCTAGGGTAATTCGTCGAATTCCGGCGAAGCCGATTCTCGACGCGTTGCGACCGGCATGCTTCCAGTAGCTATTCCAATCGAGTTTTCCTGAATTATTGGACTCGTATCCAAAATTTTACCACTTTTTACGATTTCTCGATTTCGGTGATTTTCCCTAGGGGTGCAACTCATCGGATTTCGGCGAAGCCGATTCTCGATGCGTTGTGACCGGCAAGCTTCCAGTAGCTATTCCAATTGGGTTTTCCTGAATTATTGGACTCGGATCCAAAATTTCACCACTTTTTACGATTTCTCGATTTCGGTGATTTTCCCTAGGGGTACCCCTAGGGAAATCCGTAAAAACTCGTCGGATTCCGGCGAAGCCGATTCTCGATACGTTGCGACCGGCAAGCTTCCAGTAGCTATTCCAATCGGGTTTTCCTGAATTATTGGACTCGGATCCAAAATTTCACCACTTTTTACGATTTCTCGATTTCGGTGATTTTCCCTAGGGGTACCCCTAGGGAAATTAGTCGGATTCCGGCGAAGCCGATTCTCGATGCGTTGCGACCGGCAAGCTTCCAGTAGCTATTCCAATCGGGTTTTCCTGAATTATTGGATTCGGATCCAAAATTTCACCACTTTTTACGATTTCTTGATTTCGGTGATTTTCCCTACTACCCCTAGGGAAATTCGTCGGATTCCGGCGTAGCCGATTCTCGATGCGTTGCGACCGGCATGCTTCCAGTAGCTATTCCAATCGGGTTTTCCTGAATTATTGGACTCGGATCTAAAATTTCACCACTTTTTACGATTTCTCGATTTCGGTGATTTTCCCTAGGGGTACCCCTAGGGTAATTCGTCGGATTCCGGCGAATTACCCTAGGGGTACCCCTAGGGTAATTCGTCGAATTCCGGCGAAGCCGTTTCTCGACGCGTTGCGACCGGCATGCTTCCAGTAGCTATTCCAATCGAGTTTTCCTGAATTATTGGACTCGGATCCAAAATTTTACCACTTTTTACGATTTCTCGATTTCGGTGATTTTCCCTAGGGGTACAACTCGTCGGATTCCGGCGAAGCCGATTCTCGATGCGTTGTGACCGGCAAGCTTCCAGTAGCTATTCCAATTGGGTTTTCCTAAATTATTGGACTCGGATCCAAAATTTAACCACTTTTTACGATTTCTCGATTTCGGTGATTTTCCCTAGGGGTACCCCTAGGGAAATCCGTAAAAACTCGTCGGATTCCGGCGAAGCCGATTCTCGATACGTTGCGACCGGCAAGCTTCCAGTAGCTATTCCAATCGGGTTTTCCTAAATTATTGGACTCGGATCCAAAATTTCACCACTTTTTACGATTTCTCGATTTCGGTGATTTTCCCAAGGGGTACCCCTAGGAAAATTCGTCGGATTCCGGCGAAGCCGATTCTCGATACGTTGTGACCGGCAAGCTTCCAGTAGCTATTCCAATCGGGTTTTCCTGAATTATTGGATTCGGATCCAAAATTTTACCACTTTTTACGATTTCTCGATTTCGGTGATTTTCCCTAGGGGTACCCCTAGGGAAATTCGTCGGATTCCGGCGTAGCCGATTCTCGATGCGTTGCGATCGGCATGCTTCCAATAGCTATTCCAATCGAGTTTTCCTGAATTATTGGACTCGGATCCAAAATTTCACCACTTTTTAAGATTTCTCGATTTCGGTGATTTTCCCTAGGGGTACCCCTAGGGAAATTAGTCGGATTCCGGCGAAGCCGATTCTCGATGCGTTGCGACCGGCAAGCTTCCAGTAGCTATTCCAATCGGGTTTTCCTGAATTATTGGATTCGGATCCAAAATTTCACCACTTTTTACGATTTCTTGATTTCGGTGATTTTCCCTACTACCCCTAGGGAAATTCGTCGGATTCCGGCGTAGCCGATTCTCGATGCGTTGCGACCGGCATGCTTCCAGTAGCTATTCCAATCGAGTTTTCCTGAATTATTGGACTCGGATCCAAAATTTTACCACTTTTTACGATTTTTCGATTTCGGTGATTTTCCCTAGGGGTACCCCTAGGGAAATCCGTAAAAACTCGTTGGATTTCGGCGAAGCCGATTCTTGATGCGTTGCGACCGGCAAGCTTCCAGTAGCTATTCCAATTGGGTTTTCCTGAATTATTGGACTCGGATCAAAAATTTCACCACCTTTTACGATTTCGGTGATTTTCCCGAGGGGTACCCCTAGAGAAATCCGTAAAAACTCGTCGGATTCCGGCGAAGCCGATTCTCGATACGTTGCGACCGGCAAGCTTCCAGTAGCTATTCCAATCGGGGTTTCCTGAATTATTGGACTCGGATCCAAAATTTCACCACTTTTTGCGATTTCTCGATTTCGGTGATTTTCCCTAGGGGTACCTCTAGGGAAATCCGTAAAAACTCGTCGGATTCCGACGAAGCCGATTCTCGATGCGTTGCGACCGGCAAGCTTCCAGTAGCTATTCCAATCGGGTTTTACTGAATTATTGGACTCGGATCAAAAATTTCACCACTTTTTACGATTTCTCGATTTCGGTGATTTTCCCTAGGGGTACCCCTAGGGAAATTCGTCGGATTCCGGCGAAGCCGATTCTCGATGCATTGCGACCGGCAAGCTTCCAGTAGCTATTCCAATCGGGTTTTCCTGAATTATTGTATTCGGATCCAAAATTTCACCACTTTTTACGATTTCTTGATTTCGATGATTTTCCCTAGGGGTACCCCTAGGGAAATTCGTCGGATTCCGGCGTAGCCGATTCTCGATGCGTTGCGACCGGCATGCTTCCAGTAGCTATTCCAATCGAGTTTTCCTGAATTATTGGACTCGGATCCAAAATTTTACCACTTTTTACGATTTCTCGATTTCGGTGATTTTCCCTAGGGGTACCTCTAGGGAAATCCGTAAAAACTCGTCGGATTCCGGCGAAGCCAATTCTCGATGCGTTGCGACCGGCAAGCTTCCAGTAGCTATTCCAATTGGGTTTTCCTGAATTATTGGACTCGGATCAAAAATTTCACCACCTTTTACGATTTCGGTGATTTTCCCTAGGGGTACCCCTAGGGAAATCCGTAAAAACTCGTCGAATTCCGGCGAAGCCGATTCTCGATACGTTTCGACCGGCAAGCTTCCAGTAGCTATTCCAATCGGGTTTTCCTGAATTATTGGACTCGGATCCAAAATTTCACCACTTTTTACGATTTCTCGATTTCGGTGATTTTCCCTAGGGGTACCCCTAGGGTAATTCGTCGGATTCCGGCGAATTACCCTAGGGGTACCCCTAGGGTAATTCGTCGGATTCCGGCGAAGCCGTTTCTCGACGCGTTGCGACCGGCATGCTTCCAGTAGCTATTCCAATCGAGTTTTCCTGAATTATTGGACTCGGATCCAAAATTTTACCACTTTTTACGATTTCTCGATTTCGGTGATTTTCCCTAGGGGTACGACTCGTCGGATTCCGGCGAAGCCGATTCTCGATGCGTTGTGACCGGCAAGCTTCCAGTAGCTATTCCAATTGGGTTTTCCTAAATTATTGGACTCGGATCCAAAATTTAACCACTTTTTACGATTTCTCGATTTCGGTGATTTTCCCTAGGGGTACCCCTAGGGAAATCCGTAAAAACTCGTCGGATTCCGGCGAAGCCGATTCTCGATACGTTGCGACCGGCAAGCTTCCAGTAGCTATTCCAATCGGGTTTTCCTAAATTATTGGACTCGGATCCAAAATTTCACCACTTTTTACGATTTCTCGATTTCGGTCATTTTCCCTAGGGGTACCCCTAGGAAAATTCGTCGGATTCCGGCGAAGCCGATTCTCGATACGTTGCGACCGGCAAGCTTCCAGTAGCTATTCCAATCGGGTTTTCCTGAATTATTGGATTCGGATCCAAAATTTCACCACTTTTTACGATTTCTCGATTTCGGTGATTTTCCCTAGGGGTACCCCTAGGGAAATTCGTCGGATTCCGGCGTAGCCGATTCTCGATGCGTTGCGATCGGCATGCTTCCAATAGCTATTCCAATCGAGTTTTCCTGAATTATTGGACTCGGATCCAAAATTTTACCACTTTTTACGATTTCTCGATTTCGGTGATTTTTCCTAGGGGTACCCCTAGGGAAATCCGTAAAAACTCGTCAGATTCCGGCGAAGCCGATTCTCGATGCATTGCGACCGGCAAGCTTCCAGTAGCTATTCGAATTGGGTTTTCCTGAATTATTTGACTCGGATCAAAAATTTCACCACTTTTTACGATTTCTCGATTTCGGTGATTTTCCCTAGGGGTACCCCTAGGGAAATCCGTAAAAACTCGTCGGATTCCGGCGACGCCGATTCTCGATACGTTGCGACCGGCAAGCTTCCAGTAGGTATTCCAATCGGGTTTTCCTGAATTATTGGACTCGGATCCAAAATTTCACCACTTTTTACGATTTCTCGATTTCGGTGATTTTCCCAAGGGGTACCCCTAGGAAAATTCATCGGATTCCGGCGAAGCCGATTCTCGATGCGTTACGACCGGCAAGCTTCCAGTAGCTATTCCAATCGGGTTTTCCTGAATTATTGGATTCGGATCCAAAATTTCACCACTTTTTACGATTTCTCGATTTCGGTGATTTTCCCTAGGGGTACCCCTAGGGAAATTCGTCGGATTCCGGCGTAGCCGATTCTCGATGCATTGCGACCGGCATGCTTCCAGTAGCTATTCCAATCGAGTTTTCGTGAATTATTGGACTCGGATCCAAAATTTTACCACTTTCTACGATTTCTCGATTTCGGTGATTTTCCCTAGGGGTACCCCTAGGGAAATCCGTAAAAACTCGTCGGATTCCGGTGAAACCGATTCTCGATGCGTTGCGACCGGCAAGCTTCCAGTAGCTATTCGAATTGGGTTTTCATGAATTATTGGACTCAGATCAAAAATTTCACCACCTTTTACGATTTCTGGATTTCGGTGATTTTCCCTAGGGGTACCCCTAGGAAAATCCGTAAAAACTCGTCGGATTCCGGCGAAGCCGATTCTCGATACGTTGCGACCGGCAAGCTTCCAGTAGCTATTCCAATCGGGTTTTCCTGAATTATTGGACTCGGATCCAAAATTTCACCACTTTTTACGATTTCTCGATTTCGGTGATTTTCCCTAGGGGTACCCCTAGGGAAATTCGTCGGATTCCGCCGAACCCGATTCTCGATGCGTTGCGACCGGCAAGATTACAGTAGCTTTTCCAATCAATTTTTCCTTAATTATTGGACTCGGATCAAAAATTTCACCACTTTTTATGATTTTTCGATTTTAGTGATTTTCCCTAGTGGTACCCCCTTCAGAAATACGAAAAAATTCGTTAAATTCCGACGAAGCCAATTCCCGTTGGGTTGTGACCGGCAAGCTTCCAGTAGCTATTCCAATCAAGTTTTCCTGAATTATTGGACTCGAATCCAAAATTTCACCAATTTTTACGATTTTGGTGATTTTCCCTAGTGGTACCCCTTCAGAAATCAGTAAATATTCGTCAGATTCCGACGAAACCAATTCTCGAAGCTTTGTGACCGGCAAGCTTCCAGTAGCTATTCCAATCAAGTTTTCCTGAATTATTGGACTCGGATCCAAAATTTCATCACTTTTTACGATTTTGGTGATTTTTCCTAGTGGTACCCCTTCAGAAATCCGTAAAAATTCGTCGGATTCCGACGAAACTAATTCTCGATGCGTTGTGACCGGCAAGCTTCCAGTAGCTATTCCAATTGGGTTTTCCAGAATTATTGGACTTGGATCTAAAATTTCACCACTTTTTACGATTTCTCGATTTTTGTGATTTTCCCTAGTGGTTCCCCTAGGAAAATCCGTAAAAATTTGTCGGATTCCGACGAAGACAATTCTCGATGCGTTGTGACCGGAAGGCTTCCAGTAGCTATTCCAATCGGGTTTTCCTGAATTATTGGACTCGGATCCAAAATTTTACCACTTTTTACGATTTCTCTATTTTGGTGATTTTTACGAGTGGTACCCCTAGGGAAATCCGTAAAAATTCGTCGGATTCCGACGAAGCCAATTCTCGATTCGTTGTGACCGGCAAGCTTCCAGTAGCTATTCCAATCAAGTTTTCCTGAATTATTGGACTCGGATCCAAAATTTCACAACTTTTTATGATTTTTCGATTTTGGTGATTTTCCCTAGTGGTACCCCCTTCAGAAATCCGTAAAAATTCGTCCGATTCCTACGAAGCCAATTCCCGATGCGTTGTGACCGTCAAGCTTCCAGTAGCTATTCTAATCAAGTTTTCCTGAATTATTGTACTCGAATCCAAAATTTCACCACTTTTTATGATTTTGGTGATTTTCCCTAGTGGTACCCCTTCAGAAATCAGTAAATATTCGTCAGATTCCGACGAAATCAATTCTCGATGCGTTGTGACCGGCAAGCTTCCAGTAGCTATTCCAATCAAGTTTTCCTGAATTATTGGAGTCGGATCAAAAATTTCACAACTTTTTACGATTTTTCGATTTTGGTGATTTTTCCTAGTTGTACCCCCTTCAGAAATCCGTAAAAATTCGTCAGATTCCGACGAAACCAATTCTCGATGTGTTGTGACCGGCAAGCTTCAATTAGCTATTCCAATCAAGTTTTCCTGAATTATTGGACTCGGATCCAAAATTTCACTACTTTTTACGATTTTTCGATTTTGGTGATTTTTTCTAGTGGTACCCCTTCAGAAATCCGTAAAAATTCGTCAGATTCCGTCGAATTCAATTCTCGATACGTTGTGACCGGCAAGCTTTCAGTTGCTATTCCAATCAAGTTTTCCTGAATTATTGGACTCGGATCCAAAATTTCACCACTTTTTACGATTTTTCGATTTTGGTGATTTTTCCTAGTGGTACCTCTTCAGAAATCCGTAAAAATTTATCAGATTTCGACGAAACCAATTCTCGATGCGTTGTGACCGGCAAGCTTCCAGTAGGTATTCCAATCAAGTTTTCCTGAATTATTGGACTCGGATCCAAAATTTCACCACTTTTCGATTTTGGTGATTTTCCCTAGTGGTACCCCTTCAAAAATCCGTAAAAATTCGTCAGATTCCGACGAAACCAATTTTCGATGCGTTGTGACTGGCAAGTTTACGGTAGCTATTCCAATCAAGTTTTCCTGAATTATTGGACTCGGATCCAAAATTTTATCACTTTTTACGATTTTTCGATTTTGGTGATTTTTCCTAGTGGTACCTCTTCTGAAATCCGTAAAAATTCATCTGATTCCGACGAAACCAATTCTCGATGCGTTGTGACCGGCAAGCTTCCAGTAGCTATTCCAATCAAGTTTTCCTGAATTATTGGACTCAGATCAAAAATTTTACCACTTTTTACGATTTTTCGATTTTGGTGATTTTCCCTAGTGGTACCCCTTCAGAAATTCGTAAAAATTCGTCAGATTCCGTCGAAACCAATTCTCGATACGTTGTGACCGCCAAGCTTCCAGTAGTTATTCCAATCAAGTTTTCCTAAATTATGGGACTCGAATAAAAAATTTCAAAACTTTTTATGATTTAGCTGGCAATTATATACTTGTTAAATTGCATAGATTGCCATATTTGTTGCAAGTATAGTTATTGGTCGCTCTGCGTGTTAATTTCATCACCGAAACTTATTCATTTATAATAGAAAAGTCACAAAAAAAAAATTTTGTAATATAAAAATACGTAAATTTATCCATTTTAACCTAAAAAGCCATTTTATCTTAAAATTAACTCCACTTCTTTTTCCGTTGGGCGGTAACTAGAAATTCACTATTCTTGCTTCCGGCTTTGCTTTTTTTTCTTTCAATTTCCTGACCATTCACTTCAATTACCCGGCCGTAACGGGTGCGCATATACCAACTCATTAGCACATATTTCTAATTTTCTGAATTCCAGGTGCTTTCTTAAATTTTATCATTTTTTAATCATTTGTAGGAAAGATAAGCTGATTAGTTAGCATGCAAATTATATATTCCGGTAGAATTTTGATTAGTCTATGTACAAATGACTTTTTAAGCTAAAATGAATAAGTTGTTCTATTTTTTTATATAATTTTTCCATTATAACTGATGAAATTAACTCTAAGAGGCACAATATGCTACTCTTTTCTTTGTGGTCAATTTTGATATATAAGCTGCCATATTTAATCATACTTTCAATATAAAATGCATAAATTTAATATATAAATGTCTTTGCTTCAATACATTTTTTTTTTTCAATTTTGCTTCAATATATATATTTTTTTCAATTTTGCTTCAATACATTTGGAATGCACCAATATTTAACTACAAAAAGTAAATATAAAGATAAATCGTTGAACAAAACTATATTGAAAGGACTATTGCTATTATTAAGATAAATCGTTGGATCGATGAAACCAATATTGGTTTCACGGCAAGCAACATTGAAATAAAAAGCATGGCTCCTAGCCTCGAAAAGAGACCATAAATCCAAGCTTTCATCCAACATGATGAACCCACACGCTGATGTACAATCGGAGAGATGATGAACATCACTCCTGTTGGCTTTTGCAGCATTATTTATTTCAACACACTGGCGGCGTAGACTTATAGTCACATCGCCTTTATTTCACAACCCTACATAGATAACATGTGTCCTAGGAGTGATGATGACCACCACTCCTTTTGCAACACTATTTATTTAACATGCTGTCGGCGTAGACTTATAGTCACATTGCCTTTATTTCACACCATACATAGATAACATGTCCTACGCAGCAGCCTCATACATCTGCTCCATAATTAAGTACAAACCTGGATGAACACCAAGAAAACTCCAGCTCCGCAGTAGCATAATCTTAGCGACGGAAGCTTCTGACTTGGCGCGGTGGATCTGCTTCGTCCTCTCCAAGCTTCACAGCCGTGTAGGTACCAGCACCCGCGAGGGCCCCAAGTGTCGGTGCCACCAAGTAAATCCACAATGACTTGTAATTTCCTGCTGCTATTGCTGGCCCTAGAGTCCTCACGGGATTCATGGAACCACCACTTGAGGGCCTGCCATTTCAAAAAGTTAAAACATTGCAAATATAATCCCTTTCTCTGTGAACCCTTTTTTTTTTTTTTACTTTCTTTTTTAATTTTCGTTAGACTGGAAACTTGATTTTTTGGGACCAGAATAATTCTTCCAAAATTGGACCAAAGATAAAGTCCTCCCCGGCCATATATATGGTGCCTTTTTTTTACCCTCAAATCATGTTGCAAATGGCACTATTAATTGATCTAACAATAAAAAATGACTTTTCTCCAAAACTGTCATGTATTACCAACTTAACTATAGAGCTACTCTTCTATATATACTAGGTTAATTATTTTCTTACTATGTTAGATATGTCAGATTTCTCCGATCACTATATATGATTGTACTAACCTTTGAATTCCAGGCTAGGAATGAGAATCACCCGCTATTACTGTTATTATTATTGCAAAATTAAACAAGACCTACCAGTAACAAATTGGTATCTTAAATCTTGATTCAAAAGTTTAGTAATATTGTGCTGGTATTTAGAGCTTTGAGATCAAGTTAAAATCCATTTAAAAAAAAATAAAAATAAAAATAAAAAATATTAAATTCTAATAAATATTTTTGGTTACATCTCATTAAATACCAAATGCCTTTGCAATTGCAAATAAAATTATAAAAATAGAAACGAGGCGAGAATTATATATATATGCCTCACCCTGCGATAAGAATGTTAAGCAGAACAGTCGCTCCAACTGCAATTCCCGCCAACTCTCCTACCTGACAGATTAAGGTGAGGATAGAAATATATGCTTGATCATAGGGAAACAAAGAATAGAATTTGAATCAATAAAAACATATGTATGTACTCACAGCACGAGTGTCAGTGGCAACGGCAGTGACAACAAACAAGAGATTGAAAGTGATGATAAACTCGAGCGCAAAAGCTTGGCCAGTGCTTACAGATGGAATAGTAACACCACCGGACAAGTAAGGATGGAAGACAGCCTTGAGAGCAAAAGATGCAGATATGGAGGCCGTTACTTGGGCTGCTATGTAGGCGGGGACCTGTGTCCAGGGAAAGTGACGGAGCGCTGCAAAGGCAATGGTGAGGGATGGGTTTAAGTGAGCTCCTGATATGTGTCCGGTTGATAAGATTATGATCATCACAGCTAGCCCCGCACAAGATGCATTCCCTATTAGTGACTCCACTCCACCGTACTTTTGATTCACTATGGGTCCTGCTGTTGCTGCAAATATCAGGATGAAGGTTCCCACGAATTCTGCTCCAAGCTTTCATGTATATATATATATCTATCACAAGTTAAATCATTCTGAAGAGACTAAACTCGCTTAATAGTTAAAACGTCAATCTTAAAATGAACTCTTCTAAGTAAATATACTTGTGTGTGCTTGTGTGTGTGTATATATATTTAGGAACCGGCGGATTTTTTAAATACTATGTCAAACGATTGGCAAAAATAATGTTGAAAAAATATTTAAATATCAGAACAATAATTTTTGCTTCATTGGCCCCACAGTTGCTAAAAGCCAACTTCCATGCCAACTGGGAACTATTATCTTCTTACAAACATGTACTCACTTATATATAATTATTATGAGATATAATTTCATATTTTTTGTTTGCTTTCACATGCGCTTTGACATATCATTTCTGACTAACAGCCATTAAATTATGTCGTTCACGTACATATATTTTTCCTTTTTAATAAATATATATAATTAGAATCACAACAAAACTTTGAATTGAGCTAATAATAAGGTATTAACTTTTTTTTTTTTTTGATAATCCTGACTAATAAGTAATAAGTCAAGAATACATGACAATTTCACTATTAAACTTCATCTATAGCTGATTAAAATATTATATGACTTAGAAGTGGGTGAAATTGTGGTGGGAAATAAAATTTTGGATGTTCTCTTCTTGCTATCAGGAAATCCCATTATTTACTTCTTCTTTTTTCCTCAATGTTTCTAACACCAAAGACGCATTCGATATGACCTAAATTTCATTGAAATTTGAGGTGGCAATAAAAATAATTGTGCTCATTTAAAAATTAAAAGCCAAGTCTTAATTGGCGGGCGTCCTACTAACCCAAGATGTTGTCAAATGAATATGATCCTAACTAATAGTTGACATTTTGTCTGGAATCAATTATATGAGAAGCCTTTCATAATTCAAGTTTAAGTTTAATTTGAATAAATTATACATAGAATCGCTAACAGGTAGCAATGATGAACAGAACTATTGGAATAGCGTGGCGAAGAGAAAAGGGGGTAAGAGAAGATGTACCTTGCGAGTAAGAGATACGTCGGGCGCTGCAATGTCAGTAAAGCACGTGTGTGGTTGACCCCAGGTTGGAGCAGTAACTGGCAAGCACTTACATCTTGGCATTGACTTCCGATCATAAGACATCGAGTCTATCCTCTGAGCCGAAAACAGCGGCCCTCCCGGCGTCCCGGGCGTGGCCGGCGCTGATACTGTCGGTGTCCCTGCCTCGGATTCCTGCATTTTTTTTCTCCTTCTTCTTCTTCTCCTTTTTTTTTTCTTCTTTTTCTTTTTTTCAAGTGATAGATGGTTTACGTACCAAGGGATATTACATGATTCGGCGGTTTTTTTTTTTATGGTTTGGCTACACCATTATCTTCTTTGTATCCAGGATAGTTGACTCCTAATTAGGAGCTAGTAAATATATCAAGAACAGATTACTAAATAGTTTTTTTTTTTTTTAATTCCTTCCCAGCAAGGAGATTCGTAATGGGGAGATGAAAATCGAAAGTTACATGCTTTCAAGGTTTTTATAAAGGTTCTGCTAAGGAAGAGAGGAGACAAAGTAAGCCAGATTATACACTATACGATAAGAATCAATGATCGAACTATTTGCATAGACAAAATTAAAAAATTTTTGGTTTTTTTTTTTTTCTTTTTGGGTAGATCGGAAATTGAAGACTTACATAATTGAGAAGTTTTTGTTGCGGTATTTTTAAGGAAGAAAGTGAATTGATTGATCCAGCCTCAAGAACAATAAATACTTACACTACGCGAAAGCACTCAGAGGCATATTTATGGCTCCTGGGAATCGAAAAGGAAAAAGAAGATAGTTGAAAATAAGAAAAAAAACAAAAAACAAAGATGATGAATAGCAGGAAGAGATGGGAAATTAAGAGAGAGTGGATGTATCTATTATTACAAAACCAAAGCAAAGTAAAAGAGCGTGTTGGATAGAGCGCGCATAAACATTAATGCATCGATCGTTTTATATAGGAAAAACACACACTCATTGCCTCAATTTTAACGTTATTTTATACGTATTTTTAAAAATTAATATTAAATTTAAACGTCAATAATGAAATTAAAATACACAATTTATTATTTTTGTACGAAATAAATTTAAAATAATTATAAAATTTATTAAAATATTAAAAAAAATAAAATATCAATTTATAATATTTTTATGTATTTACAATAATTATATATATTTTTTAATTTTTTATATTTTAATAAATTTTATAATTATTTTAAATTAATGACATATAAAATTAATAATTTATGCATTTTAATCATGCTTAAATTGAATTTAATATAACTAAACTAAATAGTACAAAAAATCAATAATTAAATTTTAAAATATAAAAATTTAATATAAAAAAAATGCTAATATTGAGTGAGATTGGAATGTATTTTTCCTTTTATATAATTAAATCCAGGCCCTCCTCTCCACTTCGCGATCATGTCATGCTGAAATAAAATAAGAAATTGATAGTGTCGTCTTCGGAGAAAAAGTCCAATGCCCATCCCATCATATGAACAGCTTTTAGCTTTTTACTTTTATATTACATCATGCAGTTCAAGACTATAGTCTATAGGGTTAAGGGGAAAAAAAAAGTTGGAAAACCGGTTAACTCGGAAACCAAACCGGATCGAATTTTCCATAACTGGTTCATTAGTTTGGCTTTGATTTTAAACTTTTAGATTTTAATTTTTGGTTACGGTTTTGATTTTTAGGTCTAGTTAATTTACTGTTCTGGTTACGGTTTTAATTTAGATCTCAATTAATAGTTAATTTACTGTTAACTGTTCCATATAGTATATTTTTAATATTTACACCCTAAAATTTTTCTTATTATCTTTATTTTTTTAATGTATTATAATTTTCTCTGTAAGACTTATATATAAAGTAATACTTTTAATTATATTAATATTATATTTCAATCTCCAAAATTAAACCAATTATATATTTAATTTTTATTTAAAACATGAATAAATATTAATCCTTTCGTTTTCAGAAAATCTCGTCTTTGCTTTTTCATTAGTCTCATATCATACATAGTCTATTTTTCTTTTTGACATTATAGTTAAATAATTAAATGTCTAATATACTCTTATGTAATATGTATAATAATCAACAACCGTAAACTATTATCTCTCCTTTTACCGATATGCCCCTTTTTCTTAATATTTGCCAAAAAAAAATTGGGCAAAGAGAGTATGATATGTTTAATCGATTAGTACATACTCTTTATCCTATTTTTCTTTGTGTTGATATATTATCCCATCCGTCCCATATAGATAGACGCATTTTTTATTTCATAAAAATTAAGAAAATACAATTAATTATTGATAAAGCCTAAAATATCTTTATCTGAAGGGGCGGGGTCGAGCCGATCGGATGAGAATAACCCTGTAGCAAAGAGTGTCCGGTCGGATCAGGCATGAGCACTCCGAAACTTAAGTTAGTAGCTTAGAGAGACAATGTGTTTTTAGAGAGAGAATGCTGGAGATTCAATACCTGGAGCCATCGTTGGCTGGCTTATTTATATGAGATGATTAAGGGGCACTTGAGTGTCTGAAAAGTGATTACTGGCGGCTAGAGTAGATATTTGGCGACGTGATAGGAAGCAAGTGGTAGACATGGGCACTGCCTTGTATCAGGCGGCTGATGAGACTAGCGGTCACATCAGCTGATCGAGCGTGTACGCTGCCTAGGAGCTCGTGCCTGCTACTCTTAGTTGTTGGGTTTTGGGCCTTGCCAGTTAAGTTTGACCGACTGGATGGGCGTTAGAGCAAATGATATTTACTGTATTATCAATTATTATTTTTAAAATAATATATTTACTTATGTTTTTATTAATTTGTCCCTATATTTATTAAATGTATATGTAAAACATATTAGATAATATTTAATATTTTTTAATAATAATAAAATATTAAATAATGGTAAATTAGAGAATTGAGCAATTAACTATAGTATAAAAAATAAAATGGATTATAATTTAGGACAAATGAAAAAGGAGAGTGTGCTATATAGGGGTGAGCAAAAACACAGATGGACTCGGTTAACCGAAAAAAAATTCGAAACCGAACCGATGGACTGGTTAACCGATTGTAATGGACTGGTTAATGGTTAGTGTTTTGAAAAAACCGATATTAATGGACTGGTTAATGATTTTTGACTCATGTGACTGGTTAACCGAACCGAAACCGAATTTGTAGTTAATTTATTAATTTTTTAATAATTTATAACAATTTATTCTAATTAAAAATGATCATATACTTTTTTTTATTATACTAATTATTTTAAAGTTTTTAAGTTTTTTTTAATTGGCTATTAGTAAGTATAATAATTTATCTAATTAAAAGTGATTATGAACCGGTTATTATATTTACTTATTAAATATTAATTTTTAAAAATAAATTTGCTTATATCCACCAAATATTTTTATTTTAACAACAATAATGTTATATTATAGTGAAAAAATTTTAATTTTTAAGTATATTGAATATTTTAATTTTATTTATAAATATATTTATAATTATAATGGTTAACCGAAAAATATTAGGTAATCGATCCGAAAATCCGAAACCGATGGACTGGTTAACCGATGGTAATGGACTAGTTAATGGACTGTAATTTCAAAAAACCGATATTAATGAACTGATTAATAGACTGAGACTAATGGACCGGTTAACCTCACCCCTGGTGCTATCTATTTGAGATGGAGGGATTATAGTACATGCTCTCCAGAACTTTTTTAATGATAATTTTCAAATAGGTCAAAACTATTTCTTTGGAATATTTTGCCCAAGAAAAATGAGAAATTAATGAAATTAGCATTGAGATAATAAAAATTAACATTATTATGATTTAATTGGTATTCAATTCAATAATGAATTTTAGCTACTGGTAAGAAATATCATTTTTTTTTTGACATAAGTGCATTCTTATTATTTGTATTTTCAACATGATAACTCAGCAAGTATCATTTGCCCTAAGGCCCATCCTGTCGGCCCATTTAAACTGGCAAGGCCCAAAGCCCAGCAACTAAAGGTATCAGACACGAGCCCCTAGGCCGCGCACATGCCCGATCGGCTGATGTGACCGCCTGTCCCATCAGCCGCCTGACTAAAGGCAGCGCCCATGCCTACCACCTGCTCCCTGTCATGTCGCCGGATACCTACTCTGACAGCCAGTGATCACTCCCCAGGCACTCAAGTGCCCCTCGACTATCTCTTATAAATAGTCCTGCCAACGATGGCACCAGGTATTGAATTCACACCATTATCTTTCTAAAGCACATTCTGTCTCTAAGCTACTAACTTAAGCTTCGGAGTGCTCACGCCTGGTCCGACCGGGCTCTTCTTACTGCAGGATTATCTCATCCGATCGGATCGACCACTCTCCTACAGATAAAGACATTTTTGGATTTATCATTTGGTGCTTTCGTTGAGAGCCGAGGCCAGCGCCCGAGCGGCCAGTCCCGACAAGCGGCCAGTCCCGTAAGCGGCCAGTGCCGTAGCCCTCTCTCGGGAGGGGGAATAGTGATAGCAATGCTATCCTAATCCCACATCGGCTAGGGATGAGATGGAATAGGCCCTTATAAGGGTCAAGGACACCTTCCCTCTGTGTAGGCCTTTTGGGGCAAAGCCCCAGAAACAAAACCGTGAGGGCTCCGGCCCACAGCGGACAATATACACAGTGCCCGTCGTACCTCCCGATAAAGTCAATTCGAGACACAGTCGTTGGTCCAGCAGCAGTGGAGGCAGGCGCAGTAATAGCAGCTGGGGGTGCCGACGAGATTGGAACGGCAGCGATGGCCGGAGTTGTTGCAGAGGTACCGGCCGCCCCCTTAGAGGCTTGAAGCTCGGAAGCGGGGACCAGTTTCCTCCTCTTCCTTTGCTCCTGGGCTTTCTTCTCTGCCTCGCGCTTCTGGCGGATCCGATCGCCAAGTTGTCTGGAGGCCTCACTCCCACCAGCCATCTCAGCTGCACAACAAAAAATAAGCTAGATAAGTTTTTTCGCACACAAATTCTCTTCATAAAACATTAATAAAGTGCAATGAATGATTTGATGCACGATGATTGGGTTTTTTCTGATCCTAGCGCTCACGTTCTACGTCCTCAGCGTCTTGAAAACCGGGCGAGCCGAACAGTGTCCGCAAAAGGAATTTGGACTCGTAAGGCCCTTCATTCCTGCTGACGGCGGCCATCAGTTTTTGTATATCATTTTCGTAGAATTCCTGACCGGCGGCTAGGTCCTTCAGGACTTTGACCCTAGCCGATCGGGTAAGGCGTACTCCAAACCCACCTTTCCTGCCCACCAAAAAATATCGTTCTCGATACCCTTTCATGGAGGTGGGGACGAACATCAGTTTCCTCTTTGGGCGGCTAGTGAAAAAGTACTCAGTTCCGTCGCTCCGGCCCGAGATGTAGAAGAAGTGGGTAAAGAGTTCCAAGGTCGGTGCCACCACTTCTATTTGGCAAAGGATCTTGAAGCACGCCACCGATCTCCAGCCGTTCGGATGTAGTTGGTTGGGGGCAAGACCATACCCCCTCAGTATCGCCATCTCAAAGGCGCCCAGCGGGAGCCTCAGGCCTGCATCCAGACTCCAGAGGTGGCATACGAACCATTCGCCGCCGTTTTGGCCGAAGGGCCCTTCAGTCACTGCCATTGATTCAGGGCAGGCCAGCACTGATATCTCCTCGGGAAGGCCGTATTTAGAGGGGATTTCGGCCACTTCCGCAGCGGATAGGCGAGAATGCGGCTCAGCGGCTGGTTTATTCTCATACCACTCCAAAAAAGTTGTGTCCAATGCTTCAGCACTACTTGAGGCCATCTTCAACAAAAAAGTATGAAGGGAAGGCACAACTCTCTTTTCTAAATGAAATGGGTGTGAGAAGAAAAAGGAAAATCGCAAAGAAAGCAAAAAGAAAAGTTACTTACTTGATGAAAAAGACTTGAAGGAATTCGAAGAAGAGGTAAAGAGTAGTTGCAGAAATCTGGGAATCAAAGAAAGATTTTGGCAGAGCTTCGCTCGGGATTTCGAAAGTAAAGAAGGAATGATTCACAAAGTCCTCTATTTATAGACGGAAGCTTCTCAAAAACGCCAAACAACGCGCCATTCAGCAAGCGCCACGTGTCAAAGGACATTATGTCTCTGCGAAGAACGAAGCGTCGCCCTCGGTACGCTCACTGCATTAAAGGAGAACAGCTGTCTCAGCAGGCGCGTCGCTTCAGAAAAAGCGCCTTTCAAATTCAAAAAGCGCGCCAGTACGCGTCTTCGGATCGGGAATCTCCATAACTAATTCCATCCGAACGAATCAACAAAGGCAATTCTGTGCCCGATCGGACCTGTTGAGGGGGGACAAGTGATAACTCAGCAAATATCATTTGCCCTAAGGCCCATCCTGTCGGCCCATTTAAACTGGCAAGGCCCAAAGCCCAGCAACTAAAGGTATCAGACACGAGCCCCTAGGCCGCGCACATGCCCGATCGGCTGATGTGACCGCCTGTCCCATCAGCCGCCTGACTTAAGGCAGCGCCCATGCCTACCACCTGCTCCCTGTCATGTCGCCGGATACCTACTCTGACAGCCAGTAATCACTCCCCAGGCACTCAAGTGCCCCTCGACTATCTCTTACAAATAGTCCTGCCAACGATGGCACCAGGTATTGAATTCACACCATTATCTTTCTAAAGCACATTCTCTCTCTAAGCTACTAACTTAAGCTTCGGAGTGCTCACGCCTGGTCCGACCGGGCTCTTCTTACTGCAGGGTTATCTCATCCGATCGGATCGACCACTCTCCTACAGATAAAGACATTTTTGGATTTATCACAACACTTGTTTAGGGGTTTAAAATTAAACAAAAGAAATCATTATTTATTGACCGATAATTAATTAAAATAATAGACCTATGAAACGGGTAGGACGAATTTAAATCGAAAAAATCTCATATAGGGTCAATTTTGAATTACTAAATTTATAGCAATAATTATTTTAAAAATGGATGTCAATTGTCAATGGAGTGATTAAAAGAATCTTAAATGGGACCGGTTACCTTGCACCTGCATTTGATATTAAGCTTCTCAGAGATGCCATTTTTCTGTACACATGATCGCCACGGGTAGGCGCCACGCCTATTGAAGCAAAAGAAAGTACTAAGTTGCACTGTCACGCAATCGTTCTCCATCTACTTCACAAAAAATAATTCCAACCACCGCCCCTATCATGTTTTAAAAAATAAGAAAAAGCGTGATCTTCCTTCAATAATTAATCACAAATAAGTTCGACGAAAACATTATTAAAAATGAACTTTAAAAATGAACATTATTATATGGAGTCGTTGTTCAAATATGCCCTTATGCTGCACTAATTTTCGCCTTTTACTTTAATCTCAACCACAAGCTGAACCAACCAATGCTATCAATTCCACGGCGGTATTTTAAGTCCTTTTTTACTTTTCATTTTGGCTTTAATTTAAATAATTCAACTAAGCAGCAGTTGTACCCCCTTTTTTTTTTTGTTTTTTAATCCCACTTGAAGAATCTCTCCTTGCAGCATTTTCCGCTACGGCAACCATAGAATTCCTGCCCCACATTTTCTTTATTTAACGTTCCACATATGTTTGATTAGACGTCCTGCTAGTCGGCGTAGCTTTGTCTTGTTTATTATTTTCTTTACATCTTTCTTTAGTGTTTTTTAATTTGTCTTTAAATGTATTTCAACCATTACTTGTATAACTAAAAAATATTTAGAGGGAGCTTTGCTTATTTTGGAAGTCTATCCGCTATGAATGTATAAAAAATTAGAAATAAAATCACATAACATGTTTTATTGTTATGCGAATATTGATAACTACCGAGTGGCTTCACCCTGTGCATAGATCTTTCATGCATCTGAACCCATGGCTGCCATTGTATAGCTTTGCATTTTTTTTTTTTTTTACTTTTTGCAATATTTGGATGATGAATTACGTTACAAGTAAAGTATCATTATATAAATCTTGACAAATCAAGCCATTGGATAGTTTAAAGTCAATTAACCATGATTACGAGTTTAAAGCGGCATCTTGCAAGAATGATTAGACTGCATCTGCAAGGCATTACTTTCCGCACTATTTTAAGAAAAATAATTTAGTAGATGAGTTGATGGCACTTGATGCTACAATTCTTTATTATTGCAAGATTCCTTTACCATGCATGCAATTACTCTTATATTTCTGCACAACTTTGATTAACTCAGCACGATCACACGACAGAGTACTTAGTCGCCATGTTGGCAGGCACTTAGCCTCATCAAACGAGTATATATATTTTCACCTTTATCCTCTAAAATCATCAATGCTATAGTATATGGCCATACTATGGATCAAATCGCTAATGCACTCTAAGAACAAATGCTCCATATCAACACTGTTAAGGCAGAAATTAAAGGTTGGTTCATCATGAGAAGCCGATGTTCCAATAACTAGCACTTCTAAGCAAAATATTAGTGGAACTTCTTTTGAAGGGTTGCAAATTGCAATCATGAAATTGAAACGCAATAAAGTCATAGACTTTTTTTTATTATTATTATTTCCTAACTTGTCTCCTTTGTGACTTGTTCCAAGTTTGATGGCTTTTTCAGGATCTCAAACCCCTTTTTTTAAGTGGGTCCAATATTTTATAATTTGAGTGCTGCCACAAAACGGACAAAACCCAACTTCACCTCCTAAACAAAACTAAAGATTTTTTATATATAAAAAAAATTCGTAAAGCATTTGCGCATAATTCGCCACATTAATTATTTCCTAAATTTCCCATTCTATTACTTTTTTCTTTCCTTTGCTTGAAATCTGTGGAATAAATTTATATCCATCCATATTGCATATGCACGAAAGTTCCTGTTGATTACACTTTTATGATTACATCTGGGAACCCCAAAGTTGTTTGACCATCGAGAGTGCTCAGTCCTTTGAAATAAGAATGAAATTTTGTGGCAGAAAAATGAGGAAAGTGACACGAGAGAAAGATACAATTCATCATTCCGTCCCTTCTTTTCCATACTTCTTTCTCTTACTTTCCTCGGCAGTGGGTAGGGTTCTATCAACTTTACACACTGCCAACTACGGTTATGAACAAACCAATAAGTGATTGGAAGGTTCCGTCGGCTTTAAACCAATGGATTCGTTAACAAGTACATAAATACATCACTTCAAGAAAATTCATATTTAGCAAGGATAATTCTCCTAAACAGCAATTTTTTTGTTGCCAAATAATAGCAAATAATAGAGAGGATTTAGCAAGAACAAAATTACTTTTTCTAATCAAACTCTAGCTAAAACTAAAGCCAAAATATCCCCCTAAAATTTAGCAACCACTTTTGCAAAAACTTATTGGCCGTGAAATTACTGAATGTCTTGAATTTTTGCATGCTATTTAATAATGACATAGTTCTTGCTAAATATAGTTTTATTATTTTTTAAAATATACTAAATTTAATATTTAATATTTGGAAATATCCTTGCTAATTGTAAATTCAAGTTTTTTAAAATTGATTTCTGAATTGTAATTTTTAATAAATAAACATGTTATATATATATATATATATATATATATATATATATATATATATATATATATGTATGTATATATATATATACATACATATATATATATATATATAGATATGTATGTATATATATATATAAACTTAATTGCAATGTAAATACAAATAAAAAAAAAATCATTTACTTGTTACAAATCCAAAATAATACACGCATTATAGTATCTAATAGGGTGCAAGATTTGATCAAACAAAGTAACTAATGGAAGTAAAGTGGCTAAGACCACCTGTTTGGACCATGTGCGTCTTTGCTTGCCTCCATCCTGGATTGTCCTATCTTTTTTATCCTAAAATAAGAGTACAACAAAAGCTCTCAACAAACAGTACCGCTGAAAATTTAACAGCATACCCCCTAAAACTAAGACATTTCAAAATTCTTAAACATGAGAAAAGGCTTATTTAATTACACTTCCTTAAGAACCAACCATCCATAACAACCTTGGCCACTACTAGGACCCCAAATCAACACATCTCAACCACAAATCAATATCAAATACAAAACTAAAAAAACATTCAATATATCTTCAGAATGCTCCACAACTATGTATCAAGATTATATGATTGCTCATGCAAACAACAATTTATACGATAACATGGCAACAAAAATCATTGTTTCTATGCAAATATTTAGTCGAACTTACAGATAAGTCACATTTTATAATCCCATACCTAAGAAGCACTACCAAAAAGATCCTCTGTAGTAGATGTGCACATCCAGGCTAGGTCTACATCATCAGGATCAACATCTGCCATTTGAAGAGCTTTCGTTGCTGCCTCTACGGCTAAAGAAATCAAGCTATCTTTGCCTGTGAAAATGGTGACCTGAATGAAATTAGTAACCACTTGCAGCTCATGGAAACACAAATCATCTCTTTAGCACTACCATATTACAAAATCAAGGTTTTAGGTCTATAACTATCACAAAATCATCATATTGGAGATCTCACAAATCTTCAATTTAAGTTATTTTGTAAGCAAATTTAGTGAAACATGAGAAATAGAATGCTGGAAATTGATAGCTTGATTGAAACTAAATAACTTTAATATTTTAATAGAAGTAATAATATAACTTCTCGTCCATGTGTAATGTTTCTGCCTATATTTTTCCTTTCCAATTTATACTGATTTTTCTCCAGCCTGAGGCAGGAAACTGATATTTAGGTTGATAATTAATAAGGATTAAGTGTTAATTAGCTTACTACTTTATATATTCATATAAATGCGTGCTTGTGTCTCAAAAGGACACTAGTTGAATTCAAAATCTATATTGAATTAATTCTTAATGAGTGTACAACAAGTATATATACAATGAGAAAAGACACACCTATACTAGGAAGGAAACAGCCTATATACTAGGATACTAGCAATTGTAACACCTTTTTACAATTGCTTCACACCTAGCCCCTAGCATCTCACAAAGTTGTAAACTATTTTCAACACTCCCCCGCAAGCTGGTAAATGGATGTAATCCATTCCCAGCTTGCATGTCAATCGTTGAAACATTGTGCTAGACAAACCTTTGGTGAGATTGTCTGTCACTTGGTAGCTCGAGGGAATGAATGGAGTACAAATTAGACCGCTGTCTAGTTTTTCCTTGATAAAGCGCCTATCAACTTCTACATGCTTCGTTTGATCACGTTGCACTAGATTGTGAGCAATACTGATGGCTGATTTGTTATCAGAATATAGTTTCATAGGACCTTCCCATTTGATTTTAAGGTCATTCATGACTATCTTCAGCCACAACAGCTCGCAAATCCCTAGTGCCATGGCTATGAATTCTACTTCAACACTAGACCTAGCAACAACATTTTGTTCTTTTACTCCTTCAAGTAACAAGATTTCGTCTTAGGAGAGTACAATATCCAAAAGTAGATCTCCTATCGATAGGTGAACTAGCATAATCCGCATCTGTATAACTCTTAAGAGTTAACTTATCCCCTATCCGGAACAGGATTCCTAGTCCAAGAAATCCTTTTAGATACTACAATATTCCATTCACAGTCTTGAGGTGCGTCTCTTTTGAATTATGCATGAATTCGCTAGCAACACTCACAGCATAAGCAATATCATGTCTTTTATAAGACGAGTAAAGGAGCTTTCCAACAAGCCTTTGGTAAGACTCCTTTTCAACTACCACATTTTCTAGAGCATCTATTTATGGTTATGCTCTATAGATGTCTCCACAGGTTTACACCCTAACATGAACACATTTTCATTGCTAACTTAAAACACAAAATTGAAATTTACCATATTCGGCTCGGCACGCTAAATTTTAGCTATATGAATCAAATTCATTAAGCATCAAATTCTAAGTTCAACCCAACCAAAAAATCATATATTCGATCTTTTTCAAGAAAATGCTTAAGAATCGCAACGTCACCACACTTCATTTTGACGCATTGGTCTCTTGCCATAAACTTTTCAGAAGGTTGGAGTATTCCGTGATATAACGGTTTTCTTGTTTGGCGTATGAGATCTTTGCTTTAATTTCATAGATTTGGGCAGCATCATTAACCCTTGAATATGTATGCTTAACAGCATCCCAAATCTCCTTAGCTGTTCTCAAGAACATACAAGTGTCAATGATTTCAGGAAGCATAGAATTCCAAAGCTAAGACATTACCATAGAGTCTTCCTCATCCCATGCCTAAAATGTTGGATCTCTCTCCTTTGGACTTGTATCTAGCAAGGCTTAATTTTCCTTTTACTTTTAAGAAAGTACGAACCTGTTGTCACCATTTTAAGCAATTTTTACCATTCAATCTGTAGGCTGTTTGGATATTTTGCAACTCACTAGAGGAATTGTGATTACTAGAATCCAACGTGAGCTTTTCAGTAGTTGTCTCATTTTTGGGAGGATTCGCCACAGTTCAAACTAGCACAAGAAGGAAGAAATTCCAGAAAGCAGCGACAAAAAAAAAGGAGAAAATACCACAAGAGACAATAATGTCTTCAGATTGCGAACAACAGCAATATCAGAGCAATGAGAGGTACCACACGCGACTCCACACACCGGGTAGTGGAGTTCTTTTTACAGCGAGTGAGGTTCGCGCACACTTTTTCCGATGACCGTTTCCAGTGGACAGGCTGATCTCCTGGTGGCCTAGCTTCGTGGGTCAGCGATGATGAAAGACAAACAATAGTGATCCAAGAAGAAGATCGAAACTGTTCCTTAAGTAACGGTAAGAAAGAAATTTCAAGAAAAATTCTAGAAACACAAAAAATAGGCCCAAGGCTCTAATACCATGTCAAAAGGACACTAGTTGAATTCAAAATCTATATTGAATTATTTCTTAATGAGTGTACAACAAGTATATATACAATGAGAAAAGGCACACCTATACTAGGAAGAAAAATGCTTATATATTAGGATACTAGCTATGATAACACCTTTTTACAATTGCTTCACGCCTAATCCCAAGCATCTCACAATGTTGTACACTATTTTCAACAATATATATATATATATATATATATATATATATAGCCTTCATGATTTACAAATATAAACAAAAATTTAAAGATTAAAAGAATGAACCTGTAGAGCATCATTATCTCCCTGCACTAATATTCATGATTTATTCTATATTTCCTTTACATTTTGTTGTTCTTCCATAATTTATTCTAAATTCATTGTTTATCCATCCATCTCACTTTCTATTCACACATGCACCCTATTAATTATCTATAAAATCAAAACTATTTTCTCATAAATTAGTACTACGAGTTTCCTAATATCTCTTAATTGGTTACCCAAAATCACCAATCCTAATTTTCTCCATTGATAGTTAATATGCATTATAATTAACTAACAGCTAAACTAATAGCGAAGTGTTATATATACGTTAGATAAATTGTAGATTCAATTATGTTTAACTAAGAAATAAAAAAAAAAATAAGGATATGAAATTAATGAATTAATTAATACAGAAAAATAAAGATAGAAAACCTGGAATTAGCAAATTAATAGAGCTTTCCAGTGCTAAGAAGATAAGAATACAACTCCTGCATCACAAGAATTGCTAATTCTTTGGCTTTCTTAATTCTTCGTTTGGAGAAGGTGACTTGCCTGCTTGTCAAATTATCAATTCTTTGAATTACAATCTTCCCTCTCCCCATCTCCTTTTACTTATATTATTACCTGCAATGAATAATAGGATTACAGAAGCACCCACAATCCGATTTCTAATGCCAACAAAACACCAGTTAACCTTATGCCCTGTTTGATAACATTTTTCACAGCACAGGCCCACAAAAATTTATCACAATAACTCTCGTTTTATTTACGCAAATTTTAGAGTCTAAGCTCCAGCTCCGCATACTTTGTTTTCTTCTGTCAATCTCACCAGACAATACATTCACTTCACCTTGCTATCTTAATATATAAGAAAATAAATTAACCTAACAGAACTCTTGAAGTAGCAGGGTGTCAAATCCACCTTACATAGTGACACAAACTGTACATTTACATATAAACCCATCACTTTCACCAAGTAGCTGCCATCAAAATAAATATTAACAGGACCCCAACTCATTTTCATCCCTATATTTTATTTCTTTATGGCCATCGTTGATAATTAATCAGTTATTAGGAGGAAAAAGAAATGAATTGCAGCAACCAAAAAGGAAACGGGCATTCAAATCTAAGACAATTCATAGCTATATAACGCGACAATAAAACGCACTGCAAGTAAGGACTAACCTAAAAGAACTTGTCGATTGCGAATACCAGTTATCGACCATTTTAGCAAGATCATCAGAGCAATGCCCCAAGGGGGAAAAAAAAAAAGCTAGAGATAATTACCTCATATTTGCCAACTGCCCTCACTTCCATTAAACAAGGACTCGTCCCTTTTCCCCTTGGAAAGTTAGGGTTAATTAATTAGGGAAAAAAAAAAAGAACAAAACTAGAGAAAAAAGAGAAATGGTAACCAGAGAAATCCAGTAAACGAATAATCCTTACAAGTTGATGCCTTCTTTGTAAGCTTGAAAGGACTTCCTGTAAACAGAGTGAGTATCGCTGCCTTCTCCATATTACTTAGGCCTTCTACCCAGCTTCCCAACGACAACAATAGATGGAGAGGAAAAAAAAAAAAGAAATTAGAAGAAAAGATGGCACTGAAATTCGACGGGGAGAGAAAAGAGTTGGGGGTCTGAAATTCAATTAGAGACTAATAGAGAGAGTGGGTTGTGGGAGTAAGGATGCCTTAGTCAATCCCGCCTCTGATACGCTGTATCCCGCAAAAATGTTTTCTAATTTTTGCGAAAATTACCAATATCGTCGCTAACGGAAGGCTAGGCTCTTTGTCCTCGCTAAAGTGGTAAAAAAATCATCATGTCTTTAAACTCTCTACCTTTTATATTTGGCGACAATTTTGGTCATAGCTAAATTGGTAAAATATCAGCTCATTATTCCGCTATTAATGTAAGTTTAATTTTTAGTTTTTATAATTAGCGAGGACCAATGGTTTTCTAGTTTTTATAATGGGGGAGGACCAATAATTTTGCTAATATAATGAAATAGCAACAACGCAATTATTCTCGCTAAATATGTATGAATAAATTTCTATTTTTTTTTCACTTAAAAAGGGTATCCATCACTAAATTGATAAAAATTAGTAACCCCACACTTATTGTCACTAAAAATGTGTGAATAAATTTCCAGGTTCTGTAGTTAGTAAGGACCAGCATCCTGGCTCCTGAAATGATAGTTTAAAAGTAAAAACTTTTTTTGAACATATTATTCTTATTTAAATTATGTCCATAAACTTAAATTGTCTAATTGCATTCAAATTAATAATTATATTTTTATCATTAGATTAATTTATAAATTTATTTATAGACCCATGTTAATACTCCTAGTCAACGTTTTGAATTTTACAACTCCCAAATGTTTTATACAATTTATTTTTATGGAGAGTATAAAAACTAAGAATAATTACTCAAACAGTACGCCTAAATATAATGAAATGCAGAAGCCAACCATCAAAGGTTGGAAAACTCTATCCCATCAAGGAACCATCAAAAGTTGTAAAACCATCTCTAGAGAGGCCTACCAAGACATTGTGAACAGGATTTCATTTGTGAATTGCTGAATTGTTAAAGAGTTTACAACAGATGTGCTATTTTGATCAAAAGCACAATCTTTTTTACTACAGTGGCTCTAGAATTAAAAAGAACCTTCAATAAGAAAGTACAGACAAACAACTATTAGCACACCAATTAATCCAAAAGAAAAAGAAGGCATACACTAACAGAACTAGAGAATAGTCAGGTTAACAAGGGTAGGAATCAGACAATATCTTGAAAGTATGATGAGATAAACACACCCAATGCACATATAGATAAACCTAACAGGGGACCTGCAGGAGTCAGTTTCCGAGTAGCTGCCAATCGTATACCTACAATTGCAACAAGAAAATAGAAGTGGCAGAGAGAGAGAGAAATAGAAGCATGGAAGTTAATATCAGCCACTGCCATTAGATCTCATATTTAAATAATGAACATCACAATTGTTTTGCTACAGTCCATAAAAAGTAATATAAGGAAAGTAATCCCTCTTGCATATCTTTGTAATGCATCTCTTCTTAATGCTTCTATGTATATATATATATATATTTTAGAGTAAGCAAGACTTGAATCTTCTAAATGTTCAATGATCCAACTTATCTATAGTTGCCAATAGTTTTAAACTAAATCACATGCTCCATTCTAGTTTTTCCTTTGTGAAACCTATTTAGGAAATCACAACTTTTTCAGCTCATCTTTTATTTTTTGAATTGCCTAAGGAGTTGATGATAAACCTTTAAACAGCAATTTCATTATAAAGTAAGACTTTGTGCAATTTTAGCTTGCTTCAATCTTGACAAACATAGATAACCAGATAGTTTAATAAGATTATTTTTAAAAAATGCAAATGAAAACAAAGCACTGAATACACTGAAGCTCAAGGTTTTTGTCAAAACAATCTAATCCCATCTATACATATTGCTCATAGTTGAATACTGTTGTAAAAATAAGGAACGGATTAGAGCAAAACCGCAGCTAAAATAGAAATAATAAGGAACAAAAGATTTAACGAGGTTCGGCCAATATTGCCTACATCCTCGGGACTAAGAATATTATTTCACTAAAACTGAAATGTGAAATAATACAAGAGAGAAGAAATATGCTTAACTAATTGACAAGCTAAGCAATCAAGGGATAATTTAAAACCTAAAACTAAGGCTATATTTATAGTTAACAAAAGCCCCTCCACTTTGCTAATTTCCCGATGTGTGATTCAAAGGAATTCATATATATATATATATATATTTTTTTTTTTTAGCCGTAGTTATTGACTTCACTACTCCTTTTTTTTTCTTCTTTTTCTAGGTAGCCTCCAAAGTGGACTAACAATCTCCCACTTGAAGATTTGATTGAGCATCAATCACATCTTCACATTATTCTTTCTCTCTTGCCAATTCCGTTGCTTGTGTATTGGTCAGGCCACTGGAAGATCGACACCAAATAAACTTATCAGTATTAACTGGTTTTGTCATAAAATTTGCTATATTATCTGTAGTATGAATTTTCTGCATATCCACGGTTCCTTCTTCCACTTTCTCACGAACGAAGTGATACTGAACTCGAATGTGTTTTGTCCTGGAATGAAATGCTGGATTCTTTGCAAGATGCAAAGCACTCTGACTGTCACAAAATAGAGAAACATTCTCCCTTTTATGCCCGAGTTCCTCCAATAATAATTTCAACCATACAGCTTCTTTACTGGCTTGTGCAGCTGCCATATATTCTGCTTCTGTTGTTGACGTAGCCACAACTGATTGCAGTTTTGAAACCCAGCTTACAACTCCGCCAGCAAGTATAAACACATATCCCGTAGTGGATTTACTTTTATCTAAATCTCCAGCATAATCTGAGTCAACATATCCTCTGACAATAAAGTCTGATCCTCCATAACACAATGCAACATCTACGGTCCCTTTAATATATCTAAGGACCCTTTTTACTGCGTTCCAATGCTCTCCACCAGGATTCGCCATGTATCGACTAACTGCTCTCACTGCATGTGCAATGTCCGGTCTTGTACAAATCATAGCGAACATTAAACTCCCCACTGCTGATGCATACGGTACTTGAGACATCTCCATCCTCTCTTCTTCATTGCTAGGACTCATCTTTGAGGATAACTTAAAATTAACAGGAAGTGGCGTAGAAATTGGCTTACAATCTTGCATGTTGAAACGTCGCAAGATTTTCTTCAAATAATTCTTTTGAGAAAGCCAAATCTTCCTATTATTTTTGTCTCGGTGAATTTGCATCCCTAGAATCTTGTTTGCTGGTCCCAAGTCCTTCATATCAAATTCCCTAGCCAACTGAGCCTTTAACTCCTTGATGCGATCTTTGTTGGGGCCTGCTACCAACATGTCGTCTACATACAACAGCAAGATAATGACATCATTTTCACCAAACCTCTTGAAATATGCACAAGGGTCTGCATTCAGCCTGCTGTATCCAAGGCTCAAAATGAAAGAATCAAATCTCTTGTACCAACACCTTGGCGCCTGTTTTAGACCGTACAGAAATTTGTTCAACCTGCAAACCAAGTTCTCCTTTTCTTTTTCTTCAAAACCTTCTGGCTGGAGCATATAAATTTCTTCTTCAAGATCTCCATGGAGAAAAGCAGTTTTGACATCTAACTGCTCCAGATGCAAATCAGAAGTTGCACATATTGCCAAGACTACTCGAATTGTAGTGAGACGAACCATAGGTGAGAAGATTTCATTAAAGTCCACCCCTTCTTTCTGAGCATATCCTTTTACCACCAATCTAGCACGATATCTCTCGACTTGATTATCACCATTCCGCTTGATTTTATAGACCCATTTATTGCCTATGGGTTTTCTCCCTTTCGGTAGTGACACCAGTTCCCATGTCTTATTTTTATGAAGAGCTTCAATTTCTCTTGCATTGCTGCCATCCACTGAGATACATCTGAACTGTTCATTGCTTCTTGGAGAGTTGATGGCTCCCCATCCTCAGTTAGAAGACAATATGCAACATTGCCCTCCATAATATAATCTGAGTGCCAATTGGGCGACCTTCTTGTGCGAGTTGATCGCCTATTATTTGAAACTTCAGTTTCATCTGGCTCTTCTTCCTCGTGCTCTGGTTCAGCTTCAGAAGAATTACTGGTTTCTGATTCTCCTTTTACACATACTTTTGTAGTCTCGGATCTTTCTTCACTTTCTGTTTGCACTGAATCTTTATCTTCTACAAAGATAACTTCTCTGCTGACAACAACCTTGTGGGTAGTGGGATCCCACAGGCGATACCCCTTTACTCCTTCAGCATACCCCAAGAATATACATTTTCTGGATTTTGGATCCAGTTTTGTAGTTTCTTGGGCATTGAACATCACATAAGCAGGACTTCCAAATACATGAAGGTTTGAATAATCCACCGGTTTTCCAGCCCACATCTCCATTGGTGTCTTACACTCAATTGCAGTTGATGGAGCTCGATTCACCACATAACAGGCAGTGTTGACTGCTTCCGCCCAGAATTTCTTATCTAAGCCTGCAGTTCTCATCATTGCTCTTGTTCTTTCCAACAGAGTTCTGTTCATCCGCTCTGCCACTCCATTTTGTTGAGGAGTGTATGCCGTAGTGAATTGTTTTTTGATGCCTTCTTGTTTACAAAATTCATCAAATTCTTTACTGGTGTATTCTCCTCCATTATCTGTCCTCAAACACTTGATCTTTTGACCAGATTCAAGTTCCACTCGCGCTTTGTAAGTTTTGAAAACTGGAAACACATATGCTTTCTTCTTGATAGGGAACACCCAACATCTCCTGGAGTAATCATCGATAAACGACACAAAGTAGTTTGCTCCTCCTAGAGATGACACCGGTGCTTGCCATACATCAGAATGAACTAATTCCAGAATGGCCTTGCTTCTGAAATTTGATGTGTTGAACTTCAATCGATGCTGCTTGCTTACAATACAATGCTCACAAAAAGGTAGTGAGACCTTTGTGAGACCTGGAAGTAGATTTCTTTCGGCAAGAATCTTCATTCCTTGTTCAGACATATGCCTAAGTTTCTTGTGCCAAGTCATTGCACATTTTTCGCTTGGACTGGTCGTGGCAACAAATGCCTCTCCTTCTTGCAAAGTTTCTCCCATTATCATGTATAAATTTGCAGCTACCTTTTCTCCCTTCATCAGTACAAGCGCTCCTCTTGATATCTTCAAGATTCCTTTCTCACCATTGAACTTGCACCCCAAATCATCCAATTGTCCTAAAGACAACAGATTTTTCTTTAGGCCCTCCACATGCCGTACATCTTGAATAGTACAAATTGTACCATCATACATCTTCAGCTTAATAGTTCCAATGCCAACAATCTTCAAGGCATGATCATTGCAGCTATACACAGATCCTCCAGAGATGGGTTCATAATGATGGAACCATTCTCTTCGAGAGGTCATGTGAAATGTAGCTCCTGAATCAAGAACCCATATTTCAGCAAATCTTTTTCTGCCTTCATTTGTCGTTGCTGCTTCACAACATAGAGCATCTCCGCTATTGGAACAGCTTGCCACATTTCCTTGAGAATCAGAGCTTTTCTTTAAACTCCAGCAATCCTTCTTCAAGTGACCCTTCTTGCCACAGTTGTAGCATTTAACATTCTTCTTACTTCTTGATTTTGATCTACCATGATTGTGACTCCCACTTGAGCCACGTTCCGTTGATCTTCCTCTCATCACCGTCAAGGCTTCCACGTGTTGTGAACTTGCCTGCCTGTCTTCCTTATTTTTGCGCCGATTTTCTTCTTCTAGAACAGCAGCTGCAACATCATCGAAGACTAGAGCATCCGTATTATTTGTTAAATTGATGATGAGTTGATCATACGAATCTGGTAAGCTTTGAAGTAGAATCTCAGCACGTTCTACTGGCTCTATTTTATAACCCAACGATGTGAGTTGAGAAAATAGAGTATTCAAAGTATTTAAGTGCTCCGTCACTGAAGTAGATTCCTCCATACGAAGAGTATAGAGTTTTCTTTTAAGAAAAATTTTGTTGTGGAGTGATTTGGCCTCGTACAATTTAGTGAGATGATCCCACACCTCCTTTGCCGTCTTCTTCTCTTCTATACTTGACAACACCCCATCTGCTAATGCCAGATGAAGATTTGCCATAGCATTTCCATCCATCTCGTTCCACTTATTATTATCTGTGAAATCAGCCGGCCTTTGACTTATAGCCGCTAGGCAATTATCTTTTCTCAAGATAGCCTTCATCTTCAATTTCCACAGTGAGAAATTACTCCCGTTAAATTTCTCGATCTCATATTTTGCCACCATTGCTTCTATCACGAACTTTTCTGCTCAAAAATCAGCTCTCACTATTTCACGTGAATAGTAACCGTATATGTGAATAGTGACCGTATAGATGAACAGTAACCGTATACGTGAACAGTATCGTATACGTGAACAGTATCCAAGGAAATATCTTTTCTGATGTGGAAGATCAGGCTATGCTGCAACCACAGAGCATACTAAGACAGAACCTCGGCTCTGATACCACTTGTTGTAAAAATAAGGAACGGATTAGAGCAAAACCGCAGCTAAAATAGAAATAATAAGAAACAAAAGATTTAACGAGGTTCGGCCAATATTGCCTACATCCTCGGGACTAAGAATATTATTTCACTAAAACTGAAATGTGAAATAATACAAGAAAGAAGAAATATGCTTAACTAATTGACAAGCTAAGCAATTAAGGGATGATTTAAAACCTAAAACTAAGGCTATATTTATAGTTAACAAAAGTCCCTCCACTTTGCTAATTTCCCGATGTGGGATTCAAAGGAATTCATTTTTTTTTTTTTTAGGAGTAGTTATTGACTTCACTACTCCTTTTTTTTCTTCTTTTTATAGGTAGCCTCCAAAGTGGACTAACAAATACATGCATAATAACGACATACCAAATACACAAGAGAAGAGGAAGGCTGATCCAAAGCCAAGGGCGTCACCAACAGCTTTTGTCTCCTGTCTTTGCATCAGAAGGTAAGCCTAGATGGAAAACTATTTGGTGAAAAACAATGTATATGCGTGAAAAACAATGTATAAGCGTAAAATAATTTATAATACACTGATAGAATTGTGAATCCAGCATCAAACATCACAAAGATTGTTCAATTACTCAGCATTTGGCATCCAGTTTGAAACTATTTAAGGAAAAAAAAATGTGTGATCCAATAGTGAAATAAAATCAAATCCATATAGCAGCGTGGACTCCCAAAATAATTCAATGGCACTGAAAGCCGATTGCACACTGTGGAATTCAAGTTGCCAAAAGGAGATATTAAACCATTTGCTCGGAGTTCTAAATGCAGGACCATAAAGTTCTGGATGGACCTTTAAGCAAAAACAACAAACTCGTTGAATAGCAACTTTTCACGGTTCTTCATGTAATGTCATTGATAAAGCAAATCCTAATTCCTATCAAAGATAAAACTTTGGTCGTGGCACTTAATGAGAATGCACAAAAATGCGGACATGCTGTAACCAAAAAAAAAGGCGTTGATAGTCAATTTGTTCTCACACATAGGAAGGAGTTGAGAAAGATGAAAAATAAATATATTTAAAATACACTTCAAATTCTATGTAATTCGGGACGATGTTACCGTAGTCATAAGTGCAGCTCCTGCCAATCCCCCAAATAGCGAACCTTTGCTTCTCGATTTACTGACTGCATGCATATAATCCAAATTTAGCGGTTCATTCGTTTGTTTGAATGAGCAGAGATAAGCATCAGATGAGGAACTATATAGAATGAATACGAGAGGAAAATAAATTTTACAGGCAAAGATGCCGCCGGTAAATAATAGTAACCCATATGCGGCGGAGGTTGCCGGAGCCAGATCTCCGAGCTGACATTTGCAGGAAAGGGTTCGGGAGGGTTTCAATTTGAAATCGGAAGTGGATATCCTTCCAAATTTTAGACCTGCGCTTGGAAAGGGGGAGTAAGTGAAGATGCCGAATAAATTTGCAATATTTCGGCTGCCTCCTCTGTAATTAGTATTAACATATTTCGCACCCGGAAGTAGGAACAACGAAAAGCTCATTAGCACTAGAGTGAATTCCAGATTGTAGTCTCTGCTAGTGGCACGTACAGTACAAACTTCAATCTTTTCTTTTCGAACTTCCCAATGTCATATAGACCCGAATCTTTGTGATAGAATATGTGTTTAGTATAGACATGCGTACGGTACATATTTTTCTTTTTTTCACTTCTTAATTTCCAGTGTGATTTCGTCAAAAAAAAAAAAAAAAAAATTGCAGTGTGATAGTAGAATACTGCTTGGTACAAGTGGGTAAGGAAAAAAAATTGAAAACCCATTAAAGCAGTATAGAAAACTGGATTTAAACCAATTTTAGCAGTAGATATGGATTTTAATTTTTAAAATTATAGTTTTTATATTTAAATTTAAGTATCTGGTTAACCTTTAATTAAATTTATATGTAATTATATATCCGTATTATATTTCCATCACCTCCAATGATCCCCTGTTGAGAATTCTTTATCTACTCAGCTGATTCCTCACTCTCACTCACTAAGCGGTAATGCACTTTTATAGGCCATTGAAGTAAAATAAATGCTTATTATTTTTATAGATTCATTTAACTACTGGACTCAGTTGTATTTTTTCGTCAATTAATTGAATATATAACAAATGTAGTATCTTCATCAATTAATTTTTTATTCTCATTCCTTGAATTACTTATATTTTATGTTAAAATTTAAAAAATTTATATTTTAAATTGATTAATGGGCGAAAGTTTTTTTTTTTTTATAAAGTTTAGGATAATTTAATTTTATGTGTTCAATTTATTTTTTAACAATTAACCAATAGTTAATGGATAATCCAACATATTTAGCAACTAAATCATTAGCGGTTTAGTGGTTATTTATGTATTGAACTTGTATTTTAATTTTAAAAACTTGGCATTAATGGACTAAACTTAAAAAATAGGACATGGACTAATTAATTAGTCTATAATCCCCAAAGATCTTGACTGCGTGAATAGTACTACTGAACCGAAAATGTATATCACCGGGCAAACGGAAAGTACTATATAGGGAAGAATTCAGGATATATATATACAATTAATTCATTAGCTGGAGTCTAAACATTCCATAGCTTATACGATTGATTGCGCACATTATCCTCTGCATATAGATAAAGTCAATTAACTAGGCATTACGTCAGGTCCAGTAAGTTGCAAATTGACCCCCAATAATATTCAAATAAAACATTGCCCAACAAATAAATCATACCCGTATAATCTAAAAACTCATTCAGAATCGCGCAGAGCGCAATAAAGTTCCCTAGTTTTATATACAATCCAAGTAATTATGTTCAGTGCTGAAAACGAAAACAAACAATTACAATGTTTAGGCGAGCAAGAAATTAAAGTGGTAGTTGGACGTATTGGGTACATCCTTGGAGGAGGAGAAGAGGAAGGAAATGGAAGCGATATTCTGTGTAATGTCATGCAAGATATGTGTGGCTGAAGGCCTGAGGACAGGAGAATGGGCAAGGCAAAGTGCTGAGATGGAAAGCATGGCCCTGGCTTCCTTTAGATCAAAGTCACCTCCCAATCTGGGATCCACCATTTGTGCCACCTTAGTAGCTTCACAATCACGAGCATCCCTTAGCATGGGTCCCATTATGGATGTCAACAGCTGGCCCGTTTCCTCGCAGAATGCCTCCATTCCAGTCACAAGTTCCAGAATGATGACTCCATAGCTGTACACATCATTCTTCTTGGATGCTATTCCAGTCCTTAGGTAGTGGGGATCAGTGTAACCAGGAGACCCCATCATCACTCCCCTTCCCCTGGAGGGAGGCATCACAGTTGAAGAAAATCCCATCTTTGAGAACCCGAAATCGCAGAGCTTACAGTTAAGATCCTCATCTAATAAAATATTGGAAGATTTTATGTCTCCATGTACGATTTGAGGGGTGCACTTCTCATGTAGATACTCAAGAGCCTGTGAGAGTTGGAAGGCTACGATCATCCGTCTTTCCCACGAAAGAATTGGACATGAGGACTTCCTTTCTCCACCATGGAGATTATCCTGTAGGCTTCCGTTTGGAGCATACTCAAAAACAAGAGCATTTCCCCCTGCAAATATTTATATATGCATACCAATCAATTATCAAAACAAATCATTAATTAACACACACGTATGTACAGTATGGGAAACTTCACACCTTGATGATCATCATCACAGTATCCTAAAAACTTCACAATGCTTTTGTGGTGAAGTCGGAGTAGGATGTCCAGTTCCTGCTTAAAGAGTTGATTGAGATGGTCGCTACTGGCCTGGATCTTGACTGCCCCGAAACTCAAATTGGGTAAATCGGCCAAATATACTGTGCTAAACCCTCCTGATCCGATCTCCCGGGACAAATTCGCTGTAATCCTCCCTATATCATCCCAGGTGTATTTCTTTACACAGCAATCAATATATTCGATAAATTTATCAGAAACTTGAGTGGTGGATCTGCGCTTGAGTTTAGTCAGCTTCAAAAGCTTGGGTAGGCAGCCCATTACAAGCACCAATAAGCAGTGGGATCTGTATATGGTCAAAGCGGGATATGACATTTAAAGGAGAGCAACTTTCGCCGGAGTATTGTTGGTGTCCAAAATGGTGGATATGGATTGTAGGGAAGCCACATAGAAGGTGAGTTCAGAAACGGAGAGAATAAGAAAATGAAAAGGGATGGCCCAAAACCAACCAACGCCAGCAGACAAATAAACCGGTGGGTGAACGTAAGTCTCAGACTCCCAGAAATATCCTCTTCCCTTTGAATTTTATTCTTAGATTTGGAAGTCAGTGGAGAGGCAGAATCTGACAGCCATTGATACATTTTAGTCCAAATCCATATCTAAAAAAATGTATCACAACAAACATTGTTGAAATATATTGACTAAATACGAGAAAGAGAGAGAGAAGCGACAAGGTAAATTATTTTCCTCGCAAAAAAAAAAAAAAAGCATGAGAACCATAGCATGCTTGCTAACAGCAACACGGAAGATTTATAATTATAATAATGATATTCACGTATTTTTAGTATATATATTCTTATGCAATTAAAACAAAATAAATGAGCGGTTCATTCAACCTAACAGTTTCAATTATAAAATTGCAAGTCAAATCCCGATTGCTAGTGCTTTTCACTTTTCTCAGACACGTCCTTAGCTCACTACCGTCGGTGATCAAGAAAATGTCAAATTACGGATACATATTTATTGGGAGTGACTAACTGATAACACAATAAATATAATTTGCTATAAAATTTATCCAGTCGGTCCATTTAACTGGCAAGACCCAAGATCCAGCAACCAAAAGTAGCAGACACGAGCTCCTAAACAGCGCACACGCCCAATCAGCCGCCTGACACAAGGCAGCGCTCATGCCTACTACCTGCTCCCAATCATGTCGCCGAATAACTACACTGACAGCCAGTGATCACTTTCCAGACACTCAAGTGCCCCTCAATCGTCTCATATAAATAGTCCAACTAACGATAACTCCAGTTATTGAATCTCAAGCATTCTCTTTTTAAAAGGACTTTCTCTCTCTAAGCTACTAACTTAAGTTTCGGAGTACTTACGCCTGATCCGACCGGACACTCTTTCTTGCAGGATTATTCTCACTCAATCGGCTCGATCTCTTACATTTTGGACTTTATCACTAACCAATAATATATATAGGGAGTCGCAAACAATAGTCTCTATCTCTCAATATATGGCGACTTATAAGTGAAGTTTTAGAAATAAATAAATAAGATGACACTTTTACAACTTGATCCTAATTGGCCCGTAAAATACGGATCCTAATTGTACTAAAATTGGTGGAACTTGCACATTGGTAAATCTCTACGTCAAAAACTATTAAAACTCTCTTTTTTTTAAAAAAAATTATAAATTATTAATAAGGTTGTTTTGATTAATATTATAAAAATAAAAAAATGTAAGTTTATTTTTGTCTAAAAAAATTTTTCCTCGTACTTTCATTTTTATATATGCTAAGTATCTTGTTCACCTGCCTGACATGACAAATCATTTATATAAAATATAATTTATCTATACTTAAATTTGAGTTCTCTATAAGATAATTAAAAACAAAATTCAAAAGACTTCATACTTTCACTAAATTTAGCTATATATTTTATTTAAGTAATGATGACTGTCCGACTCATTCGAACTTATTATTGGTCACCTAAAAAAGAAGAATTTCAATAGAATCCTCCATTTGTCAAATTAGTCTAGCAAGAGAAATGATAAATATAGAAAGAGAAGAATGAATTGTAGGTAAATATGGTGATTTTTTACCTGATCCAAAAAAAACCTAGCTGAACTTACCCAAACATAGGATCTGGAATCTAATTGATCCAAAAAAATTCAAGATCAAACTTGATCAAAATTCAAAATTCGAAAAATATGTCCTAAAACACCTGAAATTCAACGGTCGGATATTTTCAATTAAATTTTATTTTATCATATTTATTTATAAGTTATAGTTTAGTATTATATATAAATTAGTATTATATATAAATACTTTTAAAAATATTTTATAAATATATATATACATATGTTATATTATATACACTATATTTTATTCTAATTTTTATATAAAAATCTATAAAAATTAAATTTGATTAAAAAGATAAATATGTATTAAACAGTTTTACTATAAATTGACATAGATGCCCACAGTTATTTTAACTTAATAATTTTTTATCCAATAAAAAATCATTTATATGAATAATTAATCATTTTAATTATGTATAATACATTATTTTTTTCTTCATTATTCATTTTAATTTTAATCACAAAATATAATTTATTTAATTATTTTTGAAATATTTCGTTTCAAGAATAAATAACTAAATAAATAATTTTACCCATTAATATTTTAATTGGTGTAATATTATCTTTTACATTTTTTTTTTTTTTTTGAAAAAACGGACCATTTCATTAAAGCAACTGTTGAATACAAGGGGGAGGAGTCGAGAAACTAACTCCTGAAGAAACAACAGCGGTCCTAGCTAAAGTATGGGCAAGATCATTACCAGATCTTCTAACAAATGAAAACTCACACTTATTAAAAAAGCGACTAGCATCTAAGCAATCTTTAACAATAATACCAAAAGGTGAAATAATTGGAAAATGCTTAGTAAGGGCATGAAACAGAATGATGCAATCCGTTTCCATCACAACATTAACAAAACCCGCATTCTTCATCCAACTCAGAGCCTCCTTCATGGACAAAGCCTCGGCTAACAAAGGATCAAGGGGGCACATAATCGAACCATGACCAGCTGCTAAGAAGCTCCTTGAAGAATCTCGACAGATCCATCCAAAGCCAACTCTGTCCTCCTCTCTAAAAATAGCAGCATCACAGTTGCACTTAATAAAATCAACTGGAGGCGGAGACCACGTATCCAACACAATAGTCTCAGAAGAAGAGGGAATAATGAAGTCTTTCTTATGAACCGCTAACCATTGATTCAAGCCCACAGAGGCCATACGAATAACTGCACCATTACTCATTCTCACCTGATTCCATATGTACTTATTCCTCTTAAACCAAATAGCCCATAATAGAAACAGAGCCAGAAAAAGTTCATCCCGTTGGAGACTAGTCAACCACGATTTAAAAATAGCAATAACTGATTTATTGCCGTCGAAACAAACACCAACAGAGCTGTCCTTCCAAATAGAAATCGAAGCAGGGCACATAAAGAAAGCATGATGAACTGACTCAGGGACTAAATGGGCACAGAAAGGACAGTATTGTAGATCCACAGCATGCCGAATAAATAGATTCAACCTAGTTGGTAAAACATCCCTAATGCATCTCCAAGCAAAAATGCGGAGCTTTAGGGGAATGGGTAAATTCCAAAAAGAAGTCCAGGGGAATTCAAAATTATTGACTGAATGCTCTAACCCATGTATTAACCGGATTGCACTCTTAACAGTGTATTGCCCACTGGGATCGCAAGGCCAAAATATAGAATCGGGAGCGGCAACTTGGGTAATCGGGATCTGTAAAATGTGCCTAATATCTCTGCTATTAAAGTTGGCTTGCAGAACCGAGATATCCCAAGCCAGATAGTCCCTTTGAATTAAAGAGGAGACCTTTAAGTTCAGCAACGCTGATGTAGGAGAAGTAGAAATTCTAGGATTATCTTTGTCTAATAACCAGGCATCTCTATAAATATCAATACTATTTCCATCGCCAACACACCACCTTACATTATGGAAAACCAAATCCTTAGCTGCCATAAAACTTCGCCAAACATAGCTTGGTCTCCTTCCCATTTGAGCCTCATCCAGGTTACAATGCGGGTAATACTTAGCCTTCAACACCTTTGCAACCAAGGAGTTGCTCCTAGAGATAAGCCGCCAAATTTGTTTACCCAAGAGAGCTAAATTGAACTCATGCACATTACGGAACCCCATACCACCATACTTCTTAGGTGCACACAAAGCCTCCCAACAACGCCAATTAATTCCACCCGAACTATTGCCCATTGAACCCCACCAAAACCTATTAAGCATACGATGAATAGACTCACAAATTCCATGCGGGATGAGAAAAAGACTCATAAGATAGGCCGGTATAGATTGGAGAACAGACTTTATAAGAATTTCCTTACCACCCCATGAGAGAAATTTGTTCCTCCAACTGTTGATCCGCTTCCAGATTTTATCTTTTACAAAACCAAAAGCCTGGTATTTATTGTGCCCTATAGCCATAGGCATACCAAGGTAAGAGCTGACTTGATGAGAAGCATTAACCCCCAGCAAATTACAAAACAAACGACGCATATAGCCATCAACATTGCTACTAAACTCCAACGAGGACTTCTTAAAATTCACCGTTTGACCAGAAGCTTGCTCATACCTATGTAGGCATTCTTTAACAGCAGCTGCTTCGCAGAGATTAGCTCTGAAGAATAGATAAGAATCATCGGCAAAGAAAAGGTGATTGATAGATGGAGCCCCTCTCGAGATTCTGCATCCATGTATAAGATTATGATGCTCCAAATCTGATAAAGCAGCCGATAGACCTTGAGCACAGAGGATAAAAAGATAGGGGCTAAGAGGATCCCCTTGTCTAAGGCCACGTTCAGGATAAATTGGGCCAATAGAATATCCATTTGAACAAACTTTATAAGAAACAGAAGATACACACATCATAACATATTTAATCCACTGCTTATGAAAGCCCAATCTACTCATGATGTTTCTCAAATAGGCCCATTCTACTTTGTCATATGCCTTTGCCATATCAAGCTTCAAAGCTAAAGAACCACTAGCCCCCCGCCTTTGACAGTGAAGGTAATGGCCAACCTCAAATGCTAAAATAACATTATCAGTAATCAATCTTCCTGGAATGAAAGCACTCTGGTTTTCCGAGATTACATCTTGCAGTAGAAATTTCATACGATTTGCCAACATTTTTGCCAAGATTTTATACACAACGTTACAAAGTGCAATAGGTCTAAAATCAGAGATAAGCTTAGGAGATTTAATCTTGGGAATAAGAACAATAAACGTTTCATTAAGCTCAGAAGGCATAGCACCATTATTAAAAATATCCAGTATGAATGCACTAACATCAGAACCAATTAAATCCCATTGAGATTGGAAAAAACCTGGATTGAAGCCATCAGGACCCGGAGCTTTGCCAGGATGCATAGAGAATAGAGCATCCTTAACCTCTGCTGCATCAAATGGTCGAAGCAGTTCTTCATTTTGAGAAGACGAAATACACACCTTCACCGAATCCAACTGCTCAGATGAATTCCCCGTTGAAGACTTATAAATACTCTCAAAATACTGATAGATATGCTCCTGCAACCCTGCATTCCAATGTAACTGAACTCCATCCACAGATGACAGGTGAGAAATCAAATTCTTCCTCCTTCTATTAGAGGCATAAGCATGAAAAAACTTAGTGTTCATATCGCCCTCCTTAAGCCAATGAACTTTAGCCCTCTGTTTCCAATAAGCATTTTTCTTACTCAACAACCATGCTAACTTCTCCTTAGCTTGTTTAAACCTTGCAATAGACATTGCATCAGATTTAGGCCTTAAATGATTCAACTCCTTTTGGCAAGCAGCAATCTCATTATTGAACTTATACTTAACCTCACGTCCCCACGACCCCAAAGCAACAGAACAATGAGAAAGACGTTGAAGAAGAGGGAGAGCACCTGCTTCAAGCCAACAATTAGAAATAAGAACTTTGAATTCCTCTTCTTGAATCCACACATTCTCAAACCTGAACCTTTTGATGTGAGCTTGTTGACAAGAATCAGTAGAAAGAGACAGAGCCATATGATCTGATGTTACCATTCCCACATGAGAAATACAACTATCAGGGAACACTGAAAACCATGCCTCATTAGCAAAACCCCTATCTAATCTTTCACGAATCCAACCAACAGAACCCCTAGATCTCTCCCACGTAAACTTGTACCCCGAGAAGCCCATATCTACCAGACCACACACTTGAATCGTATCGCGAAAAGCATTTGAGAGAGAGACAGGGTGTGGGTTGCCCCCTAATTTTTCCGAAGAAGAGAGGAGATCATTAAAATCCCCCATAACGCACCAAGGCCAAGAATTATTTTGAGCTAACTGACACAGAAGCTGCCAAGAAACGTGCCTAAGATTGCGAACCGGACTACCATAAAAACCAGTAAAACGAACATCCTGGTTAGAGCAAGAAGAAACGAGCACATCAATGTGGTGAATAGAGAACGATCGAAGCGAAACAGTAATGTCTCTTGACCAAAGAAGAGCTAACCCACCACCAGAATTAGAACCCCGTACAGTAAATTTTCCAGAAAAGTTAAGACGCCTACAAAGATTATCAATCTGTAATTGAGAAACTCTAACTTCACAAAGAAAAATAAGAGAAGGATGGAGAGATTGGACCGTGTTACACAACTCCAAAACTGTTTGGGTACGGCCCAACCCACAACAGTTCCAAGCTAAGGCTTTCATAACTCCTGGCAGGCCTGATCCACAGGTCCTGCCTCCAACATAAGAACATCTCCAACTACTCTATCCTTTAACACATTGGAAGAAGCAGTTACAAGTTTGTCCTTAACATCCATAGCTGAACGTCGCCGTTTATTATCTGACTCCAAAATACAATCCACCTGAGGGATATTCCTACTAACTATCCCTTTTCCATCTGGCATAATTTTATTAGCCACTCCACTCCCCTCTTCATGCACGTAGGATCTATCCTTTATGCCAAGAATCAACCCTTTATTTTGATTAGCTAGAATCTGGGGATTTTCATTAATCAAATCTGATCCCATAGAATCCGTTATCTTAGCCTTTCCTCCATCATCAGACTCCCGTTGACTTTGGGAATAAACACTTTGACCCAAATTACAGCCATTTATTGCGGATTTACCCACATTATCGCTAACAGCACTCATGTTAGATTTGAACCACCGCTCGCCGGAATACTGGACCACCTTCTTCATCGGAGCCCTAAGAAAAGTTCCGTATTCCAACTGCTGAGAGCACATATCAACTTCAAATCTTCTATCGCAAAACTTTTCTTGATGGCCAATAATACCACAAAGAAAACAAAAGCTAGGCAACCTCTCATATTTAAAACTAACCACCACCCAATCACCCCCCTGTTTCTTGATCTTCATTGAAATTTTGAGAGGTTTCCGAACATCTAACGTAACTCGAATTCTCATAAAAGATTTCCACGACCCATCAATGCTCTTAGGATCAACCTTAATAAAGGACCCCAGATGATTACCTATATTCTTCCCTATACGTTCTGTCCAGAAACCAATGGGAAGGTTGTAGCATTGCACCCAGAAGTCTACTTCAAATAACTCAATATTATCTGGTCTGATACCTACCTCCATTCTCTTTAACACCAGCAGTTTTTGATCAAAAGACCAAGGACCATCATTAAGAACCAGATGCATATCCACCTTGTGATAAAATTGAAAGCTAAAGAGTTTAGGAGTCAATTCCCGAATTTCAATACCTTTTCCAGGCTGCCATGCCTCCGCCATCGTAGCTTTGAACGCAGCTACGTTTATAGCTCTATTAGAAATAATTCTTCCAATAAGACACAACGTCAGATCATTCCTCTCATCAATGAAATCCTCATCATCTAGCACAAAACCCTCTTCAGCTTCTTCTAATGTTACCTTTTCGCATCTTCTAGTAATATCTGTAGCCTCCGAACTAGAAGCCATGGCCGAAGAAAACAAGTCTAAAACAATGCAACAAAATAGAACATGCTACAAGAGCAGGAAGAAAAACTTGCCACAGGAGCAAGGAGAAAAAATCGAACCAGAGTATTCTTTAAGCTGAATTAGTTTTAAAAGTGTGTAAACTCTATTATCTTTTACATTTTAAAATTGAGAGAATTATGTCATTTTTTAACAATCTGTTGACACTCACTTAGCATTTGAACAAGTAAATAAGTAACACACCATGATATAATGGGACAAAATTTCTTCTAACTTTAAAAAATGGAGGGTACCATTGCATCAACCGAAATATTAAAGGTAAAATTGTCTTTTTGTCAAATATTAAAGGGTAAAATTACACTTTAACTTTAAGCCTACAATTGATAATACATTCAATTTCTAAATATAATTAAGTAAATACACCCCCCGAACTTATGAAAAATTCATACATTAGAGGTATTTAAAAATAGGTTAAATAGCTTGCAATTAGAGTTTATCTAAAAGAAAAATAAAATTAAACTATATATTATCTCACGAAATATATTATTTATTAGATTCAAATCTTATTAAATCCACCCAATCCATTAACACACCTAACTACTACTATTATTGTTTTCATGAATTATATGGTTTTAAATTCAAAATTAGGGAATTTTGAGGAGGAATTGAATTGTGTTTTACCTTTTTTTTTTTTAAAAAAAAAATCACAATGCTTACAAACATCGTGGGCTCATTGTTGTTAACGAAGGTCCTAATAAAAGCCGGCCCAATATTAAAGATAGCAGGAAAGAAACGTCGAGGAAATGTTGGAATTTCAGTGGATTGTTGTCAGACAAGAATTAACAGACAAGAGGAAGCAATGCTTGTTAGGTTTGAGAAAACACACAAAATCGCAACGTCTATTTGGTAGGTTTTAATTTTTCTCTTTGTCCCTTTCAGAATCAATGCACTTCAAAATTTGAAGTTTGAAATTCTAATAACGCTAAAGCCAAAAAGAGTGAGAGTGTTTTGTAGGAGAGTTCTATTTAGGAAGCAAGTGAAGTCTCTGAATTGTCTTTTTCATTAACATTAGGGGTGGCGCACTGTTTGTAAAGGAAATTGTGAGGTGAGTGGAGTTTAGATTGTTGTTACCGCTGTCTGGATCTACTTGTTTGTTTATTTTTATAAAAATTTCCTCCATTGGGGGTGTCTCCGTCTCCCTCACGGAAATGATTATGATTCTTGTGGGCGATGGTGTTCATGCACATTATGGATTCTTCCTCTCCATCCTCTCCTGCCGATAAGAACAAGAATTGTTGCCGATCGCCTCTATCACTTGCCCGACCCCGCAGCCGTAGATGGCGTCACAGTCGCACCGGCACCGCCGTGGTCGTGGTGACGGCACTACTCATTTCCACAACTGCCTGGCTATCTCTCGTATTCTCGGGCACTACTGCGCGTTGCTGGCACCGGTTTAGGCATTGGGAAGGCAGCCCCCGCACGGTGTCTTCGAAGAAGCGACCTTCCTTGGATCAAAATCATGTATTCATGGTGCCACATCCCCCTAGATTGTCTCACCAATTGAACCGGAATCGCAGCCTCTCAGAGGAGGAGAAGCAGAGGGGAAATAAGCTGGGATTGGAGCACATCATGTTCGGAATAGCGGGATCCTCACAGCTGTGGAAACAACGGAAGGAGTTTGTGAGGCTGTGGTGGCGCCCAAACGAGATGAGAGGCCACGTGTGGCTGGAAGAAGAGGTTGCTAATGATGATTGGGACGAATCCTTGCCCCCTATCATGATTTCTGAGGACACTTCCCACTTCCGCTATACCAATCCCACCGGCCATCCTTCAGGGCTCCGGATCTCCCGCATTATCTCGGAGAGTTTTCGCCTGGGATTGCCAGATGTCCGGTGGTTCGTTCTGGGCGACGATGACACCATTTTCAATGCGGATAATCTTGTAGCTGTTCTTAGCAAGTACGAGTCCTCCGAGATGGTATACATAGGTGCTCCTTCTGAAAGCCACTCTGCCAATACCTATTTCAGTCACGCTATGGCCTATGGAGGTGGGGGAATTGCCATAAGCTATCCACTGGCGGAGACTCTTTCCGGCATTTTAGATGACTGTCTGGAGAGATATCATAAGCTTTATGGTAGTGATGATCGCCTCCATGCCTGCATTTCTGAGCTTGGCATTCCATTGTCCAGAGAACAAGGCTTCCACCAGGTCTGTTTATCTGTTTTCCTCAGTGCCCACTTGTTAATTTTTATGTCTTCTAATTTTATTGAAATTCCCTTGCCACTACTACTTATCTAGGACGAATCCTTTCTCCCTATAAAATAATTGAAGATAAAATTTAGAATCACTCCCTGCCATTGCAGAATTTTTTAAGCCTGGTTGGTTTCTTCTGGCAGTGGGACATCAGAGGTAACGCGCATGGTCTTCTGTCCTCACACCCAGTTGCTCCTTTCATATCCATTCATCATGTTGAGGCTGTTGATCCTATTTATCCTGGCCTGAGCTCGTTGGATAGTTTGAAACTCTTCACCAGAGCCATGAGCGCTGACCCCTTAAGCTTTTTGCAGCGATCAATCTGTTATGACCATGCACACCACCTTTCTTTTTCGGTTTCCCTTGGTTATGTTATCCAAGTTTTTCCAAACATTGAGTTTCCCGGCACTCTAGATCGTTCAGAAAAGACCTACTCTGCTTGGAACAGGATTAGCCATAGGCATGAATTTGATTTGGATAGCAGGGATCCTCAGAGATCTATTTGTAAAAGACCAATCCTCTTTTTCTTTAATGACATAGCAAGACAAGGCAATGCCACACTGGGTTCATACATGCGGGCCAAAATGAAAGATGATTTGAAAAGAAAAGTTTTCTGCTTCCCACGTCCTCCTCCTTTACCTTATTTGGAGAGCATTCAAGTTTTGGCGTACTCTCTGCCAGAGAAGTGGCATTTGGTGAGTTACTCATTTTTCCATATAGAATTCATTAATGCAGACATCTCCTTGTAATTCTTACTCATCTCTGGTTCTACTTTATTTCTGAAATCTGCTCTTCAAGTTGAGTGCTGTTTCAAATTTTTGTTGATTTTGGATAGGTACCACGTCGCCTATGTTGCAAACTGAATCGAACTAGTGATGAACTACTTACTATATCTGTTGCGCAGTGTGAGAAAGGGTCTTCTGGTTCTTATATTGATTCTACTTGAATGTGGGTGGTTTGGTGCTCTCCAATTTTCATCCTATATCATCTTGAAGACGGATATGTACTTGAAGAATGATCGTCACTATAGTGTGCTATGTATTATTTGGCACCATTGTTCGACTTCTTGAAGCAGTTGTCTCTCGACTGACATCCTACATTTTGGAAACCATGCTAACAGATTACAGATATGAGAATCCTTTGTTGTACACAGTTGAGTTTAAGATGAGCTTGGAAACCTTCACCTCATGGATTACATTCTTTACCTTCCATTTTGTTCAGAAGGTAATAATTATAAACTGATATCCAAATTTTGAAAATTGCTAACAAAAATGGTCCAGCTCATATACTTTTAAATGCCAAAATTCATTTCTTTGTTCTGTTGGTGTCTCTGGTTGCTGAATATTTCTGGTTATATTTCCTTGTCACTTCAGATCTTTGCAACACCATATTGAATTAAAACTTGATACGTACTGGTAGATTAGAAGGTCCGGCAGTTCCTCTACTCTTCATACAACTTTCTTATGGCGAGTGATAAAAGAAGGGTTAGATTACATCCTCAAGGTTCCCTTTCTAATGCTTTTAAGTTAGTAGCATAGAAAGAGTAATAGTATATAGTAGGAGAGGAAAGAAAATGTTTTCATATAAAGATAAAGAGAAAATGGGAAGAGCCCAGCATTTACGAGCATACTTTCTAGTAAAATGCCATGTTTCTTGCATGGAACGTCATGATTAATCTATAGGAACATTAAAAGATAGGACATCTAAAATTTAAATTTAAAATTTATAATGGGGGGTGTTAGAGAAAAATACATTTAAAACCCTGCATTATAAGAAGACCGAGATATATCCGGACTTTTCAAAATAGAGTATAAGCTAAGAATGGGCAGCGATAGTCAAATTGGTGATACGTCTTAGTTGGGGGTGGGAACAAGCGATATGGTTTATGATGCAAATTTGTTGTAGTCAGCCAATAAAACAACGATATAATGAGCAAATTAGGCATTTGAGCCACAACATACTTGTGAGTTGACTGAATTCTTGAGATGGACCACAAGGTTGGTAACTAATAGTACGCTTTCCATCCTCTTCTAAGAAAATGTCTAAAAAAATATCAAACATGACCTCTCCCAGTCAGTGATCCATTCATCATAAACTTCTATAGAAGCATCTTGCTATCCTTCTAAGGAACTCAGTATATAAAGTGGGACAGCCCATAATTGTTATGTTCCTCTCTATTAAATATACTAAGCACTGTTGCATGCTGCAGATTCTTGCCAAGATCTTTCTTCTTGAGTAAATTATGATAGCTTTTGACTTGGAGAAAAATAACTTCCTATTAAGAATCCAGAATGTGGCTTTGACATCTGGTCAACTTTATACTAATTCAGTCAATGCAATCCCTTGTAGTTGGTTTTAGTTTAAAAATCTCTCTCTCTCTTATGTTGTTTGCCTATGTGACTTAGAAGCTATTGGGTAATCTTCTTACTGTTTTGGGGTAAGTATAATGGCCTATGTGATGAACTTCAAGGTTAATGGTTAAATGAGAAAATAAGATTGTGTGTGTTGATTAACATTTTAATTGTTAACAGCAAAGAAATTAGTTGTTTGTTGCCTGCTCTTCATTTTCCTTGTTGCCTTTATCTTTGCCATTTATTAGATGTAATGTTTCCTACTTAGAATTATTCTTCTAATACATTCTTATCTATGATAATCGTTTTAGTAATAATGATTGTGTTGGATAATTCCATTAAACCTTGCCTGAGACAGCAACACATGCACACAACTAGGGATTTCTAAAACATTGTACAACAGTTAAGTGTTTTTTTTTCCCAACTATTTCAAGTTATTTTCATTATTGGCTATTGGTATTCAGTCTGCAAGACTGATGGAAAGATATTATGTGCACAGGAGATGGTCCTCGGTGCATTGCATGGGGGTCCTCGTAGATTTCCCTCTCTTGGTGTCTACTGAGTTATTTTGATACGGCTTAACTGAAATTGTTTTTATCTGAAAATTTCTGTTGATCATGGGGTGGAGGACACCTGTCTTGTTAGTTAGGTTTATGGTTTCTTTTGGCGCCTGTCTTATTGCCTTTTCTTAGGGACGTATTCGGGCTCCTTATGATGTTCAAGTTCGAGTTTGGACTCTTCAATCACTCTTGAGAGTTCAGTTCTCATTTTTTACTTTGGCTTTGTCTAATATATAATTGTCAGCCAATTTTTATTAAGTTGCCACAGTTTGTTTTGAGCTTGATCATTGCTTGGTGGTGAAAGAAAAAAAAAAATCAATTAGAGAATCTATTCAAGGAGAGAAATCAATAGAATTTTATTGCCTCTTGTTGACAGCAACGTAATGCGCCATAAGGAACACTTTCTCTTGTGATTGTTGATGGGATTTCTAGGATGACACTTTGCTTGCAAGTTTTGGTGCGCAAAATAGAAACATATGAGAGAGGAGATGGACTTGTTCCAAGAGATGGTCATTGACTTCATAGTTGTAGAAGCACTGTAGAGGGGTGATATATGTCCTGAACTTCAGAACCAACATGACAAGATCATGCTGCTATATATTGCATGTCAATCTATTCCATGATATTTCAGAGTGATCAGTAGCTATTGGTGGAGCTCAGAAAGGGAAAGAAAATGCTTTGGGATCTGATCGTGGGAAGAGAGAGTGGTCTGTTAGCTCCAGTGACAGGGGCGGGGGAGGAAGGCTTAATTGTGACCGAGGCTCAAAGGAGACGTATGCAAGGAGTATGAGCCGTTAACGGGCTTGGGCTTTTGTATAAGAATGAGGTTGGATCAAAAAACTTGAATTGGGTGGGCTCTGCTGGTTAGGCCCGCCAAGCATTATGAGTACCATATGTTGGAACTGCTGTAGGATGGACCCAGGGGTAGTTAAGGTCCTTAAGGACCTAGTCTAGAATAAAAAAAAAAAAAAAAAAAGCCCAATTTTGTGTTTCTTTTCGAAACATTTACCAGTAGAGAAAAGCTTGAAAGTCGAAACCGAATTGGTCATGGAGGATGTTTTACTGTCAACAGTGAAGGGCACAGTGGGGGGTCAAGCATTATTTTGGAAGGGATACCAATTCTATGTTTTTTCATTTTATGGCTTCCAAGTAATATGAGAGAGTGCAACAGAAAGAGAGAAAAAAAATTGAAAAGGGAGACATTGATAGATGTGGCCACGAATATCAATTTATGCAATTTATATTGAATGTCACCATGTTAGCGTTAAAAAATCAATCAATACTAACCCGCTAAAAAATTTCAATTTTTATATCTTCTGAATAAAATATCAAAAAAACTTATCTATCTAATGTTATTGGGAGCGTCCTACACCTCCACGGCTCCACCCTTCACTTCATCTTAATTACTCCTCATTCCTCGTTAGCATCACGATTTTATTATTAACATAGTAAATATTGCCAAATTAATTAAGTTGGTAGATTTTAATTAGCTTTGGGTGGTTAATTTTTAGAACTGATACAGTACATGAACTCAAAAACATTTCAAAACCACTTTATTAAGGAAAATAATCCCCTGTGGCTATGGCTACGATTCTGTATTAACCAAGCGAGTTGATGCAAATTATGCCAAATGATTGAATACGTAATATTGGAGAATGGCAGCACTTGATTTTTATCCCTGGATTGAGGTGATGGGTGTGTACTTGTTCGTCACTTATCCTGTGCCGATCTCTCTCTCTCAGGTTTTATTTATATGTATACACTATAAGAGCGGTCCTTAAATAAAAATAAAAATATAGAATTAGATAAATATGAGTTTTAGCATAGCTGCAAAGTGAGAGCCGCTGACAACAAAGCATCTAGTTTTTTAATCATATCACACAACTCTTTCTCTCTCTTAATCATCATCATCCTCATAATTCGTCATCTCCATTCGTTCCTCTCTCTCTCTTACTTTTGCAGCAGAGCGGTGCAGTTGATGATGATGATGATTATTCCCTCTTGCTAATCTTTTCTTTCTTCTCTTTACTGCTGGCTTCCTGTTATTTTTGTCATTTAATAAAAAGAGTAAATATCAGTAGCACTAACTCATAGGAATTCTCTCTTTCTGCCTTCTATTTTATCTTTTTCAGTTGTCTAATCTCCTAATTCTTTTTCAATTTTTCAACATAACTCCTGTCGGTTCAATTCCCCCATTCCCCTGCGAATGAGAGAAAGGTAGAAGAAGAATTGACGTTGAGTGAGTGAAAATAGATGAGGGATGGAGATCTTCAAGTGTTAGTTTTTAAAAAGGTGGAGGAGGCTGATTTTATCAACAAAAGATGCAGCAGCAAGGAGGAGGCGCTCCCACTCCATCCCAATATGGATTGGAATCCACTGAGAATATTACTATTCCTCCTGCAGCCGCTGCACTAAACACGCATGCCATGGTGGCTCAGCAGCAGCTCGTATAAGAAGCAACCCCCATTAACAGCCGACCTCCCAATTTGGATGATTTTATGAGGCTATCAGGTAGTGGAGTGGTTGATGAGGACGCACTTTGGTGAAACAGATCGATCCGTAGATGGTGCTATCGGAAACAGGTGGCCTCGTCAAGAGACCCTCGTCCTTATTCAAATTAGGTCTGAAATGGATGCCGCCTTTCGCAACGCCTCCGTCAAAGCTCCCCTCTGGGAAGATGTTTCCAGGTAGTGCATCGCTTAGATTCCTCCTCCTTCTATCCCCTATTTACTGTTATTCAAATTAGATTAGCCTTTCTTCTTTTCTTTTCTTTTTATTTTTTTAAACAATAAACAAAAATTTATCAGTCATAAACTCAATTGTACAGAAATTGAATAGTATGAGGGGAAGGGTTATTGTTTGCTTAGATCTCCATCTCTCTGCTTCCGCAAACATATGCACATGGTTTCTATCCCTTTCCATCGCGGCTCGCGAATTGTTTTGTTTTTTTTGAAGTAAAGACCTGGTATAAAGAAATTGGTTTATACCAATATATATATATATATATATACACTCCACCCATTTAAGAAATTGGCTCTGATCCGCTGCATGAATTCTAGCCAATCCCCTTCTTCCTAGCTACTGTGCTTTTCTTATTTTATTATATCTCGTCATTTACTTCACCTTATTAGCTTCAATGGGAAATTGAAAATCCCGAGAGGCAAATGGGACTAGAAATAGGAAATCTCCTCAGTTTATTTTCCATTTTTTATTCACCAAGAATTGACCGTTTCTTTCCATCCCCATCATTATACACAACAACAGTCGCTTCCTTTTTATTCTTTTTCTAATTTGCTTCTTCTTCTTGTTATTATTATTTGCCCCTCTTTTTCTCCATGGATGCTATTAAAAGATTAGGTAATTGGTAGCAAAGAAATGGACAAGAGTAGTGTGGGGTTCAAAACCGAGGGAGGGTTCTCATTTTAGTTAGTCATATGCTTAAAAAATATCAAAACTGAAAATAATATTATATATATATGTGTGTGGAAAATTGTTGCCTAGATGTATCAGGTCTAGTCGAGAATTTGTGATTTGTGATTTTAATTACTCAATTTCACATAATAATAATAATAATAATAATAATAATACTTGATATGAATAGGAAGATGGCGGAGCTGGGCTACAAGAGAAGCGCCAAGAAATGCAAGGAAAAATTCGAGAACGTGGACAAGTACTACAAGAGAACCAAAGAAGGGCGAGGCGGACGTCAAGATGGAAAAAGTTATAGGTTTTTCACTCAACTTGAGGCTTTACATAACAACAACGCCGATCCCATAACAGCAGCTTCTCAACCAACAATTGCCACCCCCGTCACCTTAGATGTTGCTCCTGTTTCTGTTGGTATCCCAATGTCTGTTTCCTCCATTAGAATACCGGCCGCTTCAACTATTGGAATGCCCTCCTCCTCCCCCATTTTTCCTCCCAATCCCTTATTCCCACCACCTGCAGGAATAAGCTTCTTCTCCACTTCAGATAGCTTTACTTCTTCCCCATCTTCTCAGGATGATGATGAAGATGAACCATCCAACACTGGGGCCGCAGGTACCAGCCGCAAACGCAAGCGCCATTCTTCCAAAGGAGGTGGTACCCGCCGGATTATGGAGTTTCTTGAGGGACTAATGAAACTCGTGATGCAAAAGCAAGAGGCTATGCAGCAGAGGTTTCTGGACGCCATAGAAAAAGGAGAACATGAACGAATGATAAGAGAGGAAGCTTGGAAAAGGCAGGAAATTGCCAGACTAAGTCACGAGCATGAACTTATGGCTCAAGAGCGAGCTATTTCGGATTCTAGAGATGCTGCAATAGTTTCCTTTCTACAAAACCTTACTGGCCAAACCATCCAATTGCCTTCACCCATAACTATTCCACCAGTTCCACCAACGGCACAACCTGTGCAATTGGCACCTGTTGTCACTGTATCAATCCAACAGCCACCACCAACACAGCCACGGCCACAAAAACAAGATGAACATCAACATCAGCAGCAACCAGCCCATCATCATCAGCAACCATCAATTTCCCCAGAAGTAGCTATTGGTGTCCAAGAACAGGAGATTGGCAGTAGTGGGAGCCTGGAGCCAAGCTCCTCAAGATGGCCTAAAGCAGAAGTTCTAGCACTTATAAAGTTGAGAAGCGAGCTTGAATCCAGATATCAAGAGGCGGGGCCCAAGGGTCCACTTTGGGAAGAAATATCTTCAGGGATGCAGCAGATGGGTTACAAGAGAAGTGCCAAACGTTGCAAGGAAAAATGGGAGAACATTAACAAATACTTCAAGAAGGTGAAGGAAAGTAATAAAAAACGTCCAGAAGATGCCAAGACCTGCCCCTATTTTCACGAACTAGATGCACTCTACAGGAAAAAGATATTTGGGAGCAGTAGTGGAGGCTTTGCCAACCAGAGCAGGTCACAAGAACAGGAGAACGTGAAATCAAATTTGCTTCCACCTTCAAACCCAGATGATAGGATTGAGGTCTCGGCACCAGCCTCCCAATCACAATCCAAAAGTGGAGGCGGTGATAATGCCAATGCAGCTTTGCCTGGGAGCCTCTTCGGGGCAGGAAATAAAGAAGCATCAAAGAAGGTAAATTTTCTTTTTTTCTATACAATTTTATTATTACTGTCGTTGTTAATTTGATGACCCATTGAGCATTGATTCCTGCTTTCACATTGAAGCCAGAAGACATCGTGAAGGAGTTTACCAAACTGCCAGCAACGCAAAATCAGCAACAGCAACAATTGGTGGTGCATGATTATGAGAAAATGGAGGACGATGATGACAGCGACAATGTATATGTGGAAGAGGATGAAAATGTAGAAGACGAGGATGATGATGATGAAGTTCAAGAAGAAGAGAGGAAGATGGCATATAAAATAGAATTTCAGAGGCAAGACACAAGTGGATCTAATGGGAGAGGGAACTTTTTGGCCATGCTTGAGTAGTATCCGAGTTATTTCTCTCTCAGCCTCACACTATCACAAAATAAGTCCATTCCAATAAATTATAAACACACTTGGAAATATTGTCTTAATTTATATAATGCAATAATTTAGCATATATTTAAAGTGTTACAAGCAAATAATTATTGTAATAAAATGCTAAAATTATTGAAATAACTTAAAACATATATATATAACGCTTTTAAATGCCCTATGTTGCTAAATTGTTATTTTAAGCAAACTAAGGTAACATTTTATAAATGTACTATTAGAAATATCATGTTTTCCACATTAATTGAATGTATGTACCTATATATTCAGTTCAAAAACGAAGAAAAAAAAAAGTCTTAACACCACTGATTTCTTCAACGCCTGAAGACCTTTGTCTTTAATTATTATATTCTAATAAAAATTCTTATTATCCCTTTCCTCTCCCGTCCCAATCCTTGGTTCTTTTATTTCTCTTCCCATCTTCCTTTTAAGTTAACTGCCAAAACAGTGTGTTAATTAAAGATGGAAATGTTAACCACTTTCATTGATTAATTAATTGGTTGTTGAATAAATAAAATTAAAGATGGAGCGTTTCAAGGACTCCTCCAAAGGAAAGATTAAATAAAAAAAAAAAAAAAAAAAGTAGCTGCAGCAGCGCAGTCAAAAGGTGAAGAAGCCAAAGACAGGTAGAGTCATTGAATTTGATAAGGTTACTTTATACCTTTGAATTATTGCATTTGTAAACTCATCCAACTCTCTGCTCATGCATTCTTGCCCTTTCTTTATTTCTTGTATTTAAGGATTTTCTTTTCTTTTCTCTCTCTCTCTCATTGATTTGGGGGATGAGAAAACTAATGCGCCGCTTAATATGGTATATACTATCCATGACATTGCACACACGAGTGAGAGGGAGAGTGAGAGATAAATGGTATTATCACGTATACATATGTTTTTTTTTTTTTTTGAGAAGATCACGTATACATATGTTAATGGTAACTAATTATATTACGAAATGTCTGGTTATTGTATTTGGAAAAAGGACAACTTTATTGAGGCTTCAACTTAATGGCTGAGGTCGATTGCAAATAACAGTTAAGTTGAAAATCCCCTCGTGCAGGGGTGAATCTATAATGAACAAAGGGAGCCAAACCTATATACATGTTGGGATCGAAAAACAAAACAACTTATAAGGGCTAAAAATAAAATAAAAATATTATCTTCTAGTACACTTCATCTTTGTTTGAGCTAGATAATAAGAAAATAAGGAAATCGCAAAATAACAACGATTGAGAATAAGCTTTAAAATATCCCAATCCAAGAATTTCGAAACAAGATATAATTAATACTAGATTGTGTGAAAGAGAACTGGCAATCATCACTGAATTCAACCGCAAATCAATTTCAAAATGGTATTGTGTGTGGACCATCACTCTCCGTCGTCTATACCATCACTCGATTACTTTACTTGTATATGTTTTTTCCCCTTAAGTACGCAAACTTAAACTGTGATTAAACATCGCGGAAAAAGAGTCGCCAGTATAATATCCCCATTTAGCTTATTTATATTTCTACTTTTTTTTTTTGTTTTTTTTCATAAAAGACAAAGTTAGAGAGAAAAGTGCAAATAATAGTAATAGTGGGATCTGCAGCTTTTAAAGGATGAGATGGAATAATTGAGATCTTTTATCATTTAATTAGAAATTTCAATTTTCATATATATATCACTTTTTTCTTAATTAATCGAAGATTTCAAGTTTTGGGTCGAATTAATGTCTTTGAATAAGGGGTGTGAATATTTGGACGAGTAGTAGCAATGGAGGGAGGCATTAATTACTAATGTAATGGTATCCCATAATTCCCACTTTCCATCTCAACTTTGCCAACTAGCAACCGTGTCTTTCTACATATCTCTCTTTCGCTTTCTCTTTACTCACTGATACACCTCACCCCATGTGCTTTGTCTTTGCCCTTTTCTTTTAATAGAGACCTTTTTTTTGAGACCTTAATTTGTAGTTCATATATTATACCTATTAATTTGTACATATAATGCGGTGATTATTTTAGTGCAAGGAGATGTGCATGCTTGTAACATAATACTGCATCAAATCAAATTGTGGATCAGATTATTCTAAATAAATAGCTAGATGCACATGGAGAAGAGAATATATTGCTTAAATATATAGTTGGTGTTGATGACAGGGGATTTCTACAAAATTAAGCATGGTCGGCCAGCCTGGAACCCTTCTTTTTTTAAGCATTTTAGCGAAAGAAGGCAGGGGCTTAAGCCTGAGGTTGCAAGATTCTCTCCGTTTGCTTTGCTTTGGGCTAAATTACCGCATGTGGTTCATTCATATTATTCAGATCCGTTAGTTTCATAATATATGATATATAATTTTTATATTTCAAAGTAAAAACACATAGCATATGAATTTAACGTCAAGCGAAATTTCAATCAATCAAATTTTACTGTTTTTCTTTTTTTCATCACATCTCTTATATATAAAACCATTTCTTGCTGCAGGCATAGGCTGCTCTTTTATTAAAATTTGCAGAATTATCCTTACAAAAAAACTTTGTAGAATTATTCTTTTTTTTTTTTCTTAAACAAAATAATGGTAAAGCGATGTGATCATAATTCTTTTGCATTCAAGGTACGTAGCTACGGCCTGCCGAGACAAACTATCTGACTTATCAGACAAAAGCCAAATACAAATTACTCAATTACATATTTTTGAACCTCCAATTGGCCAGTGAGAGTGTTGGCCTTTTTTTTTAATTATTTTTCGCTTCGATGACCAATCGATTGAATGAAAATTCAGTGAAACAGAAATTGGTTGCTAAGGTAGAGGGACAAGGAGTAAGAGGTTTCGTATTCAATTATTATTTTGAAGAAAATAACATTTCATTAGGCATCGATCAGAACTGAAAAGATGATCAATAAAATTGCAAGGAACATCCTACCATTGGAAGCTAGAATGAGAATTCGCTGCTCTTGGTGAAGAATTGAGCGAGTTCGCTTGCCTCTACGCTCTCAAACCACCTACAATATTCTAGGAGCTGAAAAATTATCATGGAGCCTAGCCAGAGAGAGGAAGAGCAACAACTTTTGTAATTCTCATTGATATTGAGTTTATTAATTTTATTTTATTGGCATATTCATTTATTTATCTAGTGATTGGATTGCAATAATATTGCATTATTAAACGTAGCGTGACTTGCAACAAAATCAGTTGTTACTAACATTATAATATATGTTCTTCTCAAAAAAAAAAAAACTAACATTATAATATATGACACCGTCACAACTCATAACCATCTATTTTGTCATTCAAATTTGTATATAAAGTTTATTTTGACACCTAAACATAAAGAATGACCTCTTAAATATATGATCTTTGAATCTTTCCAATGTAATAAACGCGTCAACTATCCAATTTTATGTATAATAAATACAATTCGAGGACCCGGCTGAATGACCACCACCTGTCAGTCATGCATATTGAAAGGAAGGCATCGGTGGTAAAAGGCAACAGTAATTGATGAAGGGACAGAAAATTAAATGAAAAAACAAAAAGAAGAAACATAATTCAAATGTAAAATCAAAAGTTTAAGAAAATTTGTGTTTTATGTGGTAGCAGCTAGGCAAAAGAAGCTAGCCATCAAGAAGCCACTGTTGAACTGGCGAAAGAACTGGTAACATAAATCTATGCATTTTTTTGTTTGTTTCTTTACTTCTTTTTACTTTTTCCGTAATAATGAAAGATGATTTTCAAGACTATGTTTTTATGACAGGTGAATTTGCTTATTGGTAATGGTGGGATAGTGGTGGTGTTTTAAATTTACAAGTTGCAGTAAACAAGTTCTAAATATGGGCTTCTGATTGTTAGTTTTTTCCCGGAAAATAGTGAAGGCAAAGAGTTTAAAGTCATTGAAAATGGTGTCTCCCCCAAAGGTTTAATTTACCGGTTTATGAATGCGGCTATAGTTGAATGTGAATTGTGCAATCTACCCACTGCATTTTGTGCAATTTGCATCTATTATTTGATGATGAATTAGATGTTCTGTTTCTGCAATTTTGTGCTACGTGAGTGAATTTTGTTTATTTCAAGTTATGAGAGTACCATTTTAATCAACTAATGTACATCAATTATATCATGGCCAATAGAATTGGCAGTTCTTAACCATTAACCTGCAGAATTCGAGTCTACTCCATATAGCTGCCATGATATTCGAGAATTGGTTGGCAATAGATAGAAATAGAGAGAGAGTTAGAGAGAAAGCGCCATGGAGATAGCGAGAGAAAGAGGAGAGACTCTTGTCACACTTGCTTGGCAGCAAGCATTGTTTATTACTCACAAAATTGGTGACTTGATGTATTTAACATGCCATTTTTTATGTTTAGATGTCAAAATGAATTTTATGGACAGTGTCTCTGGGTAAATTTACCCTATATATAATACCACCACGCACGTACTCAAATAAAGGAAACCACATTAGCATATTAAAAATTAAAAAAAAAAATCCAATTATGTACAGCTCAGTAGGGCTACATTTCATTAAATGTGACGTTGACAGTGACATCGTTGGCTCAAACTATGCCCAAACATACTAACATATGAACGTAAAGAACAAACAACTTCTACAAATCTACAGCGAATTCCATTTGCTTCCAACTCTATTTTTTAACCTGAGTCTACACTGTCAGAAGATAAAAGGAGAGGATGAGTAATGAAATTCATATGATGAAAATTTTCATTGCCTCAACCATAATATGTTTGAAAAATAAAAATAAAAAATAAAAATAAAATCCAAAATTTTGAGATCCTATTGACCAATAGGAAGAGTAATCATAGGTATTATCGTTTGTCTCAATCCAATTCCTGCTTGCTCTTACTTCTTTTCATTTTTGCCTTAAACCTTGACTTCACCATGAGTGTTTGTACTGTATTTAGAAAGTTTCCAACTGCCATAAGAACCAAAAGGATCCCACAGAATATAACCTGCCAAAAACAGTTTGATCAACCACAAATAAATGTTTATACATCAATCATCAATAAACATTGATTACATGCTACAGAAAGAGTGAAGATATAAGAATATATTACCTGCCACTCGGATACAACCCTCACAAATGCAGTCCTAAGCAATTGCAGTCCAACATATGCCTCAAAACCCTAGAGAGAAAAAGTGCAGAAGCAAGCAGGAAATGTTAAAACCTGAATATAACCCTCCTTCTCTAAAGCAGGCCACCTTTGCCAAAGAAAGCTCAGTTCAAATTTGCGTCCACTTCTTTTCAGAAAAATGTGTCGGCAGTACTAATATTTAGATAAAATAGTTTGAAGTAATATACAATTTTCTGCACGGTAGTCGAAACATCAGGAATTATTTTTCGATGTTTCAACTTTGGAACATGCTAAAAAAGAATCATTTCTCCCAATAAAGGAGGCCACGCATATCTCTAACTTTGTAATTTTATTTAACCTTTATCTGAATTAAACAGAAAACTACACAAAATTTAAAACTACGGCAGCCACCAGCAACCTGCTGCAGTGGGTGGCAAATCGTTAGCAGATGTTGAAGAGACACTAGGTATTTAATGAGGTTCTCCATGGTCGCATCTTTTGTGTGATTTGTAGAAACACACAAAACTGTGTTTCCATTTTGAAATCAAAGCTTTCTAGAAAGCAGAATCATTTCCTCTTGGACCAAGAAAATAATAAATTTTATGGCCTCCAACAGAAAATGTGAAAATGTTTTCCAGGAGAAAAAAAAAATAATCAACTGAATTAAACAATTATGTCCATAAGTAAATGAAACCAACAGCAAATTCTCAACCAAATTTGTGCATGAATCCGTAATAAATATCTCAGTCCTAAGAAAATAATATAAAATTTTCACTATTTAAACTGCCGCATGTTATACAAAATTTGGAAAGTATGCGACAACAATTATCGCACAAAAATTTGCAGGTAAATTAACTTAATACTTATGAATCATAGTCCGGCTTAAAAAAATGGTGCAGACAGATGGGCAATTTTATTTTATAATCATAATAGCAGAAAGAGGGAGCTTGAGTCACCTGCAAAACGAAGAGAATAGGGCACAAAATCCACAACTGGCCATCTACTCCAGCTGTTTCACCCCAAACAACATCCATTCTCTTGGCCTAAAAAAATTATATTAATCTTATAAGAAATTTCTTATAGCCAAAATGAAGTTGAGGTAATTCATGTCCTTAAAAAAAATCTGAGGAGGAAACAAATCAAAGCCCAAGTAGAAAGGCCAATTTTAATAAAAGAAAAAAATAACACATGTTTATATGGTTTTAAGTGGAATAGCCAATTAGATATATTTGCTTTTAAAGCGCATAAAAATAATTCCAAAATGCCACCTTTCCCAAGGCAATACGAGTATAAAGTCTTTGGCGTTGATATCTATTTTGTAGAAGCATCGCGACACCTTGCATCATAGCCCATTGCAGAAAAAGTTCTACCCCTCTCTGCATAATATTCAAGTCACCCTTAATCATACGTATAGCAATTGTAATAAGCAGATAGGGTAAAAATGATAACCTGCTTCTGAGCACAATTTGGTTGTCCTTTTATCTCCCACGTGAGACTAACAAGGGCCATAATCATAGCACAGTAATGATGGTATATCCACCTGCAAAAACAAATCAGGTGTCTGTTAAAACACTAATGTATTTAAGTTGGTGGAATTTACTGATAAACTGACAACCTGCATGGCATGGTTGTGCTTTTTAATAGTATACAATATTCTTATCGTTCTTGTTTTCTTGAGCAAAACATACTATTGTTACAACTAGCCCGTGCCTCCCCACCACCATTATTGCCCAATCCAACCTCTTAACCCCTGGTTTCCCTTTGCCCTCACACCCAAACATACCAAAAGCAACACATCAGAGTACTTGTATGAAGATACTATTCAAAGCCAAATCAAAACCCATCTACATGATTAAAAAAATAAAAAATTACTAAATGAACATGCGAACATTGCTATTTCTGCACTGCCAACATCACATGTTTACAAGAAGGAAAAAGATTCTTAAACTCAGATATACGTCTATTACTAAAAAATTGTATCAAATTAAGATAACGTGACAACTTTCTATATAAACATAGGAAACGAGTTTTCATTATATAAAGCAAAGGATCACCAGTAAAACAAAATGGACTGCAGAGAGACCAATTTGGGGTGCAAAGAAAAGAGCACAAAAGGTATGAGACTTCTCTTTGTGTTACTCAAGGATTGCTCATCAATTTCACCCTCCTAGTAGCAGATAAATGCTTTAAGATCTTCCAAATCCAACACTCCATAAATGTGAAAATAGACAAATCAAATTATGAAAACATTATCAGATTTCTCTTGAAAAAAAATAGGAAAGATACTCTGAATCTTATTTTAGAGAGTAATCCACACCACCCATGGTGATACTAAATGATGCCTTAAATCTACAAAGAATAAAGCATATCTACAATTTAATAAGGAATAAGTTATGAGGAATGAGTCCCTAGAAAAGGGAAGCAATAGGACATACCATCACTTGCTTAATATTTTAACGTGTTCCAAGAGCGAAAGAGCAAAACAAACCATTTCCAATAGTTCTCAAATCTACTCCACTCACCCTCCAACGGGATATTACATTATAACAGCCACTTGCTCACACAACATGCAAAAAGTTACAACAAAATTGCATTGACCTTGACATAAGCTCAATTTCAATAATCAGAATGAAACAGGCAAAACATCATTTCAAAAGCTTATTTATATTCATTGATAACCCAAATTATTAGCACAAAAATACTCTTATCATAACCCAACAGAATGCCACCAAAAACACAGTATGAATAAATTTTTAAATACGTAGCAAATCCTAGCGAAAACTTCCAATAAATACTAATAAGTTGCTAACAATAAATGGCCATGATGATAATGATAAGAATGACAACAACATAATAATTGCATATACAAAAAGACAAAATGAAGAATCTTATTAAAACACACAACACCTGTAGAATGCAAAAAACAATCCAAAAACTTCACTGTCCCTCATCCCATTATTCTAACAGTTAATAAGTGTGTTTAGATGATGCCTTTTTTTGCCTCTAATGTGAGAGATTTTGTGGAGACATCATGCATTTTTGTGTGTCTGTGGAAGTCATGTCATACACTAGTAAGATGGCCGGACTTATTAGTTATTCTACAAAACTAATACTGATTTTTTTTCCATGCAATCTAATATAAGCTGCAAAAGAATTTCATGTGTCAGAATAGTACTTGTTTAGCACATCAGAGCCAAATGCACTGACAATGTAGCATTTAGAGATCATCAACCCACTCTTAAACCACCTTAATTCAAACCCATTCATCACAAATTTATTCTCAATGCTATTTTGTGGTAACAAAACCTTGATTGCCATTACAACAAACATAAGTTAATCCAATGGACTGCTGCAAACATCTCAAGTTGTCAGCCAATGAGGATTGAGTCTCTAACACATGAATATTCTCCAACGAATTATGAAATGTATTTCAGCACCTAATGGCTTTATGCATGAAGCAGAATTGCAAGCAAAGCAAATGCATAGCCATGGTTGAAGGAAAACTTGGGAGCAGAGAAGCTTCAGTAAAAGAGAATAGCAGGTTCTCTGGAAGACTTGGTCAATGAAAAACACATAAAATAAAATGAACAAAACAAATAACTTTAGCAACATGCAAATCAAGCAATTCTAGAATTTTCAGATTGAGAAGTATTGAATGATGACCACACCAGATCCACAGATTGAAGTCAATGACATTATACATTATAAAGGTTAAAACTCCTAGACCCTTCATTTGAAAACTTGATGAAATTTAAGCATGTAATTAATCGCAGTTTTTAGCTTAATCAACCACAGTGTGCTTGTGTTTGATCATAATCATATCTTCAAGGTAAAGAAAGCAACTTTTTCAATGGATTACTTGTTTTTGGGTGGGTTCTATGCCTCCAAAATAGTAAATTTTAAGCTCTTCCTTGGAAAGGTTCGTTAACACATTCAAGAAACATTTTGAGCAAACTAGCATGGCAGTGTATATAGATAGATAAATAGATAGATATCTTTCAACAGGGTAAGAGTTAAGATGCACTTACCATGGACGAATATCACTTCCATTGGCTCTCAGAATATTCTCTCGCAAAGCCAAGCCAGTGTAAAGAAATAATAGCCACGCCTGATAGAGTAAATTTCAAAAATATTACCATGAGATAGGAAACCGACATAAGTTTCAAAGAATGAATAGGAGATTACCTGGTAGAGTTGAACAGGAAATGCTGGTAAACATCCATTCCAGATCCAAGATCTTAAAATCAGTAGAGCAGACGGAAAAAGCAGAAAGAGAAGGGCAGTTCTATCCTGCTCCGAAAAAGAAAAGAGGGTAAGGGAAGGTAGCTTTGACAAAGTAATTGACGCCAAAAATGTTATATTTCAAGGATAAGCAGAGCAGACCCTGTAACTGTTGTACTCCTCTTTAACCTTCAATTGAACGTCTTTGCGAGAGGCGCGGACATTAATTGGTCCAAGGAACATTTTGAGAAAGCCGCCTGCAAGTAGATATGGGGATATGCAAATACATGAGGGAATTGAAATATATATAAAAAAAAAATTGAAATTTATAAGAATAATTAGGTGAAATTTGAACCCTGAGCTTTGGTAGGAAGAAAAGCAGCTGCATCTCCATCAACCAAGATACATCTGGCTCTCTGTAAATCTTCTTCCAGCTGCAGTATGATTTAATTTGAGAAATAAAATCCAAATTTTAAAAAAAAAAAAAAATAATGATAGGATTGAAGAAATTACCTTATCAGCAACTTTGGGATCGAGGAGCTTCCGGGAGACGAGAGAGGAGAGAAGGGAATGGCAGCGACGGATGGAAGAGTCGAGGGAAAGAGCTCGCTGGCGAAGTGACTGTTCTTCGTTGGAAGACCTTGTGATATAAGACGAGGCTGATTCGTGAACTTCTTTAGTCTGCTCCACCACCCTACCTACCTCTTCCTCAATATGCTTAGCAGATTCCTCTTCCGTGGAATTCGCCGACGACTCCATGAAATCAATTCCTCCGATTCACAATTCGATCGATCCTGAAAAACTTGTTTTATTATGTACTGTTCCTAAACTTATACAACCTCAAGCAAGAATCAGTACTTTCCCTCTTTTCATTTTACAAACAATAATACTATTTCTAATCTATAAACACAACTGCACAAAGCACATATAAATGATAGTAAAATCTGAATCTGAGTTTTCCTTGTATTTTCGAAAACATAACCCCCTCCCTATCTATCTCTTACACACTCTGCGGCGGACGCACAATTTTATGTGGACTTCAGCTGATGAAAGCTGCTTCCATTTGTCCATTTATTTATTTGTTTATTTATTTCCTTATTTCTTGCTTGCACAAATTCTCAACGAATTTTTCTTTTCTTCAGTACTAGTATATTTTTTAATCATACTGCTGCTTTTTATTATTATTATTATTATTATTATTACACTTTCAAAAAGTACTGGCCAAAAAAAATTAAAAAAAAAATAAAAAAAACTTTCAAAAAGAAAAGCTATATTTTAAATCATTAAGTTTTATTTTTTGTATATAATATATTAAAATAGTTTATTTAATTTTTTATATTTTAGCTTTTAACTAATATTGTAAATTTTTCCATCAAAAAAGCATTGATATCCAGCCATTCATTAACTATTTTAATTCTTTGAGCTATTAATGAATAGTGAGAATATTACCATTCTTCAGAAATAATTAAATGAAAATCTATATATAGTATACACATCAACTTGATTGCAAATGGGCCAAAAATGTAAAACATCAAATTCATAAAAATCTTTCTTAAAGATAATAAAATAGTTTGGCAATCACATGTTAATAGTAGTCATCCTAAGTTGTATTTGGTGTTATAGTTTTATGTGATTGAAAATGAATAAAATATCAATATTCTTCGGATTTGATTTGCTTAATAATGTTGAAATTAGTTTCTCTTTGAACAAAAAATGGATCCTAAAGAGTTTGAATAAAAAACACGCTATAATATTCGCGATATGGAATCGCTGTAGTTTGTTAGGGACAATAGCCAAAGTAGGAATATTTCTCCGGAGTCTTTAATTCGAATTTGATCCATTATGTTGAAACTGGCAAATGCATAGATCCAATGCCTCTTTAATAATCTTTCATCATAATTTTCTAAGGTACTAAAGCATTGTCAAGGAGGATGTACGTTATTGTGAATTTAAGCACTTTGAATGCATCAAAGTCGAAGAAGGTTTCTTTTGTATTCACCAATTACCTGATTCTATATGTCAAATTGCATAACCATAATTGCTAGCTAAGTATCACAAACGAGACTTTTGTTTGTGTTTTTTTGTCAAATATTAAGCAATATTTGAGTGCTTCGAGTACAACAATCTGCTTGCCCAACTCTTAACTTAAACCCATATACACAAATAAATAAATAAAATACAAATAATTGCTTAATATTTGGGTCATTATAAGAAGTGTAGGTTTATTTGGTTTTTATAATTAGGGTGGAATAGGTTAGAAATGGAAAGGGGAGGAACAGATGGACTTTGTTTTTTTCAGGGTTGGGTATGCTGCACTACAAATAGTTGCTTATTCAAGAATCAGATGGTAAGATTATGAGATACTTCCATTTCAAGAAAAAATCAAAATGCACGAAACTAAGTACTACTGATCAACTAACCACAGGAATTCTATTGGCTATATCACTGCCAACAACTTTCAGCTTCAAAATCTTATAATGTACATTTCTTTCTATATTTATATGCAGAATACGATCATGAAATTCCATTTCTGATAATACCATTCTTAAGCTACAACAAGTCTATCATTATTCTAGCAACCAACAACCAAGGTTATACTGAGGAGAAACATCTGCGAAATTACATTTCTGATAATATAGCCAATAGCTGCTGAGGTATAGTGAAATCCATTGATGTACATGACCTAGCAAATCTATCTTTTTTCTCATTAAGATGGGAAAAGTCTACATTGTCGACCAAAATCTGATTGAACACAATGATTCTCGCAATACATCAAGTAATAAATAAGTTACACTAACTATAGTTGTTTTTTAAGAGGTTCACCTGTCCAGTAAGTTTTGACAGCAACAAGAATTTTCTCTGGATTAAATGGTCCACTTTCGTGGTCTACAATCTGGCTCTTCCATCTCATTCCATTAATTATGCTCCTAACCTTCACAAGGACCTCCACCGAGTCCCTGAATATAACTGTCCCTTCTGGCCTCAGAATTCTGTCCATCTCCAACAGGATATATGTGATGTCACACCTTAAATATATAAAAAATAACCACAACGTCATAAATTAGAAGGTAAAAGGTCCAAAAAAAAAACAGAACGAAGATGAATATTTAGCATTGCAGCATATCAAGTCTACTGTTACCTGTCCTGATAAATACTCAACACTCCACTGGCATGAATGAGATCGTATGTTCTTGGATATGTAGAAAATGCCTCACACCAGTCTTGATAAGTTCCAATCAGTCCTCGCTCGAAGATCACGCCAAGTGTATCGTGATTTGAGTTGGCAGGCACCACGTTCATAACCCACACAGGATACTTCAGCATGGCAGCAGCAAATCCACCCAGATAAGCATTCATGTCCATCACATTCCGGTATCGCCCTTTTGCTAGGAGGCCAATGATATGCTTATAATGTGCCACTTTTGCCTTCCACTGTTCAGTATCCTCCTTGAATTTGTCAGCAGTGATCCCTGGTAATGAACCACTCCGAATTCTTGGTGGAATGGCAAACGCACGCTCTGGCCATTTTTCCAATGCACCACCAGCAACTTCATCTGGGCCGCTTACCTCGGGCAGAGGAGTTATGCAAGCTTCCATATCTTTGTACCTTTTTCGTTATGTTTTTTTTTAGGAGCACACATACATGATAATCAAACAATTGCTAAAGGTAATAGGAAAAGACATTTTTTTTTCTTTTATTTTTCAAGCCAAATGAAGATGCAATAGGATGATGGGATGAAGATGTGCATTGAGAAAGAATACCATGCAGCATCTGGATTGTCTGCCTTGCACATGTGTGGCGTTTTGTTGAGCTTCGTACTTTTAACGCATTCAATGTGATTGATGGGCTTTTGCCAAATTGCTAGATCATTCTTTTCAATCACTTTCTTCCAGCACAGGCTGTTGGCTACATTCTCAATAGCATCTTGCTCCCCCTTCAAATCTTCTCGGCTTCTTTCCCACCCTCTCCAGTATTTCTTCCAATGAATAGGAGGGCCAGAGAGAATCCAATAACCACCAGGCCTTAAGATTCTATCCACTTCAATTAGATACAGACCACCTACAATAAAACGTATATACAAAAATTGGGAAACCATCTCTTCTTTGCATGAGTCTATCGTTGAATGTTGTTGCTATTAATAACATTTAGTATTTCCAATGAAAATAAAATTTTAAGAAGCTCTCACCATATTGATGCCAAGGTATCAAGCAACGGGAACAGTGAGCCATGTCAAAAGCTCTTGCCGGATAAGGAAGCCTTTGAGAACCCATAATTCCAATCATAGCAGGAACTCCTCTCTCCAATGCAAACTGGACCTGTGCTTCATGTGTATCCCGTGGTGCAAAAGACATGGCCAGGATGTCTCGCTTCAAGAGGAATGCACCCCAACTTGCAACCTTGACCCCAACAAAAACACAAACATTAATGGCCAAGTTAGTCATAGAATGCAGCAAAATATTAAGACAAATAAATCATCTATATCTACTTACACCACAGCCTGTGTCAATTGCATTTCTAATGGTTCCACCGGTAAGGGGAATAAGGTCATTTATGTCATCAATGTAAACATCAGCTCCTTGTGGGAACATGGTGCCACCCCCAGGGAATCTGAAGCGGTTACCCTCTAATTGTATCCAATTCTGCACAGCCTTTTCAATGCTGAGCTCTTTGTGGGGGATATTATCGAACCAGGCAAAGTCACGGCTTTGAGGCCATTTGAAGGGTGTCTTATATTTTGGTGGAGCAGGTATCAGGCACAGAAGCAGTTCTTCCTTTTTAGGGCAATGCCTCTCTCTGTATTTCAACATGCTCCTATCAAATTTTCTTCCCCTTGGTGGATATTGGCAAGGAGTATAATCACTATAAGACATATCACATGGTGGAAAATTGGCAATTGTCTCATTCCTATTGACTTCAATCTGATGATGGCCTTCAAAGTCCAAGACTACAGGTGATGGTGATGATGGATTAGTAGTGGCTGCTGCAGGGGTTGAAACATCACAACCAACTCTATTATAAACCTCAGATTGACTTCTAGGAACAGTTGTGTTCTGCCAAGCACCCAGAACGTAGAACAATATGCAGAGCCCACTGACCCCTAAGACCCAAGTTAGACGCTTCCTTTTTGAGTCAAGCTGGTGATGTTTGGGTGATCCGGTGTGCTCCTTTGCCATTACTTTTTCTTATCTATAAAACAACCCCTGCAAACATGTTAACACAGATAGATTTATAGTAATAAATCTTAACTGGTATAAGCTGAAAGCATTCGACTTCCATGCTATACACCAATAATCAAATATGAAGGGAAATTTTGTAAAGACCTTAATACCAATTAATCTGCCAATTCTAAGGAACGTCGAACAATTCATGGTTTAAGAAGCTCCATAGACATATATGCATACATATTTGTGCACAGAGGAATTTTACTCGAATAGCATGTGGAAAGAAAGCTAACAATTAAATTGATCAATTTTAAAATTCTGCAAAGACACAGTATCAAGTCGATCCACACCAACCCCTTCCCCCCAAGTGGATCCACACCAACCCCTCCCCCCCACCACCTCCCCCAAAAAAAACAAACCAAAAAAAAAAAAAAGCGCTGCAAAATGTTAACTAGAATGAAGAGACCTTGTGGTAATGTCAGAATAGACAACGACAGAGAGAGAAGAGGAGGTTGTTCGGTCAGGAAATCAGCTTTGTTAACGATATTTCTACATGTAAAAATTAAGATATTCTATTTTATTCAACATAATAGAATCCTACACAAAAATAAAAGGAGCTCCACGAATCCGGGGGAAACATGTAGCATGGTTAAGGAATGATTGATAGCAATCTAAGTTTGTTTCGGTGAAGAAGGAAAAAAAAAAACAAAAACAAAAAAAAGGAGGAAGACGATCTTCGAAAAAGAAACGAAGCGTACCTGAAGCAGGTGGTCGGGAGATTTTCTTCACTCTCAGACTACTATAATCATTGAAAAGCCAACAACTATGCTAAAGTATGAGACTGTTTAGTACTGGTGTGTGAATAAATTATATTACAAAAGATCGAAAACCGAGATGCAATGAACAGTGCGTAAGATGGATGGAGAAGGAAATAAATTAATAATAATGGGAAACAGAGAAAAGGAACGTTAAAGGTCCGGCATTACAGGAAAGAGTAGGGTGGTGATTGAAAAAAACTTTGAAAAAAACAGAGGGAGTATTAGTTGAATGGATATAGTTATTTTTAAAGTAATGTGTTTAGTTTAATCCCAAAAAGGGGATTTGGTCTAAAATGCGACAAGGTGGTAAAGCAGGTTCTGAGTATTCAAAGGAGACTGAATAGCCTCATTTTCCTCTCCACCATCACTTCTTCTTTTATTACACTCTCTCTCTCTCTCTCTATTTTTCCTTTTTTTCTATTCATTTATATTTAAAACAAACATCTTTCCCTTCATTTTTTTCCTTTTTTTTTTTTTTGCATTGCAAGAACAATAACAATATAATACAAACAAAAACAATTGATTTGGAGAGAGTTTCTTAAATTGCTTTGTTTTATTTCATGCAATGGATAATCTAATTATGAGAAATATAATTAGAAGTAATTTTTGTGACGCTGTGAGAGTAATAGAAAGTGTGTGTATAAACTTTAAAAAAAAAAAAAAAAGAAATGTAATTTCAATGCGGTGAGTGGGCATTGTAAAGAAATGAGAGGGGCCTTCAGTCAAGAATCCTATGCGCGACTTTATGTACGTACAAGAACCCAACAGATGTTATGTTACGTAGTTCACATTTCAAACGTCACACTGGTTTCATTAAAAACTTACACCACACTTTCACATTTTACACTCTCAGTTGAGGTATGAATCAATAAAATTTTTATCTTTTTTTTTTTAAATATAATTATTTATAAAAAATTAAAAATAAAGTATATAAAAAATACATTCAAACAACTTATTAATTATCAAATATCAATATATTAATTATTTTTTATTTATTTTACTATTTATTTATAACTGAATTTTTCTATTAAATATTTGAATTTACAAAGAAAATATATTTTTGAATTTATAAATTTTTTAATTTTAATTTTAATTATAAAATTTATTTTTATGACGTTACCTAAAGGTATTATTTTTATAATTATCATGTTCATCTTCATTTCCTTTTTAATATTTCATTACATTAAATTATGTAGTTATTCAATTTCTAAAAATATTAAAATAAAAATATAGTGGAAACAATTTTATATAATTTTCAATTTTATCAAGTCTAATATTAATATCAATTGATTTTATTATCAAATATAAATTTTTGATTGAACAATATCGAACAACTATTAATTCGAATTATAAAAATATATTTTAGGAGGTTTCCGGTTCAACCCAGTTTTTTTGGTCCAACCAGATTTTTTTTAGGTTCAAGCCAAATTTTTTTATACTTCAATTTTTTATGTTGGATCAAATCGATTTTCTTACCGGTTCGACTGGAACAGTCTTTTATTTCTTCATACATATATGTTCATGAGAGAACATGTTACACTTTTTCTAGCAGTAATATATCATTTAGATTTTAATTTTCCTATTTTATTTTTAAGAAAGAATACAAAACCAAACAGGAACATATCTAACAAAAAAATAGGACAATCATCGGCAAAGCTGGTGGAACACAATCGTAACAAAGAAAAGTTTGATTTCGAATTAAGGCACTATTTGCCATGAAATCAGCTGCTGCATTTGCTTTGTTATAGACATAATATCCTATTTGATTTCTATATATATATATATATATATATATACACGCACACACACACATAAAGAATGATGAATTGAAACTAGCTTAAATGTATTCCCCGTTTAGAAAATATGGAGCATTTATAACTTCGGTTCGTCCTCTTTAATTGCCACTAGACAGCTCTGATACGCTATTTATTGAATGTCTTTCCACCCCCAAGTCAATGGTAATTGCAAATTGTCACTTTCATGTGCATCATATTGTAAAACATTTCCATTTGTAAGATAGAGCGGAGAATACATAGTTGCGAAAGATTGCATAATTGAGATAGAAATGCTTACGTATCCCAGTAAAAAGGGGAAAGTAAAAAGAAGAGCATGCTTCGGCCGTCAAAACGGGAACTTTATTGTAATTATTCTCACCTAATGCCAACTTGTCATTTCCAAATGAAACCTATACACACTTCTCAAAATACATACAGAGCACTTGCAGTAAACCATTTAAAAATGCTTTCCTGAGTTGGAACATATCCGCTCATGCAGGCGTAAACCTTCACTCCAACTCAATGGGCTTTCGCATCAGCATGTTACATACATACTTGGACAATGGACACTCGGTCGCAACTTAATTTTTGAGATTTTAAGCTAAGTGGTTCTTTTAAAGCCTCTTCCCAATTTCCATTAGTGGGCTCATTACTAATACAATACGGAGAGCTAAAATTAGGATCCGCCTACTAATTCAATACTGAGAGGTAAAAGCAATCATCCAGCTAAAACTATGTGGCCATGTTATTCAATTAACGAGAGAGCGCAAGAGAGGACATTTTTTTTAGTCAACAATTTTGTCATTCATTGTAAACTCTTGTCCAACTTCTCAAATTTCTGTGCAATTGCATGATGATTATTGCTCCCATAGACTTGAACGAGTGAACGTATTGCCTTGGTTATCACCTGTTTCTTCTGGTTTCCAATAGAGTTCTCAGCCTCAGGCTTATTACTTGCTTCTTGAAGCGAGGAGCATAGAACCTTCAGCCACTCCTCCAGATTGGGAGCCTTCTGCATGAGACACAGGAGGATGAATGTCAAACTTTTTAAGCCCCTAAATGAACTAACAGAAATACAAGCATATTATGCAAACGCCAAACTAGAACGATGATAACTTTTTCTTCCATTCCTTTATCAGATACAAAAAGGAAGAATCACAAGGAAACATGCACCCATCCTTCATTTCCATTGCAATCGGTGTGTAAATGAATGAATAGAAGCTTGAGATATACTATAATTCAAGAATGAAATCAAAAGTTTTTTACTTGACAATATGTTAAAGCAAACCATTAAATTAGTATTTGCATAAATAGTAGAGAAAGAGAAGGCACTTTCCACCCTTCTTTCCCTCACTTTGCAACAAAAAGACTTCATTAGTATTTTCCACAGTGATTGCAGATATGAAATGATTACCTTCACAAGAAAATCTATCAAAGATTGGTGATTGGTGCTCGAAACAAGGCTAAGTACATGCAACATGGTTGATGTTAACTGTGACAGGTACAATACAATGTCAGAAATCTAGAAACTGCAGCACAAAGACAACTGTTGAATTTTTTTCTGGAAATTACTGTACTCTAGAGAAAAAGATATCCGGCATACTATGAGATAGAAAGATGAAGGTGATTGACCTGCTTATCAAGCGCAACCCTGTATTTGAAACTCGATGGAGCCGACATTGGATCTGACCCCAGATTTGCAATTAGATGCTCAAGACCCTGGACAACATCCGGAAAGGATTTACCATAGTCTGCATTAAATAAATAGAAGGAAATTAAAAAAACCAAATGAATCGACATCTTTAATTAGGGGTGTTCAAAAATGGGTTAGATGGGTTACAATTTGATTTTTTTTAGAAGAAAAACGGAGTTGAATTATGCATAATCTCACAAAATATATTTATATAAATTTGATTCAAATTTTATCATAACCCACCCAACCCATTTTTGAACACCCCTATCTTTAATAATACAGCACCCATTCAATGTTTGAAGTAATTATGATAGTAATTTCAATGCAAAGTTTTATCAACGGTGATAGCTGAAAAGCTCAACAGTGATTATTCTGTGACTAAAGGCAACCAATAACCATCATGACTACTGCAAAAGGCATAAGGCCCGCTACTTACCAAGCACTGAGGCTGGCACAGCCAAAGCAGCAGCAGCTTGTATCCTGATCTTAAAATTTGAAGAATCACGTAGTAACAGTAGAAGAATACTAAAAACAGAAGAAGCCCTGCCAGAAAATGCATTAGTGTGACTATATTTAGAAGTTGAAATCATGAATTTAATTAAAACCTAAGAAGAATGACTTATAAGAATGCACTTCAAAGAATTTAAGCATGCCTATTAAGCACAGCAACTTTATGCTGCACAGGCAACTGGTATCACTAGAGCAAAATTAGTCCTGACATATCAGAACAGCAAATATATAGCTGGTCACATCAATTCATAAAGGAATTAAACATAAAAGATTAAAAACGGGGAATTAAGATAAAGATTCATTCAGTTATTACATGAACCTACAAAGAAGAATAACTATGACATGCAATTGCATTCTACACATATATCAAGATTCAGGAATTGAGATAAATTGCGAAACAGAAAGCCCACTTTCAGTGTCACCTTACCATTCCATATCTTGCAGTCTTAATGTCTCATTTAAAAATAGGTTGCTCAGTGCATGACAAACATTCCATTGGACCTGTTAATTATGTAGTAAAGTTTCAGTAAAGAACATTATGGCACTGAGATTCCAGTGCAAATGAAATTAAATGTCGCCAAAGCCAAATAAATTGTTTTTTTATAGATTGAATAATGAGGATATAATACCTTAACATTCCCAGTTGTAACACAGGAAAGGAATGCTTGAACTGCTCTCTCCAGCAAGCGTGTATTTCCTGATGAAGTTTGTTGGTCATAATTTAATGTGTTTCCCTTGCCACATTGCAGATAACAGCCTGTTGACAAAACCCTGTTATCATTTTCTAAGTCCAGATGATCTACAGGCTTAGCATTTGTACTGGAACTGCATCTGATAAATCTTGAAAGATTTCCAAGAGCCCTCACAGAATTTGATTTGATCTGGTGATAAAAAGAGAAGACTTGCTCGTTATTGGAAAATATTTTAGTTGATAAAATCATATGTGAATCAAGAAAAGTGTATATATATGAAAAAAACTGGTAAAAATGGCCATGCTCATTAATGCATTTACCTTGTCTCCATCTTTGGCTAGACGCAAAGCACACTCAGCTAGTAACTCCACTAAGTGAGGGTTTGGATTTGAGTCTACTAACAGAAGCAGAACATCAATTACTTGAATATAAAAAGTAGGTTATATTTATCATTAATTAAATTGGGAGCACCATTTTGATCCCCTAATCTACACCTGGAGGGTTTTCGAAATAAATGTCATTGATACAGTGACGCAGGGAATCACATATGTTTGCCAAAGCCCAAGACGCTGTTATTCGCACCTGAGGATAGCATACTTCAGTGGATATTTTGATTTTGAGCCATTTGAGATATCAAAAGATTATATAGGAGAGCCAAGGTGAGATAAGATACCGAAACCAAGGGATCATGAGTGTTCATCTCTACTGCATGGATAAACTTGGTGAGAATCTCTGCACTAAATGATTTTAAGTTCATAAATATTCTAACTAAATGGTTTAAATTCATAAATTTTCTAACTGCACTTTTATGCATGAATAGTAGCAAAAGAGCAAGGCTTTATCTAGATCATTAAACAATAATCCATAATCACCTGTGGGAAATTTGTGGAAAACAAGATATTACACCAATAGCTCGACAAGCAGCTGACCTAACTGAAGGAACCTCATCATTTTCAGCAGCATTGATCTATACAGATTTTGGAAGTGTAATGCATAAATTTGAATAAAGTTTGGATAGATAGACTGATTATATCCCATGAACACAAGTAACATTTAGTCAAATACTTACCAAAGAAGAAACAACAAACTCTTGTTCCTCGTTCGAGAGAGAGATGAAGACAGAAGAAGTAATACCTGCAAAGCAAGTAATTGATGCAGATCTCACCTGCCCAAGGCAAAAATGGATTACCAAATATACATAGGAGGGAAGAGAAACATCTACCACGATAATAAATAAGTTCAGCCACTTAAATTCTCTATCATGGTACCATACAGATTTTCCTCAACCTAAGCCATTTTGGCCATGTCTACCTATCTTTTTTCCTGAATCTTCAACTACCAAAAGAGTGAGGATACGTCTCAACATTCCAACTGACAAACCTCATTTTGGTAATAATCAAATAAATAGCTTAGTTAAGGAAAAAGCGAACCATAAACATGGACAAGACATCTTAATTGCCCATATGAGAGACAGCAAAAGCCAAATAATCAAAAGCAAAATACAAAATAGCAATCAGATCTGAGATTTTCAACACGGCATGACTTTTAAGCTGGTAAGAGAATCATAGGCCAATAGGATCAAGTTTGAACTTGTGTTAAATCAAATAAATGTATACATTAACATTATTAGCTCATCTATTCATTATAAGTTAACTTATTTATCAAAACTAAATAGAGTAATAGAGCCAAAGTAGCACAATAAAGTAGAGGAACATAGCACCTGAGTAGAGTAAGAAAATCAAGTTATGTAGTGACAAGCTTAAGAACATAATAAAAAAAATTATGCAGATGATTTGCTGCCTTGGCTTTTGGTGATGTTATAACAGTGCAGCAGTGAATTCAGCAGAGTGAAATAATTGATGAGAACACAAAAATAGAGAGCCACTTGCTTTTAAAGTTTGCTGGATATAACTCCAATACATGTTAGGCTTAAATGATATTGTGTTCATTCAAGCTTTCTGCTAAAAGTAACAGATATAACCCAGATTGAAAGATTAGTAGGGGTTTTGTCTATATCATACTTTAGCAATCACTGGCTCAGTTTCCAGTCCAACCAGCCAAGTTGTACCAGGTCATACAATTATATCACAGGAGAGAAACTTGAGCATGAACAGTGACAGAAACAATATCCTGAAGACCAATCATAATATCATCTGATGGAACAAAATATCTAAAAAACAAAACAAGATAAATCCAACCAACCATGGAAGAAGGGTGAAACAGGATCAAAGGCATGTGCTTCTCTATTGTTTTTGACCAATGCTTGTATCCTGGCTCAAATACTTTTGGTTCTTCTTTGTTATCCACTGCACTCTCTTGTTCATATGATGGAGCAGATGATACTCTCTTTGTCCTTATGCAATCAGATATAAATGGTGTATCCAATAATTTATCATCTAGATCTTCAGTTCCTCTGAATCCAGATAACGCACGAAGGCATGCATCCAAAACCTGAAAAAGGAAAAGAAGAAAATTAAGTACCTCTAGATCAGGGAGCATTGAAAACTGAATTACAGAAGAATATCAAATGGACTAGCAATTGAGTTATTTTCTGATAGAGTAGCAGTCACTCGTAAAAGTTTAGGGAAAAAAAATTGCCTTTCCATTATAACCAAAAAGTTTCACTTTGTATAAAAATGAGCAGGATTTATACCTTGTGTTGAAACATCAAGTATGAAAGAAAGTGTTGAAATATGGGAAAGGAAAGGATATATACCTTGATAGCTGCTGTTATGACTTTATCCCCAGTAAACCCAACATTGTCTAATGCATGGCGCTTCCATGCCCTTGCATGAACTTCCAGAGTAGCAGCCCCGAATATTTTGGAGAATATGGAGGAAACTTGTTCCCAGCATGGAACTGCCATGTCTGGATAGTTGTGTATCAATGCTCTAAGGGCCTAGATTACAAGATTTGTAATTTAATTGATCAATAATGAGAAAAGATAATTCAAATATTTAAAATGTATTCTCTGGGATTAGTTGTATAACAAGATTGCATTTCACCATCTCCAAAATGAAAATGTTTGCCACTAATTTGGAGTTTTGTTATATATTTAATATGAAGATTATTGCTTTAGATTTCAATTTATCTGTTTCCCATTTTGTCAGTGGTTAATGCACGCAAAATGAGCATGATATATGTTATTGGTTGGCATGGTTCATAATGAATGGAACCACGAGTTGCTTGATATTACGTTTTCACATCTAGTTTTCTGGTTCCATACTTTTCTATTCTGTTATTCGTGTTCCAAACACTCTTCTACTTATGTTTCTTGTTTTTTACAAATTCTAGTTTGTTCTACATCAGTAATGCTCATTTACCACAACATACCATGAAACTAAGAGTAAAAGGAAAAAGGAAAAACACTTATCAAAGATCCATTTCCTGAGCTTTGTCATGTCCATTTTGCCTCTAGCTTGATAATAAACAGCTGGTTTTAAGTGGATTAATCATGGGGCAAGATGTCAGTGAGCTAAGGAAAAGTTATCACATAGAGATGGTACCCAAGCATACTGCAGTATCAACCACGCATGCAGAAATATTTGCGAGTCATGTAGCAGAATTATGGAGAAACATTTGCATAGTGAGCATTAACTTAAATCAAAATCACTCAGAAACTAATGCCACAGCGTATTATGATCTTGACTTTGCCTCAAAAGTCACTTGTCACAGCCTTTGCTTACAAAGCAAATTTAGCCAGGCACCTATTTTTCCATAAAAGTTTTTTTTTAAAAAAATAATAATAATTTGCCCTAGCACATTACTCTGTTGCCTTTTAAACACAATTAAAAGGAAAATAAACAAAATGATCAAAAAATAAAGTTCAATTCCCGAGTAACCACATCCAGTTAAACAGAGTTCATCCTGACTGCTGACCTGGACTATAGATAACTGTATAATGTATAAACAAATTCAATAAAAAGTATTAACTACCTTTATCACAATATTACCTGGAGAGATTCAAAGCATGTTGTTGAGTTTGTTAGGTTCTCAGAGTGTCGAAATAGGGTAGAAAGAACACCAGACCTCTTTTCAGACATAGCAAGACCTGAGAAAAGACGTCAAATGAATCAAGGTCAAATTAGATTAAAGCGTGAGGATTTATTTGCATATTTGCACATGTATAAATGTATGTTTATTATTCTCAAAAAAATAGGAGTCTGGCAAGCAAATAAACTGCAATTACCTTAGATGGTATTCAAAAATCCATATATAAAACAAGCCACAAGCATAAAAATTAGAGCTTTCAAGAATCATATCTACTTGATGCCAAAATGATACTGGATGTTGATTTACATTTTTAGGTCCCGCTCAAGGAACACATACAAAATATTATAAATAGTAGCACACAAATATTTGGCAGCATCATTCCAAACCACATGATATATGCTGATGCGCAACTTAAAAAAATAAACCATAACAATTCTGACCTGTTGGTATCTCTTCTGATAGCATTTGTTTTATACGTGGAGATGGAGGTGACGTAGATAGAGCTGCAGTCAGGCAACTAAAAACAGTAGCCTGCAGAAACAGTTAAAAATATGATATAAGAATAAGAGTTAAAAATAAGGATGCAACAATCTTTAAAATATCACTTAAAGCAGACTGACCAGCAAACCAGTTTGATCACTTCTGTAAGGGAAACCATTTTCAGTCCTTGACAATAAAGATGTAACAACTGTTGGTAACAATTCTTCTGGCATTCTTGAATATCTGTAAGATGACCAACCATCATACTGAAATACAGCAGTAAGCATAAACACAAGTTTCCTAGAAGAAGAATGCAAGCAAGCATAAACATGTAGAAGAAATAAAATACATCAGAACATACCATACAACACCAACTCCTTTTCACTAATATTGGAGGCAGCAATTTCAAACCCAAGCAGAACCAAGACTAAACCCAAACTTAAATAATTTCCAAAACCCCAAAATTTGAAAAATAACCCAAATACCCTGAAATAAATTCGTAGGGAACGTTCCCACACCTAAGGCGACCAGAATCTGCATACCCTGATTGCCATCTCTTTTCATCACGCATGAGTATAGCATAAAATAGGAGTTGGACTATAGTCCAAACAGATCCAGTCTAAATAAAAGACAGCCAGTAAAGAAGCAGATGTAAGTATTTGGGTAATCTATTTTTGCTACAAAAATTGGCATCAACACGATGCCTTTACACAACACTTTTGATGCCTTAATACATATACTATTAACTAAAACAGAAATGTTACTCAGATCTCTAGCAGTCATTATTATTGTACCTTCTCCATTCCACACCAAATGATCATTTAGAATTTTTTTTTCTTTTTTCTCTTCCACTTTAACAGTCCTTTTTAAAAAAAAAATCAAAAAACTTTAATTAGGTTTTCTCCAATTTTGCATTTGTTCTTGATATCTCCAATGCACTTAGAGCTTTCTTATCACCTTCCTATATTTTTGGCAATACAAAGATAATGCAGTCAATGAAAAATATTTTAGAGAATTGATGTTTTTTAATAGTTTAAAAATATTTTAAATCCTTATGCAAAGGATACTTAAAGTAAAACAGCGGGAGTATTATGCTACCAAGAATAAAACATATTTTACCAATTTATGGTTAAAGCCAATAAACATTGACATGCATCAGCAAATTCACACTGCCAATCATGCAATTCACAACATCGACTACTGTGACTATTGTAACAAAACACGAATGGGAAAAGATTTTCTATAAATTTCTCAAGAATTATATATATATATAACAACTAAGGAAACTAAATCAATAGCCTAATTAGGAATATAAATTTCCTATTCTGAATGTTTTCTATTCTATAATACTCTCGCTCAAGCTAGACCATAAATATTAATCATACCCAACTTATTACATAAATATTCCAGTTGAGGTCCGTTGAGTACTTTTATAAACATATCACCTAATTGTTCTCCTATCTTCACATATCCAGTTGAAATAACATTGTCTTGGATCTTTTCACGGATAAAGTGACAGTCAACTTCAATATGTCTAGTCCATTCATGATACACAGGATTAAAAGCAATATGAAAAGCAACCTAATTATCACAATATAGTTTTGCTAGCAATGAAGGATTCAAATCAACCTCATCTAACAAATGATGAATCCATAAAATCTCATATGCGGACTGTGACATATCTCTATATTCAAATCATGTACTGGATCTAGATACAATAGTATGCTTCTTACTCCTCCAAGACACTAGGTTTCCCCCCACAAATACACAATTACTTGTAGTTAACCTCTTATCACTTTTGAATCCTGCCCAATCAGCATCTGTAAAACACTAAATGCGAATGTGCCCGTGATTACTACAAAATATATCAAGTCCAGGAGCTCCTTTTAAATAGCATAAGATATGCTTTAAAGTTGCCCAATGCTTGACTGCAGGAGCAGTTATAAACTGACTAACCATGCTTACTACAAATGCAATATCACGAGTCACGGTAAGATAGTTCAGCTTTCCAACTAACCTCCCGTATCTCTTTGGATCATCAAAAGGATCACCATCATCTTTAGTAAGGAACACATTGAGAACTGTAGGAGTACTACATGACTTTGCTCCTAAATTTTCAGTTTCTGCAAGTAGGTTAGGAACATACTTTCTCTGTGATAGAAGAATTCCCTTCTTGCTTCTAGAAACTTCCACTTCCAAGAAATATTTCAGCTGGCCCAAGTTTTTAGTGTGAAACTTGATATGCAAAAAAGACTTGAGAGAAAAGATGCCTGCATAATCACTTCCAGTAATGATAATGTCATCAACATATACAATAAGAAAAACAATGCCAGCTTTTGATTATTTGTAAAAACAGAATGATCACACTTGCTCTTTTCCAGCCCAAACTCTTGGACCACCTCACTAAATTTGCAAAACCAAGCACGTGAACTCTGCTTTAGTCCATACAAAGATTTCTTCAAATGGCAGACCTTCTCATACTCCCCCCTTAGCAACAAAACCAAGTGGTTGCTCCATATACACCTCCTCTTGCAGATCACCATGAAGAAATGCATTCTTGATATCCAGTTGATACAAAAGCTAATGCTAAGAAGCAGCTAGGGATATGAAAAGACGAACAAAAGCCAATTTAACAACGGGAGAGAAAGTTTCAGAATAATCTATGCCATAAGCTTGCGCATATCCTTTAGCCACAAGTCTGGCCTTGAGTCATAGCCACTGAACCATCTAGATTAACTTTAACTGCAAAAACCATTTGCATCCCACAACCTTCTTTCCTTTAGGTAAATCCACTAAATCCGAAGTATGGTTGTCATCCAAAACTTTTATCTCCTCAAGCATTGCATCATGCCAACCAGGATGAGACAAAGCCTCTTCAACTATCTTGAGTATTGAAATAGAATCCAAAGAAGCAATTAAGGAGATAGAATATTGAGATAAGTGATCATATAAAATGAAATTTGCAATAGAGTAAGTAGATGTACACTGACGTTTTCCTTTACGAAAACTAATGGGAAGATCAAGATCAATTGGTGAGGGATCAGATAATGAAGGAGCCGGTATAGCACATGTATCATCGGTTGCTTGTCTTCTGGAATAGACTTGAACAATCTGAGCTTTGGCTGGACCATGAGACTGAATGCTAGGAGGAACACCATCATCTGATTGGTCATTAAGAGAAGCACTAGAAGAAATGCCACTATCCGTTGATTGTTCGATAGAAGAGCTTGACGATGTGTATTTATAGATTAGCCACTCATCTTCCTCCACCTGACTTGTAGAATTGGGCATTAAAGAGAAGAATGGCATTTTCTCTAAAAAGACCACATCAGTTGGGAACAAATATTTATTGAAATCTGGAAAATAGCACCAATAATCCTTCTGAAAGCGTGAACCCAAAAAAACGCACTTCGAGGCTTTGGAATCTAGTTTTGTAATTTGTGGCCTTACATCACGAACATCACATGTACTGCCAAATATCCGCAGCTCCAATGGAAATAATGACTTGTCAAGAAAAATAATAGTATATGGAATATCACCATTAAGCACTGATGAAGGCATGCAATTAATTAAAAAACAAACAGTGGATACAGCATCAACCCAGAATTGCTTGGGAACCTTCATATAAAATAAAAAAGCTCGAGCTGTCTCAATTAAGTGTCTGTTCTTTCTTTCCGTCACTCCATTCTGAGAGAGTGCAACACATGAGGTTTGGTGAAGCGTACCATTCTGAGTCATATAAGTCTGAAAGGAGTCTGAGAGATATTCTTTGGCATTATCACTTCGTAATATATGCATGGAAGCATTAAATTGGTCTCTAATATCAGCACAAAAGGGACAAAAGTGAAAATAATTCAAAAAGATTTTTCATAAAGAATACCCGAGTCATACAAGAATAATCATCCACAAAAGTAACAAAATACTTGAATCCTGGTTTAAACACAACAGGACATGGCCCTCAAATATCTGAATGAACTAGCTCAAATGCAAAATTAGCTTGTTTATTAAGTCGCGATCCAGACGACCTACGATAATCTTTTGCAAAATGACATGATTCACAATCAAAATGAGAAATTTTACCAAATTGAGACATAACTTCTTCAATGACGGTAGAGAAAGGTGTCTCAATCTACAGTGTGCTTCAAAAGGAGAAAGAACAGTAGGACAAGCAACAGGTCTTGATGCTTGTTGATTTAGAATATAAAGACCAGCCGCTTGATATTTGTTACCAATAATCTGATTTGTCACAAGATCTTGAAAAACACAATAGTCAGGGAAGAATGTGATATTACAATTAAGATCTCGTATAAGTTTACTTATAGAGTTCAAATTGAATGATAACTTTGGCAGGCTTAGTACAGATGATAGAGATACGGATGAAGTCGGATTAACAGTACCCAAACCATCAACATAAGCAGCTGACCCATCAGCCACAGTGACTGGAGAAGCTGACGCATATGATCGAAAATTAGAAGACTTTCTTATTACCCGTTATATGATCTGTCGCACCAGATCAATGACCCACTTAGATGAAGAAGACAAAAGACATGTACTTGATTCTCTTGATTCAGCAATTGTGGTGACAGATGGAACTTTTAGTAAATTTGATACTTGATAAATTTAGCATATTCATTTGCGGGAATACAAACAAATTCTCCACCCATTTTACTAATCAACAATAAAACTCTCAAATAAAACAACCACCAATCAAATAACAGTACGCAAAAAACTAAAGGACCTGGATCCCAATAGCCACACCACAAGGAAAGACACCTCTATGAACCAAAAGACCAAGAGAAGGAAACACCCTCAAAAGAGACCAGATGAAACATTGTAAACCAAGAGAGCAGATGAACTGAAAGAAGGAAACACCTTCAAAAGAGACCAGATGGAAAAGCTAGCCTTAGGATTTGACCGGAAACAACCAGGTGATGCCAAAGGACATAACCGGAGATGAACCACCATTGCATGCCGCCTCCACACGCCGGCGCGTGAGGAAGCAATGAAAGTTTGCGACGGAGCATGTATCTCACTCACCGACTATCCAATCACCGGATTTGATGGAAAGGCCGAAAATCACTCTGCGCACCCTCCAATGTTGGCGGTGAGACAAACAGATCACTGGAACTGGTGACTCAAAGAGGAGCAGAATCCTCACCCAAAAAAGAAGAACAGAAATCCAAAAAAATTTCCCATAAGAGCCTAAAGCTCCGATACCATGTAACAAAACACGAATGGGAAAAGATTTTCTATATATTTCTCAAGAATTACAGATATATATATATATATATATATATATATATATATATATATATATATATATATATATATATATATATATATGCAAGTACAAAGCTAACAACTAAGGAAACTAAATCAATAGCCTAATTAAGAATATACATTTCCTATTCTGAATGTTCCCTATTCTGTACAACACCTATTCTGTAACAACTATTATAATCAGAAATTTCACCAATACATTGTCAAATCTATGCATCTGCTTGTCTTTTTAAAAAATATAATAAAATAAAATGTGTGCAAAGACTAAATTATAAATCTAACTATTACAAGGCATTGGAGTTCATTAAATAGTAGCAATGGAAAAGAGCACTAAGACTCAATTAGAGAGTTCAATAGATTTGCTTCACTTTTTCTTTTTTTCTTTTTTGTTATTTTTTTGAGAGAAACTCATTGCAGTTAATGGAGCATAATAATGCCAATATCAGTGCAAGGGAAGTTTCAGCAGATAGTAAACAGTTTCTCACATAGGAAAATGAAAAATTTCAATAATAAGAGTATTTTTTTTTTTTTTTTGTTGAGAAAGATGATTCATACGGTGTAGATGATATCAAAAGCATGAGAATCTTGAATGAAAAAGGTAGCATTCTATTGTAAGTTTCATGCTGGATCAGGTACAGGATGCCTGCGCAAAGAGTCAAAGAAGCATATGTCATATGCCAGCAGGTAAGCAACAAACAAGAAACATCAAGAAAACATCATAAGTGAGGCATAAATGCCACAAGATAACAACAATGCGCAGCAGAATTACTTTTTAAGTACCAGTATGAAGTTGCATCAGTATATGCCCCAAGGAACTTGAAAGTGCCATAAAAGATCCCCATCTTGTAGATTCCTTGTACTCTGCTACCTGCAGAAAAACTGATGAAGGCCCATCCAGCATAACTGCCAGAGCTGAGGCAGATGCCATCCGCACCTAGACACCACCAAGAGATGAAAATAAATCAGAAGCATCAATGACATAAATACAATACATATGCCAAAACTGAAACAAGTCCAAATTATTTTGATTATCACAATACAACTAGCTAAAGAAAAGAAATAGACCTATCTATCAACAATCAATGGTGTGACGAGGATGAAAAGGAAAATATTTTGGTGAGAAAAAGATTTTTAAGTCCTCACTTTTGGTTAATGATGAGAAGGAATGAAAAATTCCACAATATCCTTTGTCGTTTTGCTGAAGGGTAGAATTTCGAAAGAAAAAGCAAGATATGCAGACAGTGTAGTATGCATGGATAATTTTTGTAGGAAATGTTTGGTCTAGATCTTTAACACAGTTTAAAAAGAAAGGAAAAATGCCAGCAGCTTCTCTTTCCTCCTTATTCCTAGATGGAATCTTAAGGGCGCCAGAGGGGGTGAAGCCTATTTACCTCTCCAGCCCCATTTATATTCAGACTAAACAGAGTAAAAGACCTTTGCTTTTCATTCTCCCCTCAATCAAACAAATCGGAATTGTACAGTGAATAAAAATGGTATACAGAAACAGTACCTTTATATGTGGATCAAATAGTAAGCATGTCATTAGAGTCACTTCGAAGTTCCTGCAAAGAAAATGAGATAAGACGAGAGGAAGAATGATCTTTTGCACAGAAAAATACAGCAAAAAAAACAAAATGAACATATGATTCGATCAGAACTGTAAAAGACTACACCTTGGCTTAAGCACATCATTAGTCGGTAAAAGCATTGTCCAATGAGTAGTAAATGATTTGGGATCAGCTTGACAAAGATCCTAAATACAAAATGAAAAGGCAGAATAGTGTCAACATTAGAAGTAATAAAAGAAAAATTAGCTCTCAGGGATAAGGATTTGTCACCAGCTACTTGGAATTTTGTTTTTTTTTCTCTCTCTCTTTCTTGGACAAAAGGTATGTCAACTTTTTAAAACAGGGAAAAGATTGAACAAACAAGGGCCATCTCCTTAATAGGTTCACATAAAACAGGACAGCTAAAACAAGAACCAAAGATTAAAATGCCCACTGGATTTAAATACTAAAGTCATTTCCAGATTGGAAAATATGCAAAGTGAATTTTGAATGTATAAGAATTACTTCAAAATGCTTACCTGTATGCAACTAATAGCAGCAACTCTAACCTTAGAACTCTGAATACTGTCAGCGTCTTTCCCTGTCCCATCATTGTCACTGCAATCCGAATCTGATGATGTAAAATCAGATTCATGATCAGAGATAAACTGAAAATCCAGAGCTTTTGGATGCTTCATATTTATGCTTTCCTTTTTGCGCATGTGAGGAGGCCTATATGGAGTATGATTTTTTGTTGTATGTTCTTCTAATGTCAACTTAAGGTGGCTTGCACTGAGTTCCTTCTCATTGAATCCAGTAGCTGGGGAAGTAAGTCGTGGTCTACTGGTAAGACCATAAGTAAAGAACAAGCGCAGTGTTGCAACAAAACCAGAAACCTGCAAGGATGTATATAAATATCACTATGCATAAAGATAAAAGACCCATATAAATAAGATTCATTTGATCTTCCACACAAATTAGAAGCAATGATTAACCTACATGGTCAAGAAGGGAACCCTTAGGATCCCTAAGAACCAGGTGCAGAGTATTAAGAAGAGAAGCAAAAAACCTGCAAGGTAGAAGCACTGACACATTCATGAGTCAAATACATGTAACATACACAAACCCAAGCCGTCATAAGGACTGCGTAAATGTGAGTAGATTACATGTGTTAGCTATTATTTTAGGATTGAGGAGGGAGAAATTCTCGTACCTGGACATAGCAAGGTCTTCAACAAGCAAGTTTTTGGCTGCCAAGGTATCCATTACTTTCCTAATCACCTAAATTTATAAACTAATGTAAATCGACCTATTACTATGAAACATAGTACAAGAAAAGGACGAAGTGTGCATACCTCAACTGCAGATTGCCAAACGTCAGTGGGAAAAGAAGATTCAAATCCGATGAATGCTCCACCAAGCATATTAAAAATCACAGTCAGAACCTCCCATACATTACTGGACTTGAATAACCTCTTTCCTGATGCTGCACCAGACCTTGGGTTGCAACCTCTATAAGATAAGTTAACGAACTGTGCATGCGAGAATTCCACGACGCCAAGAAGGAATTTCACTAATTGAATATTATCTGACGGAGAAGATTTCTGGTGATACATAGCGACAAGATACCTGGAGAAGGATATTTGAAAAGGAAAACAGGAAAACAAAAAATGTGAATTTTAAATATTCTGTCAAGACAGGGTACAAAAAGCAAAGAAAATTGGAAAACCATAATTTAGGCGGTAGACGCACCAAATATTCTGATGTTTAAATTCTATTCGCAGACATAATAGTATTTGTTAAGTTGTTGATTAAGCCGAAACCATGAAAAAGTGAAAAAAAAAATTAAAAAATAAAAAAGAAAGAAAGAAAACAAACCTTACGATTTCTATGCATTCCAAGGCGGATTTAGCAGTAGAAGCATTTGAAGTAACAAGAGATGCAGTAGCTGCCTTGTGAAGGAAGAATTGCAGTAGGATGGAGGAGGAATTGAGAAGAAGTGTCCAAGAAGAAGAATTTAGTTGAAGAGAAACACATTGACATTTGCATATATCACGCATCTAGCGAATAGAGATAACAAGAAAATTAGCATGTATGAGATAAATCTTGTTAAAAAGAGAGAGAGAGAGAGAGAGAGTTAGCAAAGGAATACCAAGAGGGAAAAGTGAGAAAACAGAGAATCCAAATCTTGGACAGGTACATGTTGAGAGGAATTAGCAACCAATTCCATCAGGAACAACAAATCGGACGTAACCTGATAAAAGCAATATGTGTTTAGCATAGAAAATGAAGGAAGGATCTATGTTTTGAAGTGGAAGTTAGGTAGTTAGTACCTCAAGAGGAGGAAGGTCGGAAGCGGCAGAGATTAGAGAGTGAGAATGGGAGAAGATGAGATTGTGGAGAAGTTGTGGGATTGACTTTGATTCTGACTTTGGAGTGGTGGATAGGGTTTCGTCCCTCAACGTCAGAAATGCAGTCCTCCATGTCCTTATATTTGATGAAGACGATGATGCAGCCATCCCACTACTCGACACTCAAATTCGAAGCTTTAACATTTAGACTCACCGGCAGTGTGAGAAGCTGCCACTATGAAACAAGTTTTCAATTCTATCTCAGATGCATTGCAAATTGGATTTGATTAAACACAAGATACACTACAGAAACAAATTTCTATTCCTCGCCTCTATTAATACTAATATGGATGTAGTTGTTGTTGAGGTTTTCTCCTCACTGAGCATAGTGCTGCTGCTTTTGTTTCCGAGTGTTAGAGCTAGGCGGGTTTAGAGCAGAGGTCCACTGATGCTTTGGCCTACTGGGCTTTCTCTTCGTTACTTTTACTGTGGGAACTGGGCTTTTTCTTTAAGATCTGAGGTATGTTCTATGCCTAAGTGGGCTTTGTCTATTTTTTGTTTTCAATGCTTTATTTTTGGTTATACATCCATCCTTGGAGCTCACTTTATTTATCCAATATCCATATATAGACTAAATTAATTTTGTATTATTTTATTATTAGATTAAATTAATCATTTATTATTAATTAAGAAAACATACTATATTATGTGATTGAATAAAAGCAAAACATTGTCTCTCATTGCTATCAACGACACTGTCTCCAATAAAACTATTCTAGCATTTTTGTATTTTCAATGATTTATTATTGATACACTCTCTCATTTTTGAAAGACATTATTATCATAAAGACTGGTTATTTAATTGATTATGAAATGCACTATTTTAATTAGATCCATCAATTTTGATCCAAATCCGAGAGTTCAATCCGAATTCATTCAAAAAAAAATAAACTTGAATCTGAGTTGAACTAAAAAAAAAAAGCACATAACCAAACATGAACCCAATTCAAAAAATTAAAGATCAGACTTGACCCAATACCCTAATGGATCAATGAAAAACTGACTCAAATGGGTAAGATTTTGACTCAATTTTTTTTATAAATTTTATTTTTATTTTTATTTTTTTCAATTTTTACAATTAATTCAATTAAAAAAAATCTAATTCTACATATATTAATTCACTTTTTCACTTTGTAAATATATAAAGAATTTTGTGAAAAAAAAAATTGTTTCGAGTAAATACATACATTTGTGTATGTATTTATGTATCTAATACATACATAAAATTATATATATATATATATGGGTGGGCGCTCATGCATATTATGCATGCATGTATAAAGAATTATTTTTAATAATTGGTGCTGATAATTTTTCCTTTCCTAGGTCTAAAAAAATTATTATTAATGGAAAATAATTAATTAACCTAAATCTGATTTGGAATGTAAAATGATTATTATTAATTAATAATAATTACATATTAATTCACTTTTAATTGGATGAAATAATATATAATTATTTTATCCAAAAATTAGAAATGCAATTTTAATGTTATATTTCAAATAGAAAAATTCAGTTTGTCCTTAACATTAAATTGCATTCTTCATGCCACCAAAAAACATAATAATATTTCATTAGGAGAGGAAAATTGTTCAATTGTTATTAAAATTATGCGAGAAAATTTTAGTTAAAATATATTATTTAATTTGTTCGCAAGTTTCATTCATCAAGAAATTGAGAGTAAAGGTTAGACTTGATGTGGATTTATCTCTCTTTTATATCTCCTGTACTATCAATATAATTAAATAAATATGAGTTGGAATTGAAATTGCAATTGCAATTAATATTGAAATTGATAATTTATCTACTTTGAATTGAAATTGGAATTAAACTGATTTGATTTTGAAAATTGGAATAGAATTGATTCAATTAAAATTAAAATTGAATTGAAAAAAATTGATTCGAAATTGAAATTTGCTAGTTTCCACTTTGTATATGTATAGGTTTAGGGAAAAGACGAAAAGGAGATGAAATTAATTTTGTAAAGAAGAATTTAGAGTGATGATTAAAATCTTCCAATCTATAAAGTAATAAATAAATAAAAATATCTAATTTGAGAGGATATTTTTTATAGATTTGAAGGCATCATATAGAAAGAAATGGAAGCCTTGAAAGGTTTTATTTGGTATGAGACGTGAACACATGGATATGGACGGATGTGAATTGGGCATTATCAAAAACCATCCATGATTAAAACCAGTCTTTACTCTTGGATTGGCCTCTGTCAGCAGTCTATGATTGCACAAATAAAGGATGAAACGTGGCAATTAGAAGAGCAACCAGGGGATACAAAAATGCTAACTTAAACTTCATCATTAATTGCACAATAATATACCACAACAATTATTAAATTACCGAGTATGGGCTGGGTGGAGGGGTCGATGTCCTCCACAACAATTGTCTTCACTCTGTATTTTAAATAATAACAATAAGAATCACCGTGCAATTGCCTGCATCATAATTAAATTTATTGCAACCCAATTGGTAGGGGTAGAATTAAATCCGACTCATGAATTTTTTAAATTAAATTCTGCCATATACACATATATATTTATTGATTTAGTTCAAAAATACAAGAACTAAAAAGAAAGTAGGAGCAGTGGCATTTGTCACGGGAAAGCCGAGTGGACCGTATTCAGAGGAGTCATTGGAGTGGGGACCTCCTTTGATTGTCCATTTACTAATGTGGGCCTATAAATTTTCTCCCTCGCAAAAGATAAAGATGCAGAAAATGCCGATGGGCCCTATAAGAAGTGTCTACATCCATCTAAGCCAAATCTTTGACACATCCAATTCATACACTCAATTTTTCTGATTGTGAATGGATGACAAAATGCCCCTGCCCACCTAACACCGCCACATTCATCACAATTTTATATATAAAAAAATAAAATAAAATTCACCAACAGTTACACGCCACAAACCATAGAATTAGAAACATCAAGGAATGCATTTTATTAAAATAAATAAAATAATAATGGTTTCCCTTAACAGCAGGACTCATATAAATGTGTAATAAGTAATAACAATGACATTTTTGTTGGGTTATAAGAACAGTAAAACAAGTTAATTGATTTTTGAAATGATTGCACATAAAGGAAACAGTTGGGTGCTGATATGAAAAGCATATAAGAAAAGAAATGAAGAGAGACCCCACACATATATAATAGAACCAACCATGTGAAGTGAATCAAAGTTTCTTAATAATTCCGGTAAAAGTAATTCTAAAACCTGAGCTGCACATATACATTGCTTAACTGCATCCATATACCTATTTAAATCATGGAAACTCTGTACTCGCACGCAATCCCTTTTCTCCTATAATCATACAAAAGAAAAATCAATAAAGTAGGGGGTCGATCATCGATATTATTAGTTAGGAGTATATATATATAATTTAAGTGTAAGAGTAAGACCAACCAAATGCCCCCGCAACCAGAAATGGCAGCGGCATCAAGCTCTCCAGTATTCATCCACCACTCTCCGCCATCATCATCATCATCATCACCATCATGTGATCCCCACGGTCACGGCTGCAGATGGTGGCCTTACTCAAACTCAAATGATTTTGGAGCCAACACAGCCATGATCCTTATCATCCTCCTCTGTGCACTTATATGCGCTCTTGCTCTCAACACAGCCATCCGTTGCTTCTTACGTGGTGGCAATCAACGCCTTCCCCGAACCATACGAGAACTTGAAGCCCACCACCGGAAACCCAACACAGAGGCAGGGGCAGCTCCATTGGTGGTAGCTCCAACAGTGGTGTATTCAGCAGGGATGCAGCTGGGCGGGGCAGAGGCTGAGTGTGCCATCTGCTTGTCAGAGTTCGTGGATGGAGAAGGGATTCGGGTTTTGGGAAACTGTAAGCATGGCTTCCATGTCAACTGTATAGAACGCTGGTTGTCTTCACATTCTTCTTGTCCCACTTGCCGCCGCAGTTGTCTTGCTTCCATTCCCACCTCAAACCGAACTCCCGACCACTGCTGCCCGGTACAAAATCATTTCGACAACAATTCCCAACTCCCGGTGACCGACATAGATCCACATCATGTCCTATCCAGTACACCTTAATTAGTTTTATATATAAGCATGTAACAAAGTTCTTTTTTTTTTCCTTCTAAGAAGAGCAAAATTTTAATTTTTGGTTCAAGGTTTCTTTCTGCCGCTTATTTAGCCATCTACAGCGTCCAGTTCTCTCTCTCTTATATAAATGTATACACACCATTGGGAAAACATTCAAAAGCATTCCAATCTCAGTAAAAATCTCCTAATGCCGCAGGCTGAACCTCAAGAATTGTAACTGTCTCTTTCTCGGAAACTATATAATTGGCTATTGCTTTAACCAGAAAGAATAGTCCCAGATTTACTTGCAGCTTAATATTCATTCATTCCATTATCTGGCTGAAAAATGAGTCCTTTTAGCACATTTCAATCTATGGCAAAAGAAATTTTGCTGTTTCCCAACAAAAAAAGGAGGTGCCCAGCTAGCGTTGAATTCGTGGTTAGAATCCTTTATGGCCTTCACTTCCATAGCTTTGCGTGGCAGTTAAAATAAGTGTCGTGGTAACTTGTAATTGAAGCTTCCTGTACAGAAGCAAGAGCTTCTTTCCCACACCATAGCAAAACTGTAGAATCTAGATACGACCCTGCTATTCTAAGATTTAATTTAGCTTTACATGGCTTTGAATTTGAAAAGCCACATTGTAACCCATAGCTAAACCTATATTTCCCACTTATTAGTTGTGCTATGAGTTGCTATGTTTACAGACAGGAGTACAGTACCAGACTGAAAAAATTAGGCTTTATGGAAATTGCAGTAATATTCATCCCCACCATCCAGCACTCATTTAGCTTCATTTGTTGTAAATTTGCGGTCATAAACTATCAGGAATCTTTGTTTCACCTTTTATTTTTTTTTAATCCTCTGCAAAAGGTTCCACATTTTCTTCCAAGGTACAAAAATATCCAAGACAAATACACGTGACTAATAAAATCAACAACCACCACCCCTCGTCTTTTTCCTTTTGTTTGAGAATTGATTAACAAGCAACTTGGAACAAATATTGACCCAGGTTAATACAATAACAATCTGTTATCTATCCATCTTACACATGCCAACACCTGCATATGTCATATGCCACTTTGAAGGTCTAGAGAAGAACCAGACCACGCTACCCATATTTACCAAAGCTCACAATTCAAAACCGTAATCTGAAGATACGAAAGGAACAACAAAATGAAATAACATTTATAGAAGCATTTCCTTTGAACAATGGAAAGCCCTGATTCATCATGCTCTGCCCTGGATATCCACATCTGCGTCCAACAATTACCAATAAGGACTTGTATATATATATATATATATATAAGAAACAGATTTCCAAATAAATCTGCAGAATGCTAATTTAATCATACTGAAATAGACAATATGATGCATTAACCATATCAACGAAATGGTGTAGAAAAAATAAGCAAGCAGAGACTTTGGAAACCAACATAAAACAATCAATCCAATAAATCAACCATTGGCATTGTACTTTCTATAATTGTTAATTTTAGTAGATCCTCCTATTTTCCTGACTAATAGAAGTATAATCGCTCCCTTTGCTTTTCCAATGTAGGCTCTTCTTTCACCCACGATAAAAGAGGAGACATCTATTCCGTCTCTAAAACTCTAATAACTTTAACTTCTTTGTTCATTTAGGCTAACGGCAATATTAAAACATCTGACTTAGAAAGAAGTACAACTCGCACACCTGCTGGAATGTACTGGGGAAGCTAGAATAGATATAGAACCACCAATCCAAACATTATACTTCCTTTCAGGCAGTCCAACCACCTTGATTTTCATGCTGCTCAAAGCTGGAGCTGTAATTTCCTTGTTCATACGCTTAGCTATTCCTTGAAAAATGGTGGAACCTCCACTGAGCACAATGTTGCCATGAAAGTCCTTCCTTATATCAACATCAGATTTCATTATTGAGTTATAGGTCGTACCATGAATTCCGGGTGTTTCAATTCCAATGACTGATAGTTGAAATAGGACCTCGGGCATTGGTGATTGCTTGACCATCAGGAAGCTCATAACTCTTTTCAATTGATGAGCTGCTTTTGGCAGTTTCAAGTTCTTGATCATAATCAAGGGCCACGTAGGCAAGTTTTTCCTTAATATCATGCAATTTCTCATTCGGCAGTTATGGCGATTGAGTACCCTCTTTCTGTGAGGTTCTCCATCATGGCATCCATCAAATGCCGTCCAGGAAGGTCAAGCCTAAGGATAGCATGGGGAACTGCATAACCTTCATAGGTTGGAACTGTCTGACTAACTCAATCACCAGAAATCCAGTACCATGCCAGGGAAGTTAACTATTAAGGGGAAAATTATACATTAGTTTGAAGACTCAAGAGTGCTGGATTTTATTTCCCATTGCTGGTTAATTCATTATCACATATAAGAGGCTGAATGCCTTCATTTCTGACATGGTTTATATCCGATCCTGCAAATAGAAATTAACAATATATCAACAAGAAATGGACATGGATACAAGTAGGATTGTGCTCACCACAAGAAGAGAAAGCTTTACATTTTCTAGAGATGACTCAAACGTTAAGCATCTTAACTTAATGCAAACATTAATATGACATAGTTGGTACCTGCTGAAAGACAACCGAATGCTCTATTTGTGGTGATACTGAAGAGACAGGAGTTATAACCAAATTAAATCCCCACATTCCCTTGATAAAGACTTGATAGACCAGGCTGATTATATTAGCCAGTCACTTTTCTTGTGCACCTCATCATTTCATGCATCCAAAACAGTAATTCAACAGATCGTTATCCCCATTAATACCAAGGAAAGGAACAAAGACAGAAATGAAATGTTATGGAACTCATATCTAATCCCCAGGATAGTTCCATTTCATGAAGAGAGAGAGATAGGAATCAAAGGGAGTATGATGAAATTAAAAGGAGAATAGTTTCCAGATTTCTGCAAAACCTGGGAATCGCCGTGAAATTTTGAATTGTTTCTGGTTTCTATGGCCAACTTGGCAGCTATTTGTTAGCAGATGATGTCATTAGACTTCGGGCAGCCCACTTTCAGCCTGTTGAGCCTTTCTTTTCCAGGATTTTAAGCAGCCTTGCCTTAGCTTTCATTTTTGTAATGAATGCAACAGTTTGAAATGGTTTTTCACTTGATATATTGGCAGGGAAAGAAAAAAAGCAGAGCATGATGATGGTATGGAAACTAAAGGAGAGCTTATATTCTAACAGGCCTGCTCATAAGTCCTAATTGTGGCCCAAGTCAAAATGCATGTGTAAGCAGAAAGAAAGAAACCATATGATCCATCTGATTACATCATTCGAAGCACAAGCCAACTTTAAGATTAGATAATCTATGGTAAATTTCAAAAACAAAACTAAAACCAGGAAAAAGGAAATCAACAATGAAAAAGGAGGAAAAAAAGAAAGTTGAATTCTTTGGCTATGATGATCATGGTTCAGGAAAACAGTTCGTTTATAAATCGTAATTTGTACAAACAGTTCGCTTATAAAGTTGATTAATAATTTATAGCAGAATGGAAGTATGAAGATTGTTATAGCATCGGAAAGAGGTGTGTATTATAAAAGTTATAATCAGAATTAAATAAAAGAAAATGGAATTGAGTTGAGATGAGAGTGAGAAGAAGATTTCAAGAATGTGGTTGGAAAAGGAAATGACCAGCGAAAATGGGAAACGGAGAGGGAGACTGTGGATGGAAAGGTCTTTCCTTTTATACTTTTTTTCTTCATCACAAAGTAGAAACTGGGAGGGAGAGACTCAATAGAAGTGGTGCACGTGAGAAACGCGTGCTAGTTTTAGTAAGGAAATGTTACAACCTTCAGTTGAGGCGCCTCTGCTTCTGAGAAAAACTAAAACCCTAAATTAGAGATAGGAATCATGAATTGGTTTAGGGGTGGTGGGGGAAATTTTGGCATCATTAAGAATTCAATGGTAAGGTATTTATCTAGGGAACGCTCAGTCAATGTGCGGAAGATAAACCCTAAGGTTCCGTTCCCAGAAGCTGCTTCCATTTCTCAGAGTCTTTACAGTATCATCAAGCAGCATGGTCCTCTTACCGTTTCCAACACCTGGAATCTCGCAAAGGTTCTTCCTTTATTTCTTATTACCCACTTCTCATTTCGCGTTCTCTCTCTCTCTCTCTCTTCTTTTTCTTTTGATGTATCGTATATCCAATATCATTGATTCTGCCTTCATGTTTCTTATCATATTTACACCAGCGCTTTCTGTTGTTTAGCTCGTCAAAGATTTCATTTTTCACATAAGCTGCTCCTGTAAACTTCTGTTCTTCCTTGATCTGAGCAATGGACTTTCTGTGTTATCATTTGATGTTCCATAACTTTCAACTAGATTAGTAGATTCATGTTCACTTTTTATTCCAGTTGGCGTACCTGCTTTTCTGGATTCCACTGTTTTGGAAACCAAATGTATACCATCTCTTTAATTAAGTTTTATGGTTTCCAGTATATAAGCAAAGCAGGAATGAATGACTATTCTTTGCTTATTTCCATCACAAATTCGTGAAATTTAATTAATTGTTAAAGTTGTGGGGAAATTTTCGTCTACGTCTGAAAGGGAATAGCTATTCTTTTTCCATTCCAATAATTTAAAAAATATTTGTGTGGTGGTTAGTTCTGCCCCTTGACGTAGTGAATATATACGTTTTCTATTTTTTGGCAATCAATGGATGTGAACTTTAACATATATCTTTATTGCATTATAGATCAGTTTGTTGTTTGCGGAAAGTAACACATAATCAGTATTTATTGATACAATTTTTTCTGTTCTCATTCTTGGAGTGGTGCCTGTTCTTAGCAGTAACGCACAGGAGGTACTTATAATAAGACAGTGACCTTAATTCAATATATCCTGGTATATATCTTTAAATCTCGTTTGGTTTGTTGTTCTGTTTCATGATAGGAGGCTAACGTCTGTGGACTGAACAGCAAAACTCACATGAAGGTAATGCTTAAATGGATGAGGGGCAGGAAGATGCTGAAGCTGTTCTGCAACCAAGTAGGGAACAACAAGAAGTTCTTACATTGCACCTTACCTGAAGAACCTCAGTCTGACCAATCAAAATCACACCTAGAGTTGATGCTGCAGGCTGAGAAGCCTTCAGTAAATAGGAAAAAAAAGTACATAAAATAAGATGTGCTTTTACCATAATTGGGTTGGGGAATGCATGTGAGGAACGTGCCATGTGCAATCATTCCCACAAGTTAGTGCTTGGTTGGGATGGACGGATCAAAACACCAGTGTTCTTGACCATTTTATTGATGTGTTAAGCCACCCCATGTTTGAAGTGTTTTGACATCTAATTTACTGGATCTCCTGGTGTGAATTTAATAAAGAAATTTTTTCCAGTGCACCTCTAGTTATGTTTGATTTGCAGCATGTGTGATGGACATTAAACTGTATAAGAAAGCAAATGTAACTTGCTAGAAGATTTTAACTGCACCGTCATGTGTCGATATTTGGCACTATGGTTGTGTGTGTTTAGCTGCCATTTTATGTATTAGTGTGTTTGTCATCTAAATGATTTATTGATAAATTAACTTTTGATTGTTCTTAAAATGGGGATCGGTTGGTGGTTTCTTTCATTTTGCTCGATTATGAATAACTTGTTGCTGTAGACTCTGATTATTCTGCGAGTTGAAACTGAATAGAATGTAGATGGACGAATCAATCTGTTGATCTGAAGTAGTTAATGGAATGTGTTCTTTATCCTTGGGTTTCCCCTGTAAGATACAAAACTACTTGTTACTTTCTCCGCATCTAGGTTTTTGCAGTATGATCTAACTGGCCATGGAATTTGCAAATTAATGAAGCAATGATTTTAAGCTGGGGAAGTGGAAATCACGCCTATTGTTGTTCTTTTGGCGAATGCTTTTATGGTGTAGTTGGTAATTCCATTCCTTCAAGTCAAGAAAGGAGCAAAATAGCTTTGCCAATATCCAAAACAATTGAATTGTTTTCGAATTTGAGGCCAATAGCCTTCACTTTCAAATAAACACAGGTTCCGTTCATGATAAAATATTGAAATTGGAAGCGAGCGGACAAAAATAGTGAATTAAATTTTAAAGTATTAAATACAAGAGTTGAATGAGCACCCCGTAATTTGTGACATTGACTGAGAGAGGTGAGTGAGATAAGACGATGCGTCAGGCTTATCGGGAATTGGCCAACTGCGAAACCACAGCTGGTGGGTTCCTATTATAAAGCAAAGGTGTTACTCATCTCCATCTCCATCTCCATCTCCAATTACTGGTTAGCTGTTGAGGTGAGCACAAGTCTCTTCTTTTTTGTTTCCCTTTAAACTTTTGGCTTGCGTTGGCTTTCTGTTAGATCCTCATTAGGTCCGTATCAAATCAACAGTTTAATTGTTGAACGAGAATTAAAAATTGTTTATTTTCCTCTTTCTAGCTTGAGCCTGAGTTAGCATAACTCAAATTCATGTATGAATTTTTCTCATATTTTGGACTTGTTTTCTGATCTACACAATTTAATAGTGAATTTAGTTATTCAAGGAAAATCTTTTAGCATTGATATCGTTTACATGGAGAAACTAATAACAATTCTTGAATATATAGTGAACAATGAGTTCCGATGGTAAAAAGGAGGAGTGTCTCGCATGGGCAGCTAGAGATCCGTCTGGAATTTTATCGCCTTATAAATTCAACCGCAGGTATTGCATCTTCAATCAGACTCAAAATCTCTCTTCTTCTTGAGCTAGAAAGCTGAACTGCAATTCTATTTTCTTACTCAGGTCTGTTGGGGAAGATGATGTTTCGCTGAAAATTACTCATTGCGGAATATGCTATGCTGATGTTATTTGGAGTCAGAATAAGCATGGAGATTCAAAGTATCCCTTGGTGCCAGGGTAGGAAGGACTATTCTATACTTTCACCATTTTGACATCTTCTTTAACTAACAAAATTTATGTCTTTGTTTCCCGCAGACATGAGATTGTTGGAATTGTGAAAGACGTTGGAACCAATGTTAGCCGCTTCAAGGCTGGTGACCATGTTGGGGTAGGCACTTATGTTAACTCTTGCAGAGATTGCGAGTATTGTAATGACAGGCAAGAAGTTAATTGTATAAAAGGGTCAGTTTACACCTTTAATGGCATTGATGTGGATGGCACAGTAACAAAAGGAGGATATTCGAGCTTCATTGTTGTCCATGAAAGGTAAGCATTCCATTATGACGCCTTTGCGCTTTTTATCCTCTCCTTTCCTTGTCTTGAAAATAATTTCAATCCTGCATAGCAAGTCTTTTTTCATATAAAAGAGATTCAGCCAGTTTTACAATTCAATTACTTTGCACCTGAAGATATGTAATTGCCTCTAGTTTACTACATTGGACAAGTCCGTATTGATGTTAAAACTAAATGCAGGTACTGCTTTAAGATACCAGATGGTTATCCTTTGGCCTCAGCAGCACCTTTGCTTTGTGCTGGAATTACTGTTTACAATCCAATGATGCGGCATGGTATGAACCAACCAGGTAAATCTCTAGGGGTGATCGGACTAGGTGGTCTTGGCCACATGGCAGTGAAGTTTGGGAAGGCTTTTGGACTGAAGGTAACTGTTCTTAGCACAAGTGCATCAAAGAAAGAAGAAGCCTTGGGTTTGCTTGGTGCAGACAATTTTGTTGTCTCGTCTGATCAAGAACAGATGAAGGTAGGACAACATAACCTTTTTTAGGAATTCATTTTTTCTTTGACGGGCAGTATTGGAAGATATGATTAGTTAGTTTGCTCTACTTTTCAATTTTTTAGGCTTTGTTTAAAACAATGGACTTCATAGTGGACACGGCATCTGGTGATCACCAATTTGATCTATACATGTCACTTCTGAAAACTGCTGGTGTTCTTGTCCTCGTGGGGTTCCCGAGTGAAGTAAAATTCAGCCCTGCAAGTCTCAATATTGGTAGGTCAATTTTTTAAACTTGAAATCTGATGAATTTACAGATGCTATGTTGTTGATTGTCAGAAAGTTATACACTTACAATTAAATTCTGGCAGGTATGAGAACTGTGTCCGGTAGCATTACAGGTGGTACCAAAGTGACACAAGAAATGCTGGACTTCTGTGCTGCGCATAAAATCTACCCCCAGATAGAGTTAGTTCCTATCCAATATGTAAATGAAGCTCTTGAAAGGCTAACAAAGAGAGATGTGAAGTTTCGGTTTGTGATAGACATTGAGAATTCCTTGAAGTGAAAGTTTTGAAGCGGAGGCATATCTTTACTCGTATCATAGAATCGAAGAGGTGTTTGATTAAAATTCTTAAATAGATATGTAGTCTATGCCCCCTACTTCAATGTAGTCCTGTATGTGTTTTGAGTGCTAGAATAGTTTATATGGAATAAATAACATTTTTGGAGAAATTTGTTAACTGAATCCGTAAACATTTCCTCTGCATCACCTTTTACGTAATTATGCGGGAAGTGCTACTGGAAGATTGTCAAAATTTTTTTGATTGTCAGATCAAATACTATATACTGATACGAGTCAATATCGTATTAAAATTAAAAAGTGGAAAACACTGCTAATTGAAAAAGAAAAATGATAAATGTTCTCCATGTTCATGGCTTCAAATTAAATGTATCTCCGGACTCTGTAATTCAAATATACTTTGATTGCATTTCGAGCAAAAAAATACGAACTATTTTTCATTCTCTTAAACAGCTCATCTATTATACTTATAAATTACCTCAAACATACATTTAAAAAGTTAAATATGATAAAATTATGAATTTTAATTATTCAAGTTTACCTTATCATAAGTCATACGATAACCTAAAAAACTCTCTCTTTCTTTTTCTCTTTCGCTCTCTGGGTTCCATAGCCGCCAAATTGTTAACCTAATTTTGGGGCTGCCGTCACTTCATTTTCTGGCGGCAGCCCCTCATCTTTTTTCTTCTATTTCTATAATAATTTTCAGATCAGTACAGATCTGAATTTTTAATTTTATTCGTTGTTTTTTTGTGTTTTTGAGTGTGTTATTTGTTTTAATAAATTCAGATTTGAATTTTTTTTTGTTTTTCTTTCGTTTTTGGATTATTGTGTTAGATCTGAAACCCTTTGTTTTTTGTTTCTGTGTTTTTTGTTTCAATAAATACAGATCTGTATAGATCTGATTTAGTTTTTATTTGTTTTTTATTTTTTTATATTTTTTTGTTTTTATAATCTCAGATATAAATTTTCTGTGTTTTTATTTCGAGTTTGTTTTTTATCAAATCTGAAATTTTTATTTAGATCTAGTTTTTTAATTAAAATTGAGTGCAATTTAAATTTTTATTATGAAAATTTGTTCTCCAAATTTGGAGGTTGTGGTCTTCCTTCATGGAAGTTGGATTGTCTTCCGTTATGGAAGTTTGATAGTCTTCTTTTATGGAAGTTTTCCTTTGAACAACAGATGGACGGAGTTTCCCGCTGATAGCCAGATTGCGCACCGCATGTTACCATTATCCACTGTTCTTGTCGAAAAAGTTCAGAGATATAATCCAGTAACTTCATTTATTTCATACATCTTATGTACTTTTAACTTTTATAAGTTTAGCTGTACTTTACAGATGTATTTTTTATTATATTAATGAAAATTAATTTGCATTCAAAAAAAAAAAAAAAAAATTTCGATATGATCAATTCTATAAAACAATAAATAAATAAAAAAAATCGATTATTTTTTGAATTCTTAAAGTTTCTGACGTGTGAATTATGAATAAATTTCGTAAGATTTTGCACCTCAAACGGCTCTCCAGTTTCCCCACCCCCGACGACCCATCCACAACCAAACTCGAGTAACTTCTTTTGTTGTTAGAAGATGAACAAAAGCTAGACGAAATATTAATATTTTACTAAGAACTCTTTCAATCGACATAATTAAGCTGTCGCAGACATCCCATTCCTCCCGATTCACAAATGTGAAGGAGCACGACGAAACGTAATAAAATCAATGTATCTCCAAAAACGTGAAAAACACAATTGAAATCCTGTCCATTATCATCTTGCACTTCCAGTGATGTATCAGAAACCAGAAGTGTGGCCAGTGAAAATAAGAACAGCAAGAAGCACTTGATACAAAGCCACGCTTTTTAAACTAATATATCACAATTTGGTAAAAATCCTATACAAATCCAAAATATGCAAAAAAAAACAAAAAAAAAAAAACCAAACAAACAAACAGCATGACACAGCATTCCGCCAAAGATCATGATTATCAACAATCTCTGGTAGAATGCAGAACAACCCAGTCATCATCTTCATCCCCAAGCCTGTACGTACTGAAATGATTGACCCTGAACTTCCATTCTCCTTTTAGAGGGTCATAGGAAACAAATTCAGCACCTTGGTCCTCAGCCTTCCTCTTAAGCATCTCCTTGTATTTCTCAATTTTTGGCCCTTCTGTATACTGCCGCCCAGTCTTTTTGTCAAAGCATTTTATGTTAAGAAGTGTCACCTCTGCAGGTTTATTGAGCCCTTGTCCAATGGGTGGTTTCTTGCTGTCATCTGTGTACACTATCACCTCCCGGTTGTTAAACTGAACCAGGGACTCAAGATCAAGCCGTCGCACATCTGTCTCGCCCAAGAATTTAATGCTACCATAACCATGCCGTCCTACAACAAAGTCCTTCACATGGCGGCAGAAACCTGGCTCAGCCCTTTCCTTTGCTGCCAATTCCTGGATTCGTGGCTCTGTGTAATAGTCAGATCTCCGTAGTTTTGGCATTAATGCCTCAATGTCAGCCCCATGCTCATATGCTATGGCAGCTTCACCTGCTCTGTGACCACTCAGAGTCATGTAAGATTCCTCTTTCTGAGTAGAACTATCATCATGAACTCCATTAGGTTTCTGGCTGAATTTAAGATGAACTTGCTCTTTACCAAGGCCATCTTCAACCACATTCTCTGCAAAATTAATTGAATATTGTCACACATCAATAAAAATAAAATGCATGAGAGAGCAAGAGAAAGAGAGAGAGAGAGAATCATCATTGACAAATCCCCCAGGTCAATAGACTTGAAATATATGTTCGATATCATTTATCATGAATTACAGATAAACAAAATAGTAAATACTTCATCTAGAACACTAGAAAATGAGTTCTAAAATTCACATAAGAATCTTTCAATGGACGTAGCCACTCAAAGAATTAGGTATGTCTCGCAAAGTTCTTATACAAACTGAGATGAGATAAGGTGATGTTCCAAAATACCCATACAACAGAGAACTTTATATTGTCAATAAAATGCGTATCATGCAGTATCTAATTCCTAGCAGTTCCTAAGACAAGTTAATAGATTTATAATACCAAATTTGTAACTTTTTGCATGATTAAAATTAGGGAAAAGATAATATTTTGCCCTTGAAGTTTGTCTCAGAGCTCTATTTTTCCCCTTAAAATAATTTGGAGCTAAAATACCCCTACAGGTGTTGAAAATGGTGCTAAAATGGAGCCTTTTAGCACTTTTTTCAACTATTACAGGGGCATTTTTGCACCCTTTTCAACAACTTCAGGGTCATTTTAGCACTGTTTTGAACAACTATATGGCCATTTTTGCTACAAAAATAACTTGAGGGGCAAAATAGCACCATTCCTAAAATAAGTATAATAAAAACCAACAAGTTTCAGCAAATACAGACTAGGAGAATGCATATAAACAACCATTTTATTGAGGAAGAACAAAGTCTTACTATCTTTACCACCAGCTCCAGAACCACTTGAGGAAGGAACATCCACAACTTCTGAAGTTTTGCCTAAATAATTTATAAAAGAAAAATGAAATAGATGTATATTTCTTTAGAGGAACAAAATAAGATAATTTTTAGGTCATATTTATTAATAAACTTTACCGTTCTCATATACTGGGATGGATCCATCCTTCAATGGTGAAGCCTTTTCTGAACTAGGCCTCATCGGCCACTGATCTGTAGGACGAATGACCAAAGCTCTGGGGTTTTCCCGGGGAATGAAAAGCGCATCTGCCTTTGGTGTGCCAGTAGCTTCTTCTTCATCGCTGAAAAATGGAACCTGAATGCAATATTCAAGCCAAGGAACAAATGGAGATTAGACGTGCACCCTTGAACAAGCAACTCTATGCCCTATTTTAGGTGGAAACAACAGGCACCTATTATGCTCTATCCAACTTTAGTAGATACCCTCACCTTTGGACCATCATGCTTAGAATTATATTTCCTAGCAGGTAATTTGATCCGCCTTTGTGACAGGTGCCTAGAAGTCAGCAAGGATGATATCCTAACAGGAGCAGGCTTGTCAACAACCTGAAAGATAGCGATGTCAATAATACAGCAAGTTCACAAGTATGTCTCTTTCTTTCAGATAAATACCAGAACTATACAATTTAAACAAGCAAATTGTTCTAGATGTAAGAAACATATGAAATGGCACACATCTATGAGAAGCTCTAACATGATATTGCTGTTGATCTTAAATAAAGTAAGTTCCTGACAATCATGTTTTTGGTTTACAAGATAAACTTTAACTATTCACTAGAATTCTAAGATGTTAAACAACAGAAAATTACCTCTTGGGAACAAAGTCAGTATTGGACAAAACAACTTCATCAAAGTTCAAACAAAATTGCAACTATTTGCACACCGCCTAACTATAAAGGAGTTGGACCATAATACACCCCCCAGCCCCACCCAGCGCTGAAATTCAAGACCGTGCTACAACTTTATAAAACAGAATAGATCATTTGCAATTGTAATCTTAACATAATTCATGCAAGTTTTCTTGCATGTTCCATTTTGCAAATGAACTCTACAGTAGAAATAGTTTGCCTGTGAAATTAATAGTAATTTATTTTGGTTTTGAACAAGGTATAAACGGATTAGATGCACAGCTGAACAGCAAATTAAATCACCAGATGTCCTGGAGTAAAACTAGAAAAGCTCAAGACAAAGGATAATCACAGGCAAGTGCGAAATCCCATATTGAACAGAAGGAGTTGTCCCAGCTCGACCAATAGACATTTGAGGCATAGCAGGGAGTGTCCCAAATGGATTAGTAACAGGTGTGGGCTGCACAGTAACATTGCTTTGTGTGGTAGACCTGCAAGTACAAAACATGCTACCATGAATCACAAATTGATATATGGAGATCCAAAAAAGGAATTGAAATCCAATTAACAATTTCTAAAATGACAAGCAAAAGCATTATTGTTAAAGAGTAAACATACTGACACAAGCAGAAGGCCAATCAATATGGATCATAATTAATGCTTAGATCAAACTAGCCACACTACATCAATAAAAATTTACATAATATGCATCCGCACGAGTGTATGACATCAAGATATTAACTATAGAAGGCAGGACATACAATTGTCCAAAAGTGCTTGGGCCAAAAAGGCTTGGTGAACCAGCAAAACCACTCGTACCAGCTGTGAAAGCAGTGTAAGTTAGCATTGTGAATTAAAAATCCTGACAATCATGCAGTGATGGGAAGAAAACAATGAAGGAAAAATAAGATACCTGATTGGGATTGACCAAAATTGCCAAAGCCAAGAACACCTGTAGGCTGAGAAGGTTGAGACAGTTGAAAAGGTGCAGATTGAGACAACTACAAGTGAAGAGATTATGAGCAAAATAAATTAATGTCAAACCCAAACAAAAAAAAAAAATGCATCTTATTATATTCTCACCAGTTCAGCATTTTTGTTTCCATTCTAATGCTTATCTATACTATCTATACTACATAGAGAAATACCAAGCGGGGGAAAGCTTTTGTTGGACTAAAATGCCTTTAATCTAGTTTTCAAAAATGATCTTAGTAATAAAAATAGAAACAAATATAAAATTATCATTATAAAATCCAAGTGAATATGGAAATTAGGCTAATTAGGAGTCTTTTACTTGGTTTATTTACTTCTATGGAAGTGTTTCATAATTATTTCTAAAATTTCTTTTAACAATCATACTGATTTTACTGAATACAATTTTTTTTAATAACTAAATACGATTTTTTGACTACACCAGCTTTACTAAATAATGATATCTTAGCTTAAAAATAATTATAAAATGCAAACTAATTTAATTCGCTAAGTCTCTATGTATTTAAGCTTAATAATTTTTACATAAAAAAATTATAAATCGTGTGTTATAAAAGAAAAATAATAATTCACATGAGATACAATAACCTAGTAACCCATAAAAGACTTTCAAAGAAAGCAAAGTGGATGATGTTGTTGGAAAACAGATCCCTGTATCCTACAAAAACAGAATGCTTCTTGCCACACAAAATGAAGAAATCCATGACCATACTAAACTGAAATAAAAATAAAGACCTGAAGTTTACTTACAGCTGTTTGGCCAAACAATCCTTGGTTATTGGAAGACATGAGAGACTGGGTGCTTGAGAATGCAAAACCACTGGAAGGAGTACTAAACATGTTTGACTGGTTAAAGGAAGGAGTACTGCTGGGTGCAAATGAAGAGGTAACTTGTCCAAATGCAGAGCCTGTCTGCCCAAATGAAGGTGTAGTTGACGGAAATGAAAGGGATGGCTGAGTGTTGGTAAAATTTCCAAAAGGTGAGGATGTTGTCTGTCCAATGGTAGATGTAAACAAGGAAGGTGTTGAACCAAATGTAGGTGTACTTGTTGAGCCAAAAAGAGATGGAGCTGTACTCGCCGTAAATGCAGAAGATGAAGTTGATCCAAAAGCAGAGGTTGACTGAAAAGGGTTAGATGAAGGCGAAGCAGAAAAAGCTGACGTATTGAATGCAGGCGTACTTGAGGCTCCAAAAGGTTTTGCAGCAAATGGATTGGGTGAAACTGCTGAAGAAAAGGGGCTAGCAGTTGACTGACCAAATGCACCCGATGAAGCAAAAGGATTTGTAGGTGCACTAGAAACACCAAAATTAACCCCACCAGAGGATTGACCTGGAGGAAGCGATCCACCTGCAGTCCGAAATTCAAACATAAAAAGGAGTGATTATCATTGTTCACAAAAATAAAATAAAATAGATTTTATTATGCATTTACAAAGAACTACCTTTATCTCCCAATTGATAGTCTTCCCATCTCAGTTCCTCATGGCTTTTATCTTTATATGCAGGCATGGCTGATATAGATTCTAGCTTTCCAGGCTGTCCGCCACTACTGTCTGTCTCCGCTGTTGCTGAGTAAGCCACAACTCTACTTCCCCCACGATTTCCTCCAAATCCTGACTGCCCAAAACCAGTGCTCCCGAATGTTGGTGTCGTAGCTTGACCTCCTACATATAAGATTATAAAGCACAAAGTTGTGAAATATAAACAATATAAACAAGTATGGCCCATATATGGTTCACCAAAATGATGGAGAAAGGAGCCGTACAACAATAGATACAAAGGAAAATTTCAGTAGTTCAGATCCTAGCATCTAAATAACAGCAATAGAACTGGAACTTTAAGAACATTTACCAAAAGGAGAACTCTGGGCACTAAAAGGAGATGTAGCAGTTCCAAATGGGGAGCTCCCAAATGCAGAAGTCGATTGGCCAAAAGATGGGTTGGATGCAAAGCTAAACGATGGGGTACTTGAAGTCCCAAAGCCAGGTGTACTCCCAAAGGCAGGGGTATTAGAAGCCCCAAAGGCAGGAGTACTACCAAAAGCAGGGGTACTCGAAGCTCCACCAAATCCAGAAGAGCTTGAAGCACCAAAAGCAGAACTGGAAGCACCAAAACCAGATGCGCTTGAAGCTCCAAAGACAGGAGTGCTTGAAGCTCCAAAGCCACCTCCAGATCCAAATACTGGGTTGCTAGATGCACCAAATGTAGTTCCTGTACCAAATGCCGGACTCGCTGTTGCACCAAATGCCGGAGTGCTTGCAGCACCAAAGGATGGAGTGCTGCTTGCACCAAAGCCTGGAGTACCACTTGCACCAAATGCAGGAGTGCTACTAGAACCAAATGCAGGGGTGCTTGATGTACCAAATCCAGGACTACTAGCAAATGCAGATTGACTTGATGCACCAAAAGTTGCGGTGGAACCAAACAAGCCACTCCCAAATGCAGGCTGCGATTGTTGGTTTGTACTTCCAAATGGACTTGTTTGAGTACTAGATCCAAAGCCTCCAAAAGCAGGCTTCTGGCCAAAAATAGAAGAGCCTACAAAGAGAAAAACAGAGTGAGAGATGGGGAGCAAATTAATAATGTCAATTGCAGTGTGTTTCGCTCCATGTGTATGCACAACAAAATGATAAAAAATAATACCTTGACTAATGATTTTCTCCACAATTTAACATTAAATTGTGGAGAAAAGAATAAAAGTCTTGAAAGTCCAACAAATAAACTAAGCAGTGCAACTAAGACTTGACAGCAACTGATATATAGTGCCATTAAACTACTATTCTCCTGCAACATGTGTTTCCAATGTATAAACTCCCTGAGATGAGCACATATATCCATTGAAATCTAAATAAGTGTGCCTCTGCTAAAACATGTAGACATAATTCTACTAAAATCTTGTACATTTGCCAGGCCAAAAATGTTGAAAAATACAAAATATTGGTATGCATTATGCAACTAACACAATAGAAGGGCTATGTTATTCAAAGAAAAGAAATAAACCATTTCTATATGTATTATTTATCTTTAAAACAAGCCAACTCCAACTTTAAATGCAACAAGTAAAATGCCAACATCCATTAAACCAGACATTAATAGGCTAACATGAAATCACAGCAGCAATTAATTGCCGGGGTGGTTAATGTTTTTCTTTTTTTTTTCTTTGAGAAAAAAGGGTGAAAGTATCTAACCTATTATTTTGATTCTTTTCAATAATTACAATGTAACATCTACCATGTGCTCCTAGTTTGCCAGTTCTTTTTCAATTCCACTAGTGCACGGGTATTTTCACATAATCCGTCTGTTGTTTAGAAACTCTCACAAATTTTCTCAAGAGAGCAGAAAAATAAAATTATTGGTTGTCATGAATTTGCAAAGCTTATTTCAATAGAAAGTTAACTGACACCATTTGTTACAGACACATGTTACATACACGAGTTGAACTATCGCAATGTTTCCTTGTCATCAATCACAAACAACCAATATGGTTCACAATTAGAATATCTAAACATACTTACCACCAAATGAAGGTGATGAACTACCAAAAGCAGATGTTGAAGTAGCTCCAAATGCAGGAGCAGAACTGCCAAAAGCTGGGGAAGATGAAGCGCCAAAGGTTGTTGTGGCAGAGAATGGTGAAGAAGTTTGGGGGGCCCCAAACATACCAGTGGAAGTGCCCCCAAAGATGGAACCACCAGTTTGTGAACCAAATGGAGTTGTGCTACCAAAGGGTTTTGGAGCAAAAGGATTATTGTTTGTGTTACTTGTCTGACCAAAGACTGATTGGGACCCAAATGGGCTACTAGATGACTGCCCGAAAGCTGTTAAAATGAAGTGGCTATCAGTGTGCTTCTTACAGAGAGCAACAGATGCAAACAACTAAAGATCACCAGATTTACAAGCAAATATAACCATAATAGAACAAGATTATGAAATTTATAATTATATTTGCATTGCAAAATATTACAGCAAGGTAGGAAAACAGCTCAATAAAAATGGAGAAGAAAACACTTGGCTACTTAAAAACATCTACAATGACGTGCAAATGTCAAATTAGCCTTAATTCTTAACATATGGCACTAGTAATTGAAGAACACAAAGTAACTAATAAACACTGGTTTTGAAATGAAAATTAATTGGTAAGATTCCTTCTGACAGTATGCAAGTGGTGCAATCATGAAAGATATATATAGACTTCCATGTACAAAACAACTTTTTCAGTATCCAACTGATCGTCTGAGGATTCATTTAATTGGGATGAAGAACAAATCCTTTTAAATTCAACTTCACTAAAAATGAGAAAAGAAGAAACAAAAAAGAAAAAATATATTGACAATATTATGCCATGCACAATCTGAAATTTAAATGATATTGAACATAAACCAGTGGCAAACTAGTTTAAAGAAAAAGAATCAATAAAAGCATGTTAAGACACATACCATTTGTAGAACCGAACATCCTTCCTCTAAATTTGTAACGTCTTCTCTATCGTGCATCAAAATGGAAGCAGACACATTAACTACTAATGCCAGCAGCAATATCTTTATATTGAAAAAGATAAGCTAATCACAAAAGCGCAAACAAAAGAGTGAATTAATCGTATAAGAGAGCATTTAAAATCTAATCAAATCAGAAACATAAGAAGGTCATATGCCGCAGGATTGCCATTCATTACAGATAGCGCAAATAAGCTAGTAATTAATTTTGGGATCTTATATGAGTAATTACATTACAGTATACTGCACAAGAAAATAAAGAGCACGAATTAAACTGAATAATGGATGGTTAAGCAAAACAGTAATGATTGAAATGCGATTCAGCTAAAAACGAATGTCATCGCGAATCAAATACAGCGCCGGCAGATTAAACTAGAAATAAACAGGAGAAGCTATTACCTTTTTTTTTAAATTAAAAAAACGAAGGACAATGAAGCTTAGGGTTTAAATTTAATATAGTACCTGTTAACTATGAATATGGAAATATTAATTTTCAGCGAATGCAGAGGTGGATCTGAATCGTCCGAAGTTGGAAAAGAGTGTGTAGGAATGAGGATAAAAAAGAGAGGAGAATAAAGAAAGGGTAATGGGGCACAAAGCTCGTCACTGCCTCCCTCACAGAACAGAGGACATATAACAAAACGCTAATCCAAAAAATAGCAATAATGAAAAAACAAAAAATGCGTAAAAGGCCTTTAATACGAGCCGAAGAACGAGCCGCGTAGCGTTGTTTTTGTGTCCCAATCTTGGTTTTCTTGTAATTTTAGTGTATAAGCCGAAGAAGATCGAGCCGGGTAGCGTTAGTTTTAAGTCCTGAGTTGTACGGGCGAGCATAGAGTTGTTAACCGGTTCATGAGTCCCGAAAAAAATATCAATCAATTAATATCGATTTTTTTTTAAATATTAATCATTAATCAGTCTATTACAATCGGTTAATCAGTTTATTAATTTCGATTTTTCAGATCGATTAGCCAATATTATTCAGTTAAACACTATAATTATAAGATACATTTATAAATAAAATTAAAATGATCAAAATACTTAAAAATTAAAATTTCTCGATTATAATATAATATTATTGTTGTTAAAATAAAAATTTTTGATAAACATAAGAAATTTTATATTTAAAAATTAAGATTTAATAAATAAATAAATTAACCGGTCCATGATCACACTAATTAGATAGAGGATTACACTTACTAATCACCAATTTTAAAATTTTAAAATTTCAAAATAATTAGAGTAATGAAAAAAAAGTGTAGTAAAAATATTTAAAAATTTAAAATTATTAAATAAATACATCTAATTCTAAGAACTCTTTTATTTTTTTTTTTTTAACTTGACACGTATTATTTTCACATATATTAAAAATTTTAATTTTTAAAAAATTATTGAAAATTTATGTGCTTGTGTGCGAATGATTACATACTATTTTCACATATATTAAAAATTTTATTTTTTTTAAATTATTGAAAATTTTAACTAATATATTAATGTTATATAATTTTTCGAATATATTTTAATTTTAATTAATGAAAAATTGATAAATCAATAAATAATAATAAATACTAAATATGCACATATTAACTAATTAATAAATTAAATAAAATATTTAAAAAAAATTAAAATATATTTGAAATATATTTTAAAGTTATGAAAATTAAAGGAATATAAATAATTAAATATGAAAATAATGAATTAAAAAATAAAAAATTGTAATATATATTATAGGAGTGTTTATATATCGGTTATCGGTTCGGTTAACCGATTGAGCCAAAAAAATAAATCAGTTAATTAATATCAATTTTTTTAAAATATTAATCATTGACCATTAAAATCGATTCGGTTAATATATTTTTCAGTTCCATTTCTCGGTTAATCAAATATAACGGTTTTTTGCTCACCCCCATTAAGTTGGCATTTATTTTTGGGCCCCCTTTTTTTTCCACAATTAAGAAAAAATCTGAACTTTTTTTTAACTCTTTTCCAATTAGCCACAATCTTGCTTCTTCTAATAATTTGGACATCCATCTATTCTGTAATTAAATTCTTTTATATTTATGCATCAAATTGACAATATTTCTGTCAACAAAATGTTGTGATGGTTGATGCGTTGGACTTTCTAGCAACAAACTTTAATTGATAAGATTATCAAAGATGGTGGTTCATATTAGATTGTTTTCCAATTTTTTTTTTCTTTTCTTAACCTTGTCTAATTTATCAGAAAAATTAAGTTTGATAGATTTGGGTTTAATAAATAATTTAAAAATATGAACATAAATCATTAATAATCTAATATAATGAAAAAAAGAAAAAAATCTCCAGTGGATTTGGATTGGTCTGGGAATCAAAGATGGCAAACCCAAGCACCATTGCATAAGGATGGGCCCATTTTAAGGCTTAGCTTGCCCTCAAAACTCCTTGTCTTTTGTTTTTGCACATAAAAGTTGGAGTATATACCGAATCAATTATTCCGTTAGAATACAGATGCACGAAATCATAATTATTTTTGTAGTGATTTTGGAATTGTAATACTTATTTTTTATGTTTGGAATGAAAAAAAATATTAAATTTATAAAATTAAATTTTATGTAATTCATCATATTTTTACCAAATTTTATCAAAATAAGCTAAATTTGCAAATAAATTTTGTATTTTTAAGAATTAAATTTAAAAAAACTATAATACTGTTTTGATCATTTGTTAAAAATAAATTATTCTTGTACAGTTAACGTAATTTATTTATTTTTTTCTTCCTCTTCCACCATTATTCACTACCGTTGGACGTTCGCCAACTAATTTTATTGGTTGTCAGTATGTATGCATTTTTTTCTGTTTTATTTTTTATTTTTACTAAATTATGACTGAAGAAGCATCCATTAATCATCAATATTGCTTGTAAGCACTAACCATCATATTCAATTAAAAATCCAATTATTAATTTTAAGCAGTAAGATGGAATAAGGACATCGTTTTTCTCTGATGTTATTATTAAAAAACTGTTCAATTTAATTATTTAAATGAATATTGAATATGAATATTATATATATATATATGACTTTTTTTAAATTATATTATTATTGATTCAGTGTTTATCAAAAATTTTAAAATAATAATTAATATTTGTTAATTTTTTTTATCGTGAGTAATTGAAAAAAGTATCAAAATTAGCATTGATGATATTTTAGAAAATAAATTATTTTATTTATTTATTAAAAGCATAAAAATAAAAAATTTATTTTTAATTTTATATTTTAATAATTTTATTCTAAGTATATAAATTTATTTATTATATAATTTAAATTCATTTGTTTTAATAGGAGTTTTTAAATAAAAAGAAAAAACTAACTAAAAAGGCATTTCATTTGTTGCTAATCTAAGAAAACACACACAAATTGAAAATTATTGAGAGCTTACAATAACAGTAGGTGGAGAAGCGGAGAAGGTGTGGGTCAAAAGAAAAAGGAAATTGAAACCTGGTGTTCGATCTGGAGAAACTATACTCGAATTTAGAAAACCGAACAACAAAGCAAAAACCCTCTACAGGAGAACCAAATCAAAGTCTCGTTCTAAATTCGAAAATTTATTTCATTTATATTATATAATATATATTTCATAATATGAAACGGAAGAGAAAAGGAGATATGGAAGAGGATTTCGAGCTATTCTGAGAGATGGAGAATTTGGGTGGTGGCATAGAGATAGTCGCCGTTGAAGAAGAAAGAAAACAGAGAAACCACAGCAGAATTTTTTGAAAACGTAGGGTAAGGTAGGCTATTTATATATAATGGTATATATATAAATAACTATAAAATTAAGGGTATTTATGTTATTTTTGAAAACGGAGGTTAAGGTTGGCTATTTAACATAAACCACTTACGGGTTATGTTAGCAGTGATTTATTTTAAAAAACTGTTTTGTGTATTATATTTACACATTAACCCGCTGGTGGATTAATGTTTAAATATTTTACATAATAAATTATTGCACTTATATACTAAGTTGTTGAAACACATAAGTTTATATCTGTCATAGATATGTGATGTAACTTAACTCGTGTTGAGTTTCCACAGTTTCATACTATTACATTATTCAAAATACAGAAAATTACAGCATACTCCATACTTACGGCAACTGTAAAAAGTTTTCTCACTGTTTACAGCTGTCTTAACTATCAATCTGATAGCCTCCACACCACATCGACACAACTTTCGTTTTATATCAGCATTGGAGTTTTGTGAACCAATACTCTTTGTCCCTCCCATTTTTATTTTCAGATTCTGCATTGAATAAAAAAAAGACTGTTTGAAGAAATTTTTTTTGAATTTTTATGGATGTTGGGTGTTTGGATTTTAACTTGAATGATTGAGTGTTTGAATTTAAATGTATATTTTCAGATATTTGATTGTTGACACGTCATTTCAATTTTTATCTATTTTTTTTTGTGACTAGGAAATATCTTGCCACGTGTCCGCTTACGTATCGATACGTAATTGGCTGATGTTTATTCCGTTTGTCAACTGGATTTTTCGTTTATCGTGAGAGTATTTTTCAATTATTTTATTGAGTTTAGAGGTAAAAATTGAAAAAAAAAAAAAGTATAAGAACATTTTTACCCTATTTTTAAAAAAAGTAAGGCAAAAATACATCTTATTCCTATAATCTAATCCGATGCGCGAATAATTTTAAATTAGTTCGAGGAGGATGGAAAGACCATAATACCCTGAGGACAGCAACTGTGTGATACTGACACCTACATCTCTGCCACCCTTTCCAAGTGGGAGACGATTCTTTGTGGTTGGGTATTTCTTCTTATAATTTCGTTTTTTTTTTTTGTTTAAATTAATTTTATTCTGTGAAGCTACCACCATTCTCTTCCTCTCGGCGGTTGTACTCTCATTTTCATCAGATTCCATTCCCTTTTCCGTTTTACATTACCCAACTTGGGTTTCTTCAACGTCCTCTATCCCCCAATTCACAACTTATACCTTCTAACTTTTCAACCATAAGCTTTCCCATTCTCCACTCTCTAGGTATGTATTTTCATTTTGCTTTTTATTTCTTTCCTTTCTGTTATGGAGTTAGCCACGTAAAGTTTAGATTCGCTGCCTTGGAATTTCATTAGCGTCTTAGTTATCTCTTTTTCTTCTGTTCGTTAATTGATTGTCACTTGGTTGGGTAGGGTGTTCGATGCATCATCACAATTCAAAAGGGAATCTTTTATCTCATTCAACTTCCAAGTCTAACAAATTATACGCTACATAACTCAAGTTTGACAACTTCCAAGTCTAGGGTTTTTCACTAATTGAACTCTTCTTACTAGGCTTGGGATCAACGGGGAAGTTGAATTGAATTTGAGATCAAATGCATAATGACACGTCGCATACAGAAAGCCCTCAAATTGGAAATGAGCAGTGCAGTAATTTGGCCTCAGCGGAGCTCGACCTCGAGAAGCAGGACAAGCCTCCTGTGTTGCCTCATGAGGTCTTATCAGGGAATGCTACCTCTGAAGCCAGTTCCACAATACTCAGCATTGTAGTTTGCAGTACTGAGTCTCATGTGATTCCTATTGCTTCCGCTAAGGAGGAACTCCCCAGCGTTGAATCTCCTAAAAAGGGATACTTGTCGAGAACTACAAGCTCTCACGAACAATGCAGGTATGCCTCTCCTACTTCTGGTAGATCAGGTTTTAATTTAAATACCTGCAGGTCATATTCTGTATTTCCCTATTAGTATTCATGCTTTTGTGATGGACCATCTTTGTTTCGGATTTGTTAATTGTCTTCTACTCGATAGCTTTCTGTCATGCACTATCTATATATTGATTTTTGCAGTGGCAGTTCTGCTATAATAAGCACCATCATTTCTTCTCATTTTTAGATATAAATATATTGCTTTGTGGTCCCCCCTTTTCCTCTTGCAACAGCTAACATTTGGATTTTGTGGAACTCTTTTCATTACCATTTTCCTAGGACAAACCAATAGCTTTATGCAGATTGTGTTTGTAGTTCAGTAATTCAAAACTCGTGTTTTCATTAAACCACAATTGTCAGCTTGGCTTCATAATTGATATACAGCTCTACATCCATTATATAAGCAATGGCAATGCTTGAAAGCAGTCTGGTAGTTATGATATAGGCATCAGCAGAGATCATACAGAATTGGAGTCAGATATGTTACAAATAACTTGGATTACTCTGTGATGTGCTCTTCAGAGTTTGTCAGCAGGAGAAGGAAGAAGTCCTCATAAATCTTGGATGCAAATGTAGAGGTGGCCTTTCAAAAGCCCATCGTTCATGTATAGACACTTGGTTTCGTACCAGAGGATCAAACAAATGTGAGATATGCCAGTAAGTTGATCACCATATCTATTCACACTTTCAAGTTGGCAGGGCTCTGAAGAATGTGTCAATATGATTCAACTTTTTTATGCAGAGACATAGCTATGAATGTATCACCTCCAGAGTCTCATCCAAGTGTAAGTATTCAATGATAGATTAAGATAAATTTCCAGGGGTTTGCTCTTCTATTTTGATATAGGTCTAAATTTGATAATTGCTTACCTCAGGATTTTAGAATGTGGTCAAAGCTCATATGATACATGTGAATCCACCTTAGACAACTGGAAACATTTACTTTCAAAATCGCAGTGCTAGTGATGATATAGAATTTCGTGTGCCAGATAACTAAAGAATTAAACATACAGCATGCCAAATTTCAAAAATTTTAAAAAATGGCAATCCTATAGGCAGAAATGCTATACTACTGCTTTCCTGAATGTGTCACGAGGGAAAGCTTTTCTCACCGAAATTGGTAGTACATAAGCTCATTGTCCATCACTTACATGGGATTACGATAATTTGCGGCTTGCAAAAGAAGCCAAGTTGTCTGACAAACTTTGTTTCATGTTTTTATGGGCAGACAAATTACTGGGTTTGGAGGATTGACCCAACCTTTAGACCACGAGATCCTGAAAGGGTAAGTAGGTTACCGTGGTTAGCTTACTGCTGCCAGATGCTATTTTTTACTTCCTGTCTTCTTATCTCTGAAACAGGGTTGTTTTAGTCCACTTTGGGTGGCATTCTCTATCCTTATCGGTGGTCTCCTGTTGGATGTGCTAATATCCATTACTCTTGGTGTTTCTGCCCTGCCTGTCAACATCATAATTGGTAAGCAAAGTTCTTCAGTATGAAAATCCCAATTTGCCAAGATAGAAATATGCTTGATGATGTTGAAACTAATATGTTTTTTGAACTGTGGTGAAACTATGTTCATGGTAAGGGAACCTTGCCTCTGCCAAGGTGTATTGCACCAAACAAATTAAGAGGTGCCACAAAAATTAGCACATATAATTTACATAAGCTAGTTATAGGAGAGTTAAACTTAACAGAATGAGTTGTGACATCTGTCTACTGATTGTATTTAAACTTTGCCATTACTAGAAAAAGAAAACATTTTCATCTTTAATTTTGCATGTGGTCATCTTATATTTAATAAAAATAGATTTGATGCTTTTAACAGGTGTTATTGTTGTGCTTGGACTTGGTACTGCACTTCGTCTAGCCCTCGAATTCTGCCATGAGTGGAGTTTACGAAGAGTAGTTCAAAGGATGGATTCTAATGTGAATCTGGGATATCATCCGGCTCTGTAGGTAAATCTGTACAGAGAACTCTTTTTAATGTCTTGTGTGTGTATTGTATATAAAATATTTACCTTGCAGTTTCTCTTGTTTGGCCACTGATGTTGAATGCTACTTAGCAGGCCACACATTTGATATCTCATTATGTTGGAGAACTTGATTTCCTTTTGATCGGATGTAAAATTTATTGATTTTAATATTTAAAATAGTTGTGTGTGGATTAGCTACAATATTCCCGCAATAGTTGCTAGTTTATTGCTAACAAGATTTATTTGCTCTTCTACATTCTCAGTCCTCACTATGCAGGGCATTTTCTCAATGTTATTGATTCATAGAAATTGTACATTTGAGAGGAAATATGCAGAGGGTATTCTTTGGACACATTTATAAACAATATAGAAATCTTGGAGTCTCTTACGAAATGTTGTATGCGTATATTTGGCAAACATTGGGCATAATATTGAATTACTTAATTAAATGCAATGAAACAAGAAAGGAAATGTATGTAGGAATAGGATCCAATGTCCACGTTAATCAGTTTTCAAAATCAAGCACTGCTTTTTTGGTCTAAGATGAAGCACTTTGGTATTCAAATCCCTCCTACCCCTCCCCGGGCGGGCACGTTCATATACCCTTTTTTAATTCAAGGTTGTACCTTTTTTTTTTTCATACATGCCGAGAAGAAAGTCATCGATCTTTATAGATTTAAAAGCTGAAATATTTTTGAAGGCACTAGTTTTTTAAGTTTGTTTTAAATAAACAATTGATTTTCCAATGACAGATTTTACAAAAATTTCTTTTTTTTTTTTTTTATTTTTATTGTTAAATGGCTTTAGATGGTTTAAGGCTTCTGAAATATCTCTAAATAACTAAGAAGGCCAAACAGCCAACAAGACTATTCTGGTAAAATTATATTATTTCATCAATTGTAGCATTTAGTTTAGATAGAAGGAAACAATTAAAAATAAAAAAGCTTACCAAACAAAGGGGCAAATTTAGATAATGACGACATAAATTATGGGTTGTGCTTAAAATATAATTAGCCAACAAAAAGAAAAGTGGCAAGAGGAAAAAGAAAATGTCGAGGAGGTGCTATTGGCACGTGCAATCAATCAAATAAAAAAAAGAAGATTTATATGGCTTCAACCAGAAGCTACAAGCTGAAATAGTGATTAATAGGTTTTAGTGATCTAGATGGACTCTTATACTAATTACAGTATTTAGAGGTGATCTGAAGCCCAATAAAATCGAGCCGTCAAAAATCCATGGCACTATGGCGGAGGTAAAAGCCGGCACGGCGCTTAGCGGTCTAATTCACTCTTTTTACTTTATTGCTTCGCTACTTTACCAAAGAAAATAGGTACTAAAGTGCACTCAATCCTATTTTGCAATTTTAATAAAATTATTGTGACTCGACAAATCACATTTGGCCACCTCAAACTTTTTCAATCTTTCATATTTTATGTATTGAACAATGAAAGTTATAGTAGAACGCGTTTTCTTTGTTTGTGTTTGCAAAATTAGAGTCTGTCCACTTCCCATCTCGCTTTCTATTATTTGCTTAGCTGATGCACAGATTTCACTTTGAATCCCCTCAATTACCATTACTCTCTTTTCTTTTTTACATTCTTATAGCCTAATAAATGGCGGTGTTGTCTATGGAATCGCTTCCTCTGGGTTTTAGATTCCGGCCAACCGATGAAGAGCTCATCAACCACTACCTTAGGCTCAAGATCAACGGCCGTGATTCTGAGGTCCAGGTCATCCCTGAAGTCGACGTTTGTAAATGGGAACCCTGGGATTTGCCTGGTTCGGATTTTCTCATTATAAATATCCTTCTTTTTTTTCCCCTCCTGTCAATTTTTCTACTTAATTCTCTCTTTTTAATTTTTTTTTTCTTTTGAGCAATAGATTTTTTGGGGACAATCCTGAATCTTTGATCAATTTCTTTATTGACTGTGAATAATTCTTCTTTTGCACATCTGTCAGTTTCCTTAATCGATAAGATTCCTATCTATTGTGCTAATTTTTTACTAAAAGTTTGAATTTTAGTTCATGGGATCAATTCCAGCATCAGTATAATAATAGCCATTTTTTTTTTATAATGAGATGTTTTGTTCAAATTTCTGAATTTTTGGATTCAGGGCTATCGGTGATAAAGACGGACGATCCAGAATGGTTCTTTTTCTGTCCGCGGGACCGGAAATACCCCAACGGTCAGCGTTCAAACCGGGCGACGGATGCCGGCTACTGGAAAGCGACTGGCAAGGATCGCACTATCAGAGCTCGAAAATCAGGCTCTAATCCCGTTTCCATTGGCATGAAAAAGACCTTGGTTTTCTATAGAGGCCGTGCTCCAAAGGGGGAGCGAACCAACTGGATTATGCACGAGTATCGCCCTACTCTTAAAGATCTTGATGGTTCTGCTCCTGGCCAGGTTACTATCCGTCCCTCTCCCTCTTTTTGCTACTATACTGTTACTGGCTGCATTGCTTAGCTAACTTCACCATTCTTGTGATTCAATAACTTTGTTACCTGCTTGTTTATAAACCTTCGGGCTGTTTGCTTAAATTCTGGATGTTATTACAATAAGTGGTTTGAGAATGCTTTTCTGCAATTCTATTAGGTCAAATCATTGTTTGAAGTATCACAATATTTTCAAAGTATTGCATATGCGTACCACTGCCACCATCTAGATATTTTCGAAGTATCTTCTACATATATTTACTATTCTAAATGTACAAGTTTACTAAGGGTAAACACGAGGAGCTCTGTATTAGTAGCAATGTACGTAGGTGCATATACTGTGGAGGTTTTTACTTTGGTTTTTTCTTCCCCAGTTTCTGGAGCTGTTTATGTTCTTTCTGTTGCATCTTTATGTTTATAGCTTTTGTTGATGATATAGTTTAGAATGTGATGCCATCGAAACTTTAAACTCAGTCAGTTCTTATCTTCATTTCATACAGGGTGCTTTTGTCCTCTGCCGTTTATTCCGAAAACCAGAAGAGAAGACTGACATTGTAAAATGTGATGAAGTAGAACAAACTGGATACTCCCCTATCCCTTCCAAGTCCTCTCCTGATGACACATCTTCAGATCTAGTTCAAGAAACAGCAACATCTGCCATAAAAGGGGGGGAACAATCAGAAGGTGCAATGAAGTGGCTGTTAGACGAGTCAGACAACATGACCTCTAGTGCTGTGGTACCTGTTGATAGTTGCTACAATAGTCATTCAGATGTAGAAGATCATGGAGCAGAAGCAACAGCTATGGGGGTGAGAAAAGGGTTCTGCTGTTCCTGGAATTATATAGTCAACTCTGTATACTAGTTTATCATCATAAAATCCTTAACGTCCGGAGATCTTATTTTATCAACTGTTTATGCCGCATGTTGTAGGTATATCCCTTGCTGGAGGAAAATTCAATTCTATTTGAGCCTGCACCTGGCGAAATTGATTACAAAGTTTTCTCCCCAATGCAATCTCATATCCATGCGGACCAAGCAACTTACATGGATTCTCCTTATGCCTGTGATTTTGGAAATGATCATAGTGGTTTCCATTTTCAGGATGGTACTAGTGAGCCTGATGTCTCCTTAACCGAGGTGCTCGGTGAAGTTTTCAATAATAATGACGACTATTTGGGTGAAGACTGGACCAGTCAAAAGACCACTTCTGTTGGAAGTGAGAGACTGTTATCTGGTCATATAGCACCAGGAAATTTCCATCTAAACAATAGTGGTGCATATAATGAAGCTGACAAAGAAATGACTCTAGTCCAGGTAATTATTTGCAATTTCTGATAGCTTTTGGCAGCTGCATTTCTTGGACTTTTTTTTTCCGTTTCTTGGTTCATGTTTAGGTCATGGGTCCTCGGATGCTGAATTCTTAGATTTGAAATAATTGGTACTCTTGCTTATAATTGAAGTTATTCATCATTGAATTGAAAGCTATTTAGTTCACGTATGCTAGTGTTAGGCTCGCAAATATTGAAGAAAATTTCTAGATATTTGATGGTCTACCCTTTTTTTTTTTCATACAATACTATTATTGAGAGACAGCATCCTTCTTCCGTATTTATAACAAGGAATTATTGCAGCTCCAAGCTTCCGTTGGATCTCGGAGTACTCAAGCAGCATCATTTGACAGACTTGGAAGGCGGAACATTTATGACCTTGAAGCTAGTTCTGCTGGGCAAGATGATCTATCCGCCATTTCTGCAATGGGCTCGTCCAATGGGATATTCAATGGTATGGAAGAAACGAATTGGCAAATGAATCCTGTAAGCCATGGCAATGGTGTCAGTGGAACTGGAATCAAGATTAGAGCCCGCCAACCTCAGGCGCGCCCACTGGCAGATAATTTTGCAAGTCAGGGCACTGCTCCAAGGAGACTTCGTTTGCAGATGGAATTTTCTACTCCAAAATCTGGAAATGGAGTGGACAGTGAAGCAAGTCATAGAGAAGATGAAGATGAAGTCCAATCAGCTTTAACAGAGGTGAGTATGAAAAAAAGTAGGACATTGTATGAAGTCATTGGATACGCATATCCTTTAATGGCTAAGCTAGTGATGTTATTTGATGCAGGCACCAGGTGGTACAGAACATGATCCTGTCTCAGATGAGCTGCCAGAAGAAAGCCAACCAAAGAGTTCGAATCAGAGCAGCGAAATTGTGGAGGAAAGTTGGACAAATTCGAGGTTAGGGGGGAAACACAATGATAAATATGGGAAGAATGAGATAGAGGCATTAGCAATTTCTAAGGGAGTTCCAGGAAGGCTTGGCTACAGTTTAGTTACATTTTATATGTCGGGGTTGTTGGTAGTCTTTGTGTTATTCCTATCAGTATCTATGAATAGTTGGTTTAGGAAGGTAGTCCTATAGACTCCATCGAAATACCTGTGCAAATAGCAGATGACTTATCATCAGTAGTTGTAAAAGGTCTTTAAATTTAGCTTTGTAGAAATTATGTAGATGATGCCTTTATTCTTGTTCTATGTTTGATTTCTATTTTGCATATAGCCTTTAGTGTCGGATACTATTTGCTTATTTTGAAGCATCAAATACCTCTGGAGTGAAACACAATCGCTTAAAATGCAATTTTTGAGTGGATTGATTAATGTTTTCACTTCCATTCAATCAGATATCCAACGATTTTAAAAGAATGTTATTATAATGTGAAAGTCTGATAGCAGAAACTATGTTCTAAAGTTTCCAAATTGGTATGATGATCGATGAAATAAAACAGAACAGTCCCTTGTATATAAAAATTTTAATTAAAAAAAAAGGGGATAAGGATGGCTGGGTGCAGAAAAAAATAAAAAGAAAAAAGGAAGAAACAGGCAAAAGGGTCCAGAAGAATCATCTGTGGTATGATGTGAATGGCCACGTGGAAGTTAGAGCACACAGGAAAACCAAAAGCGGCTATTTTTAAAGTTTTATATTGAATAATGATGGCGCCGTGGTAATTTTCTCTGCAAAAACTAGCAATCTCGCAATTATCTAATCCTATATAAGAACGCAAATTGTAGCTCTGAGATTGTTACCAACCCAAAATCTTTCTATCCATTTCTAAACAAAAAGCAAAAAGCTTGAAGAAGATGATACTGGTGGCTATTGTGGCGGAGCTGATGGAGGAGTACACAGCGCTGCTTGCAAGGGTATTAGAACACATGTTCAATGAGGCCCCTTTTCCAAGGCGGGTTCGTTTTCTCATCCTTCGCAGCCTTCCCTTTGCTTCTTCTTCGCATCCTCCTTTGATTGGAGCTGCTTCTTGATCTAATCATGTTTAAAACATCTCTCTCTTTTTGTTTGGGTCATTGAGTTTTCTCCCTGTAAATTTTTGGAGGCTTTAATTTTAATCTCGACACGATGTAGTTATTAGTTCATGTACATTCTTTTTTTTTTCTGTAAGGAGATTGAAATAATTCCGTATTTCTGTCAATTAAGTGGATGGTTTTTGATCTGATTTTCATCTTCTTATCCGTGGAAGAGTACAGATTTTTTAATGTTTAATTTCGTTGATTGGATAGAGAGAGGACAGAGGGCGTTGGAAGTGTGTAGAAGAATAGATAAATAAAGTTATCTTATCAATCTTAATGGGATTATGAAGATAATGAAAAGGGGATAACATGGGATCGATTGCGACAAAACCATACCATGTGCCAATGGGTGGTCCCTCTGTAATTATTAATTTCGTTCTCACTTAATTAATTCACACTTCTCTATCACATTAATTAAGGATTACAATGAAGACGCTGTGGTTGGGCTGCCAACATCCATCTTACTCTAAAACCGGCCCCAATGCTCTAGTTAACTTTAAAACACATATTTTGAGGAATAGTTCAACACGTTATGCCCAATCTCTTGTTATCTTAATTTTAATTTATCAAATAATTAAAATGTCAGTATATTAAATTATTTATCTGAAAAATAAAATAAACAAAATAAAAAGAGAAAATATAACTACCATTTAATAAATTTTGAATCTGTACTGTAACTATAATATATACAAGTATACACAAGTGCTTGGCTAATAATAATGATATAAGGATCCCGTGCTGTACAATTAGTAACAGAATGAAAGAATTGTAAACTAGAAAAGAATCAAAGCTTTTGGATTATCGACTGATGTTAACAAAAGGTTGCTGATAATGGAAAATCGATGGAGAGCTTTTGAGAGCTTAAATGAAGCGCTGGAGCTACATCATCTAGGCTTGGTTTTGGGCTGCTTTAGATAACTTGTACATCCCCCTCCAAGTTGGAGTTTGTATGGGATCAAACAAACCCAACTTGAACACTAATTGTTGAAATGAAGCAGCAGTAAAAGACTTAGTAAATAAGTCTGCAAGTAGCATAGAACTTCTCATATGCTAAGGCTGAATAAGACTAGCTTTATACTTACCTCTTACAAGGTGACAATCAATTTTCAAATGCTTGGTCCTAGAATACTGGATTAGAGGTAATATGTACGGTAGTTCGATTATCACACTTCAATGTGATAGAAAGAGAAACAGAAACTTGCAGATCTTTAAGAAAATAAACAAGCCATCATATTTCATAAATACTAGAAGCTATGCTTCTATATTCTACCTCAGCTGAAAATCTTGATACTGTAGTTTGCTTCTTGGTTTTCCAAGAGATTAGAGAATTGCTAAAAAAGATGCAATAACCAGTGAGAGATCTTCCATTATCAGGGAACGAAGCCCAATCTGCATCACAGTATGCTTGAAGTTGGTAGGAATTGGTAGATGGATAAAAAATATCCTTTTCCAGGAGTGCCTTTCAAGTACCTCAATAAGTGAACAGCTGTATACCAATGACCTTTACAAGGCTTTGTCACAAATTGACTTAATTGTTTTACACGACTAATATCGGGTCTAGTGAGATTGAGATATAGTAATCTACCAACCAACCTTCTATATTTAATTATCTGGTTCAGCAAGGAAATGACCATCATTATGAACAAATTTGAGGTCTTTTGAAACTGGTACTGAAGTTGGCTTAGCACCTATCAACCCTGTATCCTTAAGTATATCAATAATGTACTTCCTCTTATTAATATATGTTCCTGTTTGAGACCTTACAATCTCAAGTCCTAAGAAATACTTGGCAGACCCTAGGTTTTTCATTGTAAATTGAGCATGTAAATAGACCTTAACAGTTGGAATTTCATCAGCAGAAGATCCTGCAATGAGAATATCATCTACATATACTAATAGCATTAAAAAGAAGTGGCAGAAGATTTAATGAACAAGCAATGATCATGTGCGGACTAATGAAACCCATAATCTGAAAGTTTGGAGCAAAATTCTAAGTTCCATTGCCTGCATGCTTGTTTAAGCTCATACAAAAACCTCTTTAACCTACAGACTACTCCGAGAAATGTAGTTGGGTATCCTTCTAGAAGGGTTATATAAATCTCTTATGTTATTGAACAATGCAAGAAAACATTACTGATATCAACTTGATGGATTTGCCAAGATTTCATGGTGCATATAGCCAAGAACAACCGCACTGTGACTAGCTTAGCTACCAGTGAGAAGCTCTCAAAATAATCAACTCTTGCTACTTGTGTGAAACCCTTAGATACCAGTCTAGCTTTGCATCTGTCTAGAGTTCCATCAGGCTTTAACTTGGCTTTGTAAACCCATTTGCATCCAATAGGTCTTTTCTTAGCAGGCAAAGTAGTAATATCCCAAGCGCCATTAGTTTCTAGGATTGCTATCTCCTTATCCATAGCTTCAACCCATTCTGGAAACTTGACAGCATATTTGTAAGTCTTAGGTTCCACAATTATAGACACATTTGCCATAAAACATATGTACTTATCCATGACTTATTTAGGTTTAGTGTGTGGGAATAATAGAGGAGTGTAAAATGTTTTAGTACTAGTGTGTGAGACAAAATCCTTCATTTAAGTAGGTTTGGTTTTGTTCCTGGTACTTTTTCTAACTACAAATTCAGTAGGTTGTAAGGAAGTAACTGGTGGATGAAAAGTGTCCGGAGCTGGAATATGTTGAGATATAAAGGAAGTGGGCTGGGAATATATGTTAATGGTGGATATTTCTACAGGTATGTCTGTGATCAAAGGAGCTTTTGAATCTATTGTCAAGGGTATATGTGGTAGTGGAGGAGTTGGAATAAGACTAAGTTCTTGGAAAGGATAATGTCTTTCATGGAAAACAACATCTTTACTGACAATGACTGAATGAGTATTCAAATTATATAGTTTATATGCTTTTTGGCCAAAATTATATAAAAAAAAGACATAAGGATAAGTTTTAGGTGCAAATTTATCTTTATGAGGTATTGTATATATGGCATAGTAAAGACAACCAAAACACTTAAGGTTAGTATAATCTGGTTTATTTTTGTATAACACTTTATAGGGTGATTTTTAATTCAAAATGGCAGTAGGTAATCTATTGACCAAGTGCATTGCAAAAAGTAAAACATCACTCGGAAGGACATAGGTAAACTACATTTTAGCATTAAAGCCTTTGACAATTGCAACAAATGCCTATGTTTTCTCTCTACGATACCATTTTGTTGAGGGGTGTAAACATGTGTTCTTTGATGTAAGATTCCATGAGATTTCAAATGTGATTGAAATTTTGAGCTTAGGAATTTAGTTCCATTATCATTTCTTATTGTTTTAATAGAAGTTTGAAATTGATTCTAAACCATGAGAGTAAAATGAATAAAGGTAACATGTATTTGGCTTTTATGTTGAAAAAGATATGTCCAAGTAGTTTGAGAATAGTCATCAACAATGATCATGAAGTATTTGGCTCCTAAATGAGTAGGTTGTTTGTATGCCCCCCATGTGTTAATATGTAATAATTGGAAAGGTGTTGTAGTTGATATATGGCTGGTTGAAAAGGGTAACTTTGGTTGTTTGGATAAAAGGTAGCTGGGGCAAGGTGTATTTACTTTCTATTTAGTACCAAAGTTAAAAGGTAAATGCATTAAAACATCTAAAGAGGCATGTCTTTGTTTTCTATGCCACAAAGAGGTGGAGGAATAACAAGTTTCATTAAAATGTACTGAATTATTACATAGCAAAGACACAACAACAAAATACTCTCTGTGTTTGTCAAGAACATATTTGATAACATAAAGATCAAAGGACTTCTTGCTCAGTACATATAAATTTCCTAGAGTCCTACTAATGGCCAACACCTTCCTAGTTTGTAGGTCCTATAAAATATAATAGTTGGGATAAAATGAAAAACTTAGATTGCAAGTTCTTGACAACTTATTAACAGATAGCATATTGTATTTAAAATTTGGAACATGCAGTGCACTAGATAAAATAACATTGGAATGCAATAAAATATCTCCAACATGTTTTACCAATTTAATGGAACCATCTGGTAGGTAAATGTGTGTAGTTTGTGACACTGATTTGGGTATGTGAAATTTTGAAATGGATGAGCACATGTGATTAGAGGCACCTGAATCAACAATCCAAGAATCCAAGCAAATAAACTCAAAAGATAAAAGAGCAAAAAGTGAGGTCATACCAACAAAATCATTATAATGGACCATGTTCACATTTTATGCTTCTTTTATTGCTTTACCTTTCATCAACTTGGCTAGCTCATTTTGCATTATTGTTGTAAGGGTAACTACAAACACCCAAACTTGTCCCTAATATTCATTTTGACACTTGTACTCCACAAATAACCTATTGAACCCTTTTACTACTTAATTTGGATATTAATAAACACCACTTGCTAACTTGGCAGCAAGTTTAATACCCACAATAACTCCAGCGCGTTGAGGCAAAAGTTAAGCTGATTTTCTTTCTCTCTCTTATCCCATCATTTTCTCTCTCTTTATTTCTCTATTTTTTCGTTTCTCTTGTTTACAGAAGAGAAGAACAAAAGCCAAGACAACATTAACTGACAAATTTTACTACTCCCAAATCTAAAATTCCATGACAAAAATTAATTAGGCAAAGAGTAGAGAATATAAATAATGTGATATATCAATTTAATCAAGCCGTCACCAAAGACATACATTCAAATAATTGCAAAATAAGATCGTAGCAAGAACATATTAAAGCAAACCCAATTCAATTAAACTTGTGCCCGATCAAAGTACATGGCTTAAGAGAGCAATTCACATGTTACCAAAAGAAAAACCAAATATTTACATAATTAAGCCAATAAATAACACCAACTAAACTAAGCCACAGATGAAACAATTGAACATATGAGCTTTAAAAAATGGAAGATCAATTGGCTATACAAGAAGTTGCATCATAAGGCTGGAAGAGTATGGAGCATCTCATCTACCTCATGCCTCACATATCTCACCGTTTCCAAGTTCAAAAACTTCACACTCTGCATCGAATCTAAAATCTCTACCACTTTCACTTCGTCCTCAATGAATTTGCCCTTCCAACCACTGCCGCCATCCTCAATGCCAGCCTCTCATCCATCGACTTCTCCCTTACTCTCCTATTTTCTTTCGTTCTCCCCTGCCTTCTTAATAGATCCACTAACTCCGGCCCCGCTACCATCTCTTGAACCTTCACCAACTCATCACGCAGCCAGGAGAGGAGAAGAAGAATCATTAAGAAGCAAATATTGCGGCAAAATTAGAAGGAGAATTGAAGTCGGAGTCAGAGTCAGAGGTAGAGAAGGAAATGGTAGTGTTAGGGATGGGTTAATCAGAGGATGATCAAAATCTTAAAAAAAAACTTTAGATCTAAATGAGAGAGATCAAAAATTAAAAAGAAAAATAGATAAATTACCTTAAGAAAGAAGAAGAAAGATTGTAAAGGAAATAACATTGGAAAAGAAAGAAAGAAAACACGGAAGAGAGAGAGGATACAGGTGAAGAAGAAGAACTATAAATGAGAGAGAAAAAACAAAAAAAGAAGGGATAGGTCCAATAGGAAAAAGACGAGTAGTGGGTGGGCTGCCAGGTGAACGCGATTGGATCACACTCGTTTAGCTCTCTTTGTGCAATTTAAAATTTGTGTTTATTAATCCATTAATTAAATAATTTAGGTGTTTATTAATAAGTTATAATTTAATTGTTTATTTGGTGGTTGCCTGAGTTCAGGTGTCAAAATGAATTTTTTTGATAAGTTGAAGTGTTTTCTAATGGGTTCACCCTTGTTGTAATGTTCTCATTGCTCTTTTCTCCAAATTGATGTTCATCAGAACCGAATGGTTTTTTTGCCAGAGTTGCTACATATTTTCCTTGTTGCCTCTTTCTGAAGTCTGAAAACCAATCAGGATAACCATTCAGCTTAAAACAAATATCTCTAGTATGACCTTATTGTACAATGATTATAGAACTGATCTCTTTTGTCAATCCTCATCCTATCAAATTTTATATTATTCATAAACTTAACATCCTTCTTATATCCAGCCTTAAAATTCCTAGCCATTATAGCATTTGATTCAATTGGATTTGAGAAAGTTTCATATACTTGTTGGTCCCGTTAACATACAAGAGGGGGGTGGGGGGTAAATTGGGTGTTATAAAGTTTTTCGCTCAATTTCTAGCAGAACAGAACTGAAGTGTTTTGGAGGTATTTTCTAGTTTAGGCAAAACAGAAAGATATACAATGAATGAATGCAAAATGTGATGATACATAGAATATATAATAAATATCCTTTAAAAACATATTTAATCCTTTGCAGAAAATGAATGTTAAACAACATAAATGATTTTAAAAGATTTCTTTTAAATCAAGATAAAGTTTATCAAAACTAGAACAATTTAAATCTTATAGAAGCAGAATAGAGAAAAGGGGAGAAGAATGAGATCAACACAATCGATTTATAGTGGTTCAGCCCAGCTGCCTACATCCACTCCCCAAGACAACGTTTTGAGCTTTTCTCTCCACTAACAACTTTTTTAATGGGCAAGAGTCAAAATCAATATAGAATTCTAGTATATTTTCTACGTACAACTTTTTTTCCAAGTAAAAGATGTAAACATTTACTAGAATTTTCTAAGATTTTAGCTAATCCTTTCTCACAATCTTTTATAAAGATACCTTACACAAGAATTACAACAGAAATGATATAATTTAGTTAAGAAGGATGATAATGAATGAAGTACAAGATGTGAAAATTTACTTGAATAAGGTGAAAACTTTTATCTCAAGAGATAGAAATATTTTTCAAATTTTCTAAACTTTTTGGAATAAAAAACTTCAATTTATAGCAAAAAAACTCAATATGACCGTTTGGAACCGGAAACTAGTCGTCATACGTAAGACAGATTAGTTAAAAATAAAAAACTAGCCTTTCTTTCAGTGAGAAACAGATCTGCTGTTCTGAAATCTGTTCTGTTACACTAGAACATATGTTCTTTCATAATAGAAAATCACTTTGGAACACAATTTCTAATACAATAAAAAACTAAGTTAAAACACATATTTAATGCGTGTAAAAATATTTTTATGTAAGGAAAGAGTTTTATGATACATGAATATATATAAAAGGCTCCTCAAAAGATTTTACAGAATTAATACCCTAACTTGTTGAATTTCTAACAGAACTTGAAACTCTAAGTACTTCATGCATTTGGCTTGCATCTTTAATTTTAATATTGCACTTGTTAGTGGAGTTTGAGCTGAAAAATAAACAAATAAATAGAATTTTTACGAAATTTATATAAGGTTTGATATCATCAAAATTGAGATGTAACTTTGAGCCAATAGTACTTCCTTATGCTTTTCAACCCTTGAAACTGTGGAATAGACCTTGTTAACACTAGGCAAAGGGTCGATAATAAGGATTTGATTCCTCACTTGATCATAACCATTGTGAAAACCCATCAGAAACCGTATCACTTTATCTCTATTATCAGCCACTTTTATTTGAGCTACTATATCACATTCACATTTTTCAGCAGCACCACAAGTATAATTAGGGAAAGGATCAATAGTACCTAGATCTTCCTAAAGCTTCTTGAGCTTCGTGAAATAATCACAGACTAACATATTGCCTTGTGCTAAATTACTAATCTCCCTTCGTAACTGATACATCAATGGCCTATTGCTCTCTCTATATCTCTCCTGCAGTTCATCCCATAATTGTTTAACATTCATAAAAGCATTTACTAGATTTTTAGAAATGGAATTAATCAACCATTCCATCACTATACTATCCACATTCTTTCATTGCTTAAACTTAGGATCTGTTTTAGCTGGCATTTTATTTTTACCATTGATAAAACCTACTTTATCTTTAGCATAAAGAGAGATCATGATAGCTTACTCCAGGAAAGAAAGTTCTTTCTAATAATGGGAGCAGTGACTAAAGTTATTCCTTGATGATCTGAGTGATGAAGGACCAATGCGGGATCTTCAGATTGCGCCATGGTGAAAAGGGGTAGAGCTTAGCAACAAAAGTGAAAGTAGGAAGACAATGGTAGAAATCAGAGTTACGCAAGCAGAAAGGATCGTTCCCGCTCTGATACCATGAAAAATAAAATAAACGAAATAGAAATGGAAAATATCACTACTATTTTATTAATTTTTAATATGTACTGTAGCTACAACATATACAAGTGCTCAGCTAATAAAAATGATACAGGTGTCCTTAATGAGTTGTACAATTAGTAACAAAATGAAAGAATTGTGAGGTAGGAAAGAATCAAAGCTTCCGAATTATCAGCTAATGTTAACAAAAGGTTGTTGATGATAAAAAAAACAGATAAAAGAGCTTCTAGATGCCCTGATGAACATAGCTAAGATGAATGAGGCCTTAAATTAAGTTGCTGGAGCTACATCATTTGGGCTTGGGCTACTTTAGATAACTTGTACATTGTCAAAGAAAAGCGTTAACAAATTATTTAAAAGAAAGTTGTAGAGAAGAAGTAAATAAGCACCTATATAAGCATGCATGTGCTGGTTATATGCTCCACCGGCTAGATTGATGTTAGCACTCGTGGAGTTAGGATCCCACCCTTAGCGCGGGGGAGCAAAATTTCTTAAAGTTATGATAACATTTCATCACATAAACTATTATATACTCCATGTAATTGAAAAATTTTAATTAAGTAGGAGTACACTACAAGAAATCTGAGAAATAGAGACGGAAAATAGAGACGGAATTCCGTCTCTAATTGAAAATAGAGACGGAAATATAGACGAAAAATTTCCGTCTCTATTTCGTCGGTCTCTAAAAATTAGAGACCAAAATGTTCCGTCTCTATTTTTAGAGACGGAATAATTCATTCCGTCTCTAAAAATAGAGACGGAATTGATTATTCCGTCTCTATTTTTAGAGACGGAAGGGGTGTTTCCGTCTCTAAAAATAGAGACGGAAAGCACGTTTCCGTCTCTATTTTTAGAGACGGAAACTATATTCCGTCTCTAAAAATAGAGACGGAATAATTTATTCCGTCTCTATTTTTAGATTTTTTTTGAAATTTTTTTTAATATATTAAAATGAATAATATTAAATTTAAATTTTCCTTAATTTTTATATAATGAATTTTCGTCTCTACTTTATTGGTATTTATTTTTAATATATTAAAAATAAATAATATTAAATTTAAATTATTCTTAATTTTATATAATGAAAAAAATTAAATAAACAATAAATAAATATGAAAATATTGTATTATATAATGTATTAATATATAAAAAGTGTAGTGAGATTACAAATAAAAAAAGACAATAATTCTAAAAATAATAACTAAGATGGAGGAGAATACGGACGATCAGCAGACGGTGCTTGCGGGTCAGCACGTAATTTACGGGTAATGAAGTCCTTCAGCCTATTGATACGGTCCATGAGTACGCCGACCGTACCGTGTAACTCAATCTCCTATACATCCAACTTCTGTCCATATTACTCATTACTGTTAAACTGCTTAGCAAAAATCATAAGGTCGAAGTTAGTACCATCACATGTCAATTATTGTATTCTATTTGAACTCAATTCTCTAGCCTACTATTTCGCTTTAATCCCTAATTAGTTTTACATAATGATTTCATTTCCCCAAAATTAAATCATAAATATTTTGAAAAAAAAACGGACAGAATTTCCCCTATACGGGTCCCTATCCCCCTGTCAAACATTAGCAATTTTAACACTTCGGTAAAATATCAACCAATCGCAACTCCTCCAATAAACCAATACAATATCACATTTTCCCTTCCGTCATCAAACAACGACATGATCATCAAATTTATATGCACAGAACAATGAATATTAACACAAATAAAATTTCAAATCAAAAAAAGCACTTATTATAATCATATACATATTCTTAACAATATAATTTTAATACATAACAAGTTTAATTACCTCTAGTAGGCTGAGATTCCGTACACTCTACAGCTAAACGCGGAATCGATTGCGGCGGATACGGGTACATGTAATAATAAATATAATATAAGTAATAAATCGTAACTATTGGGATAACAAGTCAATATAAGTCAATAAATCCAAATACCATAACAATATACACATTCAAATATAATGGAAATTCTAAAAATAATGCAAATCAACTATAAAAGTAAAATAGTACTTCTCTTCTAACAACATTTTATTTAATTTAATACAAATCTTATTATCTACCCTTTGCTCTATATTTGTGCTGTAACTAATGGAAAGGAGCGAAATCTTTTTTAATCTGCACTGTACCACCCATAAAGTAATAATTTTAATTTTTAAGTTAGGAAACTAACAAAATAAAAATGAATTAAGTGTCATATATAACACTTTTTACAAATATTTTGACAATCAACTAAAGCAAGCTGAAGTAGGATATGCCAATTAATTATAGTATAGGTCAACCTTCAATATCAGTATTAGAAGTAGCAAGGATTCAATTCATTTCCACTTTAAAACAAACGAATTTAATTCATTTGAATAGGCAAAAATATATATATTTTTGTTATTACTGTTAGAACAGCTGGTGACTTCTAGGATATGTTATTGTTGTTCTCAGTGGCCAATCTATGCAATTCTAAAACAATTAAATTTATAAAACAGTTTAAATACACGAAAAATACAACTACATCAAAAAAAAACCACAACAACATATAATTATTCTACATTTTAATATATTCAACTTAAATCAGAAGAAAAATAAAACAAATAGAAGTTAAGAGCTTCAATTTCAAAAATGGGAATGAAATGCTTATGAAAATTCGTAAGTTCGAGAATGCTTCCACTAAAGAGTCAGAGAATCTCACTTCCAATCTTCAATACAAACTTAAAAAGAGAAAAATATTAGTCAATTTCTGAGGAGACCCATTTTAATAATCAAAACAAAACCCCATAGAATCTGCAATTGAACTTCCATTGAAATCGTAATACAACGTCAAATACAGCCAACAAAAGGAAATTCAACAAAAAACGCGCGAAATCACTTAAACAGAAACAAAGAGAAAACCTAGATAATTCAAATTAAAGCATAAGAATCGAATTAAAAAAAATGACACATAATAATTCAAAAAAAAATATTTACATATTACCTGATGCAGATCTCGTCGGAGCTAGGAGGAACGCTGGAGCACGCGACAGGCCGGAGAACAACGCCGGCGTCGACTCGTCGGTGGCAAGGGGACCAGATGGCGATGGGCAGCGTACAGTGTGGGGAGCAGCGAAATAGGAGGAGAAAGGGGAAAGAAAGAAGAGGGGGAAAAAAGAAAGAGGAGGGAAATGCAGATCTCGCCGGCGTTTGCTTGATGGCGGCGGTGGGACTAAACGGCGGGGAGCTCGGCAAACGGAGGGAGGGGACAGCGATCTGAACCAGGGGAAAAGGGGGGAAGGAAGAAGAGGGGAAAAAGAATGAGATTAAAAAAAAAAAAGAAAGGAAGGCAATTATAAAATTTCGAAATTTAGAGACCGAATAAGGATTCCGTCTCTAAATAGAGACGAAAAATCCATTCCGTCTCTAATTAGAGACGGAAATGCTATTCCGTCTCAAATTAGAGACGGAGTAGTCATTCCGTCTCTATTTTTAGAGACGGAATAGGGTTTCCGTCTCTAAATTTAGAGACCGAAATATTTTTCCGTCTCTAAATAGAGACGGAATTGTTTCGGTCTCTATTTAGAGACGGAAATATATTTTCCGTCTCTATTTAGAGACGAAATAATTTTTCCGTCTCTATTTAGAGACGGAAAAAATTTCCGTCTCTATTTTCGGTCTCAAATTTTGGAGGGAATCGATCCCGCCATAAATAGAGACGAAAAATAGAGACGGAAATTTTTCCGTCTCTAAATAGAGACGGAAAATAATTTCCGTCTCTATTTAGAGACGGAAAATATTTTCCGTCTCTATTTAGAGACGGAAAACTGATTTCCGTCTCTATTTAGAGACGGAAAAATTTCCGTCTCTATTTTCCGTCTCTATTTTTTATTTTTCTTGTAGTGGTAAAATTTTCATAAATGTAAGGACATTTCACATAAACTATTAATAAATTTTATATAATTGAAATGAATTGAGTGGAGCATGGATCTGAAGTGCAAAATGCGCTTTTATATTTCGAAATTATTGAAGTTATAAGAAGTAATTAAAAAATGATGATTACGAAATTTTTTTGTCCAAATCATGTATATACGAACATGTTTTTTCATGAACGGCTAGCTAATTATTATATATGCTACAACCAATTGCAAAAATATTATTAATCTTATTATTGAATGGAAAGATTAAACAGAATTAGAGTATTAAAATTGATGAGAAGTGTTTAGACGAAGGGAAAATGGGATCCTATTTATTAATTTAATTGTTAGTGGGATGAGAAATTAGATAATTTATGAGATGCTACTGAAGAGGATAATGAAGAACAAGAATCGTTTCTTCAAATAATAATAATAAGAAGAAATGTTGTGTTTCTCCTAAGAATACGAGCACAAGCGGATTTTATCTTTGATTATTTTAAAATGAGTTCTCAACATTATTCCAAACACATATTTATTATTTCATATTCCCTTCTGTTGTCAAATATATGCTATGCTGTTTGTCTCCAAAACCATGTTCCTCTGACAAAGACAATACTCCTCTCTTTTTCCATAAAAATATCTCCACCACCTTCCATTTGCCTTTGCCAAAACAACATTATAACTTCCACATGCCGTCGTTGATGAATAAACCTACGTTGGATTACTTATTCAAGCAAACCACTAACCTTTGAATGGAGTCAGATCGAGTCCCTACGTGTCCATCCTACATGCCTATATATAAATAATTAAACTATGAATTATATTCTTTGCTCTTATTAGATACTTTTTTTTGGATTAGAAGTGCGGTACCGGTATCGAAGCTAAAAACCTCAAAATCAAGAATATATCCTAATTAAAGGGTTAGGTTAGAATTTGGTGGTCGTGATTGAATAACAACAGTGTAAGTACTATGAAAGGGGGCCATTTGTCGTTAATTAATCATCTGATGCAGTTGTCAAATAATGTTCCCGATTGATACTTCCTGCACTTGTACTCAGTTCAAAAGGCCCCTTTTCAATTTCTATGAGAAAACATTAGAAAAAGGCGCAGGGCACACGTGGGAATATATGTGTTGTGAATAGATGGGGCATGTATTTTTTAATATCGCAAAGAAAGCGGAAAAAGAAAGATTTGAAAGAATATATGGTTTAACTTTGCATCAAAACCCAAATATATCTTAGCTTATTAGTTAACTTAAGGGTGTGTAAAGAGCAGTTAGGGAATATGATATTGTGGAGGTGCAAGGGGGTGTGAGGTTAATTTTAATTAATATACGTACGTAATGCGTCCATTGTATTTAAGAGAAAGGATTATAATTGGGAAAAGAAGTTTGGAATAAATTACGTAGGCATGGAATAGAACCCTACAAGGAAGCGATGCCAATACAATACCAGAGAGAAGAATATCTTCTAGGGCTGGGTTTGTCCTATAATTTGGGTTATAAATCGGAGGAAGCATATAACTGATATGGCTACCATCTTAGAGAGAGCATTTAAATCCATCATATCCGCCATTACTTACTATTACTTTCACTTTCAAGACGACCACCGCACAGGCATCTCTAATAACATGCCAAGAGGACGCCCACTTTCTTTGCAGGTTTCGCTTTCATCTACCCCCATCTTCTCTTTTGTTTTTTCCCTTCTAATATAATTAGGTATATACATCTATTCCTCTTGCTTCCATTCATCAACTTTTATCGTAGCTTTCTTATTTCAATTTCTCATAATTTAACACCTACCTTTTCTTTTCCTTATTTTTGGTCTGACCGCAATACAAAGTATTTTATATTTTTACCTACTTGAATAATATAGATAAGAAATCAAGACTAAATTTCTCATGCACATGCATAACTCTTGCTTTTTTGATTACTGGAAAATGGAAGATAAGATATATATGAGAATATTATATATCCCGGATCATCTCGGAACATTAATGAATCACGAGTTCAATTATGTCTTAATTTTCCTTTTTAATCCCTTTAACTTCCTTAAGAGCCAGTCTAAGGCAAAAATGAAAGGATTTGAAAAACACGTATAAGGAACATACTAATTAACAAGCCAACAAAGGGATATAAATAATAATATATATCTGAGAAGTAATTTGTTTTTACAGACTGTAGAGCTGAAGGTGAGGATGTGCTGCAGTGGATGCGAGAGAGTAGTGAAAAATGCGATTCACAAGCTTAGAGGTATTTACAAATGTTATTTTTAATTTAGATATATATGGGAATTAGTAATGAAATTGTATAAACAGGTATTGATTCGGTGGAGGTGAACCTAGAAATGGAGAAGGTGACAGTGGTGGGGTACGTAGAGAGAAATAAGGTACTAAAGGCAGTGAGAAGGGCTGGAAAGAGAGCGGAGTTTTGGCCATATCCAGATATTCCATTGTACTTCACATCCGCACATCACTATTTCAAAGATACAACCAACGAATTCAAAGAGAGCTACAATTACTATAAGCATGGCTATAATCTTGGAGAAAGGCACGGCTCCATTCCTGTGACTCATCGCGGAGACGACAAGGTCAGCAACTTCTTCAATGATGACAACGTTAATGCCTGCTCTCTTATGTAACCCTTGCATCTTTATTTCCACTTTCTTCATATTAATGTTATCTCATCTCCTTTGTACATAAATAAACTAGAAACCCTTCATGTTGTCTAGCTCTTATATATCTATTTAATGGAATATTTCCCAAGGCACTATATATATTATTGTTAATTATATATTCTTGATAAGCTTCCACAATATAATATTATATAGTCTGTTTACCGATAATAATGATAATTATATTATAGCCTTGATCAAGGCACAGATCATCAGGCTAACCATTTTCAGGTTTCTAATTAATTTATTATGGATTAAATAAACATATATATATATATATATATATGCCAACTTTTCAGTTTGAGACTTAGCTTTTACTTTATTATTCATTTAGGTGTTTGGGGAAACAGGCTTTCTATTTCCTTAGTGGGGAAGATATATATATATATATATATATATATATATATATATATATATAACTTAGTTTAGAGGATTTCTAGATGGAGATAGCCAAGAATTTCCAATGTGAATGGGCTTATGATCATATGGTGGGTTGTATGAATAATAATATACTTGTTTGCTTCAACCTTAAGATTTTATTATATATATGTATATATATATATATATAATATATATATAGATCAAGTTAATGGCAAAGTTATTTTTACTTTCCCTCAGTTGCTTTCCTCTAACCCAAAACATTTGATAGCAAGGATGCTTTTTTTTAAAAAAAAAAAAAATTCTAAATTCAGATTAACGAGTTTCTTATAAATTAAATGGTGAATTGTCACTTATATATACTAACCACCATTGTACTTTTTATTTTCAATCATCTCATTTTACTTAACAATTTACTATTAATTTAGTCTATATAATTTACCTAAAAACCATTTACGCAAGACTTCGCCAATTAATAGTTATTTTTCCTAAATGTAAATCATATGGTTTAAAAATATTCTTTTGCACCATTAAATGATTCACTAAAACATTAATTACTCAGATGCAAATCATTTCATGTTTTTATTAAATTCAGAAAAAAATAATACTTTTCTTTTTCTTTCTAATTTAAAATTTAATCTCAATAGTAACTTAAAATACATTTTTTCAAGAAGTCCAATAAAAAGTACGTAAATAAATTATATTTTGTGTAATTTATAACGAAAGAAATGAAAATTAATTTTTCGGAATTTGATTAATATCATAAATCAAACTAAATATTTTAATCTCTGATGTTGTTAGGCATAATGTTACTGATTTAGAGAATGGAATTTATAAAAGATTTAAAAAAAGTATTTTTTGTTTATCCAATTAGAGGCGTGTTATTTAGAATTTAGAATAGGAATTCCGAAAGCATCTTTGTTTGACAATAGAAGACGAAGAAGCATTGATTCTGAAATCTACACTACACACTCATTTAATTCAAAATTCCCCTCCCAAGATTAATATTTTTCTGTTAAAAAAAATTCAAAAATAATATATATTTCCCCAAAATGAGTGGATTCCTTCTCCCGCGGCCCTAAAGTATTCAAAGAAGAAGCAGGAAGGAACAGAGGAAAGACTCCAAATAGTCAACATCACCAACCCATTTTAATTAAAATTCAAAAGCTTTATCACTTTGTCTATCGACTGCTCATTTTCCCATTCATTTTCCAATTTCCACTGCAAAGTTGAAAGCTTTATTCTTTCAGAGGGTTTTATCATCTCTAAAGATGGCCAATTTCCAGACTAAGGGAGGTTCTTCCTCTCGTTTGTCTCCCTTGGCTCGCCCTTTCAACATCAATCGTTCCAATTCAACTCTTTCCCATTTACCCCCTTACAATTCCAACTTACCTGCTACTGTGCTTCCTCGATCCTTTTCCGATTTCACCTGCGAAGGTTATTCAATCACCACTGCACCTTATTATGCTCACTTTGATGCTTCTTCTACTTTCCAATATGCAAACCATTCTTCAATTACTTCTCCAAATTCTTATAATTTGCAATACTTATCTTGGGATTTTCAACTTCCAGTTGACTCAAAGTCAGCCTTCGATGTTATGCCCTTAAATGGCACTATGGTTCACAATAATGTTTCTGCTGGGAACCAGGAGGAGAGACTTGATCACCGGTGGAAGGATAAGGACGCTTTCGTTTCTATTTCTTATGGTATCTCTCTTCTATACAAAGTCAGTCATATCTTTTCTCTCGCTTTTATGCTCCCTATGTGTAAGATCATTTTTATGTTGACAAATTTTAAATGTCAAGCTTTATTCTGCATTTTACTTGGTATGAGCTTAAGCCTTCATATGCCTTGTCACATAATGCAATGCACACATGTAATAGATAAAGAGATAGGCAAGGCATGACAGATGTTATGATGCAATTTGGACTCTCTTAAAGCTTACTTGCAAGCTCTTGGTTTTATTTGCTTTGACTTACTTCACTTCCTAATGCACAGAGTATCCACATAGCATAATCCCTTTCGTGGGAATCTTATGAAATATAACTAACATGATGATATGGTTTATTCATTCTCCAGTTTGTTTGAGTCTCAAAAGTTTGAAGATAAAGTCTTCACACTTTAGCCGAACTTTAATTGGTTCGGTGACACTTATGGACCTGTGTTCGTATATATTCTTGAATCATGATGACACCATAACATGTGCATGACTTTGGGTTCCTTCAGAGTTCGTGCTAACTCCAATTGTGGCTTATTGTAATTATTATTTCTGTTGAATATGTATAATATGCGACATGCTGCAGGGTTTGGTTTTTATTTTTTCTCTTTCTTTTCTTTTTGATCCCAAAATGGCTATATGTTTGCTTGGTTAACCATCCTTCCGTGCAGCTTTTCATTTGAGTTCGGCCGCTGACTTGTACTTTTGAATTTTCAGTTTCGAATGAAGTAATACTATGTTTAATTGCAATAGCTTGTGCGATTTGGAAACTGTATTGGGATATGACACCCAAGGAAGATATATTATTAAAAAATGTTTAATAATGAATTATATCTGGTGGGACAAAAATTTCATAAGTTTGTTGCCTTCTGTGCAGGAAACACTCCTGCTGAGGGATTGAAGCAATGTGGTGAAACATCTGAAAATTTGTGTGGAAAATGGATTGGTATTTCAGAGAAAGGTAATAAGATCATATCCAAAGATACAAACTTTTTCTCTTTTCCTACCATGTCAGAGTTGCACTCCATTGCAATGCTTAACTTTCCTCAAAGTGGGTGATAATATGGTAACACGTGTGATTTAAATACCACTGATATGAAGAACTTCTGACAGTAAATTTGCTTTTTATGCAGCAAAACTGAAAAGTTCATGTTCATCAGAAAGTAATTCCTCTGCTGTTGATGTCGCTGGATCATCAGGCACTAGTACAGTCTATTTACCTCTTGATCTTCCTTTGTTATACAATTTGGACTCTGATGGATATGATTCATTGAGCTATAATAACCTTTTTACCCACAATCCATTAAGTGTAAAGGAGCCTGATACCCCATTTGATGAAACTTCCCTCCAAATTCTAATAGATAAAAGCAAAGATGGGAAGAAAGGACAACCTATAATTGATGAGGTTATGGACTCATTGGCCGAGATTCAGGTGACCAACGATAGTGTTCCGCGGGACTTGACTCTGAAATTTCCTAGTGCTGGAGAAAGTGAACCTGTAGAAAATTTGAGTGAAATGTTAGGTGAAAATGATTCTGATTTGGATTCACCATGCTGGAAAGGAACCTTGGCTTCTGATAGGAACTCCTTTGGAGACTCTGGACCTACGAATTCACAACTTAAAACTAGCATTTCCTGGAAAGGAACCTTGGCTGCTAATCAGAAAACATTTTCAGACTCTGGATCTGTGAATGCACATGCTAAAACTGTTCAAGAATTGTTGTGTAGTTTGGATCCTATGGCATCTCATTGGTTTTCTAGCAATGATAAACAAAGTATTAGTTACAATGAGAAAGAACGTGGTGGAGTTGATTCCTTATTTACCCTTGAGACTGCATCTTCAGCTGTTAATTTGCTATCCAAGGATCATAGATCAGCAGGATCTTCTTCTTCAGATTTGAGAAATATTGTTGGAATTCATTGCTCTAGTGACATCCATATTCCAGATCAAGAAGATGCTTTCAAAAACTCACGTCATAGTTCTTTGCTTAGTTTTTCAGGCATGCTTCAACCATCAGATGTGGCAAATCACTACAAATCAAATGTCAAACATAAGTCGGGGCCAAATGTTGCAGTCTCTATAAGAGGGACTGAGGATGATCTACATCATGGTTCAACTAGTATATTTTCTCCTAGCAAAAGTGCCTGTAGTTCCTTTTCCTGTAGACTTGGTGTTCATTCTGATTTTACGGAAAAACATGGGGGTGCAACTAGATCATTTTCTAGACCTCCAAGATTGGATATTCAAAAAATGGTTATTACAATGAATAAATTGTCAGAATTGCTCGTGCAAAACTGTTCAAATGGTTTGCATTATTTGAATGAGCATGAGTGTGATATAATCAAGCATATCGTCAGTAATCTTAACATGTGTCTCAGAAACAGGATTGGAGAAAGAGCTTTCACACCTGATGAATGAAGTCATCCATGTGCTTCCTACTTTCTTAGGAAGTCAGCTGATCTCCAAAAGGTATGGTGTTTTGGTCTATTAAGCAAGTTGTGGATCTGTTTTGAAGTGATAGAAGAAGTTTGCTTTCTATTACAAATCATTTCTAAACTTTCTATTTTGATTCTCAGGAATGCTGTCTGAAGTTTCATGAATGTGCTTCATTTTTTTTCATTTTAGTTCCAAGTCTATCCTACTTCATATTTATCAAGGATGTTTCAATATCAGTTCTATGTACGAGAAATTTTAGCTATGGCATAGCTGTAGTTTTAAAGTTTTTTATTTCATTCTCTCGAGAGAAAATGACTGGGTTGAATGCCATACTTTAATGCATTTTGCCTTGGTGCTGTTATCGCCCTATTTTCTTTTTTCATTGTTTTGTTTATGTTGCATTTGTGTGTTATGCTTTGTGGTATAATGTGTGAAATTTTGATCTGACTGCTCCTCTTCTACTGAGAACCTGAACAATGCCTATATCAGTTATCAATCTCACATATTCAAGTAACAAGGACAGAGGCTAAGAAGATTCCGAATAATGTTTACTTCAAGAATAAGCCTGAGAAACATTTTAACAATTCTACTAGTTCCTGTGAGAGACTACTTGATTCATTATCTACAAGGAAGGATGATGGAACTAAAAGAGGCGAATGCATCACTCAGGTAGTCCTTTTCCATTGAGATGCTGAAATATGTTTTCAAGATTTTGCATAATAAAACTTTTTATGTGGTTTATGCTAGTACAGGTCAACTGAGAAGGCTTTGGCAAAATATAATGCAATCAAAGATGTGAATCCTCAGGTTTTGATGTACGAGGCTGAAGCGCACGGTGTTTAATGAACTCTGAAAGTTGTATGCAGCTTGAAAGCTTAGCTAGATGGACAGATGCTGATCACTAATCACATGTAAACTAATGATTGTGTTAATCATGAATATTGTGTCCTGCTAATGTATTTATTCTGTTTTCAGGGAGGCCATATTTACCATAGAGCTATGTGTCCTGCATTTGGAACATATATAAGCTTGTACATTACTACGGTAGAGCTCGGCGTTCAATAGTACATGCAAAAATAAAAGGAAAAATAAATGCTAAAATTAAAAGTGTGTTTTTACATGAAATTTTGCAAAATGACCCTAAATTGAAATTGAATTTTTATATGATTCAAAATTTGATTTTGATCATAAAAGTTCCTGTGCTAAAGTCAAACTTAATTTATATGGACTGGGCTCTAGGTTACAGCCTCCTCAGTAGTTGGGCTACTCAGTGCGATAGGCCTCAATTATTGACCGGCAAACGTGCAACTCCAAATTCTGGAGTCCATTTTCTTATAAGAGCCCGTGTTACATCATCGCATCACATGAATCCTTTGAAGTCCCACTTCGCAACAAAGCTAAGACCTGGAGTCGAATATCCCTGGGTTCTTGGATGCATTGCTCATCCAACTATGATGAGATACATATTTTTATGACTCAAAGAGGAGTTCCACAGAACTAGGAACATGTTTAAGATAACAAAGTCCTAAACTCATATATGTTTTCTAGGACACACTTTGCATTCAAGGAGATCCAATATTACTAAAACAAATATTAAGTTAACCTAACCATGTAATAATTGCAACTAACTTTATGGTAATTGGTTCTCTGAAAAAGGAAATGAATAGTGAATGAAAATTTGTTGATGGGCAGAGGATCATTTATCTCTCATTTACTGGGTAGTGGTACCACATGAAACATTTCAGGCTTAAGTTATAAATGTCCAGTTGGAAGTACAAAGACAACCCATGAAGGCTGAAGCCATTCACCCACAAGGACAAATACTTGACAAGTCATGTTGTGGGGACCTCTATTGGGACCCCCATTTCACTAGTTATTTGTTTTATGCTTAAGCTTATAGAATGGTTTTGTCATTGAACCAAACCATAACTTAAAAAATCAAACTATTTTTTCCTTTTAAGACTGGTAATTGTCTCCATATGGTCCATGTTATTTAATCAATCATTGCAAGAAACCAAAATGGTTATGGTAGTATTATAATAGGTGGAATGAGATGGGAAGAGTAAATAAAGGAAAAGGAGAAACAAGCAATGAAGGTAAAAGAGTGAAAAAGAAAAGAGAAAGGAAAGTGTGGACAAAATAATAGGACGAAAGGGTGAAGGAGGATAAGGGATGGGCAACTGGGCCTGAAGGTTTTAATCTTTTTGGTTTTACCTAGATTTATGGGTGATTCAAAATAATTAATTGTAAGGAAAATGATAATTACTTGGGTATTTATGAGTTCATAAATTGATTATACAAGTAAGTATAGATTGTGATTGTGGAATGTGGAGAAATGAAAACAGGATGTAGAATTGTCTAGTGAGAATATGAGCAACAATCTTGGGGGGGAAAGGCATTGAATAAGCAAGACAAAAAATGAAGCTCATCTCTATCCAGGTGAGTCAGAGATTTCTGAGAGAGAAATTTTTGGTTGTCAGGTCAACACCAATCCCAATCCCATTCCCAGTCCCCACTTTCTTTGCTCTTCTAAATTTTTCCTTATAATATATATATATATATATATATATAATGAATCTTTACGGCAGTGGAGGAAGAGAGTATGCAGCTTATAGCGTGAGATGTTACTGTCAGGGGCTATATTTCAATTTAATTGTGGTTGTTTTATGGGATCGGCTGCCACTCTTTGCACTGTCATTGTTAATGCTCTCTGTAATTATATGAAAGCCGGTATGTAGGTGTGATTTTTTTTTCCCCTTCCTTCTTCTTCTGCTGTTGCTCTGCATGCTTTCTTTTTTCATCCATGAAACTGTCATTCTATATATGATCATCGATCCCTTAACAAAATTAAAATGATGAAAGCCAGCTATTTCATCTTAGCCGTTCATTGTTGTTGATATGGCCGGTGGTTATATATTTACAGCAATTTGTAACATTAATATTGAAATCTTGAAGTTGAGAATCAGAATTGAATTACTTAGGGTTGGAAGAGAGATAAAAATATATAAATAAATAAAAGTAGGTAGAGGATAGTGCATTAAAGAACATTTAAAAGAAAAGAAAGAAAACGTGGTCCATGCAAATAGTAGGGATAGTGGGAGTAGACTGCACGCTTTGGTGTCTGCCTTCAGCAAAAGCCAAAAGCATTAAGAATATGAAAAATCTAAACACTTTTATCTACTCTCTCTTTATTGTCGTCATTGGTTACGCCTGTTAACCCTAAGCCTATACATCAACTCTAGGGTAGGGTAGGGACCTCTCCTCTCAATTCTCATCTTATATCTAATTTACCTGTCCTTCAGTTCCTATTGGGGGTTGGACTTTTCACATCTGCATCCATAACCCATGCTTATCATTTAGTTAATGACATATTAATATTAAAATCACAATTCACAAAAATGGGATTGGATAGGGGTAAGGTAGTGATAGGCTAAATATAGTAAAAGTGGTAAAAATGAGAGGTGTGGGTAATTGGGGAATTCGGTTGCTTGGAATTGTACATATCATTGCCAATTTAACAATCAAGTCACATCAGTTGGGTTTAAGGTTAGTTACGTCATCTATCATAGCATGTGAGTGTATAGCGTTAAAAGGGGCTGAATCTATCAGCAACCAGTTTCTAATTTCATCCACACTTCCATAGCATTTCGTTACCCTTGTCTCTGCTCATATCTTCCTTTCTCTCTCCCTATATAGCTACTTCACACCTATATAACTTATTACGTTTCGATTATATATATATATATCCTTAATTAATTAGTTTTGGTCTTGTCCTTATAGATTAAACTTAGAGCTAATTAGATTTGGCTGCCCACCTATTTTGCAAATCGCTTACATCTGATGTGGTCATCATCAAAACTAGGATGTGTCACGTTTACTTAGCTTTCAACCAATATATATTATGATTGTCTCTTGAAGAATTCTAAGGGGATAAGCAAGATGTGAAACTTCTGAACAAACCGGGTTTATAATTTTACATAACTGAAACTAATCATGATCTTTTCCATTAATTAGACTTGAGTTTGACAACCATAACAGAGAGCACGTTCTTCTAACTTGGTTAAGCATGCAATTCATTGAGATGATTGCTCAATTTGATTTGAGTCCTCAATTCAACTAACTAATCATTTCAGTGTGTATATATATATATATTATATAGTTTGATTTGATTTTTTGTTAATAAGAGTTTTGAACTAGTAATAAAGGCAATACCATATTAAGACGAGCAATAAAATTCAAAATCAGACCCTTGTTTTGTAACATTCCCCTCCTTCATTATTATTCTTTTTCTTTGAAAGCATTGTTGTATGAATTCAAACATTTGAGTTACAAACTCTGTCATCATATTTGTAATTCATAATATGATTGCTTTGAAAATTATCACTTTATTGTCCATTTAGATCTTAGTTAGAATCCTAATCTATGGATGTAGTTTTGTCAAGGATTATTTGATGCAAAAGGAATATTAATTGAACTTGCTTCCAGATTTTCTTTTTCTTCTAATTAATGAATTTGTATCTTCATTTCATAACGGTGTAAAAAAAAAAAAGAAATTCCACACATAAGAAATTGGAATTTGCTAATTTATTATTCATGGATTTTTGCAATGATAATTTGTTAATATATGCACAGTATATACTGCATATGTATATATGACAATTTATCATTGGTTTAGTTAATAATTAATTTATGTAAGCTTAACATTTTTCCATATATATATATGTATGTAGACACATGCTCTCATCTATTCATCTAGTTATAAAGTTCGTTTTAGCATATTGGTCAGGGGAGGAAATCAGTGAAAATGTTTCATTTACAATAAAGTTTTTCCATTAATATAAACAAAATTATGAATTCAAGATCCTTCTTGTTAATTTATTTTGTTACTCTCTGGACAGCAATGAGCAAATTGAGAAGCTGACAAGTTCCAGGTTAATATCAAAAGTACCAAATAAATTTAGTGTATAAATATATAGATGGGAAGTCCCTAAGCATTTGCGGCCAGCAAACTCAGCAATGGGACTTGCAGGATAACTATAGTAAAATTCGGATATTGTTAAAGTGTATATATAATATATCCCTTTAAAAAATTAAAAGAAGCCAATAATGCACAAATTAAATCAATTTCACACACACAATTATTTATAAAATTATACATAAACATAATATTGACGCATGCAATTTGCATATAAATTGGTGGAAATTTCTTGCGTATAACTATGATGCATATACAGCAAATTAATAAGAAATTGCAATTAGTGATAAATGTGTTAAAGATTGAAAGTCTCGGGAGTAAAAATGGAAAACTTAAAGCAAAAGCATGTTCCCGAATCAAAATTCAAAACTTATGTTCAACTAAATTAAGGAAAAGGGAGAGGAGAGAAAATTTTTGCTTTGAGGAAGCAAAATTTCTTATTCCACGAAAAAAATAGGACGCATCCTCTGGCCATTTAAATTTGGCAACAACATTCAAAATCTAATAATTAGATTTCACCACTATGCCAATACACAAAATATGATGCATAGCCCCATAAATTTTGTGCATTAACAAATCACACACCAATACTCCAACAATTGTAGTAATTCACTAATTTAGCCTTTTTCTAATTTCATTTATACCGTTTGATTTTTATATAATCAAAGTTAAATTTATCACCCTGTTAAATATAGTGATCAACAATAAATAAGAGCGGATACATAAACTATTTTTTCAAATATCTTAAAAATGATTAACTTAAAATGAAATGAAGGAAGTATCTAATTGAAGTATGCCAAGTACTGAATTTTGGGCCATAGAAAACCTACAGCAGATTTTTTGTTTACTTTTTTCGTTATCTTAAAGTATAAGGGTTTCTATATAAAAGAAAAACTATCCCCAAGAAGATAAATCTAACTAAAAACATTGACAATATTATACTTATGCAATGTATGAATATACATAATTAATCTCTTTCAGCAGCCTACACTTAGGATGGAAAAGGCTGAGGCATTGAGCATTGGAGTGCAGAAGAACTAACAACCAAGCCCAGTAAAAGCTTCAAAATTTTCTAATTCCCATGTTAGTTAAAGAACTAGAAGATTGAAGCTAAAAGAAGAAGAAGAAGAAGAAGAAAAAAACACAGTTACTTTCTAACAAAAAGATAACCACAAGGTTATTTTTATTATTATTGACTTTAATAGTGATGATCATATGTTGGATTCCAAAAACAAAATAGTGAAGACTAATTGATTTTTTTAGGTTGTTTCTATTATTATTGACTTTAATAGTGATGATCCAATGTGTTGGATTCTAAAAAAAAATAAAAAATAGTGATTATTTGTATAATTCGTCCTGCATTCGAACTCTACTAGCCCAAACTAATTTGGATCACTCAAAGTAGGCCAATAAATAAAATAAAACGCTGTCTTCTAATTATTTTAAGATACACCATATCCTGAATTTCAATTCGAAAACTTTAATTAAGGGAGAAGGGGCACCTACCATCCATTTCATCGCTTGGGTGACAATTAATGGATTTAACAGAAGGAGAAAATACTTAATTGGCATTCCATATGGCAACACTTAGAAATCTATAACAAGTAATTTATTTGCGCCATTATCAAACAAATAGCAGCAATAATTATTAGGCATGGAGGGTTTTAATTCTATATTCCTCTTCATTGGGAGCTTAGATGAGATCAAAATAGGGACACAAACAATAATTAAATAAATAAACAAAAGAGGAAGGCATAGTAATTTTCAGGATTTTTCATACCTAAAGCAAGTCTTCTTGGAGCAATCCTAAGATAAACACAATTAAGTGTTAATAAAGACTGTGCAAGGAAAATGCAAGGCTCCATCTCTACTAAATGCTTCTTCTAACTAACACCGCATGTTTAATCTAATAAATGCAACGAATTGATAGAAGTTTGAAGTGATTAAGGATCATGTTTTGAGAAGTTGATAAGGTTAAAGGAAAAGGTATAAAAGTGGTTATTTTATTGTGTAAAGAATATAAAAAAGATAATTATAACAACGTATTAAGTGGTGTTCATTTAATTCTATGAACAGCAGCCATCTGGGACCGGGCCATGGAATTAATGGTGGTGCGAAAGCAAGAGGTTACCCATATAATCACTTTTAGCATTACAAGTAGTTCTGAAAGAAATGGATTTGATTTGGTTGGTGTATTCTAATAAAAATTGTAACGTTGGTGCATCATGTACATCTATCTTCATATGAAGTAAGAAAGGAAAAAGAAATGAAGTAAATATTAAGAAAAAGAAAAAATGATACCTTTAAAAGCTCTGCAACTCTCTGCAAAAACTGTAAACATGCCCAAGGAAGCAGCGACAATAACAACAACCTACCAAAGTAAAAACAAAAGATGGGGAAAAAGATAAACTTCAAATTACATCAGGTTTGCTAAAGCACTGTGTGCAGTCAGGAAAGGTTTGTTAGTTAGATAACAACAGTGCCCAGAGAGAAAGAGTGAACAGCAAAGCTTTTGGAAACTAAATCAGTGAGAAACTATGTCATTGATACATATTGGGGAAAACAATAAGGACCTACAAAATGAGAATTATTTTTCTTCAAATATATTATCCATAAATGTTTATACAAAAGATATGAAAAGGGAAAGGAGTTGACATGGTGCATATGGTGTAGCTAATGTATAGCCTTCTCTTGCTCCTCCATCGTAGCTAATTAATCCTTTGAACACCCACTTAATTTGTTGTATTTAGTACACATTAACTTCGCTATACATTCAGATGATGCAGCATTGGAAATAAAAGTGGTCTCTTGAGGGGTGTGCTTAAAAGAACAAATCAAGAGCATTTTTAGAAAGCAAGGATTAAGAGAAGAAGAAGAAGAAGAATGCGGATTAAGCTGTCTTGCGTTTGCATATTGTTGTTGAGGTGGGTATTGATAATATGTTAAAAAAAAAAAGATATATTAAGAGCAAAGAAATCAAATATCCAAATCTAAAGACATGGAGGATGGCTTCCCTTTGTGGAGGAACTGGGAAGAAGGGATGGGTGGTTGCAGCGGCGTACCGTTGTAGAGTCTTAATTGGAGAGAATGATGAGAAGGTGAAGAAAGTTGAGGGCGATGCAATGGCATAGTATGCATAGCTGTAGCTGAGGACAATTTGTCACATTCTTCTGAATCCGAGATGGGGCAATCCATGTTTACTCCAAACAATCTGAGTCTCTTAGCCGCAGCTTTCCCTTGGACCACTGGCACCGACTCATACACCATTGGCTCCACAACTCCACTACTACCTCCTTGTTGCCATTGCACCATCCCCATCCCAATCTGCTGTGGGGATCTCATGTACAACACTGCTCCTGAATTTGAACAAGGGTTCACCCCAACATTGCTGTAATTGTAGCCATAACCAGACCCACCGCTGCTATTATAATTGCAGTACCCATAATTTCTACTTGTATTGGACAAGTGTAGGTGGTCCCTCGGCATCAACGGTATTCCTGGTGGCCGCATCAGAAGAGGGCTCCAACCCATCGATGACAATTGCCGCTGATGACGGTTGTGAGAGTTTTGATGATCCGCCGCATCAGGGCGCCGCCGCCAGTCAATGTACAAATGGTTTTTACCGGACTCACCCACCCCTCGCTGAAAAGACACGATATCACCGGCGTCCAGCTTCTTCTCTTTAACGAACCGGCTCCAACCCTTAGTCATCACATAGCTCTGACTGCTATTCCAGTAAGAGTAGCGAAATCTCCATGCTTTCCCAGTCCTATCCTCGAAATTCAAAAGAAGCCCCTTCTCGTTGGTGGATGAATCTAATGGGAAGTACTTTTCTGCGTGTTGTTTGGGGATGACCAGCCGATTTAGCTTTCCTACATCACTGGGTGTCACCACTTTATCAAACATGTGCTCCTTCTCAATCACACCTGCTTCTTCCTCATTGGGATCCATAGGCTCAAGCTTTGCTGCACCTCGTCCACTTTCATTCAACCTGGAGCTGTCTTCCTCCTCTCCCTGATCATACTTGCTCCCTAACCAACAACTCATGCCATGATGTTGCTGGTTGTCATGGATATGAGATAAAGGGAGAAGATGGGTAGTTTTGTGGTGGGAGGAAGAAGAGGATGGAGAAGAGGATGAAGAGTATGAGAAAGGAAGCTTCCCTTTACTCATTTGTTCTTCTTCCGATCCAAATTCCATCTTCTGAGTATTATATTTAGGTGTAGTTAGGTGGATGATTGACCAGGAGAAAAGAAGGAGATAGCGAGAAAAAGAAGAATCAAACCAGTTATGGAGGAAAGAAGAAAAAGAAAGAAAGAAACCAAAATCAACTAAGTAAAGAAAGTCATATATGGAAAATATTTAGGGTTGGAGATTAATTGGGAAGGCAAACATAGAAAAGAAGCAGAAAATTAGCTTAGTTAGCTGCGATTAGAATGAGGGGTCGGTGGTTTCTACTTTGACCAAAGAGACTCCAACACCCAGCATATACGTTTCAAAAGAATGGAAGTGGTTACTCTTATAGTATTGTTGACCATGAAATATTGATTTTATAATATGATATATATATATATGTATATATAATGATAAAATGATGAAGAGGAAATAAAATATATAATTAATAAAAGAAAAGAAATAGGAGTGAATTTTGGGAGGAAAGTTCTGAATAGGAAGGAGATAAATGGGATTGTCCCTCCTGAATAAATTCTAATGTTAATGAATTTAGTGTAATAGGGAGAGAGAATGAGAGGAGAGTCGTTCAAGTTTATACGTGGGGACCTCATGTATTATCTGGTTGGGCTCATGTGAGCTTGTCATTGTCATCATCCTTGGTCTTTTCTTCCTATATATTTTCCTTTTTTTTCATTTTCTAAGTTATTGCTACACGGTCCTAAAAAGGCCAGCTGTTTTCGAAACCACGAGCTTCTGTTTTGTTATTTATTTATTTTCTTCAACTAGTATTAAATTAATTCTTTATTTTCACTTGTTCTATTATTTTCTTTTGGACTTTTTCTGCATTACATCTACTTATTTAAGGCGAATCTTATTTTTTTTATATAAAAAAATAACCACATCTAATCTCATATATATATATAAGAATAGGAAGAAGAAGAATGAGATAGAAGAGAAGGAAAGGGATCTAGTAACTGAGGATTAGGGTTTTGACTTTAATCCGTACGGACCACCCTGTCCAAAATCAACAACCATATTCATAAAGAAAGAAAAAGGATTACATTAGGTAGTAAAAGTTGAACAGTTGAATTTGCAGGCCGCATGCAGTCACATGAGGCCCGCTTAGGCCCACCTCTTCTCAATCTATGCCATACTTTCTTTTTCTTCCCTAAAAGCATCTCCTAATTCATCACCTACTACTACTATACTGCATGCTATACTACTCTGTAAACACCTCCAATCAAACATCACAAATTACATAAAAAGGAACGACGTGTTATCCTCTAATAGGGGTATACTGTGTCCAATCCTTCCTATTACTTATATGTATCCACAATGATTGGTTTCTCTTGTGTAGCACTATGACTTTGGTTTTAAATTTATAGAAGCGGAGCTGAAGACAAATGCGACAAAACAACTCAAAATCACTCATCTCCTCTACAATCAACACTCTCCACTTCTTTTCAGTCAGTTGCGATGTTCATTGAATTACTTTGAGACCATTTTCATTTTTATTTAATTCAATATGTGATATAATAATATATTGAAATATAAATCAATGTGATTTGCAATGGCGGAATCCGGATCCAGAGTAATTTGTTTGACTTATACACTATTATTTAATATAAGATATATATAGAAATCGAATCACATGCATGTGAAAAATTAATGGATAAATTCAATAACTTCCATGGAGAAGAACGCCAATGCTACAATATATCTGGTAACATGTTGAAGTATATAGTTTAAATAAATTATTCCTCCCAATCATATATATAAGAAATTCGTATACGGAGAAGGGGTAGTATCCCATTTGCAGCCAACGAAACACTTAAAACCACATATCTGAGGGCTGGGCTTCTCCCTATTCGCCCATCGCCATCCTCCAACTTGAAGTTCCCCCCATTTTGGTAGAAATTAGGGATTTCAATGAGTGGACCAACTGCAGATATTTTGATTATCTATTCTCTTTCCAACATATAACGCATCAATTTCCATCTCAAACTTGTGTACTTTCTACATAAATGTGCATATATATATATATTTCATGTTATACAGTGGTCTAAAAGTTAATTTCTGGCTGTGAAATATTAACTCATATTGACGATTTGATTAATGCAGAAGTGTAATTGTGATATTATTACAAGTGTTTTATTTTTTTTTCTTCCACCAAATGTGTAATTTAGGGAAAACGATAATTAAATATATTGGACATTGTAAGGGTAACATGTCTGTCATTTTGTTTCCTTGGTTTACTCCCAACTCTTGAATTTTTTATTGATTGTACGATCTGTTAATCCAATGAATATAGTATAAGAGTAGAGTTTAAAAAATAAAAAATTAATTAGTGTGAATGGAGGGCAATATTATATTTACAATTCTTAATTTCTATTAGCTTTCGTCATCTCCCAAAAACAGAGTGACGTCTGTGTTTATTGATAGAATCACTCACAATCATTAACTAATAATAATTCTATTAATACTATATAATTAAGCAACTCTAATTGACTTGAGGGTGAATGCCAAAATTCCGCCTCCCCAGTTCACGTTGCAACTTGGAAACTCCATAACTCGCATTTCCAAGAAAAATATAAAAACGTAAAACCATGACCTTAATTTAATGCTAATCCAGCAGCCCGTTTTGCTCTATTGCCTTTGAACTAAACTTTTCCGGCTTTACAAAAATCAAATATTTAATTATTGATAAAGCGCGAAACGTTTTTATCGCAAATGATACATCGGATACTGTGCATATTGTCCGCTTTTAACCAAGACTCTCACGGTTTTGTTTCTGGAGTTTTACCCCAATAGGCCTGTACAAGGAAAAAGTGTTCATGATTTTTATAAGGTCCACTTTCAGCTCATCTCCAGCCGATGTGAGATAGGAAAACAACAATGCTACTCATTTCTTGGGTGAAATTTCGCGCTTTATCAATTATTAATAATAAAATATCACTCATTTCTTGGGTGAAATTTGTGAAACATATATTACGTAGTAGGGATTAATTGTGATTCCAAAATAACCACGAATTTCCAATATCACCTGTAGCCTATAGCTGTAAGCGGGTTTCCATCTTTTCGCTACAAATACTTAATTGGAACACATCAGGTGACATATAAATTATCAAGTGGCCTCATTTGATAATAATAAGAATAAGTGAGGTTTAAGAACAAAATAATATTAACAATTGTAATTAGAATATATAAGTGAGTTGAATTTAGCTCAAATCACGTCTAATTATTAAAATGACAACTTGACTATTTCCTTCTCTCCTCTAATGCTTTAATGTTGGTCCAAATTATTCACTTGAAAAAAGAAAATTATTCACACATGTATTTTTTTTTCAGATATTTTGGTTATGCTTTTGCTTCATTTTGTATAGTTTAAACTCTTTCCGGAACGGGAAAGACGGAATAATGTTGATATATTAGAAAAAAAAAATGTTACTAATCATGAATACTTAACTCATATAGTGGAAATTGATGTGGCATCTGTTCAACAACTTGCTAAGTATATTAATTCATGCTGGATTAATTAATTAAAAAAAAACATTGGTGAAGTAATTAGGACAAATCAAGTGGGAAAATTATATAACCAGCTTAGCTGGTGGCTAGCTGTAGCACAATTCACCTATTTAATTCCACTTTAGCTCTAAAAGAATAGTTTAGTAACCAATTAAAGATGGTGCATATGGAATAGAAGCTCATTAGAACTTGTGTTAATTAATATTAATTATATTATAGTCCAGCGATGGTTTGGTTCGATGCTATCGTTCGTTCTGATAAGGATATAACTAAGTCAATCTTTGATAGTTGGAAAGAAAAATAGCAATAATTAATGTTGGAAACTAAATTAAAAAGATAAAATCCCCAAAAATAAATGGTTGGTTACTGAAAGATGGACCAGATAAAAAGAAAAAGAAAAAAAAAAGATATAAAGTGGGGAAAAAAGTAGAAAGAAAGAAAGAAAGGATTGTACAAACAGGTAAGAAATCAAGAAATGAGAAGAAAGGATATGGAGAAGGAATGGAGTGTGTCTCAGCTGTTGGAGTTATTAATGGAATGGACCCTCTTATTCCCTTTTCTTACGCAAACTCCTTTTTCTCTAACTGAAAAAGCTTTTACATATGGCTGTTTTTGAAGCTGATTTTATATATAAGCTTCTGCTTGGGTGTTTTTTATTTGGTTGCGCAGTGTAGGTGGGTTTTAGGTTCATAGGGTTTGGCCTCTTATTATGAAAGATATTCATAACTCGTAAAATGGATTCATCATCTCTTTGCTTCAACTTCCAACTTATTGTTTTGTATGTGAAACTTTATGGGGGACCTCTCCTGCACTCCATGCATGTGTCCTATTTTCTTTTTCTTTATTTTACACATTAATTCAATCCCACACAAATAATGCAAAGCAATGCAATACCAATCCATATACATACCAACTTGTAACCAGTAAAAGACTATGGACCATTATTATAGATGATAATGTATTCTAATCACAATAAAACTAATTGGGGATTATTTTTTACAGAGAAATGAAAGGAACAGACAGAAGAAAGCAAACAGATCATATACACATACATGTATAGATAGAGGACCACTTTCTTCCAAAACTCGATTGGACCACCCAAAACACATTACCCTCCAGTTGGCGGCTACCTTGTTTTATCTTTGCAGTGTCGGCCTCTTTTTCTATTGGGCAACTGAGTGTTATCAATAAACATTATTTTAAAACTCTTTTAAATACTAACAATCATCGTCATCATCTCTTCCACACTGCTAATACTTGCCATATATAAGCTAACAATAACTCTTTTATTAAATGAGCCACACAAAGTGTGCAACTGCATCTATGCATTTCACAGTTTTCTGGATCTGGATTTAGCTGCGCTGCTCCCCTATCTAATTATTAAGTTGCAACCATGAAACATGCTAGTTGGGAACTCAGATTTTGTCAGATATGGGATTGCCGATGGACATCTTAACAAAACAAAGTTTCTTTTTAGGGGCTCAATGCCGAAAACAACAACTAACAACTTGGTTTCTGTGTATGTCTAATTAAAGAATGACCCTATTTCCAGTTACAATTGCTTCTTTTCTTTGGAGGATCAACCGGTTGCAGCCTAGTAGAGCCCTTGTATTCACAACAATTGGGCCAAAACGTTCCATGCATAAGGCTCTACCTCAGCAGCCGAGCAAAGAGAGCTTAAAAAGAAGGTCAAAAACATGCGTTATTGGGCCCCTGAGCCCAAAGAAATTTAAAGAGTCTGGCTTCGCAAGAGACACAACTGTTAGTGGGGCAACCAAACCTGGGCGGTCTCTGTGGAAGACAAATCTTATTGGGCTCAACCCAAGACATGGGTCTGTCAATCACAAGGGAGAGAGGGTTTAAGCCTTCCATAAAGTAGAGCCATGGTCAATCCTAGGGTTTATCGCACTCTCTTTCTATTTACAATCTGTCTGGGCGGAATCGAATAGAATTGGAGATTTTAGATAAAGGAAGAAGAAGACTCAATGGATTCGTTTTCGTCTCCCTCAATTGGATCAGGATCAGGATCAGGATCAAGATCTCCTCAGATGTCAAGTTCCGATCTCATGGACCAGATGAAGGTTCAGCTCGCCCAGGTTTACGCTCAGGAGTTCCTCGAGGTACTTTTTGTTTGTTTCTTCTTTTATTCAACTTCTTTATGTCTCACTTCTGTCCTCTCTTTTTATTCAGTAATGTTGATATCGATGTTCTTATACATACAGTTCACATAGGACTTCTATTGAATTTTTTCATTCTTTAGAACTGTTATTTAGCCTATACTACATGCATCTTGATTCTTGACACCCTTTTCAAAACCTTGGATTGCACCTCATCCCGATTGAGTTTAATTTTTAGTCCTCTTAACTTAATGTGGAAACTTTTGGACTTACTGGTACTTCTCAAACAAATTATTTTGTTCCTTCTCCAATATGATAATGGAATTCCAAAGTTTAATTTTATAATACATGTAATCGAGATTTCCCTTTGAAATGAAAAATCAAAAGATACTGAGTATATTATGTCAATTCTTCAACTCATCCCCTAAATCAATAATATATTGTTGAAGTGTCATCTTTTAAAGTGTTTTCGGCGCATAATGTTGACTTCTGGAGGAGTGGTCATTCTTGAAGTTGAACTCGCCAATTAATAAAATTAAGCCTATTTGCGTCATTCCTGTCCCAATTCATTTAAATTGGGAGAGGTTTTCCCTTGTAATTCTGAGAATCGGGAGGTGATGTGAATACTTTGATGTCCTATAAATGCAGCTCTGTATCCTGTGATGGATTTTCAAAGACAATACCTTACTCCATTGAGTCATTCATACCCCACCCGTATGTGTAGATCATTTTTTCTGTTCTTTATATGGCTTAGACTTCAATGATTATATGTTTCATCTCCTGGATGAAGTCCATAATTGTTTATTTGAATTCTTGGCTGTGACATGGAACTGGGTATCCTATACTGGACTATACCAGATTGATAGCTCAACTCTGTTTTTCAATTACTTGCAGACTGTTAGGGGGAAATGTTTTGAGAAGTGTATCACAAAACCGGGGTCAAGCCTTAGTGGTAGTGAAAGTAGCTGCATCTCCAGGTGTGTGGATCGTTACATAGAGGCCACTGGCATTGTTAGCAGAGCTCTTTTTAGTGCACCTCGCTGAATTTAGTGGAGAGCTTAGAGGAAAAATATATCCTGCCAATGTCAAAGAAACTCGTGTTAACAGAGGCTTCCTTTTTTCATACTTGTATCCCATCTAGTTCTCCGTGGGACACATATTTTCTTCAGATTTTTTTTTTTTTTTAATTTCAGCCATGATAACTGTAATACTTTGGCTTGTTAAGTTCTCATAGTTCCAGAAGTTTAATTTGAGCCATTACAGTGTTATATTGAGCTATTGGAATTCTTTATGATAATCCGGAAGGAATTTTCAATTCAACTGTGGTTTGAGAATTCTAAGATAGATGAATTAAAGCATTACAAATAATTGCAAGAACTGCCATTTCAGCGAATATATAAACTCCATTAGCTACTGTTTCACCCAACTCCTGCCTCCTGTTCATGTCTTTCTTCCTTTTCTCATATTGTTTAAAGCCGTTTTCCACCTTAAGCAGATTTGTGGTTCGCAAGCTGTATAGTGCCTTGCTGAGAATAATCAAACTCTTTCTTCCATCTGCAAGGATGCCCTTTATATCCTCAATGCCCATGCTGATTTCCCTCCATAGTATAAGGTCATGCTTTTCCATCACCCTAAATCTAGTTGTTATTTTGCACATGGCCAGCTTTTGAGGTAGCAAACTCTCCTCAACAGGGATAATGCTCCCGAAATGCATTATATAGTCGCCCTGATGAGGCCATACACTTTGTGCTGATAATGGCTTCCATGTCGAGAGGTTAACTGTTTTGCCTGCTTTCTTATCTAGCAGTATCCAACTCAATCTGATATCCTTCATCAGATTCAAGGTCTTAGCAGCTGATCTTTCATTGTTGTCAATGCATGTCCTAAGATTGTCAGGATACCCGAAATCTTCATCATCCTCTTCTTCGTACGTGAGTTGTAGAAGTTGCAGTTTGAATGGGCAATGCAAAAACCATTTCCAGCGTTCATCAGATATGATCTTGGAATAGTTATCAGTGATTTTGGGTTGGAATGCATCTGCAGCTTCAGGAATGCCATGCAAAACTGTGGAAAAGACACATTGATTCTTGTAATAAACATCAACGAAAGACACGAAATCCAAAGGGGAAGTAGAAGGATTTTGTATTGGAAAGTTGTGATGATCATCGGCAGCTTCATCATAGAATATAAGAGGAAAAGAATCAGCGAAGAATCGATCAAAATGGGGAATGAGATGATGATGAATTGCAGTAGAAGGCCATTTGGAGTGGGATAAGTTTCCCCAAAATGTTGGTTGTCGAGCGATGCCTCGAAGGTGAGAAGAGGTGCAACCAAGAGAAGCTAAGGCTAAACCATCGAGACGAGACGCAATATCTGCCAGAAGCTCATCGGTGATGCTCTCTAAATTCTCCATTTTTGAAATCGGATATGGATGTCAAACTGCAGAGCACTACATATAATATGTGCACGTTTTGAACGCTTTTCTGTGTCGGCTTTGTACTGAAGACCGTGTGGGCGTTTATGGGTCAAAACTTACGTCTGGAATTTAGGAATGGTTGTAGAATTACAATTAACTGCCACGTGTGTTTTTAATCTTAATTTGTCTTTTGTGGACTTCATCTGGAAAGTTTGAAAAATAAAAAATAAAAAAGTAGTGAAATGAATTGGTGGTTGGGAAAATGAGAAGCGTGAAGGCTAACGTGGAATTGTAATCCAACACCACAATGTTACGTACGTTGTCGGCAGCTATAGTTTGTAGTGATTTTGATGAACATGATTTGGATGAAAGTTGAAAGATGTGTGAGAGTGTTAAGCCCAATCTCTAACAATTGCGAAAGCCTGAACGGCCCAAATTAATATTTTTACTAAATCTCTTTGCATTTGCTTTGCCACTGAAAGATGAAGAATGGTTAGATGAGCATTGGGAATATATTATATAGCCATAAATAGTGATTGGTAGTATTACTCCCTCCATTTTTTTTATAATTGTCACTTTTGTTATTTTTACTAGAATTAAGAAATATTAATTAGTCTTAAATTTAGAAAAAAATTGAGTGATTTAATGTAAAAAAATGAATCTAATTGGTCAATTTTTATTGAAAATAAAAATTAACTTGTAAATAGAAAATTAAATTGCATTGGAAATATAAAAGTGACAGATAAATAAAATTTGGATTTTACTCAAAAGTGATAGATAATAAAGAACGGATGGAGTAGTTTAAGAGATTGACTTACAAATGTTTTAATTGTATTTTTAAATAATTACCAATAACATCTTAGTGGGTTAATAATAATTAATATTGGTAATGCACCTCACTGTATTTTTAATTTTAATTTTAAATTAGAAAGAGTATGGACACAACATATCATTAACATTAATTCTCCAACAACCAAATATCTAAAATGCTCAAATTAGGTGGCAGCTTCATAATTACTCCAATTACAACTCAAAAATGCTCCTTTTTCTTTTTGTTTTTTTAGTTTAATTAATCCTTCTTCATCATCTCCCACACATGGGAGGAACCCACCATTTCTTATATATTTCACATGCCTACTCCTTAATTATATATATATATATATATATATATCTATATATATATATATATAGATAAAATATGACACATACCATTCCATGAAAATCATCGTAAATACTTGGATTTTTTTATAATGTTTTCAGAAAAAAAAAAAGTTTCTTTATTTTTTTTTAAAAAAAAAAAAGAAAAAGGCAAAAATTTAACCCTCCAAGCATTGCTTAAAAGATATTATCTAAACAATTATTTCAAAAAGAAAAAAAATATTACATAAATAGTAAAAAAAAAAAGAGTAAGATGTACTTTAATTACTAAAATTCTTTCAAACTATATTATGCTGTCATTTTGCCCCTATCTATAAAATAAATTAAATCGATCTTTAATCTTTTATGATAATTTTAATTTAAATTTTTTTGTTAATTTTTTCGTACATAATTGATGTAATACTGAATTGACAATATTATTCAAAATGACCTATTTATTATGTTTTATACGTGAAGAGTTTAATTGAAATACAAATAATAGATTAGAAAATATTTATAATTATTTTTATACTTAATTGGATGTTCTATTAGTTATGCATTATAAATACAGTGAATGATTTAATTTAAATGTAATTTAACGTTGGGAATCGATGTTATGGGTTAAATGAATTTTAATAATTAACTCTAAATTATTATTGAAATCACACGTATGTCATCAGTGCTGGCATAAGAGCCGCGGCAGAGAATTGGAGAAGGACCCACTATCTATTGAATGTATAAAAAAAAAAAAAAAAGATGATGTAATAAAACTGATGTCACCATGTCTGCGTCATCTCTAATGTAAACCATTGAAATGGGCATCGCATAGCTGTTTGTCTCAACTGTCGCCATTATATAAAAAATATAGGCCCCTTCAATCTCGCCAATTGCTAAACAACTTTTACCAGATTAATCTAATATATATATATATATATAATATTCGAAACTAATCTAATTAAATATCCTTCTAAGAAAATATTTTCATGTCATATGATTATATGGGTAACATGAACGACTTCGTCTTCTACATACACATATGTGCCTAAGCCTAAAGAATCGTCGAGTTTTTTTTTTTTTTCTAAGAATATATTCACCGCATGGCCTTCTCGATCATTAAATTAGCAAACTAATAGCACGACGACTTGCAACTTTGATATAACAAAAAGATTTCCGATATTCAATGATTAAATTTAAATGTCTGATATTATAAAATATTAGGTTTCTCATTGACTTGAGATATAAATGCAAAGCAAGGCAAATTTGTTGACGGAATGTGGTTATAAATAGGGAATGCATGACGATCAGTCATTTCATCAAAACCTTATTACAACATATTATATCATATGCTAATTAATGGCTTCCAAAAGCCCGCTGCTTACTGACTTTATTGCTTCCTCAGGAACAAACCAACTCCCTCTGAACTACATCCGTCCGATCTCCGACCGCCCAAATCTCACCCACGTTCACATATCCGATGCCTCCATTCCTCTAATAGACCTCCAAGGCCTTCAGGGTCCTAATCGCCCCCTAGTTATACACCAGATTGGCCAAGCTTGCCAAACCGATGGCTTCTTTCAGGTCCCTTTTTTAATTATTAATTCTTCGTTTTGTCTATTCACGCATTCGCATGCTTACTATACTGATATTTTTCAGGTAAAGAATCATGGACTATCAGAGGAAATTTTGAATAGCTTAATGAGCACTGCTAGAGAATTCTTTCAGTTACCAGAAAGTGAGAGATTGAAAAGTTATTCCGATGATCCAATGAAAGCTACCAGACTTTCTACAAGTTTCAATGTCAAGACAGAGAAGGTTTCCAACTGGAGAGATTTCTTAAGACTCCATTGTTACCCTCTTGAGGATTACATCTACGAATGGCCTTGCAATCCTCCATCTTTTAGGTACATCTTGCTTCTTATATATTGATTTAGTCCATTAATGGATCGATTCAATTACTTATATCTTTTTTATAATTGAAATTGGCAGACAAACTGTGGCTGAATATTGCAAATGTGTTAGAGATCTAGTGCTGAGATTATTAGAAGCCATATCAGAAAGCTTAGGACTAGAAAAAGACTACATAAACAAGGTATTAAGCAAGCATGGACAACACATGGCCATGAACTATTATCCACCATGTCCACAGCCAGAGCTGACTTATGGATTGCCTGGACACACAGACCCTAATTTGATCACCATTCTTCTTCAGGACCATGTTCCTGGACTGCAGGTTCTCAGAAACCAAAACTGGGTAGCTGTTAATCCTATTCCTAACACCTTCATCGTTAACATTGGTGATCAAATGCAGGTAATTAGCAACGATCTCTATAAGAGCGTGCTACATAGAGCAGTTGTGAACTCTGATCAGGAAAGAATATCAATCCCTACTTTTTATTGTCCATCACCTGATGCTATTATTGGACCAGCTCAAAATTTGATTGACCCTAATCATCCTGCAATCTATAGAGATTTCACATATAAAGAATACTATGAGAAATTTTGGAACAGAGGACTTGCTAAAGAATGCTGCTTGGACCTTTTCAAGACTTCTTCTTCTTCTTCTTCTTCTTGAGATATTTATTTGTAGTATTTAGATTTTTTTTTTTTTTTTTTCATTCATGCCTGGACACTGTCTATAGTGGACCAGCTTTATAATTAGTCTTCCCATCTGGTTTTAGAATACAAGTTTTTGCAATAAAATAGTTTTTGTAGTTCAACTTTATACAACCAGTTTAATTAGGTTTCAATTTTTTAGCAGATTGGGAGTTGCTGAAGTAGCTATTGCCCGTATTTTACCTGGCCAAGATATGCGTATACAAAATCGATTTTTATTTTCATTTTTCTATAGCATTGTCCTCATTGCAATCGCATTGTTAGGCGTGCCACTGCCAACAAAAGTCCTACGTCAAAAATTGATTACATATAAGGTCAAAAGTTTTGGTTATGGTGATGAGACATGTGATGTGATTGATATCGAAACTCTTAGAAATAATTTTAAAATTTTTTTTAAACAAAATAAATTGCAAATATGGAATTTTGTAAATCAAAATCAAAAAAATATAAAATTAAATTAGTAATAAAAAAATACAGAAAATAAATAAAAATAGAATCAAATAATGAAAAATTTCAGTTAAAGTTATTCACAGCATATGATTCAACTTTTAATATAACAGATGAAAATATAATTCTAAAATCATGTAATTGACCGATTATAATCGTTGAAAAAACGTTCTCAACTAATTTTTTCGTACTAATAGGCTAATTAAATAAAACTATAATTAACTTCTAACTAATAAATAATCATTTACAAGCGAAAAAATTTAATTTATTGATATTTTATAAAATAAAAAGACTCGCCTTAAATCAACCAACTTACAAGTGAAACGGATTCAAACTAAATTATTCATTTACTTAATACAACAAACGTTCTCAGTATTGTTATAATAATTACCACTTGTTATTTAATTTATTAAATAATTATGAATTTGTTATTTTCAATCGTTGTATGCTATTTAATTCAATGAACGATGACGCCTCATTGATCACAAAACAAATAACAATTGAGATGGGATTTGTCTAAACCATAATAAATACCATTAACATACAGAAAATTAAAGAGAAAATGAAGTAAGAGCAATCTCACATTAAAAAGAATGAATCATGTCATTGAAACATTTTTCGTCAAACCATTTTAAAATACAGCTAAATTTTTAAAGTATAAAAATTGAATTTCAAGTTGTATATGTAATAGCATGATGAAGCAATCATGTTGATATGTCATGTGCTGTAATTATTCGGTGAAAATATTATTAGCATATCAAAGAATAATAGAAAAATCTTAAACAAAAATTCAAAAAGTATTCAGAGCCTCCATGAGGGACTTTAAGCAGAGAATTCTGTGGCATATGATTGTATTCAAAGTCTTAAGTCCGTGGTGGATGTGGTCGATGGTTACGGTTCTGTTCTTTATATATAATTGCTTGCTTCCAATTATTCTTCATTAAGAGTATCGACTATGATTTGCCTTCTGTTGCAGAGAAGTTTGTTTCTTTTAAGTTGTATGTTTCTCATATCGCAATTGATTAATTAACTACCTAAACCTGCAACCATGCTGCAAAAGGAGAAGTCATTTTCATGAAGGTTAAGTCTGATGTAAGAGCAAACATTTACGCAGTGGTCTGCTGCTGCTATTGAATTTATTGTTAGCTAAATTTGTAAATTAAATGAAACAGTGAATGCTGCGTGGCTGGGATCATGAAGACTACTTGAAACCGTTTAAGAATTGCTATGAAGAAAGAGCAACGGAAAAGTGATTGAAGTGGACATGGTTGCAAAAGAAATCCGTGGAACTAATGCTGCAGCAAGAAGTTTGCAGCAGTCATACATGGCAAGCATCAATCCTATTCCACAATCCATCTCCAGGACTTCATAAATGACACAAATAAGAGCAGATTGTGGATGATTAAACAAATGCACCACAAAAATATATCATTAATGTAGTTTTTGATAGATCAAAAAAAAAAAAAATTAAAAACTCAGAAACTGTTAAACCTACTGGCGCTCTATCTGAATAGTCACATGACTTATATTATACTCTCTCCTAATGTAATCTATAACCTTGTCTAGTACCATGTCAGCATCAGCTTCCTGCTTTATCTTAACATGGCAAGCCAATAAAACCTTCCCAACTGTAATGGCCCAAATGTGGAGTTCATGAATAGCTACCACCTCATCAATCTCACAAAGACCCTTATCGAGCCTAGTAGCATCAATCTCGCGGGGTGTACTCTCCATGAGAACCTCAAGAATATTCCGCAACATCCTGATAGTTGTGCCTAATACAATTACTGAAAATACAAGAGTGCATATCAGATCAATGATCTTCCACTCTGGTTTGTACCAGATTATAGCGCCACCAATCATCACTCCAACACTCTGTATGGAATCCCCCAATACATGAAGATAAGCCCCCTGTACATTGATGTTCCATTGTTTCTTTGGCTTAGATCCACTATCCAATTTAGCTTCACTCTCTGAGCAAGAGTTCAGCAGAGGCTCAGCTATTTCTGATTCATGCATATGATGATGCTCACCATTGTGCTCAGATCTTCTTTCATGATGATGCGTAGCTATGCTCAGCCCATGGTTATGTGCATGGCCATGGCCATGATCATGCCCATTGTGCCCATGGCCATGGCTGTGGCTGTGGCCATGACCATGTCCATGCTCATGACCCAACAAGAGTGCCATGGTAATGTTAACCACCAAACCAAATGCAGAAACAATAAACATTAGAAACCCCTGGACTTCACCTGTATCATGTATAAGCCTAGCTATAGCTTCGTACACAAGGATCCCAGCAAGAAGCCATATCATTTGGATGGAAATTAATGCTCCTAGTATCTCAATCCTGAAAAAACCATAGGACTGACGTGGGGTTGCCTCCCATCCTGATGCCCAAAGTGAGAACAAGGAGATTGCAAATGCTGCAACATCTGATAAAAGATGAGCTGCATCCGTTAAAATTGCAAGACTGTTGGCTTTTATTCCTCCAACAACTTCTACACTCATGAAGATCACACATAGAACAACAGCCATCCAGAGCTTCCTCATGGAAGCTGATCGTTCCTTTGCATCTTTAGAACTGCTTTTAGCATCTGAAAATCCACATGCTGCTTCCCCGCAGATCTTGCTCCTACCCGTGCTTTTTTCTAGAGGTTGTACATCTCCATGGACTTCAATTATATGACCAGGATCAGAATTTTGCACTTCCATCTGAATTTGACCAACAACAAAACATAAATTTAATCCAAAACTTTTTCATACAATCATGTTATTAATGATCAAACATCACATGTACATTGATCCTTGTCACATGTCAAGTGTTATTACCATTAAACTCAGTCATTTGTAGCTATTTTCTACAGATCCAGATCTTGTTTTAGGTCAACATGGAGTGTTAAGCCACAGTTTTAACACAAACCTTTCACAATTTTGTGATGGTTTTTCAAATCACACATAATTGTTTAGCATGCTGAAACTCCATGAAGCAAAAAGAAAATAAAAAGCACTCATAACGCATTATATCAGCAAAGAATCTTGTAGTAAAACTATAGGGAAGCACTGATATTGGATTGAATTTCAAAAGCCTTCCTTTAATAACAACGTCAATAATAAAAACTTACTGATGACTCTTTAACCAGCATAAACTATAAAATAAAAATCACCATAAACATCAATACCAGCATAAAACTATCTTCAACAGGCAAAGCGTCTTACCATTGACAAAATTATATAAACAAAAGCACATGCTTCGATAGTAAAAAGTAAAATAAAGACAACAATTGAAAAAAAGGACTAAAATTTACAAAACCCACTAATCAAAACTCAAGTAAAATGCACAAAAGGAGACCAAAAAGGCGAAAAGGCTATAAAAGTTTAAATATGGTAATACAAAATGACATCAACACTCAGATTCCCTTTTGGAATCAAGGAAAGCTGATATATAGATCGAAACAAGAAAAGAGTAAACAAACAAGGTAAAAATAGAGAAAGAAAGCACCTTGGAAAAATAATGGACTGGAATCGGAGAAGAATTCGATCGGTCTAGAATGGTCGCTGAGGTTCTCGCATCAAATAGTAGCAGTGGATCCTCTCCGTCTCAGATTAATCAGGATAAATTGATTCAGAATAAAATAATCCAATCTATACATGTGGAGACAGGTGAAGAACAAATTATTGTGGGTTTATATTGTCCTTTTCCTTGTCATATTTTCATTAAAATTTTGGCTTTTGTGCTTAATAAACCACTTAGTGCAATTTGTTTGCTAGTCAATTACGGCTCTTTTGCTTTTACCTTTCTAACCCTATTTTGTAATTATTTTTATTAAAATTAATAAATATTGATTATACTTAAATTTAAAATAAAATTAAATATTTTAATATACAAATTTAAATTTAATTGATCAATTTATATTAAAAAAATAAATTAAATTAGATTTAAATCTAAAAGTGACAAATAAATAAAAATTAAATTTTTTTCAAAAGTAACGTATAAAAAGAAATAGATGAGATATCTTTTTATTATATTCTCATTAGTAAAATAAAATAAAAATAAAAATAAGAATGTTGATCAGTAGTATGAGCAACATTGATTTCATATTTTTTTTTGTTATTTAATTGGATAATAAATTAATTAAATATAACATTTCAAATATAGTCGGGACCTTTTTATAAATAATATATTTTAAAAAAATAATTAGAATTTAAAAAAAAAATACTAGTATGAAATTCATACTATTATTTCATTATATATATATATATTCTTTGTTGTCAATATATATATATTATTTTTTAAAAAACCCAAAATATTATTTAATTTTGATTATATATATAATGAATATATTATTTATATTTTAAATTATTTTGATTGCACAAAATATTTTTAATTTTAGATTTTAATAAATTATTATTAACCTATAATTTTTTATCATATTTATTAAATTGAGTAAAATGAAAATATTTTCTCCAAATTAATAAAAGATTATTATATTTATCAAATTAGATAAAAAGAAAATATTTTTCGCGTATTATTAAAAGTAAGAATTTTTTCTTATTCCAAACACAAAATTAAATAAAAAAATTTATTTTTTTTTTTTAAAAAAGAAGCAGCTTCTCCGTTTGGAAAATGTGCTGTGTGCTTTCCATTTCAGGAGTACAGTGCTGCAGAAATGAGTGTGTATGTATATATAAAAAAAAATATTTCTAATTTTGCAGCACACCGACGTGAAAATAGTTGTCAATGCTACAAAAATCCAAATACTCTTCAAAAAAACCTTAAAATTCTAATTATTTTTATAAAAAACATTGTTTATAAAAAAGTACCAATATACTCTATATATAATAAATATTAATTCAATTTTTAAAATACAACTAATAAATTAATTGTTTTTTTCTAAAAAGACATTAGTAAAATATAAGACAATTTTTTTTTTATTTTTTTGAGAAAGAAAAGCAGCCACTTATTTATTAATGGAGTATCAATCATAATCAATATTTATAACCCTTTTTTTTAATGTTTAATGTTTCTTTAGTTATTGTGGAAATACGGTATACAAGTACTTCCTCCGTATCATAATTTTATTCACTTTCAGTTTTTGGTGAATGATAACAAAACAAGACTGCAGAGAACGGTTTGCTAGTAGACAAGGTGTAAGGACTATAATGTGGCTGGCACCTTTGATTTCCCCTGAGGACAGCCTTATAGTTTCGCAATAAAATAAAATGCTTCAGAAAATGAATATCAATATTCACTTGTATGTCATTATCATATACAATACAAATGTCTGTTGTGATCTTTTCACTATACCAATCATCACAATTCACAAGTACTAATTCACTTCCATAAGTTCTATTGCGCGCAATAGTGGAACCCCATTACCATAATCCACAACAATCACTACAAAGATGATTATAACTCTTCTTCACTGATAAATCAAATTAGAAAGATCTTCGCTCTAAAGGACAACACACCAAGGAATGGACATTACAACAGATATCGAAGTTCATCTTTTTAAACAATGTTCTTGATATAGAAAATTTCAAAATTCAAACTAACAAAGAAGCAACAAGTTTACAAGACTTCCTTCTTTTTGGGTTCAAGAACAGGTGGATCAACCTCAATACCCATGTTGGCTGCTGTTCCAGCTATTATTCTCATTGCTGACTCAATTGTGGTGCAATTCAAGTCTGGTAGCTTTTCAGTAGCTATTGCACGCAATTGGTCAATCGTGATCTTGCCCACTTTTTCTCTTTGTGGCTCTTTCGAACCTTTCTCCACTCCTAATCACTCACCACAACAAATACGTACATTAAAATCATGGAAACCCAATGATTTATCACATAACTATCCAAATTGATCTTGTCCTAATACAGCCATGATATAAACCACTTTGAATTCTTCCCCTAATAGTGACTTATTATGGAAACACTAGAACTAAGCAGTTCAACATGATGTTAAAGGAACACCAATGCTATATAACACTTGGTTTCAATCCAATAAGGAGATTTTAAGATGTTAAAATTAACTAACATAATGCATTTTCAAAATAGAGAAAAACAGAGAGATTAATTTGAATTCATTTCAACAGAAACCATGCAGATCATCCTATGTTTCAAGTTAAGGATTTTGCACCCTTCAATTTAAATACGCTTTTAAAAGGGATGAATAAGCATAATCAATTCACGGAAATAGAAGAACAGGTTAAGTAAATTCTTTTCCGTATATTCCCCATCATCAAAAATTATGAGAACTAAATGCTACAAAGAACTTTCTGAATTCTCCTTCCACAATTAGCTCCAGCACATAATCATCATTATAAAATTGGTACAGCTATACGTGCTATCCATAACAGCCACCAAGCTAAACTTCATACATGCCAGTAAATCTTCATGGATAACACCTCCAAAACAAGGAAGTATCCTATATCAGAATACTTTGATAAAACTTCATAAGGAGTTAAGCACTGTTATGCTGTTATCTAATACTATACAAACACCCTATATTCTTACCATGATTCTAGTGCAGCTCAATTTGTTCATAAGAACTCCATCAAGACGACCATATGAAGTAAATAAAGATACATCATAAGAAAACCAAGAAGATAATGATATCACAATGTGTATTGCATTTAGAACAATTCTTATTCCCAATTGTGCTACCATGTAAATGTACAACCGGGCTAACAATTTCATGGATCTCTCATGGGTTGGAACTTCCTCGGTAGTATTACTGTTTTAACCACTGTACATCCTAACATGGAAAATTAATTTGTACAAGCATGATAACAAGAAGTGGAAGTGCAGAATTTGTGGAAGCCCAAACTATATAGAGATTTAAATATGAAAAGATAAGACAGAAGCACCAAGCAATTGTCAATTAAATTAAGAGGAATGTACCGATAGAGGTCATCACGTAAAGGGCAAGTACACAAAGCTAAAGAGTACTTTGAGATTGTAGCTTTGTGCTCGGTTGGCCAACTAAAAAAAAAGAAAGTAAAAAACATCAAACAGATGGTGAGTAATATAATGCAAGCGTACCTGCAGCCTTAAGTAGAAGAACTGATGCAGGTGGCGTCTTCAAAATGAAAGTAAAGCTTTTATCCTGAAAGTAACATCTCGACAAAGTTACAAGCAGAAAAACAGAAGCGTAAAACCAAACAAAGATTGAGGCTTGCGTCGGTAATGCACAAATAAAAAGCCATTAACAAGCAAGAATTGAGAGAACTAACATCATAGACTGTAATTTCAACAGGAATGATATAACCGGCTTTATCAGCTGTTTTGGCGTTGTAATCCTTACAAAAAGCCATGATATTTACGCCCTTGGCACCAAGGGCTGGCCCCACAGGAGGAGCAGGAGTTGCCTTCCCTGCCTCCAGAGCCAGCTTTATCAATCCAACCACTGCAACACAGATAAAATAAAATAAATAACAAAACTAAACTCCTTAAAGGGCAGCCAATTGGATGGTAGAATTCAGAAAGCAAAGTTAAATGAAGTACATTTTTGAATTAGCTTCTCTATTTATGAACATACCTTTCTTGGCCTTGCCAGCTGGCTTCGGCGGAGCCATTGCGATAACTGAGAGGCGCCTTGGGGTTGAGGGAAGTAGGGAGGTTCTAGTGTCGAAGAATTGAGGAGAAAGCTTGGGGTTTGAAGACAAACTAATGGGTGAGGCTAGAAATGAAGAAGAGAGCTTGATGTTAACATTACTGAAATTATTATTAATGCTACTACTACTGCTACTACTAAACTTCGAAAGAGAAGAGCTAGGGTGATAATAGGCAGAGAGAGACGATGACGCCATTTCTAGGGAGTGAAAGAAAGAAGAGGAGTGGGGAGGAAGAAGATGCTAATGTCAGCAGAGAAGAAAGTTTCGGATAAAATGCCCCATGTCCTCCATGTTAATCCCTCACTTAAATGGGCCTGCTTAATTGACACATTGATCCATAATTTACTGAGCCCAATCTAAAAAGAGGAAGCTATACAGACTACAGAACCATGTCTCATAATTGTTTGGGTTGATGGCCTGGCTCAAGAAATATTTTTGTGTTAGGACAATTCCAAATGTAGGAACGTTGTTGTCTCTTACACTCTATAAAGGACAACATTTGCTTGTGTCTAATCTTTTTTTATTCCTTTTAAATAAAATTAATAGCTGGAACCAACTGTGATTTTTAAAATAAACCTTCAGCACCAAATTTCTTTAGCCATTTTCGTGCCGGCAAATGAATGGAAGCTTTATTTCAGTTGCTTTAGGAGAGAAACAGCAACAGCATTGTAATTTGTAATGACTTTTCTAGAAAGGAATTGTTCTTTTTGAAAGGCTGCTCTTAAGAGGAAGATGACGCACATTAACTAACGACCAAACTCCCTAGTTTCCCTGTTCATATAGTTATCTGAGTAGAAGCTCTCTTACATTTCAATAATAATCGACGACAATTTGGAAAATAAACTTGCAAGACCAGTCCAGTAGAAAAACATTTGGCGACAAAGACGCCGTACCCAACCATTTGTTTTTGCTTTTTATGTGAGCCACGTAAGCATAGGTTACCTAGCTAAACCAAGGTATTTTTCTTTGGCAGCCACAGGTTTTAGAAACAGACACCTCTTAAACTCCACTTGCTTTCACTTTTTCTAAACCCTTCTTCTAGAATTACATCAACTACAAATTTATGGGGTTTCCCTCCTTTTACATGAAGATGCCAAAATGCATTGGCATCCAATTGCTTCAGAACCTCTTATGTTATTTGAAGATCGTTATTTTAGCAGTTCTAACTCATCTGCCTCTGCTCAACCAAACAGAAGAAGCTTATACTACTGAGGATGAGACTCAGACCGACAACTATGTTCTTATAACCAACAGGCTATGCCCAACACCAGTCCCCGTCCCTGTCGATGTTCTCACACCCCTAATAAAGAAGAGACTTGCGGTGAAAAAATTCAAAAACTTTGGGAAGAATGAAGATGAAGAGTGGAGGTGCTCTGTGTGCTTGGATTCTGTAAACAACGCAGACGAAATCCGAGACCTCTGCAACTGTTTTCATGTATTTCACAGAGAGTGCTTGGATAATTGGATAGATCAAGGACAGTTTACCTGCCCAATTTGTAGATCCATGCTGTATCCAGATAATATATTCACTGAAAGGCCTGGAGGAGAATCTGGGTTATAGAGAGAGATTAAGTTTATCACGTTTCAGCAGAAAGTTGACTTCGGTATTGCAGAGACTGGATGTAATTTTGTGCTGATGATCCCATGATCAAGGCAAGTTGACTCGGATGTTTTACCGACAATCACCTCTAATGTAAATATTTTTCTTAAATCTGCACACAATTACCTTAACAAACTCTTTTACTCTTACTCTCCGTATAATAATCTTAATATAAATCGTCATGTGAAGTAGATTATGCCGTCAAAAGTTGCATCCTACAATGGAATCAGCTCAAGTTTACAGATTCCAGGCAAGTGTCAGTCTCACACACAGCTCATAAAATCAGCGTAAGGACAAATAAAAATCCCTAACAAGTTAGATACAATTATCAGCCCCAAACGTAATTAATTATATTAATTGGGAAGAAATAACACAGAAATCAGATAATCACAAATGAGATAGTAGGGGTACTTATCTATGAAAATTATGTTGTGAATGATTAATTAATTTGGAAAGGAAAAACAAATGGCCTAACAGTGCCGTCCAAACAAGAACAGAATTGAGTGGACGTCACTGCAATATTGACGGTATTATGTATTTGTTTTTCGTATGATGAAAAACATGATTCATTGTTCGACAAAAATTCCCTGCTTAATGACCTTCAAATTAATCCCTGTTTGCTCAACTATAAAAGTCAAAACACTAACCTTTCCAGCTTTTTCATATTTGTCCTTTCCTGCTACTTCCCCTGTAAAAGCTTTAGCATTTTGGAGATCATACACAATTAAATAATCACAATTTCGCTCATTAATTGTTTGCTCATAACCTGTGAATGCAAGAATTTTCTTTGATATAATATACCTACATGGTGGAATACAATTCTCTGGGCTTATTGGTAATCCTCAATTGACTCCAGTAATTTAGGCAAATCTATAGTGTTTTAGTGTTCCATAACACATATGATACTAGTGAAAACCATACTATTTTCATATAATCTCTGTAATCTTGTGAAAATGATTTCCAACACTAAGCAGAGTCTTTGATTCTTAAGTTATCAAATGCAAGAATTCTTTATTGGTCAATAGCATTCAATATTTGGGCCTTGTTGTCTTTTATACATCTGCCTATAATTTAATCTCTCTCACTGCAATTGGGCTCCTAACGAAATGCTCGCCGTCGGTCCATGTCAAGCTCCCAAATTTGTAATAACCCATCACTTTCTGAGTTGAAAAGAAAGTAACTTTGAAGGAAAAGGTTTTGATGGTCGAATTAAAGCTTAGAAATTTTGGCTCTACTGTCATCCTTACGCCAAACGGAGACTGCACTATTGCTCTATACACCGAATTTTCATTTCCCACATTGGTCACCGTCCTTTTCACTGTCACTTTTCTATTAAGATTAGGGATGCTGATAGAAGGAAGGTTGAGATTGAGTTTAGCGTGTCTGTTTTTCTTGCAGTTTATGGAGGCCTTCGTTAGGCTGCTAATGGATGAAACGCTATGGCCCATAGAGCAGAGGAATTGAATGTAGTTTTCTGTGCTGATGTCATAAACTAGCCCAGGATGCACTGCTTTCTCTGGATTGACATGTCCTCCACCTACGTCAAAAGGGTCTGCTGGCTTGCGGGTAGAACCCTCCTCATGTATCTTCGTCCCATCTGTTCCCGTTTGCGAAGCTGAAATTTAAAATATTTGATTAGTTTTTTACATAATCTGCCAATGTTATATGACATCCTCGAAAGGAAGTGAGTAATATGGTTTTAAATTTTAGTGACCTGTAGTAACAAGAGCTGATCTAATGGCTGCAGGAGACCAATTCGGATGTACAGATTTTGTGAGAGCCACGATTCCTGCTACATGAGGACAAGCCATTGAAGTTCCCGATAGCAGTACATATGTGTTATCACTAGTATCATTGGCTGGTCGATATGCAGCTAAGATGTCTACTCCTGGCGCAGCTATATCAGGCTACCACCACCAATAGAAACAAAAAACACAAAGAAGTTGGAGTAACCATAATTCAAGTACTAAATGGGAAAAAAAAAAATAGCAGAATTATCCTGTACAGGATGTTCAGACAATATCAAAACGAAATTCTATACCAGAAACTATATAGAGCTTTAAGCTTTTGATAGGTAATATATTGTTGATGTTAAATTTTATATTGTAAACCATCATTATATATTTTCATCTTGAGGCTAGTCCTAGTTAAATGGAAGGATGCCAATAAATTGGAAAATTTCTTGTTGGCCAGTACCTTTAGCACTACTGGAGACATTGAACTTGGTCCTCTGGATGAGAATGAAGCAACTTGTGGAGATGCCTGTTCGCCGATAACAGTCTTGGGGGAACTTAGCTTTGCAATTGGAGACCTTCACATAAAGGTGATTAAATCAGTGTTATTTTTTTATAATTGTGGTTTCATGTGTATGTGTGTGTTTGTTGGGTGGTTACATTTCCTTACCTTGCTTTCCTAATGTAAGAAACTATTTGTGTCCCAACTTCATAATCTACTTTGACACATGGAACCAATTTGCAGGAGACTAGTCCATCACTGTGAAATTGTGCAAATATGAGAGCAATCCCTCCTGCTTTGAACACAGACTCGGATGCTGAAACTATATCTTGTGTGTCTGATTTTGAGAAACACATTACAATTTTCCCTGCTGCTAATGTTGTATTCATACTTCCAAGGTGACAATCCTCACTGAAGATTTGTAATTATAGGACAGAGAATGTAAAAGGGACAAGAAATCATAGAATGAAAGAAAAAGGAAGAGAAAAAGGAAACAGGCCTTACGCTAAATCATCTGAGGGGACGAGAGCTATGCGCTCGGAGTATGTCACACCAACAAATCCATGAACTTGTTTTATGTCAATAGATTGACCCTGCAATTGACAGAATCATTGTGAGACTCGCATAACGTCAGTTTGCTATTTTCTGTTCAAGAATTATTGCTTTACCCAGAGTGTACGGTTGTTTCCTAGGGTGATGGCTGTTGGAAAAGTCCTGTCGATAGCGGTGGCTGCAACAGTAATGAGCCATGGTGCAGTGTTTACTATTGTTTGTGATTTTGGACCATCATTTCCTGCTGAACAGACCACTGGGATTCCCCTGGCAGTTGCATGGAAGGAACCAATAGCAATCGAATCGCGTTGATCAACATATGAAAATAAAGGAATTTCATTGCCAATGGAGATTGAAATTATATCTACTCCATCTTGTATGGCTTTATCAAATGCTTTTAGAATATCAGCATCAGTGCATCCTCCACCTTCAATATCCCAACAAACCTTGTAAATTGCTAAGTGAGCAAGAGGTGCTCCTCCTCTAGCCATACCTGTTGCTAGTCCTTTGTAGCTTGCTTTTTCTACAAAATAGCCAGTTGCTATCGAAGCTGTATGAGTTCCGTGTCCAACTCCATCCCTCGGTGATAGAAATTCTGTAGTTTCACTTTTGTTCACAGTCTCTTTAATCCCATCCCTGGATCCTTTAAGAAACCAGCGAGCCCCAATAAGTTTTCTGTTGCAGTTGACCAATTTGAACTGCTCTCCTTCTTGGCATATTCCTTTCCAACGAGATGGAATAGGACCCATGCCTTGATCATCAAAACTTTTCGACTCTGGCCATATTCCTGCAAAATTTCATTTCCATTTAAATTTAATCTCTTTGATCATCAGTCTTAGCGTTGTGTTTATTATGTTTATTATAAGAGGCAATACCTGAATCAATCAGGCCAATGATAGTTCCTTCACCCATGCTGCTTTGTTTTAACAGATTTGTTGAGGAAGGATGATTGAGCCCAATGAATTCCCAGCTTCTGGTGGTGTGGAGCTTGTGAACTCGATTTGGAAATACCTGGACAACACCAGGAAATTCTGCATTTTGAGGGCAATTATAGTTTAAAAATGGTAACTATATTGTTGCTCACGTCTAGAGTTTTTGAGAAAACAATAGTGCCTGCAATTTTTACTGCCTGAGACTTTGTTAGCCTTGCTGCAAATCCAGAGAAGCCATGCCTGTAGCTGTATAGAATTGAACTTTGTGCTGCTTCTTTGCTTCAACATGAAATTATTATCTTTTATGCTTTTTCTATCAAGAGAACAGATGTTAGAATTTTATAAAAAAACATTATGGATTACCTCCCTAGCAGGCTTAATAGCATTTTGTGGTGAATTCTTTTGGTAGTTAATGGAGCTTCATGCTTCTTCTCTCCCATATACACAATATGCACCTAGAAAACATTTCTCATTTAGAACTGTACATGAAAAATGCTTGAAGCTAACTTTGATTCAGATACTCACTTCCTTTGTAGCCTCAACATATTTTATAGAAATGTAAAGATGGTATTGAAGCAAAAATATAGCTAACATCACTAATGAATAGCCTTTGCTTATCCCTCTCCAGTTTTTTGGTTTGGCCTCCATCAGAAAATCATTCAAATAGCTTCAGATATTGTGAATGTGGGATTTTAGAGTTCGCACTTCTTATGGTTGATGTGTGAGGCATGTAAAGTTGGTAGTAGAGCATATATGATGACCCCTAGACCCTTGATGACTATATAAGAGGAAAAGTGGTATTCTTCTCTTTACACTTTTCTGTCCTTTATGTTCTATCAATGCAAAGAATGCGCATATTAGTGACAATTTCATGTTAGAAAGATGGCCAAAGAAAACTTTCTTTTATATTCTGGGAATCATTTTACCATGTGGAGCATGACTTTTGTAAAGAATTGCAGAAATTTTCAAGTAGATGGCTTTATCTACCTTTCTCTTCCTTTTTCTTTTTATTTTCTTTAATTCAATCAACTTGTGCATATCTTATTAACAATGTAATGATCTGCAATGGTTCATGATATACAATCGTTGTTTTAGAAATTGTTCATGATCTCTACTTAACAATGTCAATGATGTAATTTCAGTGAGTCAAACTGGATGAGGGGATTTAATAATGTAGGCCCCTGTATCAAAATTATCTACGGATTAAGATTCCGATCCCACGATCCTTTTACTTTTTCATATTGGAAAGTGAGGTTTGAAAGAAGGTGCTGGTAATGATACAGATAATGAACACTAAAACTACAAAAGTCTCAGATGAGATGATGCCAATATGGATAAATTTGAAAATTTTGGATCCTTCAACTAATGAGAAATTTATTATTCAAACTAGGTCCATGTATCCATTCATAGGTCCATGTATCCATTCATAGGTTGAGGCACTAAGACAGTTCTATGTAAGAAAACTACTTTTTGTTTTCAAATAGGAAACTGATGGTGAAAACTTTTTTTATGAGCTAGTTTATTATTGGCTTGATTAATAAGAGCATGGACTAAGTCTATTGTTTTCATTTTTTAGCTTCAGTAATTTTAAAAATCTATGTGTAATTTTAAGGATTTAAAACACCTTTAACCCATTTTCTGTATTTGCAGAGTGATACTGGTGATTAAAGTGACTGACTGGGGCCAACCATCAAAGGTAAAGGCGACTCCACAATAAGGACCATTGGCACTGTTCATTGTTAAAGGTGGCAGGCATGTTCCTTTTCTTATACTGACATTTCACTTTTTAACATTGGATCATGACTTCCCATTTTTATGTTGTGATTGTAATATAGGACCCTGGATCCATGTCTGTATTACTTGATATAGAACCATCGTATTTCATAGTAGATTCCTCACTTTGCTCTTTTGCACAGACATTTGTCCACTCATTGAGAATTATATACTGCAACAGAACATTAACTGACACAAACATTGAAAGCATCTTGGACAAAATTGTTGTCTGGCATGGTTTGCTGGTAACGTGGCTTCTCTGTTGGAAGCATCTTAAAGGGCCTTGAAACTACTTGTTGACTGTGGAGAAATAGCGTTAAAGGAACCTAATATCTAATCTCTTTCTGGAGTGCCCTAAATCCTTCATCCATATTCCATCATTGTTGTTGATTTATTGTCAATAGTTTTTAGCAGGCACAAATGGATGTTTGTTCCATTGTACAATCTACAAATGCATCTGGGAAACGTTTGCTCAGAATTTAAAACAATTTAGAACAAATTCATATGCGTTCCATCCTAGGCTACGCTTATATTCTTAAATAACAATGCACATTATATAATATGTAAATAATTGATATTTTATAATTAGTTAGAAAATCACACTAAACATTTTTTTTATGGTTATAATTATATAAACTTTAATTCTACAAACAAAATAGACATGCAGATATATAATATCTGTTAGCAATTGGTTATCTATATACCATTTGCTGTTTATTTAGTAGATTGTAAGATATTTTATCTGAGACTGGTAGTTCTTCACTCCTCAATTTTCATCAGTATAATTTTGTATAATCTGTGTTCTCACAGATATTGGACTTACGACAGAATGCACCCCATCTGTCCAGGTCAAGCTTCCAAAATAGAATCCAGTATTGACTTTATGAGAGGTGGAGACAGTAACCTTGAAGGACATTGTCATCATGGTAGAGTTGAATTCCAAGACATCTGGTATTACTGCCACATTTATTGCCAACGGAGACTGGATCGGGGCTTTGTAAATGGAGTTCTCAGGACCAACATTTGTAAGCCTTCTGTTAAGAGTAACAGACTTACTGAGATTTGGAATGGTGATGGAAGGAAGGTTGACATCTAGAACAGAAGGCTTATTACTGGGGCATGTTGTTCGTTTATCTACTGCCAGAAAAATGGAAGAATGATTATATCCTGTTGCACAAAGGTAATGTATATAATCATTTGTGTCCATGTCATATATAAGACCAGGTTCTGATGCTTTTTCTGGATTAATCAGACCACCTCCAAAGTCAAATGGATCAGCCAATTTCCTTGGAGACCCCTCTGCAAAAATAGGCTCTCCAAATGGATCAGTCTGCCATGCTGCCAGAGTCCATGATTAGCTTTAGCTCACACATTTAAGCCCAAACAAAGGGGAAAGGAAGGATTTTGTAAGTAGCAAGATAATACCTGTCGTAACAATGGCTGATCTGATAGCAGCGGGAGACCATTTAGGGTGAATTACTTTTAGAAGTGCCACAATGCCTGAGACATGGGGAGCTGCCATTGATGTTCCAGATTGCATTAAAAAGTCGTCCACAGAGTGATTTGAAGCCGTATATGCAGCCAAGATATTTACCCCAGGTGCAGCTATATCTGGCTGAATATCACGTAAAAATTATTTGATTAATTTTTACATATCAATAGCTTTATAATCACTAAACTTGGAGGCTAGTGCAGTAGGATTTCATTCCATATCATGCCATACCTTTAAAATGGAAGGAGCAATTGGATTAGGCCCTCTGGCTGAAAAGTCAGCAACTTTGGTTGACACAGGCTTCCCAGTGAGAGTTTTTGATAGACTTATTCTTACTGTTGGAAATCTGGGTAGTTTAACAAAAAAATTTAGATATATATTACCAAGTTGGTGCTGAAATGGTGATGAAAGCTCTGTTGTGATTGGGGTACCTGGTTGAGCGGATGTACAACAGAATCTGAGTTCCAAGCTCATAGTCTACTGCTACACAAGGGAAATCATTCTGGCATGGGCTTAGAATGTTACTGGGACTCCGAGCCACGATCAACCCTACACCACCTGCTGCTTTTACATCTGGTTGAATGATATTTGCCACATAAGGAAATTTGTTATTTGAGAAACAGAGGACCACCTTTCCCTCCACTGAAGTGTTGTTAAGCGACAATGGAATGTCCTCACACGTACTGCAAGTGACATGCGCCATAGAATGTCAGCAGTTACTTGTGATTGACATTTTTTTTTTATTCCAACACATCATCTACCAGGATATGAATTGCAGACGGGTATGCTTTTCAACAATGATACGAGGAATAATAATTTGGAAGAAAAAGAAAAAAGAAAGGAAATAGACAAACAGGTCACAGGCATTACTTTATCTCGGGAAACACCAAGCCACTGAAACTGGTTTCTTCCGCCTTAAACATGGCTTGACCCTACAATCATTGAAGGAAATGGGATTAGTAGTGGAAACATAAGAATAGTTCTAGTTGAAACTAGTTGCAGATAGTACAAGTATGGTGACGTTGTTCCCGAGTGTAAGGGGTGTGGGAAAGGAACGATCAATGGTTGCAGTGCTACTGTAATAATCCAGGGTGCTGCGTTTCGTACTGTGTGAGCAGAAGGTCCAGTATTTCCAGCTGCACAAATGACGGGAATACCTCTTGCCACAGCATGTAAAGAGCCAATGTTAATAGCATCACGTTCATCAACCTCAGAAAATGGAGGACCGAGAACAGACCGTGCGATGGAAACTGACAAAAGGTCAACTCCATCTTTTATGGCTTCATCAAAGGCTTTCAGTATGTCACACTGTGAGCTTCGCGTTTCGATGCCCCAAAGTACTTTGTAGACAGCTATCCGAGCTCCAGGAGCACCACCTCTTGCTACCCCAAGGCCTAGGCCTTTATAGCTTGCATTATCTACAGAGGAGCCTGCAGCAATTGAAGTTACATGTGTGCCATGTCCTGAATAATCTCTAGGGGACAAGTATTCGGGAATTTTAGTGGTGTTCGGATATGGTAATTGGTTTTCAGCAAGGAAGCCGTCAATGAACCATTTTGCTCCTATTACTTTCTTATTACAGTTTGTGGCATTGAAAAGCTGTCCTGATTTGCAGTGACCCTTCCAGTGGCTTGGAATTGGTCCGTATCCTTTGTCATCGAATACTCTTGACTCTGGCCATATTCCTGTCATGATTTCAACAATGTTATAGCATTTTTCTTTTCTCTGGAATGCATTTGTGTATGCATTTGAATGAGAAAAGGACCTGAGTCGAGGACGCCAATTATAATTCCGTCGCCCTTGTTTCCTTTGTGTAGAAGATTAGAGGGAGAATGAGCAGAGAGGCCCAAGTAATCCCAACTTCTAGTTGTCTGTGATGAATAGAGGTGATTCCGGGTGACATGAATCACTCCAGGTACCTCTAAATAGGTAGAGATAACAACACCAGTAAGACAATAATATTGAAGTATCCTCGTTGTAAATCTAAATTTCAACTTAATCTGAAAGTACCTGCAAGTTGTTGTGCCTGAGCCTCGGTAAGCTTCGCTGCAAATCCAGAGAAGCCATACCTGTAACTGTAAACCATTAAATTGGCAGCAGCCTCTTTGCTACAACATTTTAGAAATATGGAATGTTGTTAATAAAAATAGCAGCATAGCAGTGTAAGCCTAGAAATTCCAGAACTGATCCTTATACCTGCCAAGAACTGATGCCAGCATGTCATAATGAGAATCAGATATTCTCTTGGGCTCAAGGTGTTGCGGCTTCTCGCCCATATAAACTATGTGAACCTGTCAAGTGTCAAATAAGTTGGAGTTAGCAAAAATGGTTTTTGCATTGGACAAGAGTTTTCTTCAAGTGCTTACTTTGCTTGTGGCATAGACAGAAGATATTAGATTGTTCCCGCCATTGATTATCAATAATATACTTAGTAAAACAAATGCTGAACTATTATTTCCCTTCTTTCCCATGAGAAAAGAGCACACCCTATTTCTGTAATGAAAATTGAGTGATAAATGCATATGCACCTCTCTTAAGATTTATAGAGTTAAAATTTAGATACGTCTGCATATGAATATTGAAAATTCTCATCTTTTACTAGTCCTCAAAGCAGATGGTTTACGTATACTCGATATCTCTTTCCTTAGTATTGTTTGTTATGTGAAGTGGCAGACGTGGGATATATTAGCCAATTGGGCAAGAACAACAATTGCTGCAAACAAAGAAAATTCTACAACCAAAAACTTGAAAAAGAAATTTGTCTATCATCTGAAGGCCAATTGATATTTCTTGACCGCAGTTGAATTGACAGCCCCGGACATATTTGAAAGGAAGAGAGGCAGCTTCCACGAAATTATTTTCAAAAAGGAAAGAGACCCGGAGCAGCTTTTCTTCCATAAAAATAAAACAGTAACTGGCTGTGACCCAAAGCAGTAAGTGGAAACAGCAGTGCAGAATTAGCAGCAAGAACCACTAAGTAGCTCATGCTAGGGAAAGGTAATTCCCAAGTTTGAATTTGTTGGTTTTCGGTTCAGTTCGTCGTTCATTTACATATAAAAGGGAGATAATCGTTATTCTGCAAACCATTGAACAGTAGAAATAGAAAGCACTTGTAATAGGGGATTATGCAACTTCATTACAAGCTGGATAGCATTTCTCTCTTAAATTCTTTCTTTTCTCTCAATTGCCCTCTGTAATTCTTCTATTGAGTCGCATTCCGGTTCATGAGTCAGAATTGCAACATTTTTGTTGTTTTTAGAGAAGTAACACTTTTGTAGTTTAAGACAGCTTATATTGATCTTCATGGCCGTCAGTAACGTTCTCGGTTATGCCGCCGGTTCCTATACTCATTTATATAAAATCTTTCCCTTCACCAAAACTAAAGCCTGTTATGTTTACTGGGCAAATCTTAGGTCTTTATTCTTTATCTCCATTGCTATGCTTTAACTCTCACCATATTAGCTCTCACTTACGTTTCTTGAAAGCCTTGGTCTCCTGATCAAGACAAGACCGGCGCCGCTGACGGCGATGAGGAGGCAGTGGAGTCTACTGCGATGCCCTTTTTCGGTGAAATTTTTGCTGCTTTGAAGAACTTAAAAGACCTATGTGGATTTTGCTGCTCGTAACTCGCTTAAATTGGATTGCATGGTTCCCATTGTCGTTGTTTGATACCTATTTGTTTGTGTACATGTCTATCCTCTTACTTGAATTTTAATTTTAATTTTTATTTCAGTGGATTTCCTTAGTCCGAACTCACGCGGAAGTGATTGTAGATGATGAAGTTATTTTTCCAGTCTTCCAGAAATATTGCAGGGTACTTAGTCGCGTAATTAAATATATGACTGCAACCAAATTTTCCGACAGTTAAGCTTATGCCCTGCTAGTACTGTCAATGTACAGATGTTATGCCTAAAGCACATGTACTTTCTGGCGATACACCACTTGAATGCTATTATCTGTGAAGGAAGTATTCTCAAAGCTTACTTCTTTGTGATTCGATGGAACACACCAAGTTGCATGTATATCTTAAACACTTGCGATCTTTTCATCATTTCTTGGCGAATGAAGTACACATTCTTTCACTACCTTTGCATCATGCCTAGTTTAAATATGTTGCTTGTTAGTAAGTAATTATATTGTGCTCAAATTTTCTCCAACTATGCATATAACTTTCCATCTCTAATATGCTTTCCCTTATTTTGTTTTTAATAAAAAAGTCAGTTCTTAACAGACATTCGCAACTACAAGAAATTTGTTCGGTGATATAACAGCTGACTCTTCACTTACTTTTGTTTTGCCAACCTTTAGATGCCCATAAAGGGAAACTGAATATTGTAAGTCATCCAAAAACTGGTCTCAGAGAAAAAAAAATGCCTCGAGGTACTGCAATAATTTTACTTGGTTCATGTTTAGTCGTTATAGAATGGTTCCTATTGCTTCTTTTCGACTGCACCTGCACAATCCAACTGTTGCTATAATTGGGCTTCTGTCTAATATATATTCTAGATACAATAACCTGTTGTTTGTTATTTTTCATTTTGGGAATTGTTCAGTTCTTCTGATATGAGTCTTGTTACTGAAATCAGGAACTTCAAAAGCAGAATAACTGTATTCCTGATGAACACTTGTCCCAACCTTGTTTTCAGTAAGTATATTACCTTGAATGGTTGTCTACTGATGTCTGATTGTATTTTCTCGTAGCATAAATATTAAGAGTTCCAAGTGTAGTGGAGGTAATAAGAAATTAAATTTGTAAATTATGGATTTTAATTTTTAATTTATTAGTTATGCATAGAAGTAAAGTAAAGTTGCCGCATTCATGATATGTACTCTTGACTTTTTATGCTAATTCCTTTCACTCCAAGCCTATCCCATCCCGTTTTTGTTATCAGTCATCCACTCCTTTTTTCTTATTTTATTTTATTTTCTTTGAATTTTTGAGTTAAGACCATTTTATTCGAATTATTTTTCTATTAGGCATTTTGCAAGCAAAATAAAATAAATGTAAAAATAAGTTATCAATTTGATAAATAGAAGTAAATTATGGTATTAACTTAATTAAATAAATCTTAAAAATGAAATTTATTTAAATAAAAATTTAAAAAAATAATAGGTTACAGTTGGAGACGGTTTCATGGGTTAGATAAAAGGTAGTGTAAGCTTTAGAAATGTAGTATTTAATTTAAAGTGAAAATGAAACTGTACATAATATTAATATTGTATTTTATAATTTATTAAGCAAAACATTCACATCTGAGAAATATTTGATTTCCCATACGCGGTACCTTTTCTTTCTCTCTCCCTCTCTCTCTCTCTTTCCATCTCTCTAGTTTCAGTTCTCTCCTCCCCCCCCTCTCTCTCTCTCTCTCTCTGGTTCTCTCGCTTCCGTTCTCTCTCTCTCTCTGGTTCTCTCGTTCCATATCTCTCTCTCCTAACACTGCTTCTTCCTTTCGATCTTGTTTTTGTTACAATCTGCTGCTGGTTTGGTTCAGAGTTGTAGCTTTTGAAGGGAGAGCGGCGGATGGCGAGAGGGAGGAAGCAGCTTCCAGATCTGGTATTTTTTTCTGACTGAGATTTTTTTTTTGTGTGCCTGTTCCAGATCCTTGTGCCTGTTACAGATCTGTATCTTCTATTTTTTTTTCCTTTTAGTTTGGTTTCATTTGTTGTTCAATTTTCATTTTTATCTTACAGATCTTGTTGTATTTTCTGTTCCAGATCTCGATCTTGTTCTATTGTTCCAGATTTGTTCAATTTTTTTTGTTTTTTGGAATCTTAAACCGGAACCGAAAAATTACAATTTCAGTAACTATGAACCGAACCGAACCGATCTGTTTGTTAACCGAAAACCGGTTCGATTTCGGACAGATTTTCCGATTAAGCGAGTCCATGTTTTTTTTTTTTTTTTGCTTATTAGGTTTGAAGTGCTTTTTTTTTTTTTTAAGAGAGTATATATTTTATAAATTTGTCTATAATTCCATTTGAAATTGAAAATAAGTGTCAATTGAATAATTTTTATTACTGAATTTGATCAATTATTTCGAAAAAAAAATGTTAAAGCTTTTTATTATTAATATTGTTAGAATTAGACATGCTTGTGGACATTTATTTGGACATGAGAAATTATTGAAAATGTTTATTGAAAGATTTTATAATAAATGTTTTTGAGTGTTGTCATGTAATAAGTAGACATATGCTCGCAACATTTCTTTGCATATATACATGTATATGGATATAACTATGGCCGGGATTCAGCATGAGAAAGGAAAAAGACCTAAAGGAGACCTCAACTTGTATAAGGCTCTAGGAGGAATATGTCCCTCAGTTGTAAGCTTTATAAGACATTATTATCACTTTATTCTCCGTCATTTGGTGTTACTTTTTCCTTTGTATATGCGAAAAATTTAAGAACTTGCTAGTTTTGGTGTCACTTTTTCCTTAGTATTGGCAAAAGATTTAAGAACTTGCTTGAATTAATTCTCTGTTTATCTCACTGTTTAAACTCTATTTTCTATTATATATCTGCATTAATATGTTTTTCAGTGACCTTCAACAGATGATTTCATTGAATTCTGCAATTGCACAATGAGTATTCCTTCCTAAGTTTATTCATCCTCTTTGCTAACCCCTTAATTCGACAAATGCATTGATATTTGTGGTTAAATATTTGCCTGAGCTTAAAATAAGCTGCTTATAGGGTTCGTTGTAAGTTCCTGATGCTTGCATTCAAAGCATTCATTCACATTTTCTGCGCCTATAATGCCAGTTCTATCGTTATGGTTATATGGTTTTCTTGATTAAGGACAGGTATTCTTTTGGGGGAGCTCTAAGGTGGCTATTGCAATACTGCAGGCACGATTACTCTTGGCCCTGCTTTCTTGAAATATCATTTTATTTCTTTATTTATTTTTATTTTATTATTATTATTATTATTAAATGTAATAATTTGATGCAATATCTTATGTTCAAGTGTTATAATTCGTGTGTTTCAGGTATAATAGTAAAAAGGGTGAAGGATAGTTGAATTTTTTAGAAAATTAAAGATAAGAGTTGGTTTTAGACTAAATTAAAACAATTAACCGAAAGGACAGTAACAATGGGCCCAAGAAAAACCTAAATTAAATCTTATATGCGATTAGTACACGTAAACTGGCTGTAAGCGCAAATCGAATAAAATCGTGCTCGTGGTGTCCAAGTTGACTTTATATGTAAAATACAGGAATGAGCTTATATGCTCGTAATGGGCATTACATAGTTTGTCCTGCACCATTTAATCGACGGTGGCCTCAACTGGGCCAATTTAAACACATAATGGGGCAAGAAGCGACTCAATTTGACTTGCAGTTGGTTTGTTTACTAAAATGGGCTTTAGGGGGGCCCAATTAGAACTTACATGGTCATAAAATAAGCCCAAGAAGACTATTAATGAGCTAATGAAAGCCCAATTCGAAAATTTAAGTGGCCTTACGCGTTACAATCTCTCAAAACAGTTCGCTACGTAGACTTAATATGGTCCCTTATAGGGCCAAAACAGGCTTAGAATTCGCAAGTCATTCTGTGTAAATGGGCCAAGGTAAACTTCACAAGGCCCAAATATCATTGTTAACTGGCCTCATGTGATCCAACGTTCTGCCGAAATGGGCCCATAATGGGCCTGGCTGGGCCCAACTTGCTGTTGAAATAGGCCTAGCAAGGCCCAATGATTCTGTTGAAATGGGCCCTTAACAGGCCTGAACGGCCCAACATTATTTGAAATGGGCCCTTAATAGGCCTGATTGGGACCAATATAATCTGAAATGGCACTTAATGGGCCTTATTGGGCCCAATATCATCAGAAGTGGGCCCTTAATGGGCCTGATTGGGCCCAACATTATTTGAAATGGGCCAACTAGGCCCAATCATTTTGTTGAAAGTAGTGTAATGGACCTTATTGGGCCTAGCATTATGTTCAATTGGGCAAACTAGGCCCATTCAATTTGTTGAAGACATGCAATTGACCTGCTTGGGCCCAGCATTTGTTGAACTAGGCCCAATATTCTGTTGCATTGGGGCCGACAAAGGCCTAACTTCCATTAAATGGGCCTACCTGGCCCCAGTATTCCGCTGAAATAAGGGCTTAATGGGCCTAAATAGGTAATATAGAAATGGGCTCATTATGGACAACCAACCAGTCTTTTTAGCGGGCCAAGCATGGCCTAAGCCTTTTTAAGCTGCACCGTCTTGATAAAGCATTCCGTTTTAAACGGTCTAAAAGATAAATCATTCAGTTAATTTTTAAATTAGGCCCGAATCCAGGTATTAAACCATTCTTTTCAAAAAATACTCCGCTTTGCCCAATATTTGAAAGTACAATAGGCCTTATTTCAATAGACCCACGTGTTGGCCTAATTGAATGTGCAAGGTTGCTTCATTGATTTTATTTACGAGGCATACAAAAATGGCATAATGAGCCTAGAATAACCGGCTTTGCCGGTTCCATTACAATTGTCTTATCGTTTAATTTTCTTTTTCAAATCAATTAATTGATAGAAATCTGTAAAGCAAACCGCCACACATACAATGCTTCTATACGCAAGCAATACCAGTAATCAGTTAGCTATTTAGCATGTGGAGCACTCTTCAAAGTGAAGCAATTTCAAAGCCATTTAACAAAGCAAGCATTGTTAACAGTTAAATCCTGCATTACAGATAATAAAGAATTACAAACTCATCCACATAGGAAATACAAAAAGAACTCATCCACAAGGCATTTAATACTTTGAGCATCCAATTATCAACTTTCATCATGAAAATGTCGATGTCGATCTACCAGTTGTAATAAAATTTTGTTCCTCTCTCAACAGCCTATCTTAAGACAATCTAAAGAACTTAGTTATGTCATCTTACTGATACGATGACCTTTCATTTTAAACACTCAAAAGAAGTTCTTGTGCAATCGTTTTGCCCTAAACATCACTCTCTTCAGTTAATTGGTTTTTAATTCAATTGGCTTTTTAAGTCCATTCAATCAAACTTAACCAACATATATGATACAACAGCAGGCTCCAAAACCAGAAGCAGACAAAAAGGCAAATACAATCTTGCAATCCAAAAGATTAAAGATTCTATGAATTAAGTAATCAAATACCATCTACGGATGAACAATAAAGTTGGCAAAACTAAGGATTTTCTGCCGCAAACTGTCAGGATGGAAAATAGAGGATAAGGGCATTTGAATTGACTCGTTTTCACCTAATCAGACTCTTTTGTCAAGCCTGCAACTAGTACTTTGTTTTTTTTATGAGATTTGCTTTACGTTTTTCTCACCATTATATAGAGTTATTCATGGGTTAAGTTGGATTAAATTTGAATGAATTCATTCTAATCCAAAAAAATCTTAACTCGGTTTGAATGATTTTAAATGATTTACAAGCGCTGTGAGTTTTTTTTTTCAACTTTTTTTATGAATTGACATTTTTTTTTAATTTTGATGTGAAATAAACAATAAACAAAAAAAAAATGACTACACATCAAAATTATTAAATCAATGCATGATTTTATTTGCAAAAATAAATTTTTTTTTAAACTTTTTTCTGAAATTCACATTATGAAACTAATACAAACAAACAAATATCTCAATGACTAATATCTTTTGATTGCAATAATATACTAAAATTCTCAAAGCTCTAAATCCCAGTAACCGAATCACATTGCTCCAATTATCAATCTAAGTCATGCACTGGTTAATTAAACGCCATTGAAGTGAACCAGCATTAATCAATCAAAAAAATGAATTATCAGCTATTACCAAGATAGAATACTGACTGACTCAGACAAAAAGAATTGAAATTAAGAAAGGGCATATCATTGAGGGCAATAACAGATTGTGCCTAAATGCAATCAAGAGGGTTAAAGTAAGCAAAGATAAATAGCCTTTGAGCAATAATACCTGTATGCTATGTGAAATAAAGTTAATAACACAATACAATATTTATAGTACTCCCTCCATTCCAGATCAAGTGTCCAAAAAAAAAAATTACTCCAAAATAAGTGCCTTTCTAAAACAAACAAGGTAATTTTGTACACTTTATTCCAATATTAGCCCATTTTAATGAAGAAAAAATAGAGTAATTAATAAAGTCCATATTTTTCAAAGGACATATTAATAAAGTGTAAGAGTAATTAATAATTTACTTAATTCTAGGGAAATACTCAAAATGAACATTTAATATGGAATGGAGGGAGTAGTTAATTTTCCTTATGGAAAAACCTCTTTTCAAATTTTGGACCTTGCAACTTATGGTGATGAATTAAGGCAAATTGAATGGAAATATATAGAAACCGACTGTAGACCACATTTTGAACCCTATATAAATGCCATTATTTTCTTGTCTGCTCTCGGAACAAACTAATTAAGTAAAATATTGTTATCCTCAAAGGAGATCAAAGGTAAGATGCAAAAGTTTATTTCAACAAATTGCATAAATTAGGTTATGCAATTAGAAGTTATAAGAAAAGTAAGAATTCAAAGAGCAGGGCATAAAATAGAGAAAAAAAGAAACATAGGAAGACTTAGGGTGCGTTTACTTACAGAAAACAATTTTCTATTTTCTGTGTTCTATTTTCTTAAAAAATTAGAGTATTTATTTTCTGTAGAAAATTTAGAAAACACGTTTATTTATCAATAAATAAAAAATTAGAGTATTTATTTTGTATATATATGTGTATATATGTACATATACATAAAAATATGCATATCAATAAATGAAAAATTAGAGTAATTATTTTCTATATATATGTGTATGTATATACATACATACACATGATGCATATGCACATACATATCAATAAATGTTAAATTAGAATATATATATATATATATATATATATATATATATGTGTGTGTGTGTGTGTGTGCGCGCGCGCGCGCGCGTGTTGCATGTGCATATGTAGATGCATGTACATACACACACATATGTATATATACATATATATGTCTATGTATGTAGAAGTATGTGTATGTGCTATATATATATATATATATATATGTGTGTGTGTGTGTGTGCGCGCGCGCGTGTACGCGCGCGCGCATGTGCATGTGCATATATAGATGCATGTACATACACACACATATTTATATATACATATATATGTCTATGTATGTAGAAGTATGTGTATGTGCATTTATATGTATGTACATACATATGTGTGTGTATGTCTATATATTTGTGTGTGTGTGTGTAAGTATATACATACATATATGTATATGTATGTATGTATGTATGTAAGTGTATATGTACGCATATATGTATGTATGTACATATATCTATATGTATGTATGTACGTATATAAGTATATATATACATTTATGTATGTATGTATATAAGTACATACATATATACGTACATGTCTATGTATACATATACAAATAGATATGTATGTATGAGCATAAATGTATATGTATGTATATGTATGTGTGTGTAAATATATGCACACGCATGTATATATGTATTAAAATGATTTAAAAAATTTAGAAAACATATTTTATTAGTTTTCCAATCTTTTCTTTATTTTAGAAAACTAAAAAATTTATTTTCTATTTTCTATTTTAGAAAATTGACTAAAATAAACATGATCTCTGTTTTCTGTGAAAATTTTTCCTAAAAAATTGTAACAGTTTTCTATAAATGAATAGGCTCTTACCATTTCTAAAGAACATGATTGAACCACAAAATCAAATCAATAGAAGTTCTGCATAGAGCACTCACTTGACATTCCACATTCTTTTTCATTACTTCTTAGTTATTATCAAAATTAGTTCAATATACATGCAAACTACCAAGTTCCATGTCATAATTTTGGGCTTTAACACATCTCCACTCAAATTGCTTTTTATCTTACTTCCAGTTATCTCTATTACATTCTTAAATTATTTACTACTCAAGTATGCCATTAGTTTATTTAAAACATATATATATATATATATATATATATATATAAATTGTTCACATATTGGCACAATGCATTCCCTCAGTGCTATAATATCAACCTTTTTTTTTTTTACCACCAATTGCCTTATTTTAACTCTAAACTCATTTCTATAATTTTAATTCACTAAAATTCCATACATTATGGTTATACCTATTATATTAGTTACATAATGTGAACTTTGTGGCTACTTCACAACCTACACCATTTTACGTCAATTTTTCCTATTCTATATGTCTTATATTAACCTTAATTCCACATTTATACAATCAGACCCAATTAACCTCATATTATTCACATTTACATATACATACATGCATATGTACAAGTATTTAAAATATGTAAAAGGCAAGTGTATGTTTCCACTAACTAAATTTCCAATTTATACATATATCTTAGAATACGAACACATGCATGCATAAAACTTACTTAAATATAAAATATGTATCCAACCACATTAGAAATAATTAAAATTTATGCTTAGATAATCAACTTAAAAATTCAACTAATCACAACAATGACGTCTTAATTTAACACATACGAATTTAACAAATTTCAACTCAATAAAAATGTACATATTGATCTCTAACTTAAAACCATTTTGATGTTTAAACTCAATTTAATTCATCAAAATAACCAAACAAATGTCCATGTTTTGAATCGTTTCAGATCACTATAGCTAATCCAATTTCTTCCTTTTTACGTTTTAGTCACAAGCTTTATTAGTTACTCAAAATATACAGCTAAGTTCCAAGTTTCTCAGTTAAGTTGCACAATATACTACCTAATTCTATTGATCTAATCCGGTTCAAATGCATGCCACGATTTTCATCCCATTTCGTAAGCCTAAGTAAGCAAATTTAATTAAAATAACTTGCATAATTTACTAACTCAAAGCGTTCCAGCAATAACTGCTCATTTGATCTAAAATACTCATAATTACATTTCATTAAATTTCCTTGTATTTTCGGTCTTTACTTAAAAATTTCATTTTTTATTATTGTAACCACATTAACGAATTATAAAGCACCATCATTTTAATCAAGACTTACATTTTATTCTTATTTTTTCTAACAAATATTTCTGGATTCACCAACTTGCACAGTATTTGTACTTAATAATTTCTACACGCCTAAACATAATTTTAGCATACCTCACTAACAATTATATACCAGTTATTTACTGAACTCAGTGGTTATACCAATTTCCACAACAGCAAGCACAAAAATTCCTTAACACCTTGAATTTATTAAGAATCATATGCAAAGGTAAATTTGGTACTGCACATACCATTTTTCCGGCTTGTTGATTTCGTAATCAAAGCTTTCCGTCGGTTGCCGGTCACCGGAGCTTCGCCGGAGATACAGCACCGCCGCCAGTAGGGAGTTAGAATCGCCAGAGACCGACTGGGGTGATCACACGCCACAACGGTCGGCCGTTTAACCGAAATCTATGCCGGAAGGTTTCGGACCCCTCAACCCCGATCTCCTCGTCGGCCGCGAGTGAGGATGATCGGTGGCTATGAGAATGCAGGTCTGTTCGCTAGGAGTCTAGCGGTGCCATTCGTCTCGCCATCCGACGTCGGAAGTGGCCGGAAAAAGGCAGAAACAGTGTACGTTTAAGGAGAGAGAAATCGTGCACACGGATTTGACGGAGAAGACCGGCGTTGGTGGCCGGATTCTGCACCTGTGCAGCCTCCGTCTCTCTTTATCTCTCCCTCCCTCTTCTTTTTCGATCTCCGGTCTCCTTCCCTGTTTTCCGTTCTTCTTTCGTGTTTTCTCTCTGTGCTCTCTCGTTTTCTTGTTTTCCCCTTTCACTTTTTCATTTTTTCGGTTCCCTTCTCTTCCCTTTTATTTTTATTTCTTTGGTGGCTAGATATGCTAATTAATACTTCAAGCGGCAAGGGTTTGCCACATGTCGCCCCTTTAAATTACATATTTTTCATTTAAATACTTTAATTTAATAATAAAATAGTTAATAAATACAAAATTGATTGAAAAAAAGCGTGTAATCAACAGTCATTTTAGACTAGTTAAAAAAAGACACGTAAATTTTAACTGCCCCTATCTTTATTCTCTCTTCTTTTTCTGTTCTCGTTCTCTCTTTCTCTATTCTCTCTGTTCGATCGGAGCTTCTGTGTCACTGACTAAGAAACAACGCCTAGGCAGACGAGCAGCCACCCCAAGCCGACGCCGCATCGCTCCGACACCCACCAGCCACTGCGCCTGAAGTCGTCTTCCCTATCCGTGCAGATCTAGCAACAACGTATCCCGATTCACGGTTTCAACAATAAAAAGATGAACCCTTTTATGAGTAGTAGAAAGTTTTTAAAAAAAGATAAAGCCAGCCTTTTTCATCTTGCCTTGTCCCTTCACTCTCAGTATCCATTAGGCGATAAAAAAAAGCATAGCTAAGTGAACTTGAAAACCAGAAACCAAAAAAAAAACAAAAAACTTGACATTGGCCTCTGCTTCTCAAAGCACTTTGCATGTAGATGCTCATTTGGACCCATAACTCGCCATCTTGACTCACTTTGACCTCATTAGCAACTCAAAACAATGGCCAATAACCCGAATGAACATGTAGTCGAAGATTTTTTAGAGCACAAATACTGAAATCAAGGCTTCGTTTGTTGATCTCTGTGTTGTTTTGTTTGGTTTAAGATGGTTTATCTTCGTTGATTTAAATTACTTTTCTGGATTTTAGTTGGTTATGCTATATTTTGATAATCTCTTGATATCTGTTTGGTTGTTGAGAAATGCAGCTGCTGATTAAGAATATGGAAATGCAGAGTAGATGAGGGCTAGAGCACTTGTTGATTTGTTAATTAATTGATTGATTTGTTGTTTTTTGAGTTATTAAAATGTTAATTAATTTTGTTGGTTTTTTGAGTTCTTGAAAGTTTGATGGATTTACAATATATTGGATGTGTGTTTGGTTTCTCTCATTGTTAGATTATCCACTGAAAATTGAAGGTTTATTCAAAAAAAAGTGTTGAAATTTATACCAAATATTTCCTAAAAAATTATCCATGCATGCTATAATGTCTGCATATCTTACTTTTTCTTTCGAAATTGCAACTTTTAGCAAAACCACGAAAGATACTATGAAATTTTTCATTCCCCCTTATCATTAACCAAAAGTGAAGACTTCAAAATCTTTTTCTTTCTAAGATTGCTTTCTCGTTTTGATTGTCTTTCAAAACTGAATACAGTAGGTATTCCATTTGAGGTATAATTGCTGGGGATTTGGTTTGGATGAGTAGGAGGCAGAATGATGCTTGTGGTTAGAAAGAGGGAATCAAAGAAAAGAGTGTGTGAACTTTTTCTCTTTTCTTCACGCTTCTTTTTATGCGTGAATTGCAGTGTTAGTGCCACTTTAGCTAATTTCATGCCACAATATCATCCAAGGATTTATAATATGTGATTTTATTGAATTAAAGTGTTTAATTGAAAAAATAGTAAATTAATGGAGCGGCTTGACAAATGAATACAACTTGAGCCTTTACATTTTATTGTCCAGTATTGTCCAGCATCCTATATTGACTATTGTCATGTTGTTTCATAGCATGCATAAATTATCTGTAATGCTATTATACACACTCAGCTCCGACTTTGGAAGTCTGGAAAAAATCGAAGTATAAATAGAAATAAAACTTGGATTTTATCTATAAATGAGTCCTTGCAATTGGAATTTAGAAGTGTATTTTGTATCTTGAAACAATGGACATCTTTTGAATTTCTCAAATTTGATCTATAAAAGGTTGTAAGATCTCTATTCTTACTGACAATGGAATTTTCACAACGTGTACACCATTAGTCCATGATAAACTACCAAAGTTGTACCCTGTGTTCACCTGGTCGATTGCAGTAACCGTGATAGTGAAGGTTCTTTTCTTAGTTTTGTCATTGAAAGCCAAAATATTTGGTCTTATTGACACAGTACTGCCAAATGGAGGCTCAATCATTGCTCTGTAAATGGAGTTGGGGTTTCCTACATTCGTGACTATTCTAGTGACTGTAACAGATTTTCTGAGATGAGGTATAGTTACAGAAGGTAAATTAACATCCAAAATGGATGGTTTTTTGGTAGGACAAACTGTGTTTTTTCCTGCTAAACTAGAGATGGCAGTGTTATTGTAGCCCGTAGCACATAGGTACTGCATATAATCAGCTGGACCCATATCATATACAAGACCAGGATCTGCTGCCCCATTCAGGTTCACAATACCTCCTCCATAGTCAAATGGATTAGCCAGCTTTTGAGGAGATCCCTCTGCGAATATCGGATACCCTGAAGGATTATTCTTCCATGCTGCATTGATAATTACGAAAGCAAGAGTCAGAAAAATTCTATAAGATAATGCAGCTAAATGTAACGAACAGAAAGAATACCTGTAGTGACAAGTGCGGACTTAATGGCTGCTGGAGACCAATCAGGATGCAATGCTTTGAGAAGAGCCACAATTCCTGAGACATGAGGAGTTGCCATTGATGTTCCTGAATGCATTGTATATCCACCATCGTTTAATAAATCCAGAGGTGAAGTCGCAGCTAATATGTTCACCCCAGGTGCAGTTACATCAGGCTGTGTCCGCACATACAGAAAAACATAAGTCCGAAATTATATATTTTCAGACAAGAAAAAGTAGTAGAATTTACCTTAAGAATTGCAGGAGCAAGCGAATTAGGCCCTCTAGATGAGAAATATGCCACCTTTGGCAACACAGGCTTGCCCACTATTGTTTTGGAACGGCTCAACTTAACAACAGGAGAGCTGTGTGACCGGATGTAGAAGAGTATCTGGGTTCCAATCTCATAGTCTACCTCAATGCAAGGAAAGTCATCTCTGCATGGCGTTAGTGCATCATTGGGATTCTTGGCAACAATTAAACCAATTCCACCTGCTTCCTTGACAGCTTGAGTAGCACTTGTTACTGCTGTTCGACGAGCCAATGAGGTGAAACAGAGCACTACCTTTCCAGCCACCAAGGTGTCATTGAGTGATAGAGATTCACAAACACTGCAAAAATATAAGTCAGATTTCAAATAGTGAATGAATTAGGCTAGAAAGAAATGCAACTTCTTGATGGAACTACCCTGCAGCATTGGGGTCCAACCCTGTTGATTGTGGGTAGACCACTCCTCTAAAACCAATCTCCTTTCCAGTAAATGTGGCTTGACCCTAAAAGTGTACATTAAATTAGTATCTGACAAGAAAATGGTGGTTGGTGGATTGAGTTTTATGGACTAACCAGGACAGTTTTATTGTTCCCAAATGTTATAGGTGTAGGAAATGCTCGATCCAGGGTACTAGCTGCAACAGTCAAGAGCCAAGGTGCTGTGTTCTGTACAGTAGCAGCCGAAGGTCCACCATTTGAAGCTCCACTAACTACTGTGATGCCTTTGGCTACAGCATGAAAGGAACCTGTAGCTATCCCATCTCGTTCGTCGATCTCTGAGAATAAAGGAATTGACGCCCCAATGGAAAGGGACAGCACATCAACCCCATCATGTATGGCTTGATCAAAAGCCTTCAATATATCAGCAGATGAGCATTGTCCTCCAAGCACATTCCAACAAACCTTGTAAATTGCCAACCGTGCTTGTGGAGCTCCGCCTCTTACAGTCCCATGTGCAAGGCCTTTGTAGCTTACATTGCTAATGATAGTGCCAGCTGCAGTGCTAGCAGTGTGTGTTCCATGCCCGTTGGCATCTCTCGGGGATAAAAACTCGCGGTCTCCAGATGTATTTAGATCCTTTCCATACTCAGCAAGAAATCCATCAATGTACCAATAGGCACCTATTATTTTCTTATTACAATCAACTGCAGCATCAAACCTCATCCCTGATTTACAAACGCCTTTCCACCGAGATGGGATTGGTCCAAGTCCTTCATCGCTGAAGGCTTTAGACTCTGGCCATATTCCTGTTACATCATCCAATTGCTTATTCTATCAGAGATCCTTCAATGCATAAGAGAGAGATTAAAAGAGTCAGAGCATTAACCTGTGTCAAAAACTCCAATAATAACTCCATCTCCCATGGTGCTGTTATGAAGAGCATTAGCATGAGAATTAGAAGGGAGGCCTAAGAAATCCCAACTCCTTGTTGTTTGTAGCTTATGAATTCTATTTGGCATGACTCGAACAACTCCTGGCAATTCTATTTGTTGCAAAAACAAAATTTAGAAATGATCATGCCTGTTTCTATGAAGTATAACAAAGAAGGCTGTAAATTATATGAACCAGTACCGGCAAGATCTTGAGCCTGAGCCTCTGTCAGCTTAGCTGCAAATCCAGAGAAACCATGTCTATAGCTGTACACCATTAAATCTGAGGCTAATTCCTTGCTGCAGAATGAAATTGGCATAAGAAGGTTGTCTGGCAGTATATTGATCATGTTTCAAATAAAATATTTTTGTACCTCCCCACAACATTGGCAAGCATATCATGATGTGAATTTGTAAGGAGCTGAGGATCAAGGCGCTGCTTCCCTCCCAGATAAACAATATGAACCTGTTAAAGATTCCCACATAAATTTATGGGACCAACCCGACTGAGTTCTTGTTTCCATTTTTTGCAAATCAAAATAGGCAAGGAGAAGAAGAAGACAAGTTGTTAAATATATACATACACTGCTAGCTGCCTCCACCTTTGTCACAAAAAAGCCGTGGCCATACACAAGAAATAGAAGATTGACCAGCAAAACAATAACTGGTGTTGACTTGATCATTTTCTTCTGGTAAAGAAAATCAAAGATCAAAAACTTGAAACTGGAAACCAATCTATGCCCAACATGGCTTGGAATGCGATTACCACTTACAAAACATTGAGGCGCTTAATTTGCATGGTTTAGCTGACAGAAATCCAAAGTCAAAGTCTATGATGTAAACATTTAAACCATTTTCATTTGATTTATTGTAGGCAGCAATGGCTAATACCATTAATAAACATATGAACAAACTTAGAATTCTCAGCAAGGATTGGACAGAAAATAATAATAATAATAATAATAATAATAATAATAATAATAATAATAAGCTTTTGAGTTTAAAATCACTTACCTTGCACGTTGTGTTGGTTGAAGATCAATAAGCTTCGTAAAGGGCGATGCTTTTTAGCTTAAGCTAACATTTGTTGGATACCTATGGATATGGAAACAGCAAGATACTTAAAGCATTGACCTTTCTTATAGTGCAAGATTAATACTTTATGTTAAATTAACAGAATCCCAAATAATAATAATAATAATAAAACCATAAGAAGAATGAATAAGGAAGCTTCTTTTTGTTCTCCAAGTATTACACGTATCTGCCTGTAAAACTAAAAGTCAACTAGGATGTTGACTCATAAACAAATTCTTTGCAATGACGATAAGAGTTTGGGGCATTTGTGTTTACTGATTCTTAATAGTTGACTATTATATATGTCTGTCAATTCCTCTGCTGTCCACGGCTTAAATTACAATACAAAAAAAGAAAAAAAGAAAAAAAAAAAAGAGAAAAGAAAAAGCTGATATACATATTAAACTAGCATAACTATAGTTGCATGATAAATATAAAAGAAAAAAGGTTGAAAAAAGTTAATATTAAATAAATTTGTATGCCATGATGCTTTATGTATGTGTGTGCAGAAAAAAGTTCTCATCACCTTTGTTAAAGCTTTGTCAATGTGTTCCTGGAATATAATACACAGAAAAATAAATAAATAAATAAAAATAAAGAACAGTTCGTCGCTATATTTAATTGATTAAATTGCAACACGACTACTACTTTTTTGCCATTCTTTTACTGAACCGTCCTTGCCAGCCATTGAAAAATACATATATAAAAAGAAAATCTGTTTGTAGATGTGAAATGTGAACTGAGCAAGAATTCAAAGCCGAAACTGGTCAATTTTCAGGAAGTTAACAATGTTGTACGCCACAAGGAATAGTCATCGTCTTCTAGAGCAATGCATCAAAGACCATTAGATAGGTTGTCCTTAATCCACCATCCAGTCTAAACATTTCACAAAAGATTAACTAGATACAAAAAGGCAAAAAGAAGACTTGAATTTCTGGTTAGGATTGATTGCATTGGCAATGCGATGGTTTTATCTTTCACGATTGCTATGGATTCACCCGCTCACTGAGTTTCAGAACTCAAGCTAGCATAAGGGGATAACATTCTGATATGCAATATGTACCACTGAGAAAAAAAAAAATAGGCTTGCTCCTGCCTGCTGCTTCCTGATGACTGACACAGAGAGAGCAGCATCAACGAAGTTCACAAATTTGCATTCCGATCCAGTCATTAGCCACCTGCAAGATATCGAAATTAAGTGACCAACTGGAATCACTAGATTCATTCAGTGAAAATATGAGCTCGATGATCACTCAATTGAACTTTAAGAAATGAACAGTAAGAAAGTTGGAAGAAGGCTTCAAGAGGAATGGCAATAAGCAAGAGAGAGAGGGGACTAGAGAGATGGCAAGGTAACATAGAAATGGCATAATGATCAATCAAAATTACCTTATTCAACCTTCAAAAAGCAAACATGGGTTACTTTTGTCTAACAAGTTTGGTCACTAAGCACATGCGATGAGGTGACTGCCATGAACCCAGAGTTCCAAATTGATTCAGAGCTTGCTTCAAAGTGAACCACCCTCTGCGTCTCAGTTATCACCCTAAAAATTATCCTGTTTCTGTCATCAACACCCTTTCTTTGATTCAATATCAGGTTTGCACTTGGCTCAGCCATCGCTTCCTTGCACATCACATCTCTCCGAGTCAACTTTCCCATATTAAAAGCCCCATTTGAGCATCTGAACAACCTTTCTGCGCAGTAAACATCGTCCATCGTGAATGTGGCTCCATAGCTCCTTCCCTATCAGCACATGAGATATGAGCCAGATAATCAAATATCACTCCTTCTGAAGCATTACGTCTAGTATTTTTTTCTACAATGGGCAATCCCGCAATCGGTGCCATGTTGCGACAAGAGCTTGCAGTCATCATCATGGCCTTCTTTGGCTCATTATCATCCACAAAACCAGTCTGTGCTGCAAAGCGCAAAGCTCCAATTTAGCCTGATTAAAAGCAGCTCCAGCTGACAGTAAAGAAAGAAATATATGGACAACAATATGATAAGAGGCACCAAAAATTGTTTGTTTCTTTCATCAACAGCAGCATAAACAGTTCAATGACTCCGGCACTCATATTCAACAGATGGAGCTAAATTGATTAGGTAAAAGCGCTAAATTATTTGGATTTAGCAATAATTTAATCAATTTGGTACAGCAACAGATTATACAATTGGTGAAATCACAATAGAACATGAAACATAATTTATACCTGCAGTTTATGGGCAGTGTCAACATGAGAAGAATGAGAAGCTGCAAAAGGTGAAGTAACATCAATCACAAAATCCCTGTACTCAATTTCAATTCATTAGCTTCCTCCTCTGTCAATACAGTCTCAAATCAATTCACTCTCAAACTCACTGTCCCTATGCAATTAACATCTAAAGTTTTTAACTTCAGATTCTAGATCTCCACTGAAAGCAACCTCTATGAGCCTTTGAGATGGGAGTTTCAAGCCCCTCGCGACCTTTTCAAATTTGAATGTAATTGAATGAAATGAAACCTTGAAAAAAATAAAAGCTCTACGTTTTAAAGCCAAATCTCACCAAAATCATGCTAACTGGATAGGAAAATAATTAAGAACGAACAGTATCCGAGGGCGATAAAGCGCAAAGTGCAAAGTTTATAATTGCAGAAGAAGACTAATTTAGTTACAGTAACAATTGAGGAGAAGCAAAGACAAGGATGTGAACGACTATAAAGGATGTTCATCTGATGTGACGCAAATGATAAGAGCTAAATCAGTGTTTAACGAAAGGAAGTTCACACCTTTGCCATCTCTTCTTCACCATTCCTAAAAGACGTGGAAACAAAATGTATCTTCAAGGAAGAAACAATCCGCAATAATGGAAAGGGAAACCGAGTAGCAACTATACTGAATCCAGTGCATGATTTTAGTTCTGAGAATCTCCAGTAGAGCCAATTCAATTGTTGTTGGGATTAATTAAATCAATAAAATCGATACAAGCATCAGTCCCTTTATAAAGAAAGCAAAAATAATAAGAAATGATTTGATGAAAAGATGCTATACCTTATTAAAAAATTAGGCCGATGATAATGGAATCAAGAGTTATTCAATAAGAGCAGCTTCTTGCGATGTTCGAAGATGAGATGGAATCAAAAGTGGTGAGCTTGAATTTGTCACGTCGTATTGTCTGTATTGCTATAGCATTAGTAATAGCTTGTGCTCTTATGCTTTTGGCCAATAAACACCCTGTCTCTCCCAATAAGGACGATCTTACCCTCCTCTGGACCTCTCTTAGCTCACACTGTTACACCATTTTTGTGTTGTGTCTGCAGTTTACATTTTGAATCTTTACTAGAACCAATAAATGGAACAATAATGGAGATGGGGACAAGAACACAGCACCCATTTGACCTTTTCCATGGACCCAATTAACCCCTCTGTTCTATTACTCTTCCAAATCCAAATTAAAATCCTTCCACTTCATCATAAAAAAAAAAAAAAAAAAAAGCTTTGAGTTTAGATGAAGCTAGCTAAGCTAATCCATCACTAATGCCTAACTTCACTAAAAGTTCACTTTTTCTTTTTCTTTTTCTTTTTCTTTTTTCTTTTTCTTTTTCCCTTCCTTTTATTTTTTATATTTAAAGTTATTCCCATTTCAATATAAAGTTAATCCATCACTAGTTAATAGTTATCCCCTGTTACTGGGATAGATTAAAAAAAATCATCACATTTAATATAATTAATAATTTTTGCTATTTTAATTCAAATATATAATAAAAAATTGTAGTATTAATTAATTTATTATTACCCGTGCTGATAATAATTTTTTAAGACAAATTAAATTTAAAAATAAATACCAAGATTTTATTTTAAATCATTTTCAAAGTAGAATTAGCATTTCAAAAGGCATCAATTTGGATTTGTTTTACTTGTTAATATCTCGAAAAGAAGACCACCTATAATTAAACCATTTCTTCGTACAATATTATTTATTTTATTTTATTATACATCGAGCCCCTAATTTTGAACACCTACAAAATTGCCCCAATAAAACTACCTATGTTGCTTATGGGTTTTGGATAAGGAAATCAATTATAAATATTATGATTTAGAAAGACGTTAATGTTTTACATATATATAGAGAGAGAGAGAGAGTGATATTAATAATAGTTTGGCCAAATAATTTAATCAACTACATAGTTTATGGGCTGATTACGTGATTTTTTATTATCTTATTTGGCTGAAAAAATAATACCTAACGGGGAGTTAGGAAAAAATGCTATCAAAACGCAACGTTCAAATTTCAGAAATATTCTATTATTGTCAATCCAAATGCCTTTTGGGTTTCCACATTCAAAGAGTTCTTTTTTTTAAGGATGCTTTTATGGATTAAAGTTGACAATATGCATGCTTTCAAAAAAAAAAAAAAAGTTGACAATATGCATTATTAATAATAATAATAATAAAACACTTGGAGCAATAATTTTATTATATTCTTTTTATAAGGAAAAATTGGAACAATTCAATCTTTAGTTTGTCGAAAAATTCTTAATAAATAATAAAACAATTATTTATATTGCAATGGATATCAATGAAAAAAATTCTTATTCTCATCACAATCAATATATATATATATATATATATATATATATATATATAAAATTGGAGATATCAATGAATTAAAATTTTTTCGTAGTCACGATCTTATATTGCACTGAATTATATATATGTTAATTAAAAAAAAATCGCTTAAACAAAAAAAAATCCTACTATGATTATTTCCACATTATTACCAAAATTACTTCCATTGAAATTTATATGTATCTCGAATTAAATTCAAAACATGGGGTGGATTTCGTTTCACACGTAGGCTACTTTCTTTTTTGGCATAATTTATTTTATTTTAGTTGTGCAAAATACGAAAAAGAAAAATACACTTATTATAGTATTACTATATATTTATATAAAAAGAAATCGGACAAAAAAAAAAAAGACAATGGTCATTCTCAAGACAGTGTAGGGGTATAATTGGCAGTTAAGAAGTTATTGTAATAAGCACTCTTTTATTTTTATTTTTAAATATTATGCTATTTTCTCTCTCTCTCTCTCTCCGTGACAAGAACTATGAGAGCAAACATAATTACAGCTTGCCCACTCTCCTAGTGATTTTGATTGGATTGAGAAAGCTGAAAGCACGAAAAGCAACAAATCCATTTTCCAATTTTTTTCATATTTAGGAAACGATCGACTTCTGGCATTATTTTTGTTTTTCTCTTCCTCTCTTTCTTAGCAATGGGCTCTTTTGTTTTCTCCTTGTAGCGTCAACAACTTCGAGAAAGGAGGAAGCTTTCTTCAAGCTGAAGCTTACAGATAGTTAGATTGAAATGGGTTTGAGCAGACCTCATAAGCCCATTAATGGATTCTCCACCAGATGGGTTTATGTGTTCTGCATTGCCAGCTTCTTTTTGGGTGTTCTTGTTGTCAACAGGTCTGTTCCTACCCTTCCCTTCCTCTCCCCTTTCTGTAATTCTCAAGATCTTGCCTTTGGAATGCTTTGCTGTTAGATTTGCTGCTCCGTCTTACAAAATTACAAACTTAACAGTTTTCTTTAAGTTCTTTTTTTGCTGCTTTTGTTCCATTCACACGGTATAAAGAATTTCAGATTGTCCTTTACAAAACCATGTGCATGTGAACTTTCTTTTTAGATTCTAGCCGTTGGTCACGGATTTCAGGCTTTCTCTAGGACCCATGTTAAAAAAAAGTCATGGCTTTTCCCCTTGCGTGTCCATAATTTTGCATTAGATTATATGTGGGGGTGGAAAACCACCTATGATTTTGTTACATGAAGATGAACGAATTGGTAAAGGCGTGTGGTTATTGGAACTTGACTTCTATGTGCCAGATTTGGAGAAGTGAAGTTGATCTAATATATTGTATTTTGCTTTGGACGGGAATGGGGTTAGTTGGTCTCAACTAGAAGAATGGAATCCTCAATGTGGAGCATTCGGCTTACTTTTTGCACAGAAGGTTGATTTTATAGTTAGTTAGTAAGTTTATTAACTTGTCGAGGCTTTCAAAGAAGCTCGTAAACTTAAAACTGATAATCTTTCAAACGAATCTTACTAGGTAGTTTTGAGTATTGCCAAGTCGCTGAAATAATTGGCTTGGGCATCGATGGTGGAACACGAGAAAATGTCTCCTGCATTTCAATGACTTCAACAGATAATGGATACAAGCTAGCACTGTAAAGTGGTTTTAAGCTCTACCTTGCACAATTAATGTGCTTTGAGATATTTACGTGTTGTATTTTCAGATAGAAATGCAAGAATTATGAATAGTTAAAGAAATAGATAAGCTTTAACCTACCTTCATTTATAGATCAGCTATCATTGAAGGTACTGGTTTTACATTCTGATGGCTTTGGGAGTCTTTTTGGGGTCTTCCTATGTCAATTTTGGTTCGTTCACTTTTCTCAGAAGAATTCACTTGATGGGGATCAGTAGAGCTAATGCATTGTCCATACCACCTGCGCCACAAGATTGCTGATGTTTCTTAATCATTGAAATTCTGTATTTTTCTTGGTTCAGCTAAGTACATACTAGTTGCATGAAAGGAAACAGCGTCTAAACATGAAAAGCATATGAATTTATTTTTAGAAAAGAGGAACAAATATTACCTTTCTAAGTACAAACTGGTTGTGCTTCCAATGAAGAGATGAATTATAAATATTACAATTCTTGCTCTTGTTCAGCTGACGGTAAACATTAGAATGCAAAATCATGGTTTTAACTGCTGCATCTTATACTTGTGCATTTGATGGCTCATGAGTCGTTGCTATTTTTTGCTTTTCTCGGTACGACACATTCAACAAAGCTTTTCTTTGGTTCATCTGCTTTTCTTGGTACTGGCATTTAACCACTGTCGTGGTTATCTTTGTTAGGTTTTGGGCTATCCCCGATCCAGCCAAGGTGGATGAGGAAGCTTCATCTCTGAAAGAACACCAATCAAAGTTGTCTCATCCGGTAGTTAATTGTGAAAAGAAGGTAAGTCATCCCAGTAGAAATATTCCATCATATGCTTCATCATCTGTAGTATTACATGCTAATTATGCGATTTATGGTTTGTACAGGAGACCTCTATCCAGGCAGGGGACATCCTTTCTCAAGTTTCTCAAACTCATGATGTTATCTTGTAAGTGTTTTTAAGCATGCTGACCATTTCTAAAGTATTCTGAGCAACTTCCTTGAATTGTTACTTTTGAATTATGCATTATAATTTTTGTGTACGATATTGGAGCATGTGATACATTTATTTTGCATTATAACCTTTGTGTGTGATATTGGAGCATGTATACGATTCAGGTGTTTGTGTGATACATTTATGACCATTGTTGCAGGACACTAGATAAAACAATTTCTTCATTGGAAGTGCAGCTGGCTGCTGCAAGAGCTGTCAAAGCTGATAATGAAGAAGGATCGCCAATGGTCACAAAATCTGGAAATGAGCCCTTGAAGAAGCGGCAGAAAGTGTTTTTTGTTATGGGTATAATTACAGCATTCAGCAGCAGAAAACGAAGGGACTCAATCAGAGAAACTTGGATGCCGAAAGGTAACCAGTCTGTTGATTGCAACATTAATAGATGTTGCAACTTGCAAAGTAATGCTTACTCTTTTTTGGTTGTTGCTTACTCTAGGAGAGGAGTTAAAGAAGCTGGAAACAGAGAAGGGTATCATAATACGATTTGTAATAGGACACAGGTGGGCTTAGTTAAAGCTGCAAGTGATGAGCATTCTAGCTCACAATTATATATTTACAAATACTTATGCTTTTGGATATTGTGGCTGACAGTGCATCGCCAGGTGGTGTTTTGGATCGTGCCATCGATGCAGAAGAAGAGCAGCACAAGGATTTTCTTCGGCTGGTAAGCTACTGGTTAAATTCCCTTGGATCTGATTGACCATTAATCTTCATTCTGTTGGATGATCACCATTCATTCTGACATGTAGCATCACTTTAGCTATAAAAGCTTTCGTAAAACCAGATCATTAGTTTCCTTCACTGCATTTCCTTTCCCAGATCTCAAGAAGAAACTTTAGCTCGCTTAATTCTTTACTTAAAAGCAATTTAATTTTGGCTTAAAGGATACTTGTCAAGAAGCTGATACTATTTGAAAGCCAAAGGTATACAATAATTTGATGCGACTTCCTTTTTGGTTATGGCATATGTACTTATAGTAACTAATCTTCCAAAACTAAAGCCAAAAGTGTAGTATTTGGTTTATGAATGAGGTTATTCAGTAAATTATTTGACAAATTTTCAATAGCGTCTATAACACATCATCAATGAGATTATAATAAGTTACCGTTGTTCATGTTGCAGAATCATATTGAAGGGTATCATGAATTGTCATCAAAAACACAAATATACTTGTCAACTGCCGTTGCCAGGTGGGACGCTGACTTCTACATTAAAGTTGATGATGATGTACACATTAATCTTGGTAAGTTAGCCCCTCAGTCAGGAAAAGTGTACAATGCATTTGATTTCATTAGATTGAATTGATTAAATTGACCTGCAGGTATGATTGGTTCTACGTTGGCCCGCCATAGATCAAAGCATCGTGTTTATATTGGTTGTATGAAATCTGGACCTGTCCTATCACAAAAGTAAGCGGTCATTCATAGTGAAGTGCTGATTATGGTTGGTTCACATTCTTGTTTTTGGCTGCTATTATTTATGCCTGCCTTCTATTTGCAGAGGCGCTAAGTATCATGAGCCAGAATATTGGAAATTCGGCGAGGAGGGTAATAAGTATTTTAGGCATGCGACAGGACAAATATATGCAATTTCCAAAGATTTGGCTACATACATTTCAGTGAATCGGTAAGGTTTATGCGAAATCATTGTTCTCTTCCAGTTATACGCTTGAAGACTGATCTGCTATCTCCAGGCACATACTTCACAAATATGCAAATGAAGATGTTTCACTGGGATCTTGGTTCATCGGTCTTGATGTTGAGCACATAGATGATCGAAGCCTCTGCTGTGGAACTCCACCTGGTAAGAATCACGTAGATAATATTGATGAAATTTGATTTGAGATTTGAAGACAAGGGTGAGTTGTTAATGGTGTGGAAGTTTTTGTGATAGACTGTGAGTGGAAAGCTCAAGCGGGGAATCCATGCGCTGCATCATTTGATTGGAGCTGCAGTGGTATCTGCAAATCAGTGGAGAGAATGGAGGAGGTACATGAGCGGTGTGGGGAGGGTGAGGGAGCAATCTGGCATACAAGTTTCTGAAAGCTTTCAGCTTGTAGGTGGGTGTAATATAGTTGTGAATGTGTGATCAAGGGTGTGACTAAGAACCATACCATCTGCCCGATTTTTGCCATTTCATTGATGCCTCGGACAGTTGGTGCATAATTAAATTAATTTCTTGCACATACAGATTGTCAAGCCAGAAAAAGATCAGAAAAAAAAAAATCATAGTTGTTTGTTGATAATCCAATTAAAAAAAAGAAAGTGATTTTAACACCAAGCAGGACAATAATTATTCTCTTTTTTTTTTGTCAATAAATATAAATTAGAAGGAAGCAAAAGGAAAAAAGTAATAATTATTGTCTGGCATTCCATATGGAATATATTAAAATATGCATAAAGCATATAAAATAAGGTTGTTGGATGTTATGCTGTATCATTGTTTTCATCCACTAATGGTGATAAACCAAAATGCATCAGCGGTGATGCGAACGACAAATAGTATTATTATTAGTGGTAAAGGGTATGGATGTTATGGCCCAACCATCGCAGATTAATTCATACAATCCATTACTTGTACTCCAAAACAAACAATTTTGATAAATAAAACTTACTAAGAGAGCGACACCTATGCCTATCAATCCCTTTAAACTCATGTTTCATGTCAACTCTAAGCATAGTGACTCAATTATTTATGCAACTACGTTTTTCTATATCCTAAACAAAATAACAATTCTAATCTTATTTCTCACTTTTAATTATTTCTTAACTTAAAATTATTGGTACGTTGGTGAGTTTATTCATTATCTGCATATATATATTTTTTGGTTAATGTGGCAAAATACCATTGGTTTAATACATGAACAATTTCATTTCACGTAGACAAACTAAAATTAGGCTAAATATCTGCAACAATAATAAGTCTTCTTCCTCTTCTTATTTTGAAGTTAGTGGTAATGAAATGCGTCTTCCAATACGGCGCCGGTTTACATATCCATCTACAAAGTCTACCCACTAGTGCAAATTAGGCGCTGTGACATTGACACATCAAGTTTACTGATCCTTCACGTGAAAATTTTAACAAATCAATCAACCATATCATTATTGGACGGTCGGAAAATGATTCAATGCTAATTAGGAATTAAAAAAAAAAAAAAAAGATATAGTCAACAGTCTTTTTCATATAAAAGTGGTTCAAATCAAAAGTCTAAAGGATATTACATGATTGAGCGAAGAGGAGAGGAGGCTGAAGAGAGTTTTCACACAGCACATGCACCTGCTTCATGCCTTAATATATAACTTGTAATAGTAAAGTTATGTGAATCATTTGATTGTTAGATTAGATATGATATGAGTCCCGACTTAATTCCATTACTCATATATACTATACTCTTTCTTTCTTTCTCCAATAAAATGATCGATATTCGATATATAACACCATGTGCAATTCGTCATGTTTTGCTTCTAAAACTAGTACTATAATTTACTTATCAAACTTTGCTATTAAACACCTAACCCTACATTTCATATAAATGCACCCATTACTTCTCTAAACTCACAAATTGCACAATATATAATTAAAATAAAAGACACCAAATATATATATATGTTAATTTTTTGGGTCAAATTTAAAGAGAAAAACATATAATAAACATAATTAAAAAGTTGTTTTCGTCTTTCAACCTTTTTGATTGACCTAATTCATTTCCCATAAATAAAATGCATAAAAAAAACGAGGTACATACATCCGCCATGGTCGGTCTAAGCATTTTTCTGTTCACTTTGTGTAGCTATATTTCATGGTATTTAGTATCTCTATTTATTAATGCTTGCATTATACATCAAAAAGAAAATGTTGTTAATTATTTTGTATAATTAAATGAACGATATGAACGCATTGATCTATATTTATTGAGCATACAATCAAAATATCAAAATATTAAGTATGAGTATACATAATGCGAAAATCAAGCTTATGGATATAATTGAGAAACAGACAGAATATAGAGTTGAACAAAGTAACTGTTACGTAGATTAGGCAAGAAAAGCCAAAAATCTTCCTTCAAATTCGTAACAACCTAATTGTTTCTGGTGGATGCTGATGCTGATGCTGATGATGCCTCTGGCTAATCTTGAAGAACTATGAACCAAAACTTGGATAACTACTGCTCCTCTACAGCTGCTGATGATTTATCCATTCATTAATTGTTATATTATTACAAGGCAAAGGCAGGAATTGAAGGTGAGGATGCGTTCGGTGGGTGGCTAAAGTAGAAGACTTGCTTGCATTATTAAATGCCTTAAACCCTTCAATCAACCATCTAAGCATACCCAAAACCAAATCCCTTTTCCCTATATTACTGCAAGTGTTATTTTATTATTGAGTATAATTATATATAATTAAGAGAAACTTTTGTAATTCAAATAGGTTGAACGTGATGCCGCGGAGTGCGGAGCCCAAAATGACTGAGATTAACCTTCAGTTTATTAAGTCTGACCAACTGCGCTATATATATATATTTAACACTAATATCAAAAGGTCAAATTGGAAATGGCCATATCCGTGTCAAACTAATAACCATTCAAGTCAAACTACTACATTTGACCATTTTAGTATTCAGCTTATTGGTTTAATTAGGATGAATAGTAACAATTTAGGACTTCACCGATGTCAATTACTTCATTCAACCTGTTCATCTAATTTTATAGTCTAAAGAAAGCTCCACAGCACTGTTTCTAATTTGAAAATTCCACTATTCTCAATAATAAAATAAAATTCGGATTTATAGATTTAAGAATTCAAAACGAATATTAGAAGGACATACCAAAAAAGAAAAAAGAAAAGCTAAAAACAAGATTTTGAATATCGGAGTGAAAGTGTTGATATCACTTTCTATATTTCTTGATGAGGAAATGAAAGTAAAAGAATAACAGCAAACGTGAAAAATGAGAACGCGGAGACCACAGACCATAACATTATAAACATACATTTTTATATGTATGTGTGATATGTGATGATATCAATATTATATCATATTATATATATTATATCAAACTCTTTCCCCCCCTCATCACATTCATTCCTTCATTTCTATTTCCATTTTCGCCACGCAAACCTTAACCAATATCTCCCCTCTCTCTTTCCCTCTCCCTCTCTAAACGACATCGTTAATTGCCCGTCTCTGATACAAACAATCTAAGCTAAGCTACCAACGCTTAACAAAGGTTAAAAAAATCAGCTGGTCCTACGGCAATCTATAGTATACGTCTCCCTACCGCTTATCTCTGAAATCCTTATCCGTAGCAATTACCATTGTTTTGTCATCTTCTTTAATTCTCTGCTGCCGCCCATAATCTTTATCTCTTTATTCCTTTCCCCTCCTCTTCCTCCTCCATTGGTCCTTTTTTCTTTATTCTCAATTTAAGGGAAGTTTGTTTTTTCAAGGGGGTTTTTTTTGCTTCTCTCCCTTCTCTGAAACCCTCGAGGATTCGCTGTGCTTAACGCGTTACAGTTTCGGTTGAATCGAGGGTTTTTCTTTTTCTTTTTCTTTTTTTCCCTTTTCTTAATTTATCTGGGTTGTGTTTAGATTGCTGGGTATTCCTTGTATTGGAGCTCTTTTTATTGAGAGGAAAAGTCAAATGGCTTTGTGGTCGATTCTGTTGGAGATTTTGAAGAGACCCACTATTGGGGATATCCTCACTGACCTCATCAAGTTTATGATTCCTTTGTGGGTTGCTGTTGTTATTGGAGTTCTCGTAGGATGGGCATGGAAACCCAAATGGGCAAATTGGGGTCGAGAAATGTTGGATTTTTCTGTACCCAAGGAATTTGCAAAAACTGTAGCTTTACCCTCATCTTCTTCTATCCTTGCATTAAATTCGTTGAAGATTCAGCTGCCCGGTTGCATCTCTTGGATTGCTGACAATGGGATTCAAAAGTATTCTTCCCCGCCGCCGCCTAGCCTTGACGCGGATTGCAGGTTTGTGACTTTTATTGATTCGTTGGTGGTATTAACAACTATGAAATAATAAATTTTTAAAATTTGATTGGTGTTCGGTTCTGACTGAATCTTTGGGCTTTGCTCATCGTTTTTTACCCTAACCCACCCCAATTCTACTGGCAGTTTATCACGGTTGGCCAAGGGAGAATCGAGTATCGTGAACCAAGATGATTTAGAGCATTTAAGTAAGCTTGTAGAAGAGAAAGATGGAGGTCCTGCTTGGATTCAAATGATGGATCGTTCTACCCCAACGATGAGCTATGAAGCTTGGCGCAGAGACCCTGAGGTTGGTTCCTTTTCTTAAATTCCACTTGTATCTTGTCTTACGCATTTCAGCTACTACCAGTGTTTCTTGTTTTAAAGCTGGTGAGTGCTAGAGTTAGGCAATTCATTTGGCTTATTGGATTGTTTTCACGGATTTGCTAGACCGGTCCTCCCCAATATCGCAGCAGAACTGTTTTTGAGGATGCCAATCCTGAAATGGTGAGGGACTTCTTTTGGGACGATGAATTTCGGTTGAAGTGGGACGACATGTTGATACAAGCTTCCATTTTGGAGGAGTGCCCTACCACTGGAACCATGGTCGTCCAGTGGGTACGCAAGGTGGGAGATTACTTCCTCACATCTCTATATTGCAGGAAATGTTTTGTTTTGATTCCCTCAAGTGCTAAATTTATGTCACTCCTTTGTGGTACAGTTCCCCTTCTTTTGTAGTGATAGAGAATACATCATAGGCCGGCGAATTTGGGAATCAGGTCGACTGTACTACTGCGTTACAAAGGTACAAGAAAGGCTCTACAATCTTTGATATGTCTTTTTTTATTTCTGGCCTGCTGGTTTTAGCGCTATTCTCTCCTCACTGGGTGAGGAGTTCTCAAACAGTTCTCATTTTATGTTGATTATGCTTCAGCTAGGGATGTATTTTGAATGTTATTGTTTTGTATCTAGCGTTAGATAATATTGAGAATGTTTATCTGTTAAATCTTTTGAGAATGTTTTCCTAAGAGTTGCATCAGTTAATGATGGCAGTCACATGTTGTTTACTGGTTAATTAATTGTTCAAGTCCCTGAAATTGTGTTCAATTCTGTCGTACCACAAATTTGTGCACCAGGAACGGTTTTTGTGGTTGAGGTTTGAATTTTTCTCATTGTTGTGGGAGTCCCTTTCTTCATTAGTCGGGTCGGTCTTGTTTGATTGAGATCGAATTGTATTGTTTTGGTTTAGTCTTATCATACAACTTTTATTGGCCCAAAATTTAAGTTAGTAATCTGTTAGTCTTTTTTTACATTTTTTTAGGGAGTTCCTTGCTCTTCTGTGCCCAGACGCAACAAACCAAGACGTGTTGATTTGTACTATTCAAGCTGGTGTATTCGTGCAGGTAATGATTTTCTTCCATGTTTTTTGATTCCAAACTTCTTTTTTCCCTTTTTATAACTGTTCAGTTGTGGCTGTATTGCCGAGGCTTATTTATGACTAAGATGAGCATCTGTTGGTTGTGACCAGTTGAATCAAAAAGAGGGGATGGTCAGTTGACTTCTTGTGAGGTGCTACTGTTCCATCATGAAGACATGGGTATTCCTTGGGAAATTGCAAAGCTTGGAGTCCGGCAGGGTATGTGGGGAGCTGTGAAGAAGATCGAGCCTGGTTTACGTGCATACCAGAAGCAGAGAGCAGCTGGAAGCCCACTTTCACGTTGTGCCTTTATGGCTCAGATCAACACCAAAGTGAGCTCAGACTACCTGAGGTCTCTAGAGAGTAATACTACCGATTCCTCGGAGCTTGATACTCGGGATTCACCCAAGAAAACAGGGGGAAACATACCTAGGCTTCTGGTGGTTGGTGGGGCTATTGCTATAGCATGCAGTCTTGACCGGGGCTTGTTGACGAAGGCAGTTATATTTGGAGTAGCTAGACGATTTGCAAAAATTGGAAGGAGGTTGTGATTCAGGATATTTTTTGCATGATCCCCGAGGTGACAGCCAAAGTTGAATGGAGTTACAGGGAATTGAGAAATTGTTGGATGAAGCATCTCCTAATTTGCTCCATTTGCCACGGAGCAGACGTTTTAGATTCATTCTTACTTGAGCGTAGAGCATTTTGTGCAGCTTAAGATGAGAAAAAGAGAAATGATCATTATAGTTGTATTCATGAAATTTAGAAATGTGATCAAAGAATCCTGAGCTGCTCAAATAACAGAAACATTCAGGCTTTTTTTGTTGTTATAAACGTTGTTGTTTGTTGTAGCAAATTCGATTTCAAGAAAGTGAGTGGGAAGATGGCATGTTGCACGACCCATAAATTTTGGGTGGTAATTGGAAGTATGAAAGTTAAGGTGAATTATAATTTAGGTGGAGTAACTACTTATCCCAATAATGGCCTTATTTGAAGAAAAGGTGGTCATAGTAAGTTGCGATTTGGTAAATATGTATGGTTTGAATGGCACAAAATAATAAAAACAGATAGTTGATTATTAGAAAATGAATATGGGATGGGTGGCTTATAACGCAACCATTCTGCATTACTTTTGTTATGGTGGTGGTGGGTGGCTTGACATTTTCCACTTTTCTCACAAGCATGCATTTAGTTTATTGAAAAGCAGTCATTCATTCTTTGAATTTCAAGTTTGCAATTTCTTATGTTTGGATCTAAATCATTTTGCATCACAGCCAATGCTATTTTGACCTCAGCCTCATGCTATTCATATTCAGATCTCTCGCTGGCAGTAGCAGCAGCAGCAGAAGACATGACCTGACCTGACCTGACCAAACCTATCCTACCTCTACATGCTCTCTTTTATTAACATCTTAATTTGGTGAAATGTGAAAGAATAATTCTAAATCAGAATTTTACTTAAAATTAATTAATTCTGAATTAAAAAATTTCCATGTCTTAATTATTCATATTTTTTACTTTCTAAGATTGAAATTAAATATACTCTTAATTCTCCTGAATATGTCTTTCTTGTTGATGTACCGTTTTCAACTCTCAACCCTCTCCATATTGCCAACACGCATCAACCCAACCCCCGAACCATTCATTCAAAATATAATAACAAAGGATGATTATATTAATCAAACTATCTCCTTTTTTACATACTTTTGGATCAATCAAAGAATTCCTACTTCTTACAAAATATATAATAATTTCTCAAAAAAAGCAATACGATCGATAGATCAAGCGACGATACGACGCACTTCCGGTTCATATAAAAATCAATACTTAACAAGGGTCTCGAAACAGTGAAGACCGTCAAGCTCCAGAGCAAACCTCGGTGTTTTGCTGGGCGGTGGATGTTGCTGTTTTCCAACACCGGCAGCGGCAGATGGTGAAGAAGAGTTAACCTCCGGCTTCAAATTACGAGTGGCGGTTATAGGAGGAGAAGAAAAAGAGGACCTGATTGTGTGGCCTAATAATTCAGCACAGAGTGCATCGAAGGAACTAAACATGGAATTCATGATTGGTAATTTGAAGATTGAAGGAAAGAAAAAGAAATCTGAAAAAGAATATGAATATTGATGATGGTGTGAGTAAAATAAGGAAAGCCTTTATTTATTATAGCATAGAGTTGAGAGGTTGCAGGAGAAAGAAGAAAGAAAGGCTTAAATAGGGGAGGGATTTGGGGATGTTTTAGCTTTCCGAAGTTCCAAGTTGCTTCGGCATTCAATTTCCTCCTCTTGGAGGGATTCAAAGCGTGTAAGAGAAACACAGCTTCCCTACACATACCCCACGTTCAAGTATTAACCTTTTGACTTTGACTTTGACTATTGACGCCGTCTACTTTTTTATTTTATTTTGTCTATTCCATGTTGTGCCACCATCAACGGTGCATTCCATGCTGTGCCACGCCACCATCAACGGTGCATCCCACCATCATCCTCATTTGCTTGTACCACAATTCATAAAAGAAAAATTACAAAATTGCGGCGTAGTGGACAAGTGGGCTTGAGTTTGTGTCTTATCTTATGTTCCTTTAATTCCTAATTTCCGCTGATTCCATATTCTATCATCCTAATTATATAAAGCTGAGACTAAAAGCAGTTACTATTACGCTTTGATGAAGGCTTTAGACTTCCGGCAGAATAGTTCAATTCTTAAATGGCGAGGTTTGCAGTGCTATAGAGCTTCATGCTTTTAAGATTTTTTTCTCTTTTTCTTTAAAAAAAAAAATGGAAATCCCTTGCAGATCTCTTTGTTTAAGAGTTTGTTTGCCCTCAATCTAGGTTTTGGCTGTATAAATGAATTTAGGCTAAATGTACAATTTTTGCCCCTAATATTTTTATTTTTTTCAGACGAATAAATTTTCTCTCAATATTTATTTTGAAATAAATTTATTTTTAATACTTGTAAAATGAAAAATTTTTACTGCTGCCGTCAATTTTCCGATAATTTTAACCGTTAATAATTAATTGACAGCTAGTTGAATACGTGTCACGCATTTATTGGACACTTGAATCAAACGTTTGGATGTTGGAGATGCATTTTTGCCTATAACGTTTTTTCAGACATGTAAATTTACCCCTAACGTTTATAAATTGAGATATTTTTTTTCTACCGTCAATTACCGATAGTTTTAACCATTAATACGTTAGTAAATTGCTGACGACAGAAACAAAAATTTTCCGTTTTACAAACGTTAATACATAAATTTGCTTCTAACTTTTGTAAAATGGAAAATTTTTATTCAGATAAATTTATACCAAAATAAACGTTAAAAACAAATTTATATATTTGAAAAAACAATAGAAGTAATAATGCACTTGTCAATGAATTTATATGTGTTCATTGTAATTTCTAGATAACCTCTGTGGTTGCAGGGTCCAGGTCCTGTATCTCTTTTTTCGATTCCCTTCTTCCAATTGCTTTTCCATTGGCTGTGGTGCCAAAATAGGGCTGAGAGAAGTTCAAATGGCTGACTAGAATTATATTCTCTTCGTTACTGTTCCCATAATTAATCTTGTTTATGCAATCATATGCTGTAAAACTATACCGTATTGTGATTTAGGATGTTTGCTTGTAACTCGAGAGAAATTAGGAAAGATAATTTTAGAATAGAATAGAAACTTTTGAGTTGATCCCATATGGCAATGTTGTATGTTTCCGTGCCTCTCCTCTTGCTCGGGACATTGGCCATTGGTTTCCTTGCCAAACTATAAAAATGACTCAAATCTTTGATTCTCTTCCCTTCTCTCTCTTCTTTACAATATCTGATATTTTGGAATTTTAAGGGGAGGACTAACATGTCAAAATATTTATATGAATAACTATTATGCTTGAACCTTGAACCACACAAGTATATAAGCATAATATTTCATTCTTGCATTGAATTGACATTAGTCTATGATATATTCTTAGCAAGTGTGGGTGTGCATTAAATAACTTTTTCTATTTCCTCCTAAAAAACTGTAACATAATTATTTACAATGAAGAAGATTGAAATTTTAAATATATTGTAAAAATTTCAGACACTAAGCAGTCTTAAAAAATTAGAAAATTGTTAGCTTCTCTTTTAAATAGATGAATAAGAAGAGAAATGGTTTAATTTCAAATTCATTTTAAAGGTGGCTTTGACAAATTGAAACACGATAATTATTATAAATTACATAAATCTTAAGTGCACGTATAAGTTCAAGTAAAAATGAAACAAAAGAAACCCTGCTCGCTAATTTTGAGGAGATTCAACCGTTAATTACTGCCACAACTATATCCATATATGATGAAAACTTGGACAATTTTAACCGCTTATCTATTACAGAATATATGAGCAATCCATCCGCGTCATCCTTAAGGCTTGGGGAGCTACCTCTTAAAAGCTAAGGATCGTTACATATACGAGTCTCGTTCAGTATAATTTTATAAAATGCCAATCAAAAACCATAAAGACTATCTAAAAAAATTGAATAGATACCGTTAGTTAGTTCCACAACCAGAATAAACATCATAATATCTCTTCTCAGGGGTAACAAAATTTATGAAACAAATAAATTAGACCCGAGTAAAATTAAAATTAAAAGAATAAAAAGGCTATCAAGTCCCTATAAGAAATTCACTCACCGAAAACTTGAGTATTGGTCCTGAAACCAAGCTATTCGTGAGTATGCAGCTTGGCTGCTCAAGTTGGAATGTAATTCAATGAAATACGTCTGAGCTTTGGGGGTAGAAAGAAAGATGCTTACTCTTGTCCAAATTCGAAAGAAAGAACCTCCTCTGAGACATCCAACAACTCTTCGACTTCAACTTCTTTCGCCTCATATTCCTCTTCTTTGTCACTGGCTTCTCCATCCCTTAACTTCTGCCTCTCCAATTTTTCTTCCTCATGCAACCGTTTCCATTCATTGACCCACGTATCCCATTCATCCTTCAACATTCTCCTCTTCTCCCGATCCTGCTCACTCAATTGCAGTGATACGTCCTGGTCCTCTGCCTCATATTTCTTACTGTACTTCTTCAGATTGTTTGCTATCTCCTCCTCTTTTTCAGGACTCAAGAAGGATGGTGGCCTAGGGCGCCACAAGAACTGTAACACATAATACAAAATCAAGAATCAGAAGTGGATTCAGTACCACACAAGAATTGCCATATCCACAGCACTGAACAAAGGAGGAAAATAAGTAACAGTTATTTCACAAATCAAATTATATGTCAGATTTGAGGTGCAAGAAACGTCCAAAAGACATTGTCAGCAAATCGTATTACACCAGATGGTAACATATTACTAAATCTGTAACCCAGCCACTGTATCAATAAATAAACAAAACAAGCAAATAGATAAAGCATCAAATCTAGTGTCAATACACTCTGCCAATTTTCCAATTAGTTCAAAACAAATAGCCAAAGCTAACCACCATGCGATTAAAATGAAACTCAAACAACAAGAAGTTTACCTGGAAGAAATGATCCTTGAGTATCCGATAAAGGAGCTTCCCATTAAATGACCAAATATTGAATCCATTTTCCATTTCATGGTGAACTGAAGTCACTGCAGTTGCTACATACCTGTAAATGCAAAACTAATATCATAACAATAGCACATATTCAATAACAAAGAGTTCAATTTGCTCTCAAGAATCAAGACAAAAACACAACTTAAAAATTCACTTTTGAGGAAGGAGAAAAAGAAAAAAAGAACAAGTACAGCACTAGTGTACTTTATCATTTACAATACAAAGCCAAACTAACGATCAAAATACCACTACCGTAGATCCTACAAAATATAAGTAAATACCTTCCAGTAGGATCCCATTCAATATCTGTTGCCATAAAATGCTCTGTTGTTGCCATAGTCTCAAGCTCATCAACATTAAAGAATTCCAACTGTCCATTGAAACCCTTCAGTCCAGCAAGTATTATGTAGTGGCCAGTAGGTGACCAGAAAAGAGAATTAGCCTGTTTCCCCTTGAGAGTGGTCAGCTTTGACACCCGCCCACTATTATGGGCAGTCCTCATTGTGTAAAAACTTATGTCAGGCCTTGGGCTATCGCCATGAATAACGGCAAACCTATGTCCCTTTGGCTCCCAAGCAAAAGCAATGATCTTGTCATTCTTATTCTCAAGCTCCAATACCTCAATAGGTATATCTCGTTCTTTTATACGGAAAAGCTCAAAACCAGTGTATGTGGTCCTCTTTGATTTGGTATACCGATCAACCTTTACAGCAAGATAATCACCACTGCTTTGCCAGTACATTTTGCAATCGCTAACACTGAAAAGATTTTTCTGCCTCAATTCCTCTTTGCTAGGAATTTGAACAAGAGACACCTATGGAATAATTGCAGAAAATGGAATCAAGATGCAATGGTATGTAAAGCTTTATTCATGTCCACGTGTATAGTGCTCACCCTGGCAGGTTGGTTTCCACCAGCAAGTTCAGGAACAAAGACTGCAAGAATGGGATCAGTTGGTGACCAACTGAAGTCCATGACATTTTCAACCTTCAGAGATTTCTTGTCAATGAGGCTGAAAGTTTCAGTTTCATAGACAGATATCATATTTTTCCCAATTTTCACGAAGTACCTGTCACCCTTTCCTCCACCCCACCTGCAAAAAAGAAAGAGCATATATGACAAACACCATTAAAATTCAGCGCTGAAAAGGTGAACCATGTAGGTTATGTCAAAGAGTAATCACCTAAAAATGGGCCAGGATACCCCTGTTACACCACCAGTACCTCCAATGGCAAATTCATCAGCACTTCCCTTGAAATCTCTCATCACTTTCCCAGTTCTAACATCAAAAATATTTATAACAATCCTCTGAACAGGAAAGACATGTTAGAGGCAGCACCAGAACAAAAGTAAACTCATTACAACATAACAGTCAAACAGTGAAACCTCACATTTGCATCATGAGGATTGCTTGGTTCATGGCTGCTATAAGTAACTAAATACTTCTCACCAGGTGAAAAATCAATTAATTTAACCTGCATTTGAATTCAATGAGTTTTTATACACACACAGAGATGAAAAAGATCCAGATAATAATAATAATAATAATAATAATAATAATAATAATAGCAAAAACCAAAGCCACGGACAGAACCTGGGGGTGAGCATAACGCATCAGCCTATTAAAAGAAGTTGCACCACCCCAGACAGCAGCACCTTGCCTGTGAACAGTCGCCAGATATGTCCCAAGCGAGGACCACTGCACAAAACTCTCGGTCCAATACTGAAAAGACAACACATGGAGTAATTGTCAAAACACGATTAAGAAATGAGGAGGAAATGAGACTCATCATGTGACATGGTGATCAATATATCTAACTGGTATACTGGGTATAATATGGAACATGAACAGAAGTTGGAGACCACAGCAAGAGAGAAATCTCATAGCAGATTGTTTAGTTATGAAGATGGGGTATCTGTCCACTCACAGCACGTTTGTAGACAGGATCAGGTTTCAAATGTCTTGCATCATTCCAGAAAACCTCTGTATCTGAGCCAGCACGAATCACAAATTGATCACGAGCTTTGTCATCAGTAAGCCAGTGTTGGAGATTTTCCTGAAACAGTATAAAAGCAGTAGCACCATAAGAATGCATACATATACTGTGCATCTAAAAGTCAATCATGACCAAGTTTTCAACAACAAAATTGGTAGCCTTATAGGGTTGTCGATTGCAACACTGAAAGTTCTTTTCCAGAAAATAATATATTCATGACAATGTTAGAACAGAAGTTCCACTAAATATGCAAGTCTTGGAGCACTAATAACTTATATTTGTTCAAAACAAGTAGTAATCAATCAACAAAAAGAGAATATAATCATATCTTATCCTGCAAAAAGCTTTTGAAGCACCCTCATAATATGAGAGTAAAAAACAGTAGCACCTTGATGCTAGAACTGGAACCTAGAGGGAGGACCTGAGAGAAAGAGACCCCGCCCGGTAGTCTGCAGCTTGCTTATTGGTTCCAGCAGAGATTAGAAGAAGACTTACCCCAGGAACATATGGCCTTATTTCAGGAGGGGCCCACTCATCAGGAACTCTCATAAATCTATCAAAGTCTTCAAACATGCTAACAGCAAAAATATGTGCTCTGTCCAGCTTGTATCCGTTTGTCTTCTCCTTAGCGAGCTCAGCTTCCTGTAATTGTGAAGAATACTAATTAAATAAAGAATTGAATGGCCACCTAGTCATGGACCTTGAAGTTACAGCTGAAAATCATTCCTTCGTAAAATAAATAAATAAATAAAAGAATAGAAAAGAGAACCAGCTGATATCAATTATAGTCAAGCATTCGCAGGCCAACCACATTACTTTATCCAGGCTACCATTCTTCTGATAAATGTTTGTTTCCAGAAGGATGGCAGTCACAGAAAGGATTAACACAAAAGTCAGTTGAAAAAGTGCTGAACAATGAATAAGTATACCTGAGGTGTATTATACTCAATGAAGCAGTAACCCAAGGTTTTCTGCGTTTCAGGATCAACAGGCATCCAAAGGCCATCCTCCTTAATTACCCCAATTTGGCTGTAAATTTTGCGGATAACTCCTTCAAGCTTCTCAAATTTTTCCCGTGGAACAACTGGGAGATTATCTACCACGATAATATTACTAAAGCCAGCTTCAAAATCCAGCTGTTCGTCTTGGTAAACATCTTCGTCGTCACTGCATAGGATCATAGGACAGTCAGAATAAAACACAGTATATCCAAACTGCATGTCCTGATATCTTGTGCAACAATGTAAAACATCGTAATAATGAGTAGATATAAATCTTGACCATTATAATAAGCTAAGCCGGATGGTGCAGTGTAGAGGGCCACACATTTTTATATAATTGAAAAAAAGAGATAAGAATGCCCTTGTCAATTAGAGCTCAAAAATCAATCGCTAATAAGAAAGGTTTCAACTCTGCAGTACGCAAATAGAAGTATAAAACATAAAAGACAAAAAACAGGGCAGTGACAAGTTTTTTTTTTATTTCAAATCATCCTATAATGCCAGGCCGAACTAATTCGATTTCACAGAAGTATTCCGCTAAACCAACCGGACTTTCAGCAAAGTTGCAGCATTAGAGTAACCAAAGAAAATAATAGCTGTGAGGAGATTGGGGATACAGTTTGCTGGAATTCCTAAGCAGCCAGGAACGAATGGTAGTCAATTAAAATTTATGTACCTGATGATTCCAAAATTTTCACGAGGAGGGAGGTGAATGGAGTTGAGATCAACTAGGGTGAGATCGATTCCGGCAGAGGTCGCCCGCGCCTCTATTTCATGCATTAACATAACGTCCGCCATGATTCTCCCTCTAAAACGAAATGATTATGAACAATGAACGTCCTGAAGCATCTACCGGTAGCGGTTGTTGTCGGCTGCGGATTGTTGGCTTGCTGCGGCTGGGACTTGTGCAGGACAAAGAATGAAGCAATTAGGGGTTTGGGAACTGGACGAAAGAAACAAAGCTTCGTGGTTTACTTGTTCTAACTTAAAAAAGCATGACGAAAACTGCACCGTTTTGCATGTCTTTGTTCATCCTTTTTTTTTTTTTTTTAATTCTTTGTTATAGCATTTTTTTTTTTTCATTATACTTATTTACAATTATAATTTAATTATTTTTGTATATAATTATACTTGAATTCAGTTTACAATTAATACATTCTAATTTAATTGATTTATTTTTATCTGTTTCAAGAAAATTCATTCATTATTGGGGATAGACAAGTATTGAAAGAAAGACCAATCTTTTGCATTACATTTTGTTTCCCGCTGATAGGTACGAAGGCTTGGACAAAGTTTAATTGTTTCTTAACAACTTAATTGTTAATTATTCTTTACAACATAGTGAATAATTTGTTATTAACAAATAAGTTATTCTATGATAATTCGACAATAATTGGATTTTGAAGTATTAATTGTTAACATAAAAAGGTATTGGACTATAACAATGTAAGCTATATTATTGTAAGTCGAGCAATGTCCCATTGAGCCATGCTACTTCAACCAAAGTGAGCTATAGATGTATCCCATTCCAATTGCCAAGGTTGTGAAGCTCATCAAATTGCACTTATTAAAACAATCCAAACAAATTAATGTCAGGAGATTTATATCCCCTTTTGTCATGTCCGCCCAAAGTCACTATTTTGACTTTAACTTATATTTTTTTCCCTTTCTGAAATTTGTTTGGGAGCTTTTCTGCATTTGCAAATTACAATTTTAAGCAAAAAAGGACGGAAACAAGGAAAATGTTCCCTCAGCTCACCCTCCCATCCCAAGAAAGAAAACAAGTAATTTCATGCATGCATCTATTTCCGATGTAGTAGTATTAATATTTTTGTGTAGCCAACACTCGTCCTATCAAAAGATTCTTCTAATTAGGTTGTGATATCACAAATGCTGAGCTTGGGGTATTCTTGATGGCTTGGAGTTAGCTTGCAACAATGTTTATCAATGAGGTGGATGGCATGACAGCTATTAAGATTATTTCATTTTCTCTTTAGTACTTAGATTCATTGCACATCAAGGAAAATAAGAGAGACTATTGTTGGTACAAAAAAAAAAGGACCGTTGGTGCTAAATTGATGGTGACACTTTCAATAAGTTGGAGCGTTTCCAATTTATTGAAATTTTATGATTTACATTAATGTTTATTGTTATTTCTATCCGCTTGCTGCAAGCAACCTCACATCACATCCACGAAAGCCATCAAGCCTATTAAAATATTGCAAAAATACATCGAGAATCCAACGCTTCTTTTATATATTTTTTTTTGAACAGATAAATTACATACAGAGTGAATAGAACGGCATCGAGCTTAAGCAAAACGCACCCCATTTCAAAAGGAGCCGTATGCCTATTCCCTTTTTCTCCAATCAAAGTATTCTCTCCTCTATTGACCTACTCGCCCACCCAGGCACCCACTCTATGCCGCTGCTCACTCAATCGTCCTTTCCCATTTAACTTTCCACGGCTCTGATTTAATATCCACGAATCTTAACTCACTGAGAAACTAACTCTACACGTGTCAATCACCTATTAGAGAAAGATGAGTGGCCCAAGTTCCACGTGGACGGAACTAAAATTATAATTAAATCCCGTTAAATTCGTAACCACCAAAACATAATAAAACCACTAAAGTAAGAGGAGCGAGGTCATAACAAGGCACGTCAAATAAGAATACCAGCGGTGGTCGAGATCCGGCGAGCCTCGTCGGATTTCGCCCCTTTTTCATTCCGTTCAGGTCTTTTTCTGAGAGTAAGATAACAATGAAGGGAACGTGCACTCTCGTAGCTTCAATGCTCGCCGCTTCTACTGTGGCTTTGTCCTCCTCCTCTCCGGGAGATCGCGACGTTGCTTTTTATCCTTCTTCCACCGAGGTATTTCGCTCGAGCTGAGATCTTTATGTTCTTTCTCTAAGAATTTGAATCATCTTGTTGGAATTTAATTCTGATTGTACTGTGAAGATTGGTTTTCGAAATTTTATGTGATTTGAAACTTATGATTTTTGTTTATGTCCTTTTCCGTAAAGGGAAATCTATAGCTAAATGGTGGTGGTATGCTCAACATTTTTTTAAATGAAAAATGATTTTAATTTGAAGATGAGTTTTTGGATCTTATAATTTCTCTTTGTTTTAGGTTAAGACTTAGCATCAAATATATAAGAGTTAATGTGCAATTTTGTGTAATTCTGGCTTCTGGTAATTTGAATTAAAGTTCTGCACAAATATGTTGTGCTTCATTTTGGTAATTTCCTCTGAAGACATGATTGGTTTGTAGCCGAGAATTTGTATGTAAACTGGAAGATTTAATTTTAAATTTGGTTTTAGGGATCCACTTCAGGAATGGGGAAACATGGCACACCAAATGCTTGTGCATCATCAGATAAGGAGAAATTCGCGCCAAGATTTGATGGCTTGAGGTTCATAGAGACTCTGATTACAGCTCACAGATAACTTGATCTGAGAGGGCTAAGCTAATTAAAATTTTGTGATTTGTTGAGGCAAACCCCGTTGGTTTAAGATGTGATTAAAGAGAGAGCTGTGTTTTTTTGTTCTTTTTGTCGTTAATTTGTGTCATTTTACCTTTGCAATTTCTATTTGTTGGTGTGAACTGGGAACTCCAAAGTCTGAGGGTCACAAGCTTTTTTCAATGTCCTCTTGGCGTTTGGTATTTGTTTTCTTCGTAGCTTTGTATACTTAACAACAACAATCAAATTGATTTAATTATCCTATTTTATGAATTGTGAATAAGGTATAATATAATATGCTATGGGTTGCCTACATTGAGCGTGTTCAGTGTTGAAAATGTTCGAAGTTAACTTTCAAACTATTCAAGTTTAGAACTAAAACAGATGCTAATTAACCGATGCTGATTGCTGAGTGGTGTATATGTTAAGACTGGGTTTGACATTGTTTTTGGAAATGTTATTAAAACCGGACCGGATAAAGAACCAGCAAGGCTGATGGTTCGTGGTTTGACCGGGTTCAACCGGAATTTTTTATATTTTTTAAAATATTATTAATTAATATAATTTTTATAAATATTACTACTCAAAAAAATCAATAAAAACATTTAACATATGTTTAAAATATACTAGTAATAATATTTTTTCACCTTTTATTTTTTTTAAATTATTACTTGATTAGTTATTTTCTGTTAAAATATTTTATTTTATGAGTTTTAGTTTAAAAATTAAATAATTCAATAACTGTAGATGAAATTAAAAAAAATGATAGAAAATTATCTTTAAATTTATCAATTTTAATAATTTATTCAATTTTTATTCTATTGTATTTTATTGAATTATTAAATCATTATATTATTTTCATTAAATTCAAATGTGATTAAATAGTAAAAAAATCAATTATTTGTTAAATAAAATTTATTAGATTATTTATTTTTTATTTTTATGAAAAAATAATTATTTTATTAATTATTTTAAATTAGACCCGGTTTTGACCGGTTCAACCTGGTTCTTTCCGATTTTTTTCCAATTCAGTTTTCTGCGGTTGAATCAACCGGTTAGAACCGGCCGGTCCGGTCCGATTTTAATAACCATGGTTTTTGGGGTGTAAAAAGTTGCTTTTTGGATAAAAAATTGATTATGGAATAAAAATAAATATTTGTTAAATATTGATTTTAAAAAAATTAATTTTGTAAAAAGTGAAAAAATATTCTATCAGAAAAAAGAAATTGAAACTTAAAAAAAAAAAAGTTAATTTTCTGCTTTTAAATTAAATTAATGATAGTAGTTTTAGTATTTTTTTTAAATAAAAATATTTTTTATTTTATTTTATAATGATAATTATATTTAATATAAAAAATATTTTTTTGCTCTACTCAAAATTATATAATGTTAAAAACGATAAAAAAAAATTTCTCTTCTCTTTTTTATCATTTAAAATAATATGTATGATAAATTATGAAAATAATATATATTTTTTATTTTTATTTAATTTTATATAAAAATATATAGTATTAATAGTTCAGTGGATAAAAAAAAGTTTAAATAAGTGAGAATTATTATTATTTTTCAGTGAGATTTTGAATATAATATATTAAAATTTATATATTTCTTTTTTTTAATTCTAAAAATATATTTTTAATCACAACATTTTTCAAATAGTTGACAATTATTTTTTATAAAATAAAATATATTTTTAATTGTATCATTTCCCAAATAATTGATAATTATTTTTAATTTTATAAGTTATTTTGAATTTTATTTACTAAACATTTATCTATTTTTTAAGATATAGTTTTTTGGAATATAATTTTTTTTCAAGTAGAAAAGCTATTTTTATAAATTCTGCCAAATTTGTTCTAAATATATCAAAAGTTAAACGATTAATTAGAACTTGAGTTTATTAAAATTTTAAGCTGGACTTATTTAAACATTATAATTGTAATTGTAATGATGGAGTAAGGAAGCTGATTATTTCACTCTATTACTTTGATATTGAATCGAATTGTATAAATGAAATTTTGAATGTGGTTTTTACAGTGAGAATTGAAATTCTAAATTAAAGAAATTGAGAAAAGCAGGTTCAAAGTTCAACTTAAGAAGGATATATACTGGAGAAGTAAAAGAATGTCCAAGTCAATCAGACTCAGGGGAGTGCCTTTCCTTCTATATAGTATTTTGGCACCTTTCAGAAGTTGTAGCTCTTGCTAAAAATCTAGCCATGTCTGGCTCTGAGCTACGATGCTTCTTGATATTTCCTAGAGATTAGAAATAGAATATGGCCAGATGAAAGTTTTTGTAAGCATATGGAATCAGTAAAATAATTGATCTTGCGATAAAAAAAAAAATCAATTCTGATTAGACATAAATTTTATGAAACTTAAGTTATTAAGGTTTAGAAAAAGAATATAGAAAGAGAGTGATAGAGTTATGATACGCCCATGACTCTATATAGGATTGAGTTCCTATCCAGATTAAATTAAGTTATTTAATCTAAATTAAATTACCAAATCCTATCTCAGAAAGGATTCTGAGTTGGACTGGAGTTAAGACTCTAGCCTTTAGGACCTCTATAAATAGAGGTGAGGTCCTCATAATTTGGTAACGAGAAAACTTATACGCCGCAAGGCTGCTCGTTCCCACTCACGATTATTTTGTGTTAATCTTTCAGGGACTTCTAGATTGTGATCTAGCCGCTATTATCCCGAGTGGGTAAAAGCCAGACCGGTGACCAATAAAGGAAGATCCTTGTACCGCTTCCGCAACGTGATTACCGCGCTACAAACAAGTACGTTTCCTTTATTTATTTACTTATTTTCCATCATTGGTATCAGAGCCATCGTTTTATTGCGTCCTGGCATGCGGCTTTAAAAATCAATCTAAAATTTTATGAGTAAAATTTATGGATTTAGGAAGCATGAAACGCAACAAAAATTTGTTTTTTGTGTGAAAAATATATATGCGTGTATATTTTGGCTCAATTCCGTGTATGTGTACACCGAAACCCGAGGGATAAAATTGAATATTCGAAACGCTAGTCTAGAAATTGGGATTTTTATTTTTGACCATTCCACTGTGTTCACAGACCCCGAAAACCCCAGGCCGGCCGAAATCCGGAGTCCAAACAAGGCCGGGAAGGTGGCGCGTTGCTTGCACGCGCCACCATACGATGGGCGCGTGCGCGTGGGCGGTGGCCCACACGCACGCAAACACGTGTCGATGACGTGGCGCGTCATCGACACGTGGCCCAATAGGTCAGAGCCACGTGGCAGACTGAGGTCATGCCACGTGGCTCCGACGTGTCCACCCGGTGCCACGTGGCGCCAGGTGGACCAATAAGGGGTCGACACGTGGCAGAGCTGGGGCTTGCCACGTGTCATGATGACGTGTCAGGGGGACCCACGTGTACCAATCAGAGTCCGCCACGTGTCATGCCACGTGGCATGACACGTGGCTGCCACGTGTCCACATGTTGCCACGTGGCAACACGTGGACCAGTAATGGTTGAACACGTGTCACACTGTGGTGTTGACACGTGTCCAACCACTTGAGGACGCGCGTGTGGCGCGTGGGGGCGCGTGAGCGCGTCCCCCTCCCTCTCGTCGGCGCGTGTCGGCGCGTGGGAGCTTCTCCGGCCTCCAAATCAGCTCCAATTTTTTGCGAAAATATTTTTCAAAATATTTCTGATTTATTGGTCTATTTTGTAAAATTTTTTGATGACCATAATTTATTTTTGTTTATTTTTTGAAATAAATATTATAAAATAATTATGGAAAATGAGTTTTCTATTTTTTAAAATATTTTGGAAAAATTTTTAAATGATTTTTGGTCCTTATTTGTTGATTGGAATGTGTTTCAATCATATGTGTTTATACATGAGTGTATTAACCATTTGAATTTCTGTAATGTGTTTCAGAAATGATGATAAGGACACCTATGATTCCTAAAACCCCGCATGGGATTGCTTTGAGAAATGCAAGAGTGCGTTCACTAAGCAAAATGAGAATGCGGAGAACCTATCGAGCTGATGATATTGATGCTATTGTGCGTCATATATTGACTATGCATGAACAAATGCAAGAGTGCATTTGGATTGGAGGCTTAAGCTTAGGAAGGGATGACAGAGATAAAATCAAAGCGTTGGTTAATTCTTTTGCATATCATCCAGTCCTAAGAGAGCTTTTGGAAACTACATGGTACATAGGAGATAGAGTTTATAAGAATTCTATCATCCATTTTTTGGCTAGAGTTGCCAAAAGAGGAGTGTTGAGGAGTAACATTCCATCTGTGATGAAATTAAGAAGTGGACGTAAAGTGCATCGTCCATGGCTTCATCAGCGAACTTATGAGTTCCCTTATGAATTGATGAAGTTGGTCAAAGAAACAGTCCCTGTGTCAGTAAAGGTCTTGAGGAGATCTAGTTTTCTAGATTTTTGACATGAGTGTCAATTATAGTTAGCGTTTGATTTTATAGGATTTATGTTTCCTATTATTATTATTTGAGATGTGTGTGTCTTATTTGAGAATGATTGGATTTATTTATTGGTTGAATGATTGAGTTTATTCTTTATGGCTTTTAATTATTTTTTTAATAAATGTGTTTATTTTAAAATGTTAATTGCCCTGCAATATTTTATGAGTAAAATGTTTGCATGTTTATTAAGTAGAGACTTAATAAAATAAAACCAATAAGATATCCCTCATAAGTTTAAGAACTTAATAATCCAATAATTCTGATTTACTATGCATGAAATCTTAACCTATAAAGTTGGACATTAGAACTTAGAAGGTAATTGATACTCTAGGTATACTTTTCGAATTTAAGTCTAATAGAAAACTTTATTAGGTTATTATTTCAGGTGTATAGTAAATAGCATGGATTGCCTAATCTCCCACTAATAACGTGCAACTTTGTTCCATTTGAATCATAGGATACAAATGGCATCTGCTTCCAAATCTATTATCGCTGAATTAAACAAAGACTTGAAATTAAATGGCGATAATTATGAAATCTGGAGCATGAAGATCCAGTATGTGCTAGAGGAGCAAGAGGCTCTTGAAACCTTGAGTTCGGTTATGGCTGAACCCGAGGATGGCAACACGGCCCAGCATAGGCGGGACCGAGATGTTTATCTGGCTTGGAAGAAAAAGAATTCCACTGCTCGTATCATTCTCCTGAGTGCTATGGAGGATGATATAACTAAGCAATTTCGCAAGTATCAGAACGCAATGGATCTGTGGATCGCTTTGCGGGAGAAGTTTGGAGGAGTGACTCTAACAAAGCTCCGATCTTTGACGATCAAGTTTGATACTTATCAGAAGAAAGCTGATCATACAATGCGAAAACATCTCAGGGAGATGGAAAATATGATGAGCGAGCTTAGTGAATATGGTCATAAGTTGACCGACGAGCAGCAAGTGCAAGCTGTCATCCGTTCCTTACCGAAGAGTTGGGAGCATATGAAAATGCAACTGACTCATATGGATAGTGTGAAGACATTTGAGGATGTCGCACGTCACTTGGAGCTTGAAGAGGACAGATTGGCATCGATTAAGGTCAATGCTGAAGTGCATGTGGCACAGTCCCGTTCTGGTGGAATGAGTTCCAACCAGAACAAGAGAAAGAGCTTTAAGGGTCGGGATAAGGAACCTGCCAAGAAAAACAAAAGGCAGAAAAAGGAGCAGAATTCTAAAAGGTCCAAAGGCAAGAAAAAGATAAACATTTCAAAAGTGAAATGTTTAACTGCCAGCAGAAAGGACACTATGCAAGAGACTGCACTGTGCCCACTCAGGTACACTATTCTAACTCAAGAGTGAGTGAAATTTGTGTATCTAGTTCTGTATTTCTAACTGAATTTCATCCTTTGTGGGTGGTTGATTCAGGAGCAACGGACCATGTAGCAAAGGATCGAGATGCCTTTGTAGAGTTCCGACGAATACCATATGGAGCAAAATATGTGTATGTGGGAAACGACGCAAGAGTGCCGGTTCGAGGGATTGGCGCGTGTAGATTAGTCTTACGCAAAGGCCGAACCTTACTCCTACATGATGTACTTTATGCTCCAGATATTCGTAGGAATTTAGTTTCTGTTCTAGTGTTATTAAAACTTGGTTTTGATTTACACTTTAAAGATGACAGTGTGAACTTATGTTTAAATGATGTCTATTATGGTTCTGGTTTTATTTCGAACAATTTCATTGTTTTGGATATCGATCCTAACTTTATGAATAATAATAGTTTTTCTTTAATCTCTTCTACTTCACATAATAATGAGAATCATGTGAAATTGTGGCATGCTAGATTAAACCATATTGGGCAAAATCGAATGAGTCGGTTAGCCAAAGTTGGTTTACTAGGTGATTTGAATGAGGTCGAATTACCTACTTGTGAGCATTGTCTAAAAGGGAAACTAGTAAGAAAACCGTTCGGAAAGGGGACTAGAGCTGAATTTCCATTACAATTAATTCATTCTGACGTTTGTGGTCCAATGAATGTGAGGGCAAGGCATGGGGCCTACTACTTCATCACATTTATAGATGACTATACAAGGTATGGTCATGTCTATTTGATTTCTCACAAGTCAGAAGCATTGAGTTGCTTCAAAACTTTTATGAACTTAGTGGAGAATCAATTAGATAAAAAGATAAAAGCTTTAAGAACTGACCGAGGTCGGGAATATCTTTCAGATGAATTTAAAGCTTTATGTGATGAAAAAGGGATTGAACATCAGTTGTCCATTCCCAGAACTCCACAACAAAACGGTGTTGCGGAAAGGAGAAATAGGACTCTCCTTGATATGGTTAGATCTATGATGGCAGAAGCAAATTTGCCCATCTCCTATTGGGGAGATGCTTTACTAACTGCCACATATGTTCTAAACCGAGTGCCCTCAAAATCAGTCACATCCACACCTTATGAGTTGTGGACAGGTCGACAGCCTGACCTAAGCCATCTACGACCTTGGGGTTGTGCTGCTTACGTCCATGATACCTCAAGTAAATTTGGCAAATTGGGACCAAGAGGTAAAAAGAGTATCTTTGTGAGATATTCTGAAGTATCAAAAGGATACGTATTCATGGGTGAGCAAGAGAATGGTTCTGTGACAGAATTTGAATCACGAGACGTCATATTCCTGGAAAATGAGTTTCCAAAGTTGGGCGAAGTGAATCAAGATTTCACTTTCTATGAAACTCAGGAAGATGAACCATCAGGATCGCTCCATCCGAGTGGGAGGGAATTAGAGGAAGAAGGTCAAGATCTTCCTCCTCTACATGATCCGGATGTTCGAGACCCTGATTTGAGTGGGAGCATTCCTGACTCCAGTGGGAGTATGGAAAATGGTCCCAGTGGGAGTATTCCAAATTACGATGAATATATGAGACATGTTTATCAAGATTCGGAACTGCGTAAATCTAAAAGGATAAGTGTTCCTCGCCGACGATTTGAGATCGAAGGCTTGAACGAAGCCCTTTTGATTACCCCACAAGATGATGAAGAGCCTAAAAACATAAAAGAGGCCTTCTCATGCCCAGCTAAAGAAAAATGGATCAATGCAATGGAAGAAGAAATAGCATCGATGAGGTCAAACCATGTTTGGGAACTGGTTGATCTACCGGAAGGACGCAAACCGATTGGGAACAAATGGATTCTCAAGGTTAAGCGAAAAGCTGATGGAAGTATCGAAAGATACAAAGCTCGGCTAGTCGCTAAGGGGTTTACACAGCAGGAAGGGATTGACTATGAGGAGACTTTCTCCCCTGTTGTAAGATTTACGTCTATAAGGTTAATTCTTGCCATAGTGGCGAGTTTAGACCTTGAGCTACATCAAATGGATGTAAAGACTGCTTTTCTCAATGGAGAACTGAATGAAGAAATCTACATGGAACAACCTGTAGGTTTCATCGAAAAAGGCAGCGAACATAAGGTTTGCCGATTGAAAAGATCAATCTATGGCCTGAAACAGTCTTCGCGACAATGGTATTTAAGATTTCATGATACAATCATGTCGAATGGGTTCAACATGATTGATGAAGACCATTGCGTGTATAATAAAAGCTCTAAAAATAACTTTGTCATTTTGACATTGTATGTAGATGACATACTAATAGCTGGAAATGACAAAGCATACGTAAATCAAATCAAAGATTGGTTATCGTCCAATTTTGAAATGAAGGATATGGGTAATGCAGATTATATTCTTGGAGTTAAGATTTCAAGAGATCGTTCGAGAAGGTTGTTGTCTCTTTCTCAAGAGACATATATCAACAAAGTCCTTGAACGATTCAATATGCAGAACTGCAAACCTATAGCCTGCCCCATTGCCAAGAATCAGTTTCTTAGCAAAGAGATGTGTCCTAAAACACCAGATGAAATGGAGCGTATGAGAGACGTTCCTTATGCCAGTGCCGTGGGTAGTCTCATGTATGCTATGTTGTGTACGAGACCGGACATTTGCTATGCAGTGGGCATGGCGAGTAGATATCAATCTAACCCGGGCGAAGCACATTGGAAAGCAGTTAAGAGGATACTTAGATACCTCAAAGGTACAGCAGATTATTCTCTCTGTTATGAAGGCAAGGATCTGCAATTGAGAGGATACACAGATGCTGATTGGGCTGGAGATGTGGACGAGAGGAAATCCACTTCAGGTTTCATATTCTTGCTTGGCAAGGGTGCCATCTCATGGAGTAGCAAGAAACAAACCTGTGTAGCCTTATCAACGATGGAAGCTGAATTCGTAGCTTCCGCAGCTGCAGTACAAGAGGCAGTTTGGCTAAAACGGTTGATGGACCATTTAAGAGTAACTACCTCGAAGGGACAAGTGACAGTCTTAAGCGACAGTCAATCATCGATAGCTTACACAAAAGATCCGAAATTTCATAGTAGGACTAAGCATATCGACATTAAGTATCATTATATTAGAGACGTAGTTGTACGGGGAGATGTGAACTTACAGTACATATCTACGCATGATATGATTGCAGATCCTTTGACTAAACCTGTAACGAAAGATGTGTTTGAGAGACACATTAGATTTCAGGGTTTGCGTAGAATTTGATGTGTACTAATTTTATTTTTTGTAATCCCTTAACATTATTATTTATGAATAATAATAAAGTTCATTGTTGGCAAAACATGAGTGTGAATGTTTAATATGTGAACATTTACTGTTAATTGTTTGAGTTTGAGTATGTCAGACAGAGAAGTAGCCCACTCACAAGGGTGTTTACCTTGGTTTTGTCAACGAGTTGGCAAAGACTAAGATGAGGCGAATTTTGAACAAATGAGTATGCTCGAGAGCCTGTTCAAAATGAAAGTGCCGTCTTGCAGAAATTACAAGATATGTCTTGTTAAGGTGCAAGATAAAGTCATAACACAAGATTGTATGCTTTGGATTGAGATCCAAAATAAGGATCGTATGGAATCCGATGGATAGTTATGTGTAACTACCAAGTTCTGTCTTAAAAGCCAGAAGTAGTTCTTAAGTAAGCGAACTAAAGTTGGGTGCTTCGGTGCATCGCAACCTTACGCTTCTGTATGGTGTTTTTATATCCACATTATTTTAATGAGACACATGCGCTCCTTTAAGGGAAGGAAAGAACACCATAACACATGTTTTATACCGTGTGTGCTTATGTGACCACAGGGATGGGAATTTAGTAATATTACTGATCTCAACTTTCCCTATTGTGAGACCCTATTTATATTTTCGACCCTTAGAACCCTTAACTTATCCCTGAAGTATGGTTCCATGTGGCTAGCTTGGTTAGTCTCCAAGAGGTCTGGGAAAAATTTAGGCCTGGCGGATCTAACTAGAAAAGCGAGTTGAATCATGATGGATGGCATATAGTAAGAGGGGAAGATAACCTTTTGATCACATTCATAAGAATTCGTGGTTCACCGACATGTCTATTATTGTTTCTATGAGTTGAAACATAATAGTGAACACGAATGACGTTTTATGAGATCATGAGTTAAAACGGTGATTGTGAGAAGGTGGTCTAGGGTTAGGCATACGTGAAATAAAAGGATCGACCTTTTTCGAGAAGCTATATATCCCTAACAGGTGTATAGCAAATGTGCTCTCGAGGTATGCCGGTCACACAATCTATTAGTCTGTATAACTGAAGATTATAGATGGAATGTGTTCCGTCATGTGCGAGTGGGAGATGATAGAGTTATGATACGCCCATGACTCTATATAGGATTGAGTTCCTATCCAGATTAAATTAAGTTATTTAATCTAAATTAAATTACCAAATCCTATCTCAGAAAGGATTCTGAGTTGGACTGGGGTTAAGACTCTAGCCTTTAGGACCTCTATAAATAGAGGTGAGGTCCTCATAATTTGGTAACGAGAAAACTTATACGCCGCAAGGCTGCTCGTTCCCACTCACGATTATTTTGTGTTAATCTTTCAGGGACTTCTAGATTGTGATCTAGCCGCTATTATCCCGAGTGGGTAAAAGCCAGACCGGTGACCAATAAAGGAAGATCCTTGTACCGCTTCCGCAACGTGATTACCGCGCTACAAACAAGTACGTTTCCTTTATTTATTTACTTATTTTCCATCAGAGAGAGTTTCAAACATTCAAAATACCTAGTATCACCGTATTTTTGAACTATTTATAGTTGATGTAAAAAATCAGTCACGTGTCAAGAGTGGATATACTCGGGTATTAAAGCAGATGAGTAACAATGTGCCAGAGAGTAGTTAAGAGATGTGAGCTGCTGACATGTCAATGGACTTTGATAAAAAGTATGTCCTATTAATCCGATAGCTTCCACAATAATTACTACTTGGCTGACGTCGTGTTATGTATTGCGTATTGTGCCTTGAACTTTGATTTGTGTTGGGCTTTGGTTTGTAACTTAACTAAGCCCAAATAATAATAGTATTATATCTTCCTATTGCGGGAAAACGCAAAAAAAAAAAATATATAAATAAATAAATAACATGTGCAATTAGCAATTAGCAGTTTGATTGTTTTAGAATATCAACTTCTGCTTCTTGGATTTTCATCAACATTCATTATTGGCATGTTAATACAGCGTCCGTTTCAAAATATATCACTTTTACTATTTTCGTTAGAATTCAAAAATATTAATTAGGTTTAAATTTATAATTAAATATAGTAGATAATTACTAAATTACTCTTATTATTATTATTTCGAAAATTATAACTTAAATCTAATTAGTTGAATAATATTGAAAATATAATATAAAATTAATATGTATTGAAAATTAAAAAAGAATAATATTGTATTAAAAATTTAAAAATAATATTTAAAATGTAATAAAAAAAATTTTAAATGACAGTTATTAAAAAATAAAGGGAGTATTAATTATTAAAGGCTAATTAACCACCACAACTGCAATAATTATTTTTGCATCTTTCTTGGGCATTGTACACTTACAAAGCTGCTTTTTAAGAAATATAGATAAGTAGATCAAAATTAGTTCTACAAATGAATCATATATGTATATTATTTTCTTGTGAAACGTATTTAATTATTGGTGTCCCCAATTTTGGTAGCAAGTCGTAGTTGGAGTTCACAATATGGGAGTGGTTGAGGACCTTTCGAAGGGTTGCCAGCCCAAGAAATCTCGACACATGGTTGGCATTTCCTCAATGATGGAGGCCTCAGGTTTTTACCAACCGTCCATTTTTCTTCACAACTAGCAATAAAATCTGATTGAAAGCTACTTCAACAGCCACAAGTGACTCATATGCACAGTAGCTGATGGCTGCTATTAAACTTGTGCAACTACGGTGTCGTTTGCTGAGATGAAAAGATAAAAAATAAAAAAATATCTCAAATTGCTCGCATATTCGCAGAGATACGGCAGAAAAGGGACCCATTTCACGTGATAATTTGGAATGAAAGATTTCAAACCGTTAATAATAATGCCACGTGTAATGTCACGTGCACCTCTGCTCTTGCTAGTTGCTACAAAATGAGAATTTCAGTGAGACTGATTACTGGCGGGTGTGTGTGGCAGCTCCTCCTCTTCTCCAGGATTCACCATTTTCTCAGAATTTGCACCTTTTAAGCTTGTAAGTAGCACTTCTCCGGATATTTTTCATTTTCTCAACTACTTTTTGAATATTTCCTCCATATAATTTTTCAGAGATTTTCTCGCTAGTTAGTTCTTCAAAATGTGTTCTGCGATCTATCTCTATAAATATATTTGATGATCCTTTTCTCTTCTAGTCTCTAGGTACTACAATGGCGACAGTCACAGCTGCACACTTGGTGTCCAGAAGTTCACATGCTTCAGAAACAAAGGCTAATTTGACTCAGATTGGGCTGCGAAGCCAGAGCATGACTCACAGTGGTTTAAGGTCCATCAACATGGTTGATAAGCTCCAATTCAGGTCTAAATCAAAGTCAATCGCCGCTAAATCAGCGAAAGAGGTGTCCGCAACTCAGAATGTTAGGCCTTCTTCTGCTAATATTATCTGTGGTCAAAGTCAGGGAATGAATTTGGTGTTTGTCGGTGCTGAAGTGGGTCCCTGGAGCAAAACTGGTGGACTTGGTGATGTTCTTGGAGGACTCCCCCCTGCAATGGCCGTAAGCATATCAAATTAATTTCTGCTCCTAATTAGCCTTAGGCTTTAACTTCAACTGATGTGATTTTGATCTTATTGAGCAGGCAAGAGGGCACCGTGTCATGACAGTCTCTCCTCGCTATGATCAGTATAGGGATGCCTGGGACACCAGTGTACTGGTGCAGGTACCTGTTTGATATATGTTCTTCTAAATCATAATCATTGTTATTTTAATAATGTCAGTTCCTGACTATGATCTTCTGATTTGAAGATTAGAGTTGGTGATAGAGTTGAAACTGTCCGCTACTTCCATTGTTACAAGCGAGGAGTTGATCGTGTGTTTGTGGATCACCCAGCTTTCCTTGAGAAGGTTGGAAGTTATATATTTCTTTCCTTTATAATTTTCTATGCCCTAACTTTTGCAATTGGAGAAACATGTTTCTAACCGTAAATTGTTTGAATGTTTAGGTGTGGGGCAAAACTGGATCTAAAATCTATGGTCCAACAGCAGGGACTGATTACCGGGACAACCAATTTCGATTTAGCTTATTGTGCAGGGTAAGTCGTGCTTTTCTTTATCTCAATATAAGTCAGTATTTCTTCTTTAATATATATTCAATCTCGGTCCACTTCCGAATTCATAATATTTAATGTTCAACAGTATGAACTTCATTAATAAATACTCTACTTTGCATAGCTAGTAGATGCATATCCATTTCTTTTTCTGTTGTTTTCAGGCTGCTTTAGAGGCCCCAAGAGTTCTGAACTTGAACAGCAGCAAAAACTTCTCAGGACCATATGGTGTGCATCTGTTCACAAAACCTCTGACACCTTTTCTTTTCCCTCCGTGAAAAAGGTTAATATTGGTAATAGTAATATGTATGTCTACTATCTGAATGCAGGAGAGAATGTTGTCTTCGTTGCCAATGATTGGCACACTGCTCTCCTCTCATGTTACCTTAAAACCATATACAAACCTATGGGAATTTATGCAACTGCCAAGGTATTATCCTTCCCCTTGTTGGAATTGAACATTTAATATGACGGTTAATTTGGAAGTGCTGTCTGCTGTGGATGGGGTTGCTAACTCTTTTTTTTTTTCTTTACCAACTTATGGTAGGTTGTCTTCTGCATCCACAACATTGCATATCAGGGCAGATTCGGCTTCTCAGACTTCGCACGTCTTGGTTTGCCAGATCAATACAAGGGCTCTTTTGACTTCATTGATGGGTATGATATTTAAAGCAGTTGGGACTTGCAATATGAATCAATATATATGTCGGTTCGTTAATTACTTCCCTTACAAAGTACTGAAGGTTTTCTCTTTGAAGGTATGACGAGCCTGTGAAAGGAAGGAAAATCAACTGGATGAAGGCTGGAGTTTTGGAATCAGACAGGGTTATGACTGTGAGCCCATACTATGCCCGGGAATTAATTTCTGGAGTGGCAAGAGGTGTGGAACTGGATAACATCATTCGCAAAACTGGCATAACTGGTATTGTAAATGGTATGGATGTGCAGGAGTGGAATCCTGCTACAGATAAATACATTGGCATCAACTATGACAGCACAACTGTAAGTCCCTTGAGTAAATATTAGTTCCCTAGCAATGCAAATCAAATAAAAAAAGGGGGGGATTTTGACATTTCCTTGTTCAGGTTATGTCTGCAAAGCCTTTGTTGAAGGAAACTCTTCAAGCAGAAGTTGGGTTACCTGTTGACAGGAATATTCCTTTGATAGGCTTCATTGGTAGACTAGAAGAGCAGAAGGGTTCGGATATTCTTGTTGCAGCTATTGCACAACTGGCAAAACACAATGTGCAGATAGTAATCCTTGTAAGTAACACAATCAATAAGAATATTCTCTCTCATGTTATTGTCATTGTGAGATGCAAAATTTTGAGTTTGAATCTTGATGATATGATCTATTCTTACCTTCAGGGAACTGGCAAGAAAAGATTTGAGTCGCAGATCGCAAAGCTTGAAGTATTGTATCCAGATAATTGCAGAGGAGTGGCCAAATTCAATGTTCCATTGGCCCACATGATTATAGCAGGTGCTGACTTTATGTTGATCCCAAGTAGATTTGAGCCCTGCGGTCTCATTCAGCTCCATGCTATGCGATATGGAACAGTAATGGCTCTAAACTTTTCCTTCTCCCTCTCCGTTATACAGATTTCATTGCAGCATGATAGCAGCTACTAATTGTAATGTCAAATTTTGCTGCAGGTCCCTATCTGTGCCTCTACTGGTGGACTCGTTGATACCGTCAAAGAAGGTTACACAGGATTTCATATGGGTGCTTTCAATGTGGATGTAAGTTGTGATGATTGATGTATTCAATCATTTATTCAGTTCTATTGATACTGAAATAATGGCACTCATTAACTGTTTTTTTTACCTAGTGTGAAAGAGTGGATCCAGCTGATGTAGCTGCAGTTGTTAGAACTGTTGTGAGAGCTGTTGCCGCTTACGCTACTGCTGCTTTAAGAGAAATGATCCTGAACTGCATGGCCCAAGATTTTTCATGGAAGGTTTGTATATATTACTAGGAATATTGGTTGTTCATTCTCTTGCGACATGAACCCATTAAAAAAAATAAGAATAATGAAAAATAAAAAGATCCAATTCTTTGTCTTTGGTTCCTGAAATTCAAATTGGTGTAATGCAGGGACCAGCCAAATTGTGGGAGAAGGTATTCCTAAGCCTGGAGGTTGCAGAGAGCGAACCTGGCATTGAAGGCGAGGAGATTGCTCCTCTTTCCAAGGAAAACGTTGCAACTCCTTGAGCAGCAAAGGCGATATTTGAGGGTTTCTAATATTGACTATGGTAAATACTCTTGAATACATAAACATCTAAGCTCTGCTAAGATCAGGGCAGTTTGCTGGATTAACTGCAACTTGGTGTTTCTTTTTATGGTGTTCTTTCTGGATGAAAAAATGTTTTGAGTTGATGTAAAGAGAACCCAAAACTAAAGTATGTACTCATTTGAGGAACTTAAAATGACTGTCCACGACCTTTGCGAGGGTTATGTGGGTAAAATAAAGGGCTTACCTGATACAGGCGTGTCATTTGTTTCTCCAAATAAAGGGTTATGTGGGTAAGGCTTACCTGATACAGATGTGTCATTTGTTTCTCCTGCTTATTTGGGTAATTTTCATGTTTCTGGTTCTCCCATTCATAGTCATGCATTACAAAGAAGAAGCTTAATTATGTCCGAAGATTAACATAAAGAACAGCTGAAAAAAATAGAATCAGTATGAGGATACCGAATGAGTTGCACAGTTATACAAATTGAAAGTGGATTTACCATATTAAATAAAAGCCACAAGATTATCTTTGTAGTTGTGTAAATCACGACATCCGTCGATAAGATTGCCGTTAGAAATAGATACGGGGTAACATCCTATTTTAGACAAGAAGAATCCCATCATCGTTGATTCGATTCGCATTATGCTCGGTATCATACGCGAGAGTGAACAAAATCTTGGTTATAATAGAGAAAATTATACTTTTATTTATGATTAGATGATGGACCCTTTGCCTCATAAAAGCGCAAGAATTATGTAAAGGCAAAGCAATGACAGCCCCAGGCAACCATGGGACGTCAGATTACAGAAACAAGAAGCAATAACTTTTCAAATAAAGAATCTGCTAAAAAAGAAACTCTTAGATGAAGCAACGGTAAGAGGGAGGAGATGAGAGAAGGGTCGTCACTTTCTAATACATTTTGATATAACCGGAATTGTAGAAATCGGAGAAAATGGTTTAGCATGATAAAGATAACTGGAGTCTTGTAAAGATATCCCCAAAACATAAGATGGAAATTTTAAAATATTTACTTAATTTTTTTTTTTAATTTTTTTAAGCAAATATTATACTCTATCAGTTTTTTTATTATATGACACTTTTGAAAAAAATATAAATTTTATTTATTTGTCATTTTTAAATTTTTAATTTAATTTAATTTTTTATTTTTAATTTAATTTTTCTTTTCCATAAAAATTGATAAATTAAATTTAAATTTATTTATTAAAAATAATTTATTTTTTTTAAATTCAATTCTAATTAATATTTATTAATTTAAAAAAAATAAAAGTAGCATGTATAGAGAGAATAACAATTAATCACCACCAAAGTATTTTCCTGGTGTTAATGGCCACCTTTTGTCGTATCTCCAATTATATCTTTCATTCATTAAAAAACTTCATAGTTTAAAGCATGTCTTTTCAAAGTCTGAATTCGGTAGAAAGCGATACATTAATCATAGTACAATAATTTAAAAAGAATCACATCAGATACATTGATTAAACATATAAATTAAGAAAATTTAGAAAAGAAATAGCAAAAAATGTTATAAAGTTGAAAGAAAGAAATAAGCAATCTAATTAATTTCAGAATACAAAACAGGCAAGTCACCGAAAGGCACTCGCATTTGGTTTGGCTTTGCTTTGCATGCTTGCCACATATCAAATGCCAAGTCCTCCTACTCTGTCGTTTCTGCCTGAAATGCCAAAAAAAAAAAAAGAAAAAATCTTCCAATTAGAAATGGTGACCATGTGAAGTGTGTCGGAGAAGCAGACTGCCATGGGCCCACTAAGACCAGCAAAGCAAAGCATTTAACGATCAGACCATTCTGCTTTATCCTCACCAAACATCCCATAAAAATACTCATTCTCCTGCTTTGTAATAAGCTGACAATTTTAAATTATATAATTTACAAAACATCAATGCCTTCATAACGCCCACTCTATTTGATATCTCATAATCAGTAATTTAACGGCCAACCCAAACCCATCCATCGCCTTCAAAGCTTTGCGTGTGCCATTTGACCAACATTGCTCCTACCCTGCAAAAATCTTCTTAAAATATCCCCAAATATCGCACCTTTCACCCTCTACTATACCCAAAAATCAAACCTTTATCACCAACTTATTTACTACCTCAATTCAGCTCCTTCTACTAATAAGTAATAACCGAGATCAAGATCTGAACTTTCTTCACATTCAATGGAGTACAGTAGGTTCTACTACTGTGCTTCACTGCTTCTTTCTATTTTGGGTACTTGCTAATGCTAGCTTTCTGCCATTGTTTTTTTTTCCCCTACTTATCACTTGCTCATAAAATCTTTTTTTTTTTTTGGGTTGTAGGTGATGTGCTTCCTGTAATGGTGAGTTCAATTGGAATCAATTACGGCCAGATAGCCAATAATCTTCCCTCGCCGGAAAATGTAGTGCCTTTAGTGAAATCAATCGGCGCTACTAAGGTGAAGCTCTACGACGCAGATCCCAGAGTTCTAAGCGCATTTGCTAACACAGGAGTGGAATTCATGGTTGGACTTGGAAATGAGTATTTATCAAAGATGAGAGATCCAGATAAAGCTCAACAATGGATTAAATCAAATGTTCAAGCCCATTTACCTGCAACTAAGATCACCTGCATCTTTGTAGGCAACGAAGTCCTAACTTTCAACGACACCTCTCTTACTGACGACCTTCTTCCCGCGATGCAAAGTGCCCACACTGCGCTTGTCAGTTTAGGACTAGACAAGCAGGTTACTGTCACTACAGCTCACTCTCTCGCCATTCTTGAGACCTCTTATCCTCCGTCCGCCGGAGCTTTCCGGCGAGATCTGGTCGGATGCATTACTCCGATCTTGAATTTTCATGCTAAAACTGGATCTCCTTTTTTAATTAACGCTTATCCGTACTTTGCTTACAAGGGAAGCCCCAAGCAAGTGAGCTTAGATTTCGTTCTCTTCCAGTCGAATCAAGGGATTGTAGATCCATCTTCCAATCTTCATTACGATAACATGTTGTTTGCTCAGATCGACGCTGTTTACTCTGCTTTATCGTCTTTGGGGTACAAGAAATTGCCGATTCACATATCGGAAACCGGCTGGCCGTCCAAAGGAGACCCCGAAGAGGCCGGAGCTACGCCGGAAAATGCTAAGAAATATAATGGTAATCTGATCAAGCTGATTTGTGAAAAGAAGGGAACTCCTATGAAGCCAAGCACGGACTTGAACATCTATGTTTTTGCATTGTTTAACGAGAACATGAAGCCTGGACCTACGTCTGAGAGGAACTATGGTTTATTTAAGCCCGATGGAACTCCGGCTTATTCACTTGGAATCTCCTCAACCGAGTCTGTCACTAGTAACCACAATTCAACAGCCGGCACCATTGGCGGGGTAACTCCTCCCGCAGAGCCGGAGAGCTCTTCCACTGGCTACTTGTCAATTTCTAGTGCAAAGGTGAGGTTTTTAACTTCGTTTTTACCGGTTTTAATATCTTGCCTTTTATACTGTTGTCATCTAAGAAACTAAATTTTCACAGTTAATCTTTCATCTACGAATTAAATGAGTAGTGAATAATATGCGAATACTGAGGCATATTTGTGAGGAATTCAAATACTTAAAATGTGGTTGATTTTGTTTTCCAGGAAATGCATTACAGTGTGAATGGGCATCTGTTATTTGTGTTGGGAGTAATGATGTGTTGGAGAGTTGTGTTTTGAAGGGTACTTTGGTAGGAATCAGAGACTAAAAAGCCAGAATGATTGAAAGAGAGAATAAGAGGGTGCTTCGGAGATAGGGAAAGGTGAAATTCTGTTCCTTTGCTTGTAGTGTACACTGTAAAGTGCCTACCTTTGTTATCAGCATAAATTCCCAATGTTAGTTGGGCCCTTCGATTCCCACTTTCATTTTTAAATTGTTTGCTCCTGTTGGTTGGCCGGTCTATAGATTTACTCTTTGCTCTCTTTTGTTTTTGCTCTAATTAGTTGGTAATGAAGTGTATTGTAACCTCTTTTCTGCACTTTGTCCTTTTGCAGGTATACATTTTATTACCTTTGTATTCTGTAGGATGTTTTAGTTTCCTTCTTGGAGAGAATGGTAGATTAGCGAGATTGAGATTGAGATTGAGATTATGTAATGCTCTGCTTAGATTATTGAATTTATAATGGAACCATATGATATTATTTTTCCTCCATTTCTGATAATAAAATGATAAGTCTTTTTTCTCAAAAAATGCAAATCTTTTAAACCTTGAGCTTTCACATTTGCAAAAATTATAAGCTTGCATATAAATTGTCTAAACGTTCGGAAAGCTTTCAGCTTTTTCTGGCATAATATGGTTTGACACAACGTAATAGCCCATCCACTGTCTATAACCATTTAAACCCATGGTGAAACAATCTAAAAATCCCTTGGTAAATAAGCATGGATCTCCACTATAAGCAACCTAATATCATGCAAAGATTTTCTGGTAAAAGAATTAATAAAATAACTAAACTAGCCTGGTCCTAGTCCGCGGGCTATAAATATGTAGAAATTTATCTGTGCTTCGGCAAGGCCTGTACAGTAAAATGAGATCTGGGCTACAAGCCTTTAGTGAAGAAATGTCTGAAACTCCTCTGAAGCCACCCAATGCTTGAACGATCAGATCAAACAACAAAAACTATTCATTTCCCTTTCAATAAACTGCATGACCATGCTATGCCCCTCCCGACCCCACCTTTGTTTCAGTCTCGAACTCTTTGGTAAAACAACACATAAGCAGCTGAAGTTTTAATATCAGCTTCATTAACAGGAGAAACTCGGCTGTCATCGAAATTGTACCATCTATTATCATCCACCAACTGCACAAAATACAAAACACTCGGTTAATACCTTAAAATATAGAGAAAATATTGGGATAATGTATGGTTTCTTCCCTATTTTTACAGTTTAAAAAGATATGAACAGTGCAACAAGTTTTACTAACTCACATATAAATAGGCATGCGACCAAGTAGCTCATCAAAAGTTCCAATAAAAATCAAAACAGATTAACTTATATTATGGTGTTCATTTACCTTAGCAAAAGCAGTGTAGTGCCCACCACCTAGACCACCGTAATGGTTGCTGATGGCATATAATTCATATTTATATGATCTTCCGTCCACTCTTTTAACAAATTTGCTCAAATCAAGATTGTGAATGGGAAAATCCACGAAAGTGTCCAGTTTGTTCTTCAGGTATCTGCTGTATGAGAACCGTTTCAGGTGAAAAACAAGAATCTCAGGCAAAGTCCACAAATCTAGCTTCTTGGTGGCTTGTCTGTGTTCTTTGCAACCAGGGCAATACCTGCAACAGGTGAACACAGGCATCAATACAAATTAACACGGTGATCAATTGCAAGGAATTCAAGGAAAACAAAATAGAAAAATGTGAAATAGTCTAACCACATGTCATCGGGCCCTAGAGGTTCTTCAGTCAAGAATGCCTCCAAGCATGAAAACAAGGAGACAGCTTCCTGTCGGGTCTTTTTAGCAGTAAACCCAGTTTTATGATAAACTACTGGAAGATCCTTCAGATAGCTGGGATCATATAACTTTCGTTCATTTTCAGTCCACTCCAGGAAAACCTTGATACGATTTCCTCCAGATTTTATGATAGAATCCTTCAAAATTGGCTTGCGGCTTGAATACCTATCATCAGTTAAAAAGAGTTTAAATGACAACTCCTGATGTGATGTATCCTCTGATTCTGAGTGGTCCATTGGCTCATCTACCATTTTGGATTGACCATTGCAGTTATTTGATGGTTTACCAATACCTTCAGAGAGAAAACCATTTTCAGTGGCTTTATGAACCACACCAGATGAACATGCTCTTTGCAAAGGTAAGAGCAGTCTAGAAGCAGCCAATTCAATATCAGCTCCACTTGGTGCGTTATCTTCCAAGTACGTAAGCAGGGGTGCTCCAAAATCTTTCCATCCACTGCCCTTTAATGACTCCGGTGCAGACCTACAAAAACCATAAGCTTTGATCCAGATACTCCATCACAAAGGAAAAAGTGAATAGAAAATGAACAAGTTATTTAGTCAAACATCTAGCAGGCAACTGCCCTACAGAGAGATGTGGACGCATGTAATTAATAATTATAATACACATGCAAAATGCCACATAATATGTGAAGTGTGTTATACACACCAATGGTTCCACTAACAGCAAAAGAAAAGACTATTACTTGCCAGTCAATAAACCAAGCCACTACAAATCTACGTGATCATACCTTTCCTGATGAACTATTTCCATCTTCTTTTTTCCTGATCCTTTGACAGAAAGCCGGTAGGCTACAATAAATTCTTCATCTTTTATAGAAATTAACGATTCAAAAGGATTTTCAAATAGACGATAAATCCTATGATCGTAGACCTGCAAAAGCAGATACACAAAACTTTAGCTATCAAAAGTGATAAACAAGAACAAGTTAGAAACAAGAATAACCTACTTCTGCCAGAAGAAGGCTTTCATCGCTTCTCAAACAGCAAGCAGTTGCTAATGCCTGAATAAGATCTCTACAAAGGCCATTTTTCAGTACCGACACAGTGTATGGCATAGGAAGACCACTTCCATCACCATAAAAAACTGTAACTGTCATTGAACGAGTGACAGTTGAAGGTAGTGGCAGAGACAAGTACATGAATGGATCGAAAGTAATTGAAATCTTATTGCAAACTGGGCAGACCAGCGTTGATTTATATTGACCCTGAATCAACATGTAAAACCTGTTAGTTTGCACAATACAACAATTCAACATATGCTCAAATGTTTGATAAACCCAAATGATGTTATAAACAACAGCACTGATGCCTGGTGCAAGGAGTGTGGAACTCTAAAAATCGAAACCAGCTGCATGCATATGGTTGCCATTATATGCCGTTCTCTCATTATGAAAAACTGAAGGGTAACACATTTAGTTGTTGAATAGCAAGCATGAAATAATACAAGCAAAATGTAAACTTATGCATTCCTGTACATCTATGGACATCTATCAAAAACCAAGGGGTGGTGTTTTTCCCTTAGCATATTGAACCATTACATGCCTATTTTTCTTTTGATAACTTCATGCAGAGAAAGTCTGAAGCTGTTCTAGACATGGAGATACAAATTAACAATTCTTAACTCACAGCTATGCATAATATCCATGACAGTGAAATTTGGCAAAATATTGCAGCTAATCGAGCTGACTAAGCAGCAAGGATCCACTTATTTTATTGGTTCATGGCAGGAATACCCATCGCAATTTTATTGACCACATTACATAAAATATATCGTAATAATTACTAAACATATAAAACATAAAACTTCCTTATAAACATTAAAACAAACAAGCAGATAAAACCTAGGACTTTCTTACTTGGCAAACATCCACAATTACTGAATCATTCCGAGCCTTGTGATTTCTCCAACACTCATCTGCAACCTCCTCATCTGGACGACCATCCCAATCCTTCATTTCAATGTAAGGCTTCTGTTTGACACGATTCAAATCTTCATGCAGTCCATCTAATAAAAATGCAAGAAGTTCCTACAGGAAAAGATTCCATCAACAATTAAAAAAAATTAAGAAGAAGAAGAAGAAGAATCATATCTTTAAGTAGCTCCTCAGCATTCACATACAAGTATTGATAACAACTAAAAACAAGCACAAACGTGGAACACCTAATGTACACATAATTATTCTGTCAGTTATTGCATGAGATTCGACACCTAAAAGATATATCTCTGCATCACATAATAAAATCATATCTAAATAGTTATTAAGATGCTCAACAAAATACATGATATAGAAGAAGCAAATATGGTGCCATATACATCAAGACATTTAAGTATATGTCCATGTGTCAGTCTTCCTATTCTCACAATAAAAGAACATGTAGTTGCACATGCATAAATTTTAGGTAAACAAGAGAACAGGAAATGTATACAAATCATAAATTGTAGAAAATTGAAATAATATGGAATAGGTGAAGTACTAACTTGAGAATCATGTTGATTATACCCACTAAATTGTGGAGCAAATAGTGCAAGTCTTCCCTTAAACGCACGTGGTGCAATTGTAGTCCGTCCTGATGACCACAGTTTCCTCAACAAGTCACCAAATGCATCAGCAAGTTCACCCTACACAGCTACAACATAAGTTAGCAATTCAACATCAAGTGCTTCATAAATGAATCTTTAACACACAAGAACCACTAGATGGAGGCCAGGCCACTTACACGCATTCCTAAAGGATTTTCTTTGTTGATCTCATTAGAGTAATCTTGTAAGAAATACTCAACAAGTGGGGGAGTGTGAACCAAGCATTGAAGAGCGCTGTTCATAAAACAAGTATTTCCCATATTCTGCAATCCTGCCAAACCTCCCTTCTCAACTTTTCTAACAGCACCAAATCTATCATCAGTATCTGGTACTCCTGATTTTAAGGCATTCCCTGGCCCTAAGTTTAAGCTATAAGCACTTGAATGGCCATTAGAAAATGTTGGCCCCCCTGCAATCGACAAGGAGGTCCTTGAGGGTTCCAACGCTACCAAAGCCAACTCATTTCCTGTTGAATCCCTTCCAGATTGGGAAGGATAAGTTCCATCAACTTGTAGCTCCAGAAGAATCTGTACAGAGAAAAGGATGTGTCAACCATATTAATGAAGAAAAACTCTGGCCATATATGAAATCTGGAGATATTTGTACCAACGGCAGGAGGGAAGTCCAGCATATTGCAAATAAAAGAAATCATCAATTTATTAAATTTCAAAGCCGATTCAATTTCTAAACTACATATGGCTCTAGTCTATGCACCTCTTGGTCCATCTGCAATGTCAACTCCTCCAAAGAATCATTTGAATCAACTAACCGTGTCTGCTTGCTCTTGTTGAAGTAATCCCATATAATGACCTGTCAAAGAAAAAAAAAAGAAATTAAAGAATCTTAATGGAAATGAAGCCAATAAATAAGCTCACAGACAAAATGCAAAACAACAAATGGTGGCAATTACATTCCAGGAACTGCATTTTCCTTTAACTGAGAATCTGGAAAAGCATACCATCATCTCTATGTAATGACAAAATAGCCCTCACTGGCTTATATTTACATATAGATTTGATGTCACAATCTGGATTCCTAATGAAAAAAAAAATTCACTTGGAAAATAATAACACATCAGCACACTAAACATTCAAGAATTTAAGGAAAAAAATTTACAAGTCGAGACATCATGCAAGTCAAATTAAAATCCACATCAGGCCATGTTGTCACTTATAACATACCTTTTCTCGCTCTGTTCCTCTAAGAGCACACACCTTCTCATAAAGCTGATGCAGAGGAGCCTGAGAAGAAATTACAACCTTAAGTTACCTATTTTAATTGATTGAAAGAATTGTGATCAATGTAACAGCCCATATAGAAATCGGTCATAAATAGGAAAGTTCATAAATGCTAAAAAGTAACATGATATTGACCAGAAGGCACTGGTGAAAAACATATGAATTGGTCATAAGTAGGAACTTTCTTAAATGCTAAAAAGTCACATGATATTGACCAGAAGGCGCTGGTGAAAAGCATATGGTTTAGTGCAGAGAAGAATAGAAGAAAAATAGAATAACATGTTTGTGGTGTCAGAGATCTGGAGAAATGTCAGTACCTTTTTACTTAATCTGATAGTAAATTCATTGTTATCTCTGGAATCAATCAACTTGAGACGAAGTGGATAAACCTCTACATTATATTGCTTCTTGTTAAAAACACCCTGTGAAATCATCTTTCTGGGCAATGCTGGTCCTCCCTTGTACCTAAGAAATGATAGAAACAAAGATATATATAAGACAACAAGTAGTCAAGAGCTTAGAATTCACCAAATTTTGTACTTCAAGTCTGAACTTCATGAAATCTTGTTGTTAGGAAGGGGCTGCAAAAAAAGTTCCGAAGCAGAAGTTCTAATCCCAAGGCAATTGGTTAATTAAAGAAGGTTACAGAATAAAAAGTCAAAACTCACAGTTCCTAAAATTTCACTTCAAATCTTAATATTTCTGATTCCCCAACTCCCGTATGATATATTGTGACTGATGAAGCCAAACCATAATAGAGACTACAATGCATTCAAGGCTCAACATAAAATAACAATCCAATCATAAGTTTTCAGGTCTCTAAGATGAAGGAACTTTTTATCAGAGATCCAAAAAAACAGCTCGTGGTTAAGCCTAGGCCCAAATGTTGATAATTCGTTTACCACTTTCAGGTGGTTCCCAGTTCTAATATGAAGTACCCAGTCTCTAATAATTCCCTACATGATTATAAGGTCTCTAAAATAGAGGAAATGTTTCAGATAGATACTCAATTATCAAAACAAATGAATAAAGGAAGAGAATCCATTACCACCTGAACAAGCTTTTCCCAAACTTTCTGAGGAACTAAAACGTAGTCTCTTCCTTCCAACAAGGTTCTAACGAGCTCTAGTTCATCACCCTCACTATCGGCTCCATTTTCGACTATATCAGAATTATCAATTGGACCAGGTCTTTCAGCGATTATTGAGGGAATATCAACCATATCTTGAGTATCAGAAGACTGTCCATCAGCCAAGTTGATGCCCTCACCAACATATTCCCTCCCATCTTGCATACCACCTGATATTTTTGACAATATCCCAACCAAATTAATTCAGAAGCACAATGCAGTACGTACCAGCCTCTTTTTTTTTTCTGTGGGGTGTGGGTGCTCTGTGTGTGTGTGTGTGTGTTCTACAACAGTAAAAGTATGGTTAAACTAAATCCTACTAGTCATGGCAAGCAGAGAAAATTTCAGCCATTTTATGCTAGAACGGAATGTGCAATAAAGAACCTGCAGCTTCCTAAATCTATTTTCCAAATCGGCCAAGCTGTGATCCGTTAGTTAGAACCAACATCTTAGCTTAAAACACAGGAAGGAAAAAAAAAAGGTAAATTGCATGCGAATGCAAAATTATAAATGTCTAAAATTCATAAACTATACATGCAATCAAAATAAGCTATTAAAGAATTAAAAAACGAACGCCCACCATAGAGAGAGATATTAGCAAAGAATACCTGGAAGAAATAACGTAATACAAGTTGCCTTCTTTCAAATCACGCTCAGCCTCATCAATCAACTCCTTGACGATCTGTTTCTCCTCCTGGGGCGTGCAAGGCAAACAATTCCCATCATTTTCCATCAAACAATCCGAATCCGCGATCGTCATGGAAGAACTTGAACTCTATACACATTTCGAACACCAATCAATCAATTGCAAAATTAACGCCCTCAAATTCAGAACAGCAATTAAGAAAAGGAAAGAAAAAAACTAAAAAGTCACCTACTACAGTGTATATGAATCTGAGATCGAGAGGAAGTCAGAAAGATGTACGGAATGAAATTAAGGTTCCAAAGGAAGAGGAGAGTAGAATAGCGAGGGGTGGGGTATATCCGAGAGAACCCTAAATAAAGGGTTTGATTGGGAAGAGACTTTTAACAAGGAAGGAATGAAGAGAGAGAAAGAGAGAAAACTCTTTACCTCTTCAACGACCTTGTTGTCCTTTTTTTTTCCAAGGCTCGCTACGGACTTTTTTATACCCTACACCTCCTCAGGCTCAGATCAACCCAAAAAAACCAAAACCATTATTTTTGTCTTAGGAAGAAAAATGAGTCACGGTTAAGGGAATTACGTAAGTAAACAGTTTTACTTTCATTACTTGTCTTTGTTTTTGTTAGAAACTTTACTCAACCATTCATCCATCTTTTACAAGCTTTAAGTCTGATGTTTCATGCATACCAAAACTAGTAATGTGACGCACACAAACTCTTATTTAGATCAAGTATTTTACTTCTATTTCCTTTTTGCATATATTTACTAGAAATGCTAATAATGGCTTGAAAATTCTTGTATATACACCAAAAGCCAGTGATTCTATGGTAAGCCAATTAGAAGTTTGACTCATTGGCTCTGCGTTGAATATTTTCCTAATAGCATAGTATTATGCTTAAACTATGTCAGAGGGGTTTAGCTCCTTGGTATTATTTGATCTCTTCTATTGTTGAATTTTTTTTTCTTTCTTTTTGGATTAAAAATAATGTAATAATTTTAGAAATTAATATAAGATCTCCTAGAATTTTCGGCTTTATGTTTGTGGGTAACACTATTAGAAGTGTGATCCACGTACATATCACGTGTCTCATCTCGCACCCGACATCTCTCAACCGGTAACCACATTTCGACTACTTCTTCCCCATTCAAGCATCCAGCTTCTAGTTCTAACTTCAAATGAAATCTTTCAAATAAAGTGTTCGACCAAGAGAGCAAAAGTTTAGAAACTTTGCACATCAAGCAACGTTTGGCATCAATCAGTCACCGAATGAAGAAATTAAATGGATTCCACCAGAATAAACAAGTAATCCCATGCTTCTTTTGGTAAATTTGCAGAATCTACTAGAGTGAGTCACATGACATCCATGTTTCTCCACAAAAAGCCTCTGATATTACAAAAATTACATATCTACACTAGTATTACAGTTTTGATGTCAGGCAAACTCCAGCCCCTGACAAGAGTTTGCACACCGGCCATGGCCTTCAGGAGGGAGAGATGATATTAACTGATCAGAAGGGTGCAACAAACCCTGCAAATCTACTAGGTCTCGTGTCATAGCCGTGATCACAATACAGCAATCACCACACTCCCATCTTGCTAAGATTTCACAAGAAAGGCTGAGGGAATTCCCAAAATCCAATGGTAACATTTCCACCGCAGAACGCTCTGTAACTGGAGACATACAAAAAACCACAACGTTCAAACATTAAGAATTACGTTGTCCCTGTCCTCATCTGAGCTAGCAGAGGCCTCACTTCCACCTGGACCTCCAACACCACCTCGAATTTCATCTTCACTGAACAAACTCTCGTCACTTGAATTAGATGATGGCCCACTATACATCATCACTGAGCGAATTCTGCCTTCCGCCTATTCCTAAGTTCCTTTATTCCTCTTCCTTGCAATGCCAAACGCCTTCTTTTCCTTGCTTTCCGCTTGCCCTTTGGAAACTCATCTCTCTGCGACTCGATGCTTTTACTATCACCTTCCTTCACAGGCCTTCCCTTGCCACAGTCATTATCTTCTGATTCCTCAGCATCTAGCTTGCGCCTTTTCCTACTTGAACTTGTCTGCAGTAAAATATTCAAATTTAACTATGGTTATAACTTTCGAATCACAGTACATATGTGTGTGCGTGCACAAATATGCATCCATATAGTTAACCCCCCCCCCCCCCCCCCCCCCACACACACACACACAGAGACAGAGACAACCTCAATAAGGCTACTTATAATTAACAGCAAGTATAGGAAGTGAAGCTTCCCACATTTTCTGCCAACTGACATCTAAAATGCCATGCTTTCAATTGCTTTTTATTTTTTTACCATTAAATTAAAAGTTATAAGTTCCTCAAAGGGCAGTTATCAACAATGCAGAGTATAAACAAAGTAGACAAAACTACACGTTGTTTTAGGCCACGTGTGACACTTTGAGGACTCCTGTTATCAAATCAGTACCCTGTGTTATTCAATTTTGTGACAGTAATCTTTCTTTCTTTGTACCAAAATTTAACTTTGCGCCTTTATACCCTTTCCAACATAAATTATAGAAAAATTCAACACATTTAGGCTTTAGCACACATGAAATGACATGTGCAAATCCCATTACTTGTACGAGATGAGTAACAAGTTAGTTTTTCAGTGAAAAAGAATGGGCTACTAGCTCCAGCAAAAATACAAATCCTGCTTTGATACAGATAAAACCACAACTTTGAAGCGTCTAGGCTCAAAGCAGAAGGTAGTTTTTAGTACTTTTCCCAATAAAAGAGACTAAGGAATCTTCCATCTAAAATCATCACCATTACCATTCGTATAATATCCCATCAGCATAAAAATATCACATACAGATGCAGGGCTTAATTACCACAGAAAGGGGCTCCACGCCACCATGAATATAACAAATCAATTTTCTCTCTTGCATAGAGGCTAGAAAATCTGCTGAAATAGTCTAACCCTCCCTCCTCTTTCACCATATATGCTTCACAATTCATAAAACAGTGGAATATATTGTAATACCAATTAGCTTAGTAGATGATGCCTTTAACTACTGAATAGAATGGACTAAACTAGCAGCTCTAACTTGCCTAGCAGAAAACACGTGTTTATTCAAGAAGATAATAGAACAATTTGTCAGCATACCTTGGGCCCACGATCCACCAACTGAGCCCACTCATGTCGGTTCCTAAGGCAATCAAGAACAGCCTGAGAATGACTTGAATACGCATAACGCTCTCCATTGTGCTTCCGCAAGTTGTGCCAATGCTGCAGATGGAATCAATAGAAGTGAACAAGACATATTTTTAATTCTTTTACAGGATCAAATAGATATTTGCCAAATATGGACACTTAACACAATAGAAAATGAAAACATACCGGGAGGACAGCATTACAAAGTTCCTCATACGTCATGCGTTTGCCTTTGCTCATAATTTCATCAATTAAACCTATAGGTGCACAAAAATGACATACTAGATGTAACTAAAAACTCAAACCACAAAAGAAAATATGATGTTTTGAAAAAAAAAAATAATAATAAAACATACATAGCATTTTTCCTGGAGAATGAGATACCTGGTAAAGTGCGATGAACAGGACCTCGAACAGTTCCTGCCTCCTCATCAGACATATTTCTTGGTGAATTACGCACAGAAGACAAGTGATGGTCATTAATCTCAAGAGATGAAGATGGGCCACCGTTTACAGTTGAAGCTGAGGTAAGAGGGATATTTTTCTTGACAGAATGCACTGCTCCTGGAGAGCCATTATCCTCTCTTTTGGACAACTCATCAGCTGTATATCCCATATCCAGTCTCCTCAGATCAGGTGAAGAAGGCCTTCTATCTGTCTTTTTAGCATCGTCATCAAGTTCATGAGAACGAGAAAATACATCTTTAGAAGCATCCTTGTTTTTTCTTTTTGGAACCTGCAAATTTTCATCAATTACAAGACTATATTTTAAGAAAAGACCAGAGCAATAACCTAGATTCATAAACACAACATTCAAAAACAACAAATGACTTAGAAATCTCTTTTGTTTAATGCAAGTCTTACCAAACTATGATCCCTTCCTCCAGAACTGGATGTACGCTTAATGAGCGGGCTTGTTGCCGTCGGCGAACCCAACTGGGGTAAGCTGCCTGCATGGCGAACACGTGGAACACGAGGAACTCTAGGAGAACTGTTGAGTTCTTGATGCAAAAGCAAAGCAAGCTGGCAAACAAACGTTTAAATTAAAAAAAAAATGAAAAGTGGCAGAAGAATTAAGCGGTAGAATAACTGGACATTTTTGCAGTACCTCTTCATCACTTAAAGTGGCAGAAGAATTAGTAGATGGGGGAGGATTCATAGATGATACATGATTTCCCTTCGAGGATGACTGACTATTAGAATGATGAAACTTTTCACCTCTAAGTAAACCAGAAGCCAATGCCTTATTCTGAACCTGTGAAGGACATTCATGTTGCAGCAATCCAGTAGCCTCAGAGGAATTCTGAGCTACTGATGTTTTTGAAGATGAGTGATGCACAGAATCTTTTGAATCGCAAACAGCTCTCTTAAGAACCGATGAGTGAGAAATCTTGCTTGAGTTTGACAGTTTTGAAGCAGAATGCACGGACGATTTTGCACGCTCCTTTGCTGTTTTTCTTGATATATCCTGAGTGTCCTCATCTTTGAGTTTGACCATGCCAATTGCAGCTCGATCTTTCTTATTATTTGAGTTGCACTCAAGCGTCACTTGTTGCTTGGTATTAGGATTAGAATCCAGATTATCTGCAGATCTAGCAGTGTCACCAGCAGAGGATTTGGCAATTGTGACATTAGCTGAAGTGGAAGATGACTTTCCCACTACTAGAACAATTTTATTTTGACTGGGTGATGCCAAAGAATTTAAAGTATCTTCACCCGATTTTGACAGTTCTTTGGCCAATGGTGAACCAAGTTTTGGCTCAGAAGAACATTTTTGCAATGGGGTTGAACCTTTAGACCCTTCTGATTGTTTGCTCTGAACAGGACCACCAGCTAGTTCATTGTGCTTACCTACATGGCAATCAATAACTGCTTCTGATGTTCTGTCAGTCTCTTGAGTCTTACAGTCTCCAGACAGTGAACTACTTAACACTGTATTATTTGTTTTAAGATTTTCAGTACCGCCATCATGAAGAGGCCCAATATCTTTTGCATCAGCTGCAGAAAACTGACCATTCATGATGCTGATAGAATTAACATCTGCATCTACTTTAACATCAGGCTCCAATGAACTGGGAAACATGGGCTTTTCACCATTCATCTGATTGTCCTTAGCTTCTGAAATAGTGCTAGCCAACCCATTGTTTGGAGGCTTCGCATCACATTTGACGGAATCCTCCAGATTATCATCTGGATTACCGTTTGGAATGTTATCTCCCTAAAACAAGCAAAAGTAAGTGATTCCAGCACACTAAGTGCGGTAAAACGCATACAAGCAATGAATATATAATTGCACCCAAAATGAGAGTAGGTATATTGCTCATAACAACATATCCAAGTACTATTAACTTGAGGATCAAAGGCTACCTGAAATAACAAGCAGGAAAGCTGCATATATTTCTGGTCAGAACTGTATTAGAAAAAAAAAATGTTGAGCCCGATTCCTACCTACAGCATTTCTCTTTTGAGAAATGAGAAAATTAGTCACTAGTAAAATGCAGTACACTGCAACTAGTTCTAATAACATATACATATGCCTTTGGTTTTCACAAAATTATTTAAATATAAGGTTCAGTTATTGACTGAATTTGCAGGTTCAACTAGATCCTTTTCCAAGATCACTTAAAGTTTAACTTAATTTTCAATAATGCTAATCCCTTAAACTGATGCATTAACATTGCCAACTCAACTCAATTCAACTAAACATTACTTCCAAGGTAGTTAGTCTCTGCCACATAAATTTGTTTCTTTCATCTCACCTGGTTTAGGGTTACATCCTTTCTCAATATTCCCCTCTATATCATCATATTCGACACATCCCCTCCACTTATTAGTAAAAAAGTGTACCAAGTTCAAGCATAAGGCAGCTATTGAATAGTGGAAGAATAAATAAATTATCTTTGAGTAGGTAGTAGGGTTCCAAGTAAAGCTTCTACGGTGCTGTTGCGGTAGCATTTAAAACGTGTACACCCAAAGACACCGTAAAGACAGTGGTTAGGTATAATTAATTATCTTTTAAATTTATAAGCTGAATTCACAATTTTACCCTATTAATGATTTTATATAACCAACAAGATGCTTCTAGTGCATATGCATAGGAAGTCTTAAAGTCAGAAACATATACATATGTCCAGCATTCTAGCATAATCACAACATGTAAATTGCTAAGGGAACAGAAACCAGTTTTATCCCAAGCGAAAGCCATGACATGAAAAATCTTCATCTACTGCAAAGGAGAATATGTACATAGAAAACTTACCTCTCGTTCTACAGGCATCCTCCCAAAATCAATGTGTTCAGGCGCCAATGCAGCTGCACTGTCAAATTTGGAAGAACTCTCAACCACTCCTGGACCTTCATGACTACCTTTCCTTTCATTTAATCTGTCTCCAGTTGGAAAATCAAGTCTAGATATGTCAGCAGATAAAGTCTCTGGTGAATGCTCAATTACTGCTACACTGTTCTTGAACTTATCAGGACTGTTACCCGCAGAAACATAATAATCTGATTCATGTTCAACAATTGTGGAGTCCCTTTGATTCTTGTTCTTAGTGCTCTGGCCATCATTCTTGATAGAGTTTTGTCTTCTGTCTTCATAAAAATCAAATGGTTTTGCATCACTGGTGGATGTCAACGCTAGTAATAAGAATAAAAACAAAGAAAAGGAATCGTAGTCAACAAATGCATGTTTAGCACTGCATGTGACCCACCCTTAGCGTTCATGCTACAAGTATAAACCATGCACAAAGTAGGGGAAAAAATAACTTTTATATAAAATGAATAAAAAGGAATATGCGAACAAGAACTGTTGAATGCATAGAATTACCAGTTCGAGAAAAATGTGAAACTCTCTTCTTTGCATCCACCTCCTTGTATGTAGTTCTAGCCCTTTTCTTTCCACTTCGTTCTTTGGGCATTCCCATGTCTTCCTTCCTACGCTTACTTGAGTGTATCACAATTGGCCTAAGCAAACTTCTCTCATTTGTAACTCCAATCTGTGAATGGCTAACATCACCATCACCCTTCACCCAAGTCTTCCTTTCTTTGGAGTAATCGTTCCTATCCAAGGTGCCTTCCCTGCCTCTCCCCCTCATGCCAACCAAAGCTGCTGCAGGGGTTGCTAACACAGTCTCCTTGGCCAATGAAAACAGAACACCTGCACCTTTATCAACAGTATTCTCATGGTCTTCCTCATTCCTACCATCCTCTTCGTCCCAACATGGGAACTCCCTATACTGAAAATTAAACTTCTTAGGCACATACCCATTGCACTTCCACAACTCTGGTGTGAAAACAGACAACCCACTAAACAAAGCAGGATCACCACCAGGAATTCCCTGCACATGTACTCTCTCCTCCATCGGTATATCAGTCCATAGTCTGAAAGGGCGGCGTGCAGGTACAGTTGCCGCAGGTCCAGTTGCAGCGTAACTGCTCTCTAGTCGGATGGTTTTAGTAGGCAATTCAACCAGCAATTGAGCCACTTCAGTTTCCTCACTATCATCCTTATTACTCTTGCTTTTGCACTTATCACAGGCAAATAACTCTTCTCCCTTCACGTACCGGGAACAGCGCGTGTGCACCCAGACACCACACTCATCGCAATTTACCATCTCTTCCCCATCATCAAAATTAACACCACACACGCAATCAACTGTCCAAGAGCCATCGACCCAGTCCTCGTGCATCTCATGGCTCGGAAGACGGTGTGACCGTCCCTTCATGTCTTCTATTCCGGCGCCCCCGCTAACCCGAACATAAACAAAAGCGGCCCAGGATTCACTAATAAAGCGGATAACCAAACCTAATTGCTCTCGACCAAGACAAAGCGAAGCTAATTCACATCCTCCCGCATTGAATTATAGATGACATATAACGATATTTCCCTCACTCACTCTATTCGAACCGTGAAAAAAATTGGGGAAGAATCAATACCTTACGATTTTTAGAACTTGATTTTGATGAATATGTTACTCCAACTCCGTCTCTTGGCTTTAGGTTGGAGAGAAGAAGATTAACGAAAGGGACGTGCTTAGGATCCAAATGAAAAAACTGCTCTGCGTGCAAAGGTGCAACCACAGGAATCTGTTTCCCCGTTTTTCTGTACTCTACCTGCGAAGGAGGAGAATGGTTTCTGGCGTGCGAGCTACCGGAACCGTAAGCATTTTACAGATATTTTTGGGGAATATTTGGCGTCCGTCACTGTATTTGACTCCTTTTCGCGGGTTGGCTTGATCAATACCATGGGCTTGACAGAACTCCACCCAGTCTTCGCCCCAAAAAGAATTGGGCTTGATCGCATTACACCCGGCCCATGTAAAAACTTAAATTTTAAATAAATTTAAATTTTTAGATGTCTAGTAAAAACTTTATATTTTTTCTCAGTTGTTGCAATTAGGAAAATAAAAAAAATACCTGAAAATTATAATAAAAGGCAGAAATGTACAAACTAACTGTAAATCTAGATAACAATCCAAAAAATTTAAAAGGAAAATTCTTGTTCGGATTCAATCTAGACTTAGTGTTTTTTGTCACCTATGCATGTTAATCAACACTCACTTCATTTTTCAATCAATTGTAAATAGTAATATATTATTAGTTAATCCATAAAATTTACCTAGATCGGATGGGCAAAAATAATTCATTTAAAAATATGTTTTACTTGACCCAAAATGTATTGAACAAAAATCTCGAAGATATGTTGGACAAATAAGTTATAATTAGGATATTAAAGGTTATTTAACAGACTAAGTTGAGAATTAATAATTGGAATCCCACCTTTTCTATCCAAAAAAATTGTATTATAAAAAGAAAAACACAAACAAACATATTAAGCTTGTAAATCTAGAATAATTGTTTTTATCCATAAAAATGAGTATTAATTACACTAAAAGTCACTTGATTATACTTTATCATTAGATAACGATAAAAACAGTTTTTTAATAAAAAATACTTGTGCTTATTTATTTTTTTTGCATGAAAACCAAATTTGGTTGGGAATTACTTAAAATCCTTTTAAAAATCACATGAGTTTCAAATAGCGGCGTAACTAGAAATTATATTAAGTGGGATCAAAAATTATCGTTGATAAAAAAATTTTAAAAATTTTCAAATACTTTAATGGATTAATTTTTAATGAAAATATTTAAATATACTAGTAGGATCAATTTTTAATGGAATTATTTAGTGGGGTTAATTTAAAAAAAAAATTACAAAAAATGTTTTAAAATTCTTTCTAAGTTGAGTGGGGTCAATTGACCCCACTCAATATAGGCTACCTATGCCCATGGTTTCTAACCTTATAGAATGTGATAGGGGCGTGCAAAACCTGTACCGACCAACCCAACCCGAAATATCAATTCGAGTAGGATTGTTCGGGGTTCAGTTCAAGTTTGAAAATTTAAGATATTTCATGTCGAGTCGGGTTAAACCCCCCAAAACCTAAGCCAACCGAATTGCTATATAAATTGTTTTTTTTTTTTTTTTTGTCATTGTACCTCGTACCCACCTCTCCCTCTCCCCTGTCTTCTCTCTCTCTCACACACACACACAAAAGAGCTTCTTGTCTCTGCTCTCTCTCTCTCACAGCTTCTTGTCGTATCTCTCTCTCTCTTTCTCTCTTTCTCTTTGCTTCTTGTCATCTCTACTCTCTCTTTCTCTCTGCTTCTCGTAGCCTATTGCCGCCAACCTCTATTTTTGGTGATTATCTAGCAAGGAGGACAAAAAAAAAAAAGAAAAAAATCACATTCAATGAGGAGGAAGCGAATATATGAGTTTTTTCTTTTTTTGGCTTGAGATATGAGTTTATTACAAGTTGAATTGAAGCTTTTTTGTTTTTTGTCTTTTTAATTTTTTTGGTTTTAATTTGGAATTTTGAATTGAAGGATGTATTTTGAAGTATGAGATATGGGATTTTTGATTGAGATTTCCTCAAATCATTGAATTTTCAAGTGCATCTAATGATTTAGGTCAGGAGTCTAAAATTTTCGGGTATTTCGGTTCGAAATCCTATTATAAGTTATGGTTAGTTTGGATGGTAGTTTTAGCCAAAGTTCGGGATTCGGGTCGACCGATGTACATCCCTAGAATGTGACATCTATAGTATACATCAATGTGAATTCATATTATGTAATCACTTTCATTATTCTTCATTAAAATTTTTTTTCATGATTAAATAGTATATAGATTATCTATTTTAAAGAAATTTACATAAATACCCTCATAAAATGATTTCTAGCTGAAGTCATAATAGTTTATTTTTTTCCAATTCTTCTCAGGCCAATTCTAATCCTTTCAATTAACCTTTCCATCAATTTTGGAATCTTTTTAGCAATGAACATTCGTGTCGTAAAGGAAAAAAAGAAAAACCATTTATGTAGTAATTGGTGAGGACTAAAGATAAGAGAATTTGGATATGGTTTTGTGGTAGCATGGCTAAAACTTTTATTGCTTCATGTTTTAATCCTTTTGAAATGTTTCATTTGGAGTACTTAGACTATAAGCTTTTCTTGATAGTTCACCACATCAATTTAGTTTAATCTTGATATAAATTGGACTTGCATAAATATTTAGTGGGCATAAACCATTTGTTTAGAAAATGAGGCTGAGTAAAATGCAGCCTATACATAGGCAGAGTCAGTCTTATGAACAGAACTAATGATGATTCTACTTGTCTTGTTTCCATTATCAATAATTTTCCGATTTCTTACAAAATAAAACATTTCATTTCAATTTGGCAAAACAAAAGGACAACCTTTTTTATTTTTTATTTTTATTTTATTTCGTTCGAGGCATATTCCCCATAAATTCCAGCAAATGATAATCATTTAAAAAAAAAAAAAAGAAAGAAAGAGCATGAGTAGAATTAATTAAGAATGGGCTCTGCCCATGTAAAGACAAATGGTTCGCAATCAGCACGCAGAAATTTGTTTCAGACAAGGTTGAATCACAAAATGACCATAATACCCTCAAATCAAGGAGCTCCACTTTTCACCTCAAATCGCTTTTACTATTTTACCATTTCGGCTTTGTCATTCCTATCCCAACTCCGTACGGAAGTCAGTAATCAGCAGCTGAAGCGGGTAAAATAGTAACAGTAAAAAAAAACTTAAAGCAATCCATAGCTTCACACATTCCCATGCCATGCAATCTCCAATGATTGAACGCCACGTTGGCATTTTGAAGGTTGCATATATTATTATTTATTATACGCTATACATATACACTACTAGTATAAGGCTGTGTTTGATGTGAAAGTTTGGAGGAAACAAAGACTACGAGTTGAACAATCGTTGGCCTATGACATTTTGAAGGGAAACGATGTGAAACAGAGGATCCCAATAAAAGTCTGTTTGGTTTCCATTTCCTTTCAATATATTCCATTTTGAAGGAAAGAAAACGCAAGTAAAGCACACGCAAGAAGGAAAATAAAAGGAACACAAACACGCCACTGTGAGAAATTATTATTATTCTGTTTTTATTTTATTTTATTTGTTTTCTGTGTTATTTAGTTGTGCGAATTTTGTTATTTAAATTTTGGGTTCCATTTTTTCATTTTCTCCGGAGTGATCTCGAGGTAGTTTTGGTTGTCATCAATGGAGATTTTAGCTTAACTTTTGCTCTTTAGATATTCGATTTTTGTGTTGCGAAACAGAAACATTTCTAGCTGTGATTCTTTATTTATTTTTTTCTTATTTTTTTTTTTTAGAGTTGATCAACAGGAAAAAGAGCTGATTTTGAGAATTGAAGAGCAAAATTATGGCTGTTGTAGAGAATGCGGGTGTGGATTTGGGGATAGGTGTGGGTTCCAGCTCATCGTCCAGTCTAGATTCGAGTGTATCATCTTCAGCCAACGATCAGGAGCAGCCCAACCACAATCACAACCACCATGTACTCTCTCGCATCGACAACGGCGCCTCGATTCAGCCTATCTATATGAAGGTCCAGGTTCAACCCACCGCCAATGGCAAGTCCTCCCAGCAGCAGCAGCCGCCGCAGAATCTGCAGGTAGCCCATCATTATCCTTCTCATCATCAGCGATCCAACGGCGTCGGAGCTGATTTGCATAGGAATGGGGATGTGGGAGAGAACTTCAAGAGAGATATTAGAGAGCTGCAAGAGTTGTTCTCGAAGCTTAACCCCATGGCTGAGGAGTTTGTGCCTCCATCGCTTGCTAACAACGGCGGGAATCATCATGGCCTTAGTGGACTCAATGTGGCGTTTTATACTAACAGTAGCGACTCATTCATCAATGGCAACGGAGCTAGGAATGGACAGCTTAACGGAAATGCTGGTCGAAGGGTAAAATTTCTCTAGGGATTCCTTTGCTTAAACCAGTACTTTCTAGTTTCTATAACAAAGTCTATAGAAGGGGAAAAGTTGGAATTTGAGCTTGTAGGTCCAAGTTTTGTGCAAGGCTAATTACGAAAAGGTTGAAATTTTAGATTCAAAACTTTACAGTGCATGGTTTATCTTTGTTCAGAGAATCTTTCTGGTTGCTGAGAAGAACAAGATAGGAAAAGTTGATAATTGGGCTTTTCATTCTTGTATTTTGTGTTGTTTGGTGTTTTTTTTCCCTCTAAAAGCATGATAAGCGAACAGGAACAAATTTTGTTAGTTTAACCTTTAATAATGAAAATTTAAAACTCCAAAATTTAAACGGTTTTTTACATTCATCTGTTCAATTATTGAACAGATAATTCGCATATGATTCTTAGTTGCTAGTAATATGTGCTATTGCCAGCAGAAGAAAAATTATAATCAAGGGAAACGAAGGATGAACAGCAGGACAAGTATGGCCCAGAGAGAGGATATAATTCGCAGGACCGTATTTGTGTCCGACATTGATCAACAAGTATGAACTTAGGAGTTGTTCTCTTGCTACATTTTGTTTTTCTGTTGTTTGCTATTGCCATTTGCGCTGTAAAGATGTACATATGCTAATTTATTAGCCTTTTCTCTCATCTGAAACTAGGTCACTGAAGAGCAGCTTGCCGCTCTATTTGTTGGTTGTGGACAGGTAATACTGTTCTAGCAGCTTATCTGACTTACCCCATCATAAATATATTTTGAACAAGTTCCTTTCCTGTGCGAAGGTGGTAGACTGCCGTATATGTGGTGATCCCAATTCTGTACTTCGTTTTGCCTTTATTGAGTTCACTGATGAGGGTAATGCTTTACTGTGATGATTTGGTACCTTTTTGCACATTTGTTTTGCATTAGCATGTCAATTTCAAGAGTTGTGCTTATACGGTTCTCTGCTTTTGCAATGCAGAAGGTGCACGGGCTGCTTTGAATCTGGCGGGCACAATGCTTGGATACTACCCTGTGAGGGTACTGCCTTCAAAAACAGCTATTGCACCTGTTAATCCAAACTTTTTGCCTAGGGTGAGAAAGCCTTTGCCAAATACCTATAAATATGATATGAAAGTTTGGTAAAGTGGGTTCTTTTCTCATAATTTAATTCTATTCCACCTGCTGACCAATTGTTACCTTGGGTTCCAGACTGATGATGAGCGTGAAATGTGCACAAGGACTATCTACTGCACAAACATTGATAAGAAGGTCCACTTTGATCAATTCAAAAGGAATTCTCCTAGAAGAGTTTAATTCACTTTGGGTGAATTGTTTAATTTATTTTCTGCAGGTTACCCAAGCAGACATTAAACTCTTTTTTGAATCAGTTTGTGGAGAGGTTTGTTATTATTTCTGATGTAAATTTGAAAATTACTTGTTTTTGAATGCTGCAACAATATCAGGCTGAATTTGTTAAAAAGAGACATCTTGTTGGATGCAGGTTTATCGCTTGAGGCTGCTGGGGGACTATCATCATTCTACTCGCATTGCTTTTGTGGAGTTTGTGATGGTAATTGCTTCTCCCTGTTTTTCCTTGAAGTTACAAATCTTCTAATGGCTTTAAATATCTAACTTTAGGAAGTTAGGCAAATAGGACTAGGTGAAGTACTGAAGGGTTTTGTCATGAGCTCTAGGTACTAAGTATTTAAAATCGTTGGCTTACTCTTTATGAAGGGATATCAGCTCCTGGAGATTGTTGAGGTTAGGATGCCATTCTTTGCAATTCTCATTTGAAAAGAGATATTTAAATGGTGGGGGAACTAGAAGACAGGTTTTGTTAATTACAAGTACCTTTTTCTCAAAAGATCAACAGCTGTCAGTAGGAAAAGAACTGAGACATTGTTGGGTGAGCAATGATTCACTGTTTTTTTTTTAAAAAAACTTTCTTGAAAGCTTATGACTATGAGTAGGAAAAGAGTTAAAAAGTGTGTGGGTAAGGAGTGAGTGATCTTAATGCCTTTGACAGAACAACATCATTCAGAAGTTTCTTTGTTTCATCTCTTTAACCAAGTTTTCACCAGAATGGACTTTATCTCTTCTTAGTTATCAAAATAATTTTCTTCACAACTACTACAGTTTTTATGAATCTAAAAATTTATAACTTCTACAATAAATTGCATGTGGATGTAAAACCTTTACATTGTGCATGTGTTCCTGTTATGCCATGATGCAATCAAGTAATAATATATAAGTTTACTTTTTACAAGTGGTTCTTTTGTGTGGTTCCTATTTGTATGCTATTCATGTCTGATGATATGAGATATTGAATTGGATGTAAGCTGTTTAGAATAGACTCAACTATATTTGTCAATGTACATGAGGAAACCATATTTTGGGCTCATTAGTTTCTATGATGAGTTGGGAGATGAGATCTTTCCTGTAATTTCAAAGAGAATTGACACCCCTAGCTATAACTAGGAGTGATTTCAATGGCATGCGGTGGAAAGAAAATAGCAATTGAAGGTGTTTTGGGTGAGTTCAACTGTGTGTCTAAGGATATGCAACAGCCATTGATCAGCTTGGGAGTCAGCAAGCACCCATCAACTTTTAATGTTCTTATTTAAATTTGTGATTTGCTATGGGGAAACAGCCATGAAACCCCTGGATTAGGTATGCCTGCCTCGTGGATCTTTGTATGAGAGATAAGCGCCCAAGTTTCTAACTATCCTTCATTTGTTAAACATTATTAAGAAAGCAACCTCTGGAGTTGACTTTTCTCTTGGTTGACAATGACATATCAATACCACAACTGAATTGGGATTTTTTTTTTTTTTGGTGTGTGTGTGTTGCAGTTAAATGTCTTGTAGTCTTACCTGGGTGATATATGTTTAAAATGGATGCTGTCAAGTAGTTTACATTTCATTGTTTGTTGTTTCTAGTTATTGTCTAAAATCAGTAGTATGTGAAATTTGAACTTGTCACAGTTTTGTTGTTTTTATTCTCTTTCAATATATTATTGGTCCCTGCCCACAAGGGTTTTGGTTTCTAAAATCATGATATGGGTCTGAACTTGATACATGTTAAGCCAAAATCTAAATTCAAGCAATCAATAGCCCTCATTTCTCTTTACTTTTGATCTCATTAGGGTATAATTCTGTTATGTGTTGGTGAGTAGGTTTGAAATCTACCAATACAAGAATCTACGTTTCTATCACCATTAACCATAGGACTAGGCAAAGTTTGCAATTATGGGTATTACCTTCAGTGCGATGATGGAATGCCATGGATGTGCTTTGTGATTGAATGCTTTGTGGGTTGAGACTGAAAGACAATTAAAGAACTATTTCTAGATTAAATGCTCTGTATGTTGCTGGCATTCCAAACCCATGGTCCTTTTAAGAAGGCCTACACTGCATGTGAGAAAATGAACACTAAATTTTGCTATTGAGCTCTATCAAAATGGTTTGGTAATATTAGGGATCGGTCGTCACCAAGTTTATACTCGAGAGGAAGAAGAAAGGGAGGTGAGGGATAAAATAAAAAGAAAAACTAAATGTATGTAAATGTGCAATTCCATTTGCCTGTGTATTTCTGTGAAAATTAATTTGATTTATGATCTCAGTTTCTGCTGGTCCCCTAGTTTGCGGTTTCCTCCTAATACTTTGCTGAATTCTTTATGAAGTAACATTGACCATATTCCTCATCAGGCTGAAAGTGCGATTGCTGCTCTCAACTGCAGCGGTGTGGTTCTTGGATCTCTGCCAATAAGGTTAGATTGGATTACCTCATAATTTAGATTCTTTCTCTATTATTAAGTTTTTTTTTTTTTTTTGGAAGTCTCTATTATTAAGTTTAAGATTGATAAACCTTTTGACTTGTTTGTTCAGGGTGAGCCCATCGAAGACACCGGTTAGGCCACGGGCTCCTCGTCTTCCAATGCATTGAGGTGTTCTGGCAACTTCAGACTGAATTTAGTATCAGTTTATATATATTTAAATACATACACACACCAATGTAAAGATGTTTCCCACATCTCTGGTCTCTTTGTTATGTATACTTTGGTGATCCTTGGCTCCTTTGTCTTTGATCCTTGTTATGACAGGAGTTATATTTTGGTTATCTAGCAATATATAGAGTTGTTGGAACTTTGAGGCTCTAGAAGGTTTATATGTATTGACTAGTTCATGTGGTTACTGTTGGCCCTGAAGAATGAAGATGAACTTTTGGAACCAAAATCTAAATAGCGTTTGTTAAATGGCATAGCACACGTCTTTCCTTTCTGTGATTATGGATATGCATTATTAGAAAGAAGGCACTTAAGCCCGTAAGCATGTCCTATCCAATAATTTTTCCTGCGCAAGTAAATTTTATAGGCTAATCGAACGTAATGTCAGAAATTGATACCCAAGCACACACAGAGCAGTAATCGTATTTCTGAATAAAGTTGGGCTTTATGGTATTTTGAACTTCTTAGTATAATAGGGGGAAATAAAAAAATCAAAGGTGCAGAAGACATCTCAATGCCTTGCCATCTTCGAGTAGCCCAAAAGCTTCATTTATCTTGTCAAAGGGAAGCTCATGGGTTATAAAGCCATCTAGATTGATCACCTGCAAGAAAACACCACAATTCCATAATCGGAAAAAATTCTTATTTAGATCCTATTCATGGCTTGTTTCTTTTGGTATTTACATGACAAATTTGATAAGCAAGAAAAGTTGAAATACTCACTCCACGCATGCAATCTTGTGCAAAATCAGGCAGATGAGTCTTCCCTTTGAAGTTTCCGAAGACAGTTCCGGTGATGCTCCGACCATCAAACAACTCCATTGGATGGAGAGGCATCAATTGTGGAGTTGAATAAATTCCTACTAACACAGTCTTTCCCCAACCCTGGCATTCAAAGTTTGCAAATTTCTATGATTACTAATTAATATGATAGCTTACACAAAATAGAAAAGCAATTAATATTTGCAGTTTTAAAATTACATCATGAGTGGACAAGAAGGCTTCTCGTAGAACATCCAGCTTCCCTACACATTCAATGCTGTAATCAACTCCTCCATTACACATCTCCTTGATTCTCTGCAAGTTCATTTCTTAGAATTTTGAATTTTCTCACCTTATTAACCCTCTAATAGTTATAATTACTACTAACTCTAACCTCATGCACCGCCTTTGACCCTTGGTTTGGGTTTATAAATTCTGTCATTCCAATTCCTCTGCCTGCATTAATCACGTTATTTTCATTACCAATTCAAATCATACAAGAAAATAACTTTCAAGTAATTTACCTTTAGCGAATTTGTCAGGGTTGATGTCAACGCCTATTATCTTGGATGCTCCTCTGACACGTGCTCCTTCAGCGGCCTAATTTTTAAAGTTTGAGTTGGATTTATTTTTTAACTGACGTATTGATATATGATGAATGAATTATATTTCCAAAAAAAGAAAGAAGATGAATGTAGACAAGGTTTCGTGTAACATTAATGGATTGTGCAGTTAGGATATTTATTATTGCAAGTTTTGGCTTCTTGCAATAATAGCTTCTCCATAGTACGCGCCCCATTTTCTGCCGACTTGATCATTGTAAAATTATAGAGTTCTTACGACACAGGCAAACAATAACTCCAAAAGAAAATAAAATAGAAACTTACAGCTAGCCCTAAGGCCCCTAAACCAAAAATGGCCACAGTTGATCCAGGCTGTACATCAGCAACATTCCATGCGGCTCCCACTCCTTCACCGTTTTTACATGTTCATCATCACATGTCAATATCCGTTAGTTAAGCCTACTCAACTTGCATGAACTGTCCTATTATTATTATTATATACTTGGTCAAACAAATGTTAATTACTTGGTCCAACCAATATATCATTCGGTCCGTACCTGTAGTTACACCACAGCTTAACAAGCTCATTTGCTTAAGGGGAGACTTGGGGTCAATTTTGACAACGCAAGCCGAGTCAAGAACTGAATACTCGGTGAAAGTGGAGGTGTTAAGAAAATGAAATATGGGTTCTCCATCTTTGCTCCAAAATCTACACTTTCCATCATTTTCCATCACCCTCTTGAATGGATTTACTCTGTATTTTCCACACAGATTTGTCTTCTCACTTTTGCAGTACATGCAATGCCCACATTCTCCATTAAATATTGGAATCACATGATCTCCTTCTTTCACATCACTCACTCCTTCTCCTACACTCTCAACAATTCTGCATCCAAATTTTCAATCGCAATCACTTGCACGTAATTCACTAAATCAATCTTTAATAGAGATTATAAATAAATTAACATCTTACCCTACAGCTTCATGCCCCAGAATTCTTGGGAATGCTCGCTGAGCTTCATTCTTTTAAACCAGAAAAATTAAACCACAAGTTCAAAGAATCATATATATATGATATAGATTTCAAGAAATTAATGAATAATTTAAAGAAGAATTATTAATTAATACTACGTACCTCGCCTATCCAAGCACTTAGATCAGTATGGCAGATAGAAGTATAGAGGATTTTGATTCTGATCTCCATGTTCTGAGGAGGATCTACTCGAATTTTTTCCAAGAGGAAAGGTTGTCGAGGACCCTTAACGACAGCAGCTTGTTGAGCAAAAGCAAACACAAAACGACATAAATATCTCTATCAAAGAAACCAAAGACACATTTTACTTTCCAAACTTAAAAAAATACAAAAGTATTAGATTTGCCTTACCATTGCAAGTTATGATCTTTCCGGCCGTTTCGGTGTACAAATGGCGGGTGGATCTTGATGATGATCCTGTTATGAAGTTATCAAACGCAGCAGCTGATTTGGAGTTGATTAAGAATTTTCTAGCTTGGAGAATCATAGCCATGTTTCTTTGATTGGTTAATTGAAGACAGTAAGTAGCAAGAAGGACAGGGATTTATAGTAGCAGAGGGTGATTTTCTTTTCCTTTTTTTTTAAACGTAAGACTTAATTAAGAGGCAAATGAAGACAGCCGCCCCTCATTAAAGATAGATTTTTCTAGTTGACTAGTTTTAGTTGGACATGCATTTGTCTCTTTGATTTTTCCAGTTGATTAGTTTTTACTCGGACATGCATTTGTCTATTCTTTCGCTTTCTTTCACTAGTTGAATTCATAAACTACATAGAGTAGACAAAAACTACAAAGCAAAACAAGAAATTTGTGAATTACCGAGAGAGAGAGAGTCGTTAAAATCCAAATCCCAAAAATTATAAAGCGCGCTTTTTCAATGTAGTTAAGTGGCTCGGATCTACACATTTAATTTGAGGATTAGGATAAATAAAACCCTACTAACTGAGGTGTTTCATTTCCTCAGTTCAAATTAGTTTCCTGTTGATTTCAATATACTATATATTAGCCAAATTTCTTTGAGATTGGTACTCAAATTAGCAGAAAAGCTGAAACGCACCGTTTGTAGCTGCCAAATGAATTGGGAATTTCCTAAAATTGGTGTTGTAAAATTAATAAATTTGGAAACTCATCTACTTCAAATATTTTCAACCACTTCTGCACTAATCACATGGGTTGCGTCTTATCCCAATTTGCAGCCACTCGCATTTCTCGGATTCAAAGTCTATGGAATTTTGTTGGAACTTTCTTTTATGTGGAAATTTGTTGGAACTTTCTTACTTAAATACTACTCTCTAATATAAATACATTTCTTATTTTCTATCTTCCGACTTGTTTAAAAAATTGTCTCCATTTATTTGGCAAATATATGGATCATATATTATAATTATTTATTACCAACATTAATTTTCTCCATTCATGAGAATTAAATTTGTGATATTTATTGCTGCGGGACCTCTTTTAACTACAAACGGAGTGTCAGACTGAGGCCATCTTTTGTTGGGCTTAAAGTATATTAAGTCCTGTTTTAGGGTTTGATCAATAATGGGCCAGTATTGGACTCTCTGGGCTTTATACATACACATATATCTTCAGTTTTATGGGCCTTTTGCTCACATTAAATTTGATATTTTGCTATTTCCATTTAGAAAAAGTTTTTTTTTTTTTTAATCAAAACTTATTTTTCCTTTTAAATTATATTCAAAATCTATGAAATTACTTTAAAATACTTCTATCAATGGTCAGATAATATTCAAAGCAATTATCCTCTATATTAGAAATTAGTGAAATTAAGGAAACTCTTAATCTTCTAATGCTTTGTGTATTTTAGTGTCAATTAATATTTTTTATAACCATTTTTTTTCCTTAACAGGAGGAAGGTGTATACTCCAGAACATGAAATACTCAATCCGTCCTTTAATTTTGAAATAGAAGAAATCAAACAAAAGTCATGGTTCCATTACCTTTTATATGGTGGTCAACCTCTATCCTCAAGTGTATGTGTATCTGCTGAAGTTACATAATGACTTATGAATATTCATATATTCCTTTTATATGCAAAAATGTAGCATTTCTATTGTTTACTTAATGTCGCTACTCGTAACCAAGTAGGCGACTCGTTACAGACGCTCATTGTGTCGAGTCGCCTCCATGATGCCGATCTGTAAGAAGCTAGTAAATATTGTCACGAGTCCTACATTATGTAACGAGTCGTTACAGAAGCACATGGATACGACTCTCCACATATGTAACGAGTCGTTACATAGATGCTTGATGTATACTAGTCTTATGTAATAATGAGACATGTACTAGATGTATATTAGACTTATATTATATGTATACAAGCTGAATAGTAGATATATACTAGGCATATATTCGACTGATGCTGTTCGTATATTAGACTTATCTTATTCTTATATTTGGTATATACTATACATATATTATGCATATACTAGACATTTACTAAGTGTACATTAGATGTATGTTATGCTTATATTAGATGTATACTATAGCTATACTAGACATACACTATGCATATACTACACTTATACTATGTGTATACTTGATTCATATTAGCCGTATCAAATATGTACACTAGATATTTATTATACATATATTATATGTATACTAAATGTATACTAGGAAAATACTACAGTTATATTATTTGTATATTACATGTAAATTATACTTATATTATAAATATACTAGACTTATACTGTGCATATATATTAGGCATAAACTCGACTTATACTGTGTATATATTATACTTATATTATAAGTATATTACACGTATACTACCCATATTCTAGACTTATACTATGTGTATATTAGACTTATATTATACGTATATTAATCCTAAATTTGACTTGTATTTGACGTATTATATATGTATACTATGCATATACTATACTTATACTTGACGTATAAAATAATATACTATAATGAAATGTTATATGCCTTTATTCATGCACATATTCTTGATATATATTATTTCTACTGTCTGTATACTAATTTAGTTTTTTTTTAATGTACAACTAATTTAATACAGCATATGAATATCATCTTCTATTACTTGAGGAAAAAGGGAAAATATTCAAATGGTATCAGTTTGAACTTCACGACGACAGACAACACTTTTGACCAAGTCATTCAGAAATTTTACAAGAGATTCTTGAAAAAGGGAATGGACCTGAGCTTAGTAGAGAAGGAGGATACTATTGTTGGTTATATTGAAGGTCATTACTTGTACTGTAGCAGACCTTGGGCAGAAGTTGAACATGTATTGTTTCCTATAAATGTTACAGGGAAGTACCATTGGGTACTAGGGCATTTATCAATTTCAGAAAGAACAATATATGTTTACGATTATCTCCGATCAGCTACATGTAAAACATCCACACTTGAGACTGTTAAAGCTTACAGTATGATGTTGCCCTTGTTCTTGCAATTTGTTGGGATATGTGAAAGAAACAGTGATCCTTTCAATATTCAATACATTGATGATCTTCCAAGACAGAACAAGATGTAAGTTTTACAACAACCTTTTAAAACATATACTTCATAATTTATATTTCATGCCACAATCATTTGACCTTGAATGCATTTATGGTTATATTTTGTAGGGATTGTGGTCTATTTGTAGCATCGTTTGCAGAATATCTGATAGATGGAAAAAGAATTCCAACAGATACTTTTGATGTAGACTTACATAGATTAAGGCTATCAGTTTTGCTGTATGCACATGGACTTCAAAAGCAGCAAAATAATAGTGCAAGTGACGATGAAGCACCACCAAAAAGAAGACAACAAAAAACCATTTGTAAAAGGAAAGCTGATGTTGTTATTGACTGAATATATTGTACCTTGTAATATTGATACAACATTATTTTTGTATATAATGTAGTTATGACAAATTTCAAAATGTCTACTATAAATTCCATGTTCTACAAATACATAAAAAAATAAAATAAAACCTTCATCAAAACAAAAAATTAACTCAATTATACTATATCATAAACTACAGTTGCAACATAACCATGCATGTATTTTGTGTTTTGCTGATGGCTCTATTTATCAGTATCTATGCTCTAAGATATACTAAAATCTATTTATGTATGAGAGAGAGAAAGATACGTTAATGTTTTTTTTTTTTGAACAGATATGTTGGGGCAATTAATCAGTTTTAATTTTATTTCTTTCATAAAATTATGTTCAGGACGTCATTTTTGACTTATTTAATAATTGCTGTGGAGAGCAGGATTAAACATTGTTGATTAACGATGTAAATTATTTACTTTTGTTATCTGTCAGTGAATTATATGAGGGGTTAAAATGGCATTGTCGACTGGCTGCTTCTTATATAATCTCCCATTTTGTGGTGGTCCTTTTCTTCATTAATGCTAATTATGATACAATGACGTTAAAGCTAGAAGATTAGTCAAGATTTTCATGGCTTATCTAGGATTATTTTTGCTATAATCTGAAAATAGTTTGCTAATTACAAGCACGAATCAAATCAATCATATAATTCAGTTTTTAATTAGGTCCGTAAGTTCGGGTGCCAACTCGATCTACAATATGAAAAACCTATTTAGCTAGGTCAGATTAGACTATCCAACGCTATTTCCATACCTGGTTCAGTCGTGATTAAACTAAATAAATCCAATTAAGGACTTATTGATGTATAATTGGTAATGACCATGATTTTGCAATAATTTTATACCCTTCACGAAATTACTCACTTGGTTAATTACCCCCTAATCAAAATTACTCCAACCTAACTTATGCATAATTCATGCAGTGTTTCATGGGATTCTATTAATCAGAAAATAGATTCGTGAATTTGCAATGATAATAGATTGAATCATGATTATTCTTTTTTAATTTATTTTTCTTAAAAAAAAGAAATCATTTACTTGACCAATGGGATAAGATGCAACTCTGAACTAATTAATTGCACTTGTGATTAGGCGAACATTTTAGTAGTAATCAGTAGCTATAGATATATTGATACTCAAAATTATGTAATTGGTTGATCAACATTGACCCATCAGCCAAATATGAAATAATATAATCAAGCCCTACCAATTATTATTTGTACAGTAAAGTTGATAAGGTTTGCATAAGAGAAATCTATATCCAATAGCTAAATAAACTTTCATCATCAACATCATCATTTAATTAACTCAATTATAAATATAATAAATAAACTTATGAACATATATAATTTAGAGGCGTTAATTATATTCGCAATGCTCCAAAAAGAAAATAGCAAAGAATAAAATTGTTTGAAGTAACGGCATGTATTATATTCTGAAACAACCCCACAAATACATATAGACAAAAATGAAACAAAATTTAATTTAATTTTTCAATTACTATGCTCTAAATTATAACTAATGAATGGGATCAAAATTTAATTAAGGGTCCCTAGCTAGGAGGATATATAAATCCTGGAGCCTAAAAAACCTAGATAAATGATTAAAAAAAAATAATAATAATTGGCATATGATGGACACTTTTATAAAGAAGCTTTATTGTGAGATTCTACAGAGAAAGGAAATGGGTATCCCTTTAATGATAATAATCATAGAAGCTTCATGAGATCTGGTGGTTTGTTGTTGTTGTTGTTAAATCATCTTTAATCACTTCTTTTGGCTGGCAAAATGGGGCCTTTCTGCTCTTAATTTGCCTGCGATGCCTATTCTATTATCTATTATCGATCACCGATGGAAATAGAATATCTGCTTTTTTAATTCAAAGGATAGATATATGGATATGTATTCATCCCCCCAAGAAATCCCTCATATCTGCTTTAAAGATATTTTGCTATGTAAAATAATTCAAATACCTTTGCAAGTGAATTAAATTCCACATAACCTACCTAGTTCTGATAGTTTTTCACATATACAAAATCATAGTTAGAAATGAAAAACGTATGAGTGCTGGTTTTAAGGCAGTACACCATTAAATGATGTGACACAAATGATGAAGAGTGAGGATAGGGTATAAGTTGTCCCCACAGCAAAGCGTACATTACATGTAATTGACACAGTAAAGAGACGAATTCGGTCCTTTCTTCATAAAAGGAAAAGTTGATTTGCATGGATCATACATCAACTTTCTAAACCACTTTTCTTTTATTGAAGAAGGAAAAGAGAGAGAGAGAGAGATGATGTTGCCAAAATTTCATATACAGCAGCCCATGAGAAAATTTAAAGGGAAAAACATAGGACAAGAAACTAAATTTGAATATGATTGAGAGATGATGAATAAATCACGAGTACCAAAAAGAAAGAGAGAAGAATTATATTTTATTATTATTATTATTATTATTATAGCATAAGAAGAATTATTTTTTAGTTATTTAATTAGCAGATTTATTCATGAATCTAAACTATCATTTAAAACATTGAGATGATAGCAAAATAAGGTGAAAAAGTAAAGTGGAAATATTTTAAATTCTTCACATGAAAAATATTGCTTCACAAGTCACAAACACGATATAAATATAGAATTTGTGTCCCCAGATTGCGTCTCATGCAAACTTAAGCATCACCTACCTAATTCGTATGGTACGTCAGAAATATATTCTCATGTATAAATCATCAATTACCAAATTAATATTATTTTAATTTGGTCATGTTTCTGTTTGAAAATCTCTACAAATGTTATCGTCACAACCCACGTCATTGTAACGAAACCAGTATAAAGGACATGTTGAACATGTATATATATATGTTTACTAATTAGATTATTGGTAATATAAAAGATAATTAATTACAAAAAAGAAATTATCAACTACAACCAACCATAACAACAAGTAAGGTGATATGGAGGATATGATGTCCCAGTGCAGGTCAGTAAGAAGTGGTTGCTCCGTCAATTGTTGGGCAAAAATCATGATTAGCCATGGAATTTTTATGAATAACGATCATGATTAAAATTGAGACACTAACACCTTATTTCATAACGGAATTTATATATATATATATATATATATATATTTCTAGTGCTAACCTAATTAAGATAGTGGTACCGTTATGTGATTGAGTGAGAGAGAAATTAAAGAGAAAGTGAAAGATCTTATTCTAATAATAAATGACACTATTAATTAAAGTGTTCTCTCAATGGCCTAAAACTCGTGGGTGAAAACAATAGTCTCTCCACATACTTGATGTCTTCCACATTAAAATTTAATTGTTATTTTGTACTGACTAATTAAGGTTGTTATATGTGGATACTTTGGTTATACTTTTATTACATTCTCAACCCACATCATTATTGTTTTACCAATATACTATAACGTATTATAGAAATTTAAACCTAGCTATATCACTAAATGGAATTTCTCCATTTTCCTTTCCAGAATACCCTTTAGGATAATTTATATAATTGGTCACCATTATCAATTTTCTTCCGCCCTTGATTACTAAATTAAGTGGAAGCTGTTGATGAGGTCATTTCAGTTTTCATGTCTTGGTGGAAAATAAATGGGAAATTTTAATGGATTAAACCAATACAAAAATGTCAAACATTGTTGAAAAAACTAGTGATAAGTGCTAATTCATCATCTGTTTGGTTCATGAAAAAATTAATAAACTTAGTTCCATTAATGTAATCATTGCATTATATATCCCTTTGATCAGCTTATTGTGCGCTGCGCTTAATTAGGGATAATAAACTAATTGCATTGTTAATTAAGTTTATACTGGTTCAACCTGATAATAATCTTATTTAATAAACATGTCAATAATATAATGTAAGGTTGTAAAAATAATTTTTTTTAACATTTTATCTCTTATTCCATGCATGAATAAAATTATCATGAAAAATCTTCTCATTAAAAAATATTTATTTTCTCGCTCCCTATATATATAGAGAGAGTTGCTAAATAATCTCTTATAACGGTATGACGTCAGGCTTGGTCATGGTTCATGGTGTGCGTGCGGGTTGCATACTATAGCCTCGATTGTACTATCAATTTTCCTAGTCTTCATGAAAATAATGAAAACAGTAATTTAATTACATGTTTCGTAAAGATTGTTTCAGACGCAGACAAGGCCTTCATAATTGAATGGAGCTCCAAATTCTTTTGTTTAAACACTGCTGATGGTGAAAACTAAGTGTGAAACTGAACATGTTTCATCTAACTCACCTTGATTACATATATATATATATAACGACATTGGTCAGTTGTATTTTCGAAAAGGACTGCATATATTCAGATTTTTTTTTTTAAAACTATCTATACTTATATATTAGGTGATATATATTTCTAGCCAGAAAGATGAAAATTTTTAAAGCTACAAAAACAATTGTATTTTTAAAGTAAAAATGAATTTTGCTGTATGATAGTTTATGATTAATTTCATCCATTTATAAATTCATGAGTATATGAACGGTATTATAATCTATATATAAGTAATTACAAAGATATTAATATTATTGTGAATGTTTAATTATAAAAATTTGGATAATAGTTAAAAGTATAATAATTATTATATAAGTGCATCTAATATAGTATCAATTATAAATATCTGGAAATGGCATAAAATTATAGAGTTAAGTTTTGCCTTTCTTGGGTCACCTTTTTTATTTTTATTTTTTGGTTCTTTTTGACCATATAGCATCCGCTCTTCAAAGTGCAAGTACATTACATGAAAAGTTAAGAGGTAGCTTTAATTTCCTAGAGATATACATATGTTAATAATGGGACAGTTCACAACAGTTGGGTCTGGTTTGTGCTGAATTGTAGAGACCAAAAGGGGTTTAAATTAAACAGACTCATAAATCAGATGTTCATAATATCATGCATATAGAAAAGCAAAATATCTTTTCTATTTTATAATTCAGATATGCCATCTTCTGATTTAAAGAAGAAGAAAAAGTGTGTAAAATATTCTGAGTGGTTGACATCTTGACTTTAGAGGAGATTTATATTTTCTTTTCTCAAATGAAAGATTCAGCAGTTGCAGTGTGTAATCAATGGAAGGGAAAACATATAAATATATATGAAAAAGAATAAAGAAAATGCATAATATAGTGCACGTGCTTCATCTAATTCAATAGAAATTAACAACAGTGAATATATAAAATATTGTTTTGGAAAAGAAAATAAATAAGGTGTTAGCATTCTGTATGAAATGAAATTGTGTGGGTTAATTAGTGATGATGCAGTGGCCTACACAGTTGGTGACCACAATGATAAAAAGTGAACAATGAAAACAGAGTATGAAGAAGAGGCATGAAAGCTCAGTGGCTCCGACTCCATAGTCCGTAATCTCAAAATTGCCCTCTTGCCGCTGAGGTGGTTGCACAAGTAAAAGGTAGCTAGAGAAAGAAATTATTTATTTATTTTGTTTGATACGGCCAAGTCTTATTTAAATCGTATCTTTTATACTAAACTGTGGTAATTAAATTGGTTAAAAAAAATGTAATGTTACTGTATTACTCCTTCCGTTCTAAGATATCTGTAACTTTTGCTGTTTTCGGTAGCATTAAGAAATATTAATTAAACCTAAATTTAGCATTAAATATAATAGATAATGATTAAATTATCTTTATTTTTATTATTTTGAAATTATAATTTAAATTTAATTGTTTGAATAATATTAAAATATAATATGAAATTAATATCGTATTGAAAATTAAAAAAAATAAATATTGAATTGAAAGTTTAAAAATGACATTTAAAATGTAATATAAAATTCTCTAAAAAATGACAGTTATTAAGTAACGGAAAAAGTATTAATTAACATGATACGTTACATTTTAACATTAGTTGGATGATAGGAAAAAATTTTCCACCGATATTACTAATTACTAGAGTGTCAGTGTGGTTGTTTTAGAGGTGCTTTTCAAATAGATATTAAGGTCATGGGTCGTAGTTGAGATGGGGGCGTGCCCCCCGCTAGCTCATATATACTATATATATATTTTATTTTTTAAGAGGAGCCCACTGTTAGCACCTATACAGTGGGACCTACAAGCCCTACCTCTTTCTTTCTTTGGTCACTTAGTTTTAGGTGGTTGGCTCTTCTCGAAGGCTTAGACCCCACACTAAGTACACTAATGGCTATGATTCCAAAACTTTTCATGCATTTTTGGACCCCTTCCTTTATGTCCTACAACCATTATAAATTATCATGACTGCATTACCCTTTACGCACTTCCAAAATACCTTAAAACTCTCTCTTTCAATTTTGTCCTTCCTTTTTACTCTTCTACATTAATTCTCCTCCTCATTAATTTAATCCATCCCTCTTTTTCCATTCCAATATTTATTATGTTCCATTTCTCTATTAATTGATCAGTCCTTACAATGCCAGAGGATATAATGAATCTATCAATAAATGGGCAGTCTCAAGTTCCCCCAGGCTTTCGATTTCATCCTACAGAAGAGGAGCTCCTCCATTACTATCTCAGGAAGAAGGTTGCTTATGAAAAGATTGATCTTGATGTCATTCGCGAGGTTGATCTTAACAAGCTTGAGCCTTGGGATATTCAAGGTAATTACTGGTTTTCTTTAATCAATGATCATGTATGACTACAATAATCAAATCTTGAATCTTGATTGTGCAGAGAAATGCAAAATAGGTTCCACCCCACAGAACGACTGGTACTTTTTCAGCCACAAGGACAAGAAATACCCCACTGGGACTAGAACCAACAGAGCCACCGCGGCTGGATTCTGGAAGGCTACTGGACGTGATAAGATCATCTATAGCGGATTTAGAAGAATTGGGTTGAGAAAGACTCTTGTGTTCTACAAAGGAAGAGCTCCACATGGTCAGAAATCTGATTGGATTATGCACGAGTACAGGCTTGACGATACCACTCATGACACACCAACTGTAAGTTATTTCTATATATATATATATATTCATTCTATAGAAAAAAAATTCAAAATATAATTTGTGGGTTTTTCAGGGTTCTTCTAATCCAATAGGGGAAGCAATTCCTGAGGAGGGATGGGTGGTTTGCAGAGTGTTTAGAAAGAAGAACTATCAAAAAACCCTAGAAAGTCCAAAAGGCTCATCAAGCTCAATGGATTCGAAGACTCAGATTCTTGGTTCAGGCAGCGACGGAGTTCTTGATCAAATACTTCTGTACATGGGAAGAACTTGCAAGATGGAGAATGAATCATCATTTACTCACATCAATCTGTCCCACAATACCAACAATAACAGCAGCATTAGATTTCTGTCATCACCACCTAACAGTGAAGCAATCCACGAAAGATTTATGCATCTTCCAAAGCTAGATAGCCCAACAACTCTTCCTTGTGGGCAAATGAATAGTCCCTCTTATCATTCCTACGATGAGATGCTGGCAGAAAATAACACCTACCACCATGGAAACAGCTTCGACAATAATATAGCTGAAGAAAACAATAAATGTACAGGGCTAAATAACGATTGGGTTACCCTTGATCGACTGGTAGCTTCACAGCTGAATGGTCAAGTAGAGACATCAAAGCAATTTTCATGTTTCACAGACCCAAATGGAAGTTTTGATCTCTCACCTGATGATGATATGCAATTATCACACATACATGTGCACTCTAACAGATCAAATCAAACAAATTCTCAAGTCTACAGTACTCCCGAGAATGATCTATGGAGCTTCACTAAATCATCGTCTTCCCCATCATCATCAGATCCATTATGCCACTTGTCAGTATAACACAAACTGTACGTCTCATCAATATATATATATATATATATATATACATACCATAACATTATAGAAGCTCCTGCCTTAAACTCTTAATAGGTATGTATCTCTATACGTCTCATATATTATAGAGTCTTTGTTTATATGTATGTATGTATATATATATATATATCTATATCCATATATATATATATATATATATATATATATATATATATATATATATATATATATATATATATATATATCATGCTTATTTTCCTTAATAACCATGTCCTCCATGCATAATTTTTTTTAATATACAGCAAATCTTTTTCTGGTGCTGTGATTTTCACTTTCTACCTGTAATAATATCTCTATGGCCAAGGTCTTACCCCAATTCGTTAACCGTATTGAAAAAGCTTGACAAGCTAATAATGGCTCTTTGTTGACTTTAATGTGGGATTGGGGTCACAATACTCACACTCAAATGATAGCACCCACATGTCATTGCAATATGTATAATTGTTTATATAAAAAATAAGAAAACACTTGTCGTTGCAATATTGGGATTGGGTTAATCGCAAAAGGATCAGCTGGTTATTGGGGGGTGGTGGCCATGAACTGACCTCTCAGTACCAATAAAGATAGGGCAAGGGCAGAGAGAGCCAGAAAGGTGATTGTCTTTTACATCTACATTATACTTCATGAGAAACTACCATAAGACACACCCTTCTTCTCCATTTCTCTTTTCCCAAATGGTCCTAATTCCTTTATTCTATTTCTATTCTATTCTATTCTTTCTTTTTCATAGCCTTGATTGAAAATTGGGACAACTAAACTCAGGACTTCTAAAATTGACTAAAAATTTCTTAATATTAGTTCTTTTCTTGATCTTTTTTTTTTTTTAAAAAAGTCTCATCATTAATCTTTCTTATTTTATTTTTCTATTTAAGAAATCATGTTGAGAATATAGCAGAATCATAGCCTCTTGGAGTGTTGTGAGGTTATCTGTTCTATGAATCTTTTGGCCGCTAATAAGAATATTTTGTTTGACTTATTATAGGTTGAAATTATGCATATATGTGGACTGTTATAATCAAATCTTTGTCATATATTCGAGCGTAGCCATATCGTTGTACTTTAACGATTTGAAAACTTTTTTTAACTAACTAAAATAAAAATTATGAGGTATTAAAGTACTGAATCACAATAGAGGATTTTAATTAATTTCAAGATTAAACTATTGAAATCCATGGTTGACAATCGATACCATCACCAATTAAAAAATAATGTTACAAAGTGTTTTTTTTTATTATTTTTTTACAAAGTGATCTTGTTTTCATCCCAGCCCTTGGATCATATTAACATATGCCCAGAAATTACCTTATATGTATGCCCTAGTCTTTTTTATTTATTGGATCTTTTTGCCTCTTTTAAAAATTAATTATCTCTCTCCTGTTTTTTAAATTGTATATTGGGAGATAGTTTAACATTGACTTTGGATTAAATGTATTAATTTAAATTAATTAATCTATCTAGTTATGACCTATATATATATAACATATAGTATATTGTAGGTCTATCAATATTCTGTTATTCAGCTAGTTGATCTACTATGTGGTAAAATTATCTTAATATTAATTTTTGCCATTCATAATACTTAAATTCGAAAACTCGATTAAAAAAATAAGAGGCAAATCACTTGAAGCAACCAATATTAATTAGTTGATTTTAGACTAACATATATCTCATTTGAATTGTATTGTAATAATAATGAAGAGGTGGGTGTCATTCCACAATCCATAACAAGTAATAAAAACATTAAAAATGCTGATTTCTTGAGGTTGTTTTGTCGTTTTGCAAACAGAAATTGGCTGCTCTATTATTACTCATATTAACAATGTGAAATTTCCATTGTCAATGGTTTTCTTTTTTTTTTTTTAAAATATCTTTTTTTAAATTTTAAAATTTTAATACTACATTAATAAACATATTTAAAAAATTAGAGTTACTAACAACCCGCAGTAAAACCGTCGTTCTAACATATATATATATACATGGATTCCACAAAATCTGATTTCTTTTGCATTAAAACTGGCACTAACAGTGACATGCCGGTTTTTGGTTGCACGGATTCTAAGTTTGTCAGTTAAAAAGAAAAAAAAAAAAAAAAAAAAGACTTTGCAGGTACACAACACTAGCACCACAGTAACCATGAAAATCTGATTTCCCACCATCGTCATACATGCATCGAGTGTATATTCACATATATCTTAAACCTATGTTGGAGGAATTATTGGTTTCTCATAAATCAAAATTGGCCATCTTGTATTTGGAATTGAACACGAGAACTCATAGCTCTATACATGATTAATACAATTTATAATAATATTTATATTAAGTCATGAAATTTTACCATTTGAAAAGAGGGAAAATTGTGTTAACATTTTATTACTGAAGGAATAGTCCATGTAGATGGCTTGTCCGGCACAAAGTCTTAAACCAAAAAAATAAAATTCAAACATAATTAGGCAATAATCAGATGCGAAATGAATACTTTACTTTCAGTGAGCATTGGATTAATTTTCGGAAAAAAAAAAATTATGTATTAGAACATATACATAATGCATGTATGACGATGGTGTGGGAAATAAGATTTTCTCATAAGCTTCCTTGTAATTACATAATTTCACGGTTTGAAGAAAATGACAATCGACAAAGAAATGACAGCTCAAATTCATTGCACTTTTGTTTCCTTATCATCCAATTAGGACTGATTTGTGATTATTAGTGTAAACATTCTTCAACAGCTCTTGTACTAATCGTCGCAGTGAATTTAATTGTATGGTCAAATCTTAGCCATAGAATTTTGAGGTTTCATACAAGAAATTTGAATTTTAAACTTGAATAAGACATCTCATGTCAACACTTAGCTTATTTCATTAATACAAATTTTCTACTCCTCTACTTAATTTTACAATCTAATGATCATTTCCACATATATAATTTAGTTTTATATTTTGAAATTCTTGCAATGAATTTAAACTTTCGAAATAACTGATGATTTTCCTTTCTTGCTATGAATTTAAACTTTAAATTAACTGATGATTTCCCTTTTCTTAATGCAAATCTTCATCAATACATAATGTTTACATTTGCCACAACAAATAGGTACTTTCTTAGCACACAAGTCATTGACCAAAAGAGAAAAACATTAATCATCTCAGGGATAACTATTAATAATTATAAAGATTGAACAGTTGTATTAGAGTTAACTGTTCACTGAATTTATGCCCTATTAGCATATAGTGACCAAAAAAAATAGTAACATGAGAATATTTAAACAGTGTAAATTTTGGTTAAAAAGTCATTTTCGATATAATACATCGCGTACTTAAATTCAAATTTTATAAAATGTGACATATGATAGTACACATTAACAAGGATCCATGTAGTGCAGTTGATGTGCATAGTAAGAAATTTTTATCATTATTTTTATTTAAAGTTATTTTTCATGATTAATTATTATATAAATTATATGTTTAAGAAAAATTTATATGAATACCTGTTACGTAAATTTTCGCATGTCACATTTTGAGGGTTTAAATTTAGGTGGCATGTCATATTAAATTTTTAGTAGAGTTTGAATTATTTTGTAGCTTAAATAATTTTCCATGCGACAAAAAAAATCATAGCTCAAATATTTTTTTAATTTTTTTAATCTCTAATTGGTAATTAGAGCACAAATCCAGTGCAATTAATCTCCTATATTCGCTAGCTATATCAAACAAGTTTAGGTAGAGTTAGGGTGTATTTGGCATTGCTTTTGTAGACAAATCCAAAATGCATGTTTTTTTGGAGCATCAAAAATCCAAAAATTATTTTATTTATTTATTCATAGGAGTAAGCAGTTTACACGAGTTGTCGGTTGGCAAAGCCAGAAAGCATCAAACAAAAAATATATTTCTGTTTTTCTTATCTTTTAATGAAATAAAACATTGTTTGTCTGTATTACTAATCAAATTCGTCGCGGTCCATCAAATTGATTTCTATACTATAAGATGGATGGTATATGTAATTAAGAAAATATGAAGAAGCTTAAGTAGGGAAGGGATACCAAAACAACTTTATTAGGTATTAATTATTTGATTAAGCTGAAACCAATATCCAACTTTCATGATAATTTTATTATATTCTTAAGAATGATCTCATATCTGTTAGAACTGAACTATCAAAGAGTGAAAATGGACATAAACCCGTTTTCAAGTGGTTATGCTTTTTTGTCGTCTATGAAAATTTCTAATTTCAAACATCCACAGCCCATCTTATATGTACTTTAACATTCGGTCATGCTAGCATATGATTGCATTTCTATTTTATTCTTATTATTATTATTTTCAATACGTAATACCAGTTATATAATTTTGTCGTTGAACAGTGAAAAATAAATTTAATTGAATTGCCAATTTAGATATAAAGTAAGATACTAATTTTTAAAGGAATTTTTAATGTTTCATTTCCTATGATTAAATAGTTATATTTATATGGAAAAAGAAGACAGAATTATTGCTCTATTTTTATTTCTGCCCTTTTAATTACTATAAGTTTGACATTGAAAACAAAAAGTAATATTTCATTAAACAACAAAAGAATAATTTTTTTTTAACATAATTGTTGTTGGTTTAATTCATAAATCTGGTTTAATTAGATTGAGTGAGTGAGTGTAGGAGAAGAGAAAGGCAACATTCAACCTTCGTACTCTCATTCCATGATACGAAAACGACCCCCTTCTCATTACGTGGGGTTTACCGACCGCCCCCCCGGTATTCTATAATCATTACTAGATGGGTTAAGGCCCAGAGTCTAAACAAAAAAATTCCATCAGAAATACAATGGCCCAAATTGATTTTCTCAAGTTGTCAACTGAGTTCTTGCAATTTCAATTTGTTTATAGTACAAGTGTTGGAAGTGTAAGCAATTAGAAAATAATATGTGGTTATATATATAAATAGGAAACCTGGGTAGGCATATGTAGAGTAAGGATAAGGATGAATGAATTAGAGTGTTCCTCTCCACTATAACTAATTTTGGGTAAACCTATATGGTTAGATGATAATTTGGTAGGTGTAATGATGTTATTTGGACTGTATTTCCATATCCTCAGTTGAAAATATTTCATTCATAAAATTGAATGATGCCCGTTTAGAAAATAAGCGTGGAGATTAAATTAATGGTTTAACATGAAATAGAGATTGGTCATTGTATTAAAGGAAGAATAAGAGTTTGTAAAGTAAATGAATATGGAGGAGGAGAGTACAAGGACATTTCAACAAAGAAATAAATATAGTTAGGTGTGTAGGGCCGAATAACAAGGAGAAAGGTAACATCTTGGAGATTGAAATGATGAAACGTTTTTAGATTCAAATTTCTAAACAATACAACCTTAACTATCTTTGTTTGAAAAAATGGGACGATTTGGAATTTTGATTCTCCATTACTTTGTTGTGCGATTGAATTTGTCAAAAAGGAACTCTCTCTCTCTCGTTTTTAATATTGTTTCTGTTGTTGATTGGAACCAGGCATTTCAAAGGTGATGTGATGATACGTGTAAATCCATCTCATGATTTTTTTTGATAAATTCTGTTTCACCTAACAGATCCAATGGTAAATCATTCTAGGAAGGATGATTAAAGGTACGGGTAATCTTAGTTGGTGAACAGATTTAATTGAACATCAACTCGGCCCGTCAATAAATATGTAAACTCAACACAACACCAATTCTTCCAAACTAACTGGCCCAGAATTGACGTTATAAGTCCAGGCCAAAAGTCCAACAAATTCAACCCAGAGTTGCACTTGGTATTTCAGCTTGTTGCTCCCCATGATCAAGATTAGGCCTATTGTAAGGATTGGCTAAAGAATGTTCCTTGCTCATAATTGTGATTAAAAAGTTGTAATATAATGCTATATCCTTTCTTGAGCCGTATGTGGTTCTGTGATGTATGCAAATTACCTCCTCTCATCACTTGGATACATAATATTCAGCTAATTTTTGTTATAAATATTTCCATGGTCAAATAATTAGTTGAGAGAGAGAGAGTAATTATAGAAAGAGAATCGACTGTCGAGACATGTTTTGGAGATTTTCTGCTTGTTATACGGTGTTTCTCTCATTCGCCATTAATACACGAAGCCATAAATATCTCGTAATAGCTATAGATACCAATTATGTAATGCAGGTAGACGTTTTATGATGATATGTCAATTGAGTAATTTGGATATCAAAATTTAGGAAATATTTAATGTGATAGCTCCATTATCCATTTGGGATGAGAACAGACACCGAAACAGCAAAACGAGTTTGAAGGTTGAATTCTACATTTGAAACTATAAGGCCATATGCATAATCAATTTTCCATCTATCAGTTATAAAACAACTAAATCAATACATTAAACATTGAGAAGGCATATGCAAATATTAGTCTAGCCGTTCATCCATCACAGTACGTAATTTTGAATCTATCAATCCTTCGCATATCTCAAACTAATGAATCGAACAAAACTAAATTCATCACATTCCAATAGAATAATTATAATCCAAAAGAGAATATGATCATTTTAATAGCTCAAATTCATCCAAGTATATTGAGATAACTTACTTATTGTGATGATACAAAGAAAGGATTGAGCTTTTTTTTTTATAAACCCATCCACATAAAAAGAGAAGCTACCAGTTTTGAAAAGTTCAAGCACAAATTGGGCAAAGTACCAATCCATTCTCATTGCAATCAGGGCACCGAACCACAACCGTCCTCCCTTGCATGTGGCGGAGCTCCTCCTTCTTGACCACCATCACCAACTTTGAGCTTCCATTACAGGTAAAACATGGCAGAAACCTCACATCACCACATCCATCACAGACATCCCCTGCTCTTTTCTTTGGCAACCCGTTAAGCAAATCTCCCATCCATCCTTCTTCCACTATCTTCATCACCTCCTCTGCTCCTCCGATATACCTTCCTTTCACAAAAACCCTCGGCGGCACCACCCTTGACGGGGGCTCTTTCCCCTTCATCAGCTCCTTCAATTCCTCTCTAAACCCACGATCCATTGACACATCTCTCTCGCAAATTGAAACCCCAAATCCTTCAATCGCTGCACGAACTACATTGCACGCATCGAATGTCTCTCTAATGCCTCTCAACGTCGTGGTATAAATGACAACTCTCTTTTCCCCATTTGGTGGGCACAATTTCTCAAATCGATCAAGGGAGTGCTCAAAAGATGTGTGTTTTAAGGGTTTGAAAGTGAAATTGTGATTGAAGTTTTCTTTGCTGGGAGCTTGATCTTTCTTAGGAATGGGAGAGAAGCGGAAGCTATCAGTGTCAAGACCAGACATGAGCTCCCATGAATTGATGGTTTCAGGGAAATTTTCAGAGCGGAGAGGCCTGGGATCAGACCACAGAGACTTGGGCTCGCAAAGTGGGGTAGGAAAGATGGAACCAAGGGTGAAACGAGTGGGCGGAGTTGGAGGCGTGGTGGAGGAGGACGACGGTGATGGGGGTTGTGGGTCGAGATTGAGAAGACCATAAGTGGTGGAAGTGAGAGAAACAATGTGGTGACTGAAAGCAGAGCTACCGAGTTGAGTGAAGTCGTCGTCGTTGTTTAACAAATTAGAAGAAACACACCCCATGATTTTTGAAATTTGAAACAGTGACAGAAATGAAATGCAGAAGAGGAAGAAGACTTTCTTTTTGTTTTACTTGTGAAATACTAAAATACTAATAATTTAACGTTGTTAATTGGTAGATAAATTTTCATAAAGACATGAACAGTACTTTTTTCAAAAATAATCCTTTTTAAGGTGAGCGAGTGAGTTTTGAAATGGCACAGACACACAGCAGACCAAAGCATTGGGCGCTCGAATTTATTTGAATTTTAATAGCAGGAAAGGTGGAGCCTTGTTGGTTGGAGCATTCAATTCGCCCGTAAATAGGAAAGCCCAACTTGAGATTGAAAGTGGGCCGAGATGAATCTGGGCCGAGTGAGGCTCCATTATGTATATAGGCTGTACAAGCAAAAAGATAGTGATGCAGTACAAAAGTAATTGGCGATTAATTTGAGCAAGTATTGAATGGGTCGTTGAAGTAGGAGTGACCTAAGAAAGGGCGGCTCGAAGGGAGCTAACCCTCATTGTAGGGTCATGTGCCATTACTTTCTACTGGTGAAGCTATTAATTTATTTATTTTTAAAGGAAAAAAATAAAGCCAATTACAAAAGAACTTTATGACTGGTAACAACTCCAACCGAATATCTTAGTAAAAGGAGATGAATGTAAGAAGGAACAATATAATGTCAAACAAATTGCTCCACTTGAAAAAACGCCAAATTAGAAAGTTCATCAGTTGGCTTCCTTGTACAAATAGAAAAACTTAATCTCCTACTCAAACTCTAGCAAACAACGAATATGATTGACCGCATCTGCATGTTAATTGCACGGCATTATAAATGTTCCCCTGTAAGCTCCTCATAACACTAAAATTATCCACTTGAACCTATACCTTATGCTAACCATTTTTCCAAACCTCTTGACACTACCAAAACTTCAGCTCTCTAATCAGAACAATTACCAAGCTTGGCAGAATAACCACCTAACCAATTTTCTTGCCGATCTCGATAAACGCCACCTATTGTTGCAAACGAAATTCGCCCCTTTTAGCCCCATCTGAATTAAAACAAACCCAGCCTTGAGGACCAAAATTCCAGCCAATGAGCACCTCACTTTTATGCAACAACCAAGAGCCCCCTGAGCATCAAAAGAAGAACGGATCACATTAAGAAAGAATGGCATATTTTGACTAAAGAGGGAGGCATACTTGCTGAACATGTGATTCCAATAAAAATGTCTTTTTTTTAAAAGAAATAAAAAAAAAAAACTTCAATATGTATTTACAAATATATAGTCGAATGTTGCGGGTGGTGATGAAATTGGAACCCTAACTCTTCTAAAGGCTGGTTACAAAAGTCCTCATTATCTAAGCTATGAACGATTATTAGTTTTAATAGGTTAGGTTTTGGATTTTAATTAACTGGTATCCAAGGGTGTGATAGATCTTTTTAATAGTAGACATTGCAGTGACATAAAGCCACTACACCCATAAAGATGAAAATTTGTATCTAAAACATGACGCATTGCATGCAGTTGATTCCATACGCGGTCATTCGAGCAATTGGGGCATTGCTCTGAGAGAATTCTGAATGCCAACATCACATCACACCCTAAAATGTTGATTTCGAGAATAAGAACCCAATCAATTCATCCATATTAGTTTGATTATTAGTATTCCGTTAAACCATGTTAGTTTTTTTTTTTTTGAAGAAATGTTAAGTAGTTAGTTAGTTAGTCTGATTTTTGTTTTTTTTGATAGAGTTAGTTTGATTGTTATTCCTCTGTACGTAAAATCACATATTAATTGCATTTAAGTAAAAATCTATAGGATTTTTTGAGATAAACAAAATGAATCAACTCTCAACATAATCAAAATTTGTTGAAAGAATGAAACAAGGATGAAGAGGAAAGGAGACTTCCCACAAGGTTTGACCAAATCATTTCAATACACAATCACATTTTCCTTTACAAATTTTGAATTAGATTAGTCGAATTTTGGATTCTGTATGGTCACGTAATAAATAAAGAAATATATATATGTTGTGATTAATATTAATTTTTGGGCTTAAGGGAATTAATTAATGACTTACCTCTTCCTCTTCTATAACAAAATGCCAAGCAATCAAGTATATATATTTTTATTTATATTTTTCCCTCACCTTTTGTTTTGTCGAGATTAAAGATCCTCATGAATCAAGAACAAAGACTGGAACAAGTTTAAAAATCAACACGAATGATTTTTCTGGAATCTAAGGATGCTGTTTGAAGACAAAAACATAAATAATAATAATAATATCCAACCTAATTTACAAATGTCTTATTTGTGATAATTATTGTGCAAATTCAGACAAGATACATGTTTGGAAAGGAAAGCAACACTGGATAGGAGTTCAGAACCAGAACAGCTTTGACCAGTCCACCGGGAAATGAAGCCAACCTTACTCACTCTAACCCAAAACCAGTATTCCTCTTTTCAATATTACATTATTACTATTATTATTATTCACACAAAAAAACAAAGAAAAGTTGGCTAAGTTAGTTGGTGGTCTTCGAGGTCTTTTACTGCATATATAAAGAGTAGAATCCACGTAAGAATTGTCCTTTTGCTGCTCTAACACGTGAACACAATACGGGGTTGGTCAGTGGTTATTTAAGAGAGATTGTTAACAGCCATGCATGCTCTCAATATCAACCAAGGACTTGAATAATTTTTTTTTAATAGTCTTTGGATTCTTTGATGAATGAGTATTAAAATTTCAACTCAATTATCATTTACAAAGTTATTCACACTTTCTGACACTTTGCATTAGTTTATATCTCATGCCACTACAAAACACCTACGCCATTAGCAGATATATTGGAGCTCGTACTCTTATCTTAGATTCTGCACTAACCTATTCAGTTCACACTCCCTCTCTCTTGTTAATTATACTCTCATTTATTTCATTCTTTTATTTGTTTAATGCACACCAAATTTATCATTGGATTGGCTTGCCAAACTGTAGACAAAAATAACAAAAAAAAAAAAATACCTTATAAATATATGCATTAATTCTATCTAGTGGCCAAAGAATCAATCGATGGAACTATAATAACAACCCTTCTCTTTATTCCTCTATTTATATGCAACCTCAGTGTTTAGGTAATGATACGTAGTTTTCTTGGAACTCTCTATGGGGAAGAAGAGTGGTACCTCATGGTTCACATTAGTCAAAAGAGCTTTCAGGTCTCCAACTAAGGAGAATGAGAAAAAGAGAAGACAATTACATGAGCAAGAAGAGGAAGAAAAGGTATACAATAAATATGATTGGAGACTTCTATTTGTATGTGTGTGCAACTCTATCAATGTTTTCATATGTATTTGATATCTCGGTGTATGAATTTTTGCAGAAAAGAGATAAAAGAAGATGGCTTTTTAGAAAGCTCAATAGCAGTAATGTTCATGTTCAAGTTCAACAATTTGAAGCATCAAAAGCAACAGCAATAAACACCACTCCTGTTGCTGTTGCTTCTACTGCTGCTAGTGGTAGTCCTATCTTGGACAATGAGCAGAAGCATGCTATTGCGGTGGCGGCAGCCACGGCGGCTGCAGCAGAAGCAGCAGCAGCAACCGCCCAAGCAGCGGTGGAGATCGTTAAGCTCACTAGGCCTTCCAGTTTTGTTAAAGAACAGTGGGCTGCCATAGTTATTCAAACAGCTTTTAGAGGCTACCTTGTAAGTATCTAGTTTAATTTACAATGACTAGTTGATCTCATTACTTAATTTTCTTGATTGATTGTTGAAGGCAAGGAGAGCTCTACGTGCGTTAAAAGGACTAGTGAAGCTTCAAGCTTTAGTGAGAGGACATAATATTAGAAAGCAAGCAAAAGTGACACTGAAGTGCATGCAAGCTCTGGTTCGAGTACAAGATCGAGTCCGTGACCAGCGTGCAAGGCTTTCCCATGAAGGAAGCAGAAACTCTATGTTTTCTGAAACCAATGGCTTATGGGAATCTACGTATCTCCAAGACATCCACCGTAGGAGGTCTTTAGTAAGTTATTAATCACTACTCCATAACATCATGTAATTATGAACCGATAAGGTTTTAAAAATGGCCTAATTTTGATTTCAGTCCAGAGATATAAGTTCCATTTTAGATGAATGGGATGATCTCAGTAAAAAGGAAGCAGCGTTAAAACGTGAAAAAGCTCTTGCTTATGCTTTCTCTAACCAGGTTTGGTCCACTGAATCATTTTATGCAAGTTAAATAATTAAGTTTAGAGTTATTACGGGCTAATAATTTTTGATACCCAAATCAAGATATGGAGGTCTCGAAGGAACCCATCAGCAGGAGATGAGAAAGAGCTAGAAGAGAGAACAAAATGGCTTGATCGATGGATGGCTACAAAGCAATGGGAGAGCAGTAGCAGAGAATCAACAGATAGAAGAGAGGCCATTAAAACTGTAGAGATGGACACTTGCAGGCCTTATTCTGTTCGAAAGCAACTCTCTTCTCCTCTAAAACCAAACCACCTATGGTCCTCGCCCATCACCCCATCTCCCTGCAAAACTAAGCCCCTTCAAGTGCGTTCTGAGAGCCCTCGATGCCCAAAAGAAGAAAAATGTTACTCAGCAGCACACACTCCCAGCCTTGGCTCCAGATACAGATACAATATAATGGGTGCAAATGGGAATAATTATAATGTTGGTGGTTCTGCAATGCCAAATTACATGGCAGCCACCGAGTCTGCAAAGGCTCGGGTGAGGTCCCAGAGTGCACCAAGGCAGAGGGCATCCACACCTGAGAGAGATCAACGATGTGGTTCTGCCAAGAAACGGCTCTCATATCCAGCTCCCGAAGCTCACTGTAGCCTTGGAATCGGGTGCAGTAGCTTTAGCCATAACTTGAGAAGCCCCAGCTTCAAGAGTGTGCAAGGTGGTCATCTTGGAATGGATTGTCCATCCAATTATTCATTTTATACTGAGAGCATATCTCCCTGTTCTACTACTGATTTGAGGTGGTTAAAGTAGTTGATTAGGATTTGATTGCATGACTGTAATATTTTATTAAGGATTTTATTATAATTAACTCGATTTTTTTGTCTTTTTACCTCACTTCAAATTGAACATGTGGGCAATCTAGTAAAATATGTCATAATTGAAAAAGAATCATTAAATTCAATTTTAGTAGTATTACTATTAGGGCCTCGAAAGGTTGCAAGTTTGAACTTTGTCCATATGGAAATTGTCGAAAGAAAGATTGCAAATTATTGAACTTTGCAATTTACACTCCCTGCAATATTAGAGCTTCTCAACTAATATGAAGTTTAGGTTTAACTCAGAATTAAAAAGAAAATGGTCCAACTAAATGCCATGGTAGGCTCAGCTCTTGTCATTTAATAAAAATTGAGCTACATTAGTTTTGAACTTGACAAAACACAAAACAAAAGGGACAAAAAAGCAATTTAGAAACCAAAATTAGGTGTTATTGTCAATGCCAGAGGTGTTGCCACAGCAGCTACCATGAGAGGATGTCAAATTGGAATCAGCTTTAGCAGTAGTAGAGATGCCAAGACACAAGGCTTCAGCTAATGGTCCACCAGGTGGTGAACCCATCCATGAACCATGGCTCATCCCAAACCCATTTTCAGTATTTTGTTCACTTCCACCACACATTGACAAGGTAAGAGTTGAGGGTGGCAATAGTTTCTCACTTGAAGGAACAGAACACTCGTTCCTTGTTGATGACCAAACATCTAAGAAATGCCTTGTCTCTTGTGCTGCTGTCTGGCTGCTGCTGGGATTTATAGATCCTGATTTGGGGCTTAATAACAAGCTGCAATTGTCATTTAGGCGATGGGCTTGTAATGAGTGGCTGACTCTCAAATTTGTATATGAACTTGAGTCAACGAGCTGTTCTTCTCTATAACGATACATCTTTTCATCACACTTGGCAGTTTCTCCTTTCAAATGATGCCACTCTTGATTGGAATTATTGCCTGTAACAGGCACCGTCTCGCCCTTCAAGAACCATTCCAAGTTCCTTCACGACAAGGAACCGTTAAGTTAAAATATATTTTTGTTTATGCATAAAACACGAACAAGAGACAAAACACATAATTCATATTCTTAGTTAAATAAACCAGAAGGCATGATTAGTTACAATAAAATAAAAAAAAAAAAAATTTGGTCAATGGCCCAAAGATTCTGTGTAGATTAGTAAATAACTAATAAACTCTCACCTGGGTTGATCGTATGAAGTGGCGGCAGAGGCCATGGCACTTGAAAAGATGCACAAATTGGAACTAGCTTGAGTTTGAAAGTGAGATTTTTGGTTAGCCAAGTTTGTGTTAGTAATGAAGTTATTGGTGGTGTTGGCCATGGAGTCAGTGTGTAATTCCACAGGCTTTCTTGAACGGGGGCGACTCTTATGAGAGTGCCTCTCACAGTACTTCTGGTCAGGCGCCACATCTCTTGAGCACCTCCATTTCTTCCCATCTGTTCTTTTGCATCTCCATGGCTCCGGATCCGAGTTACAGCTGGAAATTCCCAATTCTAATGACCCTTTAACCACTAATAACCAAGTTAAAACCAAAAAGTAACAACTGTATAAGAACCTAATCAACTCGTGCCAAAAAAATAAAAACAAAATAAATAAAAGATGCAAAATTGAGACAAACTGTTTTCAATAATTACCGTGGGATTGTGAGGAAGAGGTGTTTGATTGAGTTCTTGAAATGGGTATAAGTAGCTCAGGAGGGACAGGAACAGAGGCCATCAAGTACCTATAAATCATGGTTTGTCTCTCAAGTTCTTGCCACTGTGCTGCTGTGAAAGGGACTCTCCCATTCACAGATTGTACCATTTCTCCTATTATCATACACGGAAGGGATTATTATTACTTCTTTTTAAGATCTCCTTTCTTTAATTTCTCCATCTGAAAACTAAATAACAAAACTGAAGGCAGAAAAAAAAAAAAAAAGAGAGAGAGAGAGAGGGAGAGAGAGAGAACTTTACCTGGAGGATTAAAGGGAAAAGAAGAGGAAGTGAAGGATTGCAGAGATTTAGAGCCTGCCATTGCGTCAATAGGAGGAGAAGTAGAGCCAGCACGAACCACATCGTATATATCGCCAAAACACGCAACACCGTTGCTTCTGCTATAAAACATGGGTCCACCAGCACCACCACCACCATCAAAACCACCACTAAAACAAGAATTAGAAGAAGAAGATGGTAATAACTGAGTGGATTGATGATGATGATTAGACATCAAAAAGTAAGATTTGTTAGTCTGCATCCTTAAACCCAACCCAAAATCGCACTCCATAGCTTTATCTACTTCCTTTGAACCCACAGAAGAAACCCCATCTCTTGTTCCCATAATAACAGCAAACAAGATTCAAACTTTAAGTTTCTTTCCCCATCAAAATGAAACAAAAAACCTTACAACTCACGCCACAAATGTATCTTGCACTTCAAAACACAACAAATTTCAACTCTTTCTCTCTTATTATTCCTCTCTTATCTCTATATTTCCAACTGTTGTTGATAAAGTTAAGATGTAGCGGTGCCGCCATTTTTAGCCATGCGGTTTTTGCTTTGCTTCCTTAGCTTCCAACATTCGAACCCCTTTTAGAATACTGACAAAACCCATTTCTTACTTTTACTTCCCGTCAACTTTAACGGTCTCTGTGATTCTAACTCTCTCTCCATCACAGACCAATTCCATTGGGCCAAGCCACTTTGACTTTTCAACTTTCTACCTAAGATCGGATGTTTTATTGGCAGTTACTTAGTTACTTATAATGTTTGTCAAGGTCATTTTGGTTTGACTTAAATTGACTTCTTTGACTCAATAAATGTCTCTTTCCGTGAGCCACGCCGTTAACCATGTGGCTATGGAGTGTAATGGTGTGGGGTGTACTTAGGTTTCGTGAAGGGGACCATGGGAAAAATTGATGTGATGCGGTAACTAAATTATCAATATCATGGACTTCTCTTTGATTCAGGGCCCACTGTTTAAATTTCTACTCCTAAAACGAAATTCGTTGTGGGCCCACCGACTTGATTTAGCGCTTCCTAATCATATTTTCCCCGAGATTAGAATTATCTGATTTGCATAATAGGTAAGTTGATATTCTGTTAGATGATTCTATTAATATTAAACTTCTAATTAATTCTTGAAGTTGACCCATTGATTGCAAATTGTTTTGTCCTTCCAAATATTAAAAAAATATTTATCAATTAAGATGTAATTTTCTATATTCTCTTATACCTGGAATCATGTAAAGTTATAATTAATTGTTTAAATCACTTTATATAAAAAGTTTATTGTTAATGAAAATATAAATAAAAAAACACAGAACATTTTATTTGATTATGGTCCATGTAAGAAACATGGAAAGGATTAGATTTTGAAGTTATACAAGTTGGGTCAAGCCCACGAGATATTAAAAAAAAAAAAAAGAATTATGGGCTAGGCCACTTTTTGCATCTTACAATGGGCCTTCCAGCAATGGGCCTTCCATCAATGTCATATATTATACTACAGCAATGGGCCTTCCATCAATGTCATATATTATACTATTACTAACTGTGTTTAGAACAGAGGCACAGAGATGGGTTCTATTTGGGCTGTGCTAATATTTTATGTTTATTTTCCTTTCAAACATTACAGAAATCATTCCTTGGTTTGCATAATAGATAAATTATACTCTGAATTCATGTGCTATTCATGATGTCCTGCATTGTGATATATCTAAATACACATATAAATATAATATCTAAATACAAGTATAAAATTGGATTGTAAAGTTAAAGTAGTGTTTTTATTAGTAGAATGTGAAAAAATATAAAAATCGACAGGAGAAAGGTGATGCCTTTATTTTACGGAACACACTCAATAAATTCTGTTATCTACCTGAAAGTCAAGCATGTGAATGAAGATGGGTTCAATTCAATGATCCAATGTCTGAACTGGACTTGCTCAGATCTACACCAACATTTTCTTGATTTCAAAGCTTCAACTATTCACCCATTAAAACAAATTTAAAACTCACAATAATTCTTCATTCTTCAACTGTACAACAACACCCACTCATCATCTGCATTTTTCTAACAATCTTCCAAACAACAAACAAAAGAAATCCAAAGAAAAACACAGCTTCATCTGTTAGTAACCCTTTTCAAGAACAAGAACAAAAGATAAAAATCAAACAAAATTAAAATTAATCCACCAGTGAAAAAGCTCTTCTTCTTTTTTTTAACTGATGATCAGATTGTTGGATCTGACAGGACACTTATGTCTCAAAAGAATTCTTAGTTGAGCTTTTTGACACTCTAACTTTGTTCCCCAATGCCTATTTTTTGATCCAATTGCTCGAACTACCCGAGGAAATTCAACGAATCCTTTAATCCCTCGCTTTATATGAGGATTTTCAGGCTCTGGCGATGCTCTTCTCTGAATCCACATTGATGAAACACAGCTTAAATTGTCATTGCATGATAATGATTTCCTTGTGGATTCTCTTGAATCAGTGTCATCACATGATGATCTCTTTTCACCTAGAATCAATCTGCTATACTTGCCTGATAAATTAGCACCAAATTCAGGTGCTTTGTCTTCTTCAATCTTGACTTCCCGTGATGGTTGTTTTTTTCCCTCCATTTGTAAGAGCTTTTCTTCGAAAAAAATCTTAGCCTCAGAGAGCTTCATTTGGACTCTTTCTTCTCTTAAAACCTCAGCCATTCTTAGCATCTTTCTTTCTTCTTCAATCTCTCTTTTCATGCGATCAATCTCAGCTTTATCAGAAGAAATATCTCTAGCAAGCTCTTCACACACTCTCTCAAGAGCTTCTCGTCCTCTTCTTTCCTCAGCAAGTTCTTTAGCCAATCTTTTATTAATGGTCTCCCCTCTTTTTCGAGCTTTTCTTTCATACTGTAGCTCAGCTTGCAATTCAATGATCTGGGCTCGAGCTAGGTCAAGCTCAGTCTCCATGAGAGGTCTAAAGAAGGAAAGATCCCAGAAAGAAGCAGCGATTTTGCGAGCAGAGAGAGGGAGGATATGGGTGTTGGTATGAGAATAATGGTGATTATAAAAAGGATTTTCGTACAATTTCCAGGTTGTGGAGTGATCGATAGGGATATTTGAGCTATTGATCATCATCATCATATTCACTTCCTCCATATCTTTGGATTATTGATTTGTAAATGATCTTTTTTAATCTTTCTTCTTTCTGCTTTTTTCCTTTCCTTTCCTTTTTTCTAATGGGGATTTGCCCATAAACAAAGCAATTGGCGTACGAACGTAGGGCCATTGATCCCTCAATGATCTTGCATTTAAGATGCGGAGTGGCAAATGTATGGCCTCACCAAAATTCGGTTCGATTGGGTTTTCTATCTCTACAAAATCATCCTATTTCCAACTAAAATATAATTTCCATATTAGATAATACAATTTTTCGTTTTTTCCTTTTGCTAAATTATTGGAATGGATTTTATTTTTTAAAGAAAATATAGAAATATTAGTAATTTTCCTATTAATTAGCAGAATTAATGTACCATAAAAGTAGAAACATAATTAGAAAACCAAGTAAGAAGGTTTAAAAAAAAAATCAAACTAAATGACAACAAGAAAATTAAGTATCTTGTGGTATTTGGTTTGGTTTGGTTGAATAATTTCTCTTGTTTCAATTATCGATTTATTTGGTTTGGTTGGATATTTGAACCGAACCGAAACCACAGTTTGACTACCCAAAAAAGAGGTAGATTAGATAGATGTGTCACATGCACCTCATCTCAACAATAACTAGCTGATACCAGAGGTGGCCATGACCCTAAATAATGCTTCTCATCAATCTACATCCTTTTTTTTTTTTTTGACAAGATGTTTTATGTTCTATTGAAATGAGCTTTTTCTTCTAAAAAACTAAATTTTGCATTACAAATATTTAATTTACGAAATTTACATTCATTTATTTATTTATTTTTAATTTTTATAAGTTTATTTGTATTTTTTAAATGTATTTTTTATTATATTAATAAAAATTTAATTTACATTCAAAAAAAATAATATTAATCGTACTAAAATGGTTGTCCTTTTATTATAGGTGGCAAATGGGTGGGTTGGGCGGGTTTGGGTTGGGTCATAAATGGGTTGGGTCGTAAATGGGTGGGTCATAAACGGGTCAAAAATATATGGGTCATAAATGGGTCAATACTCAAATGGGTTGGGTGGGTTTGGGTCGACCCATTTGATATTTTTTTAATGAAAAATAATTATCGATATAATAACGGAATACTAAAAAAATTATTATAAAAATGTTGACTCAAATGGGTCGGTTGAGATTCAAACGGATCGGGATATCGGTTAACTTATAACTGTCCAATTTACTATTCATTTGGTAAAAATTTTGGTAGTATAACGACTATATATATAACATATCCTTCCTGCAATTCAAACAATCCATAGTCACACACAGGGGTACAACAACACAATAATTCATAAACCAAGTGGCCATTTTTTCATTTTTAAGCCAATTATGTAATCCTAAATTATTTCACTCACTTTCTAAACTCAATTTCTCCAAAAATTTATTTTATAATTGTTAAAATATATAAATTAGTCTCTCTGCAAAATTTCAGCTCAAACAGAGTCCGTTTCTCGATCTGCTACATTTAAATCAGTCAGTTTTGATAATTTTCAGTGTCACAAAAAAATTAATTTTTCGCTATCAAAAATTTCTAAATATTAATCTAAGTCTATATATATAATTAAAATAATTTTTAGAGGTCTAGTCAAATTTTGGTCAAACCGGGTAACCTTTAAAATGAGCCGGGCTTTTTTTTTTTATTTTTGACTTTTAGAGATCTATTTGAATTCATTTTTTTTCCACATTCTACCCTCGGACTCCTTGTGACTAGTATTTTTCGATGGTCAAATAAAATATTTTTTACTTCCGGGTGTAATTTTTGTCTCCAGTGCACTATTTTCCATCGAAAAATACTATTCACGACTAACCCGATAACTCGGCCATTACAAATCTAACAAAAAAAATACGCATACACATTACACAATAATAATACAGCGGGACAGTTTAAGCAAAAGATTTTGTTCATTAAAGTAAAAGTTTTTAATATTAAAGAAATAATGAAAAAAAAAACACCCATTGGGTCAAGGAAGAATGACCCAAATGGGTTGTATTTTATGTGGGTAGATTTTGGGTGGGTTTAAATGGGTCAATTTTTTAGTTGGGTTGGGTTTGGGTCAATTTTTTTTGGGTGGGTTTGGGTGAGTTGTTGGGTTTGGGTTAATTTTGACACCTCTACCTTTTATACATATCCTATATGGATCTTTTACGCTAGAGTTATAAATTAACAAGTAGTGGATCAATGTCATGGAGGTCCTATGCCATATTCATATAAAAATGAATTAAAACAAAAGCAGAATTTAGAGAAGTAAAATACACTTAAACAACTTCTAATTATCCTGCAGATCACATGCTGAAAATGCAAAATTCTCTGTCACTCATCCAAGGAATTAAATTAAAACCATTCAGTATAATAAATGAATTAGGTCCACAAGAATAAACTAGGTTCCAAATACTGTCTGAGACTAGGGACCCTCTCTCCAGCTGAAGAATTCATCTTTCTGTAACTTGGATTAACTACTAGATTCCGTCTACAATTATGGAAAAACAGTGTCTTAAGTACAACAAATGTAATGCTAAATCTACTTACTAAGACAAGGATTTGAAGAACACTAAGAATTGATGCTTCTCATAACATTTTAAAAGTTAAAATCTTTTAATTGACAGTAAGTTATGTAACATCGTATGAGATGATTCAGTCAAATTTAATTAGTCCCACAATGTTAGCCTTTGCCTTGATGATTACTCTACCACTATCGGTTCTCTGGTTGTCTAATTTGATGTTGAGATTCAATAATTCTTCTAAATTAACTTTTTGACAAGTGTCATCTCAAACTTTCTTTTTATTATTTTAATTGACACATTGTTTATTTTGTGTTCTTTAGGCTGAGTTTTATTAGGCTTTATGGAAAAAGAAGCATGTGCTAACACATGTTAAAATAAGGCATCCTAGATAAGTATTAAATTGCCATTTGAGATTGCAATTGAAAACCTTCCTTGCCATTTTTATGATTAAAAAGTTTGTCTTGTATAATTTGTTCCTTTTCTCCTTCAATACAGCTCCCAATTATCTACACACAATCCATAAATAGATCTTAGCTAGTAGTAATTAATTTTTAAGGAAATGCATAGTTAGGATATTTTCGAGGATATAGTAGTCTATGGCTTTCGTGTCTGTCTAATTAGGATCGTTTTCAATGAAGAATGGAACGTATAATGGTTGAAGCATTTGGTGAAGTCCACTTGTAAGAAGAAAGACTATGAAAGGTTATACAAAGCAATTTCACACCCACATTGTTAAGCCCAAAATGGAAACAGCAAACGAAGACTTGACAGAATCGAGTATGATTTTGCTAACTATTTTAAAATGGGGCCACAATGGCAATCGTTATTTATTTATGTGAATGAAAAACTGATGATCGAACCATTGATGGGCCTCAAAAATCATGGGAGTTTGCCCTCTTATCGGGTGGGCTTGGCAGTGCTCTTTGAAACTTCAGCAGATGACACCCTCTTAATGGTGAAATTGCATGCTTATGAAGATTATACTCTATTCCTTTGCCCTGCTTAGTGCTTTTATCGAACCTTTTCTTGGTCTGACACAGTAAATGTGCCCTGCTCTCTTGGTTTTAGACAAAAGAAAAAAAAATCTGATCCATTCTCAGATACATCTTCTGTCGCTGTAAAGGGAAAGTGGCCTCTTAAGACAGTACAGGTAAAGCTAAACAGAGAAATTTATTAGTGCTATTCCTGAACTCGGAAGAAACGTTAGAAGCTAAAGGCAAAAGTGGTCCAACTATTGTGAAATTGTACAGTTGTTGTTAAGATATTATGGATATACCTAAGAATCTTCCCCTCCACAAAGATTGACCCGTTGCTTACTTTTCTTACCTAGTCTTCTAAATCTCCAATTTTTTCTTGAAATTTTAGGTCAACAGTCAACAAGAAGATCAAATAAAACGTATATGAAAAAGAAAGCAAATTTGATATCATCACAACCGCAGCACAAAAGCATTAGTCATCCACAAACATCAACAGAAGTTGTCACAGCAACTGGAAAGTAAAATCGAAGCAAAACTGGAGAATAAATAGAAGCACAATGGCTTATCGGTGCGTGATTTGTCAATAGCTACGAAAAGATTCAGGTCTAAGATGTATGTGGTAAGCTCCAAACTGATTTCATCATGTGCAAAGGAATTTGGTGACTGCATGATAAGTGGTATCAAACCAATAGAAAAGCCACTCGATGTGCTCAAGAACTGTTTGATCCGACAAGGGCCCGAGTGAAGAAATGCACAGAATCAGATATCCTGCACCAACACTTTAGCTTATGCAGCATATGCATCATCAATTTATTATGTCACCAGAGCACCACCAACCTCGTAGAGATCCCATCATGTGACTTACAAGAAGGGAACAAAGACTAACTTCAAATATTTGGCAAAACCTAAAACCCTAAACGATGAGAACTCGTAATTGGTTGTTAACTCAACTTTCTCATCAGTGACAACTTGTACTGAAATCAAAGATTAAGCCCACAAATGCAATTGATAGCAACAATTTTCAGAAAATGTGCAGCAACGGATTTGAAATCATATGCATGCAACTAACAAAGCAAGAAAACAAATAATCAACAAATGAAGCAAACAAACCCAGAATTTTTAGAAACACTCGACCAGCAAAAGCCAAGTCAATCCAGTGCACGCACTTTTGCATACATCCTTTGCCTTTAGTCAGTCTCAAAGTCCGAGCAACATATCTAGCATTCCTTAAGCTCCAAAAGTATCAATTACAAAGATCATAAAATGAAGCTTATGATACAGAGTATGTCAGGCTTAACTTTACGCAGGACTTTCCAACTTATTTAACCACGAACCAAACACTGCGCATACATGGTCAGCTACAACAGCGTAAACCTTAGAAGCAGTGCAATCTATTCCATGGCAGGGTTATGCTTTTAATTGTTAGCGGTGAGCTTAAAAGCAGTAAGAGGGTCTTAAAGTAAACTACCAACCCAACCATACAGAAAACTTGCAAAAAGTAATTTATTATGACCACCATCAACCTTCACATTAATTAAGAGATACATTCCCCATTAGCAAATTAATTTCCCAGCAACGCCAGCATTCTAGGAAAAGTATGCACCATAAAAAAATGTAACTTCAAAATATAGGATCATTTCAAGCACCAAAGCCATTTGATTATTGAATTTATTGTAAAGGAAGATGCTATCAAACTCACTTTATGAAACCACTTCATATTTAAATTCTTCTAAATATCAGAGTTCATAGACTTTAAAGTTAGCTTATAATCCAATGCAAATGATTGGTTGATTAACAACCTGTAGTGTGCCAATTAAAAGAAAGCATATCAAGTAAACAGTACAAACACAAACAATTTTCCAAAATAATAGTTAAAACGACTAGATTTGAGAACTTGTACATAGTACCAATTATCCAGTATCATTGACACAAAGTAAACTTATGAACCTATACTATTCAACTCCAAAGTCCAAAAACATAGGGCATTACGAAGAAAATAAAGAGAACATACAATTAACAGTCACATATACCCTACGGAACTGTCAAAATGAAAAATGGAGAGCCGATTATTGAAGCAATAATCAGGTTTCTACCTCAATTTGGCACGATTTCCTGGCACGCCAATTGTTCAATCACTATCTAAACAAATCACAGTTCAAATTCATCTTCCAGTTTCAATTGCTCTGCTGCAGCCTCTTCCTCCTCATCGTCAATTACAAAATATGGATTATGCGCCTCTGGCTTAAACTTATACCCAGTGAACACATAAAACGCCAATGTAGCCAACTCACCGGCCACCACGCTGGTCCATAGGTACCGATAAGAAGTAATAGTCTCCAGAGCGTAAACGACCACGCGGGTGAAGTAAATATAGCAAATTACCACAACGTAATACTGCCTAAAAAGAGTCAACTTCATCAAATTCACTGCCGCCTTCCCGTCAGTCCTGGCGGCCTCACGCAAGTTCTTAATGGACCAAACAATGGGGAACAAAACAGCACAACAGCAAACAACGTCAACCAGTAAAAAGACTTGCTTCCAGGTGATCCAATCCTGGCCGTATGGTCCAGTTTCATCAATGACAACCTGAGCTATATTTGCCACAACCTGTAGAGGAATCACAATCATCAAAACCTTCTTCTCTTTGTCCTGCAAGTATGGCTTCAGAAACGACCATCCAGTTCCGATCAGCACAATCAAAGTAAACAAAGTGATTCCTTTCAAAAAGCTGAATATATAGAACAGGACATCCCATCCATGAGCAGTACCGGTCTTCTTGATATAAGACTTATCCTCTGCTTCACATAATAAGTTCAAAGCCTTCAAAATAACAACCGCCAACATGAAGAAATGGATTCTATAAACGGTGAGTCGTTTCTTGTACAGTACATGAATCCAATACCCGGCGAGACCAAAATAAATGATGGACAACAAGAAATAAACCCTAGGGAGAATCGTCTTGCCGGCAGAGAGATAATCACGATTCCCGCTCCTCTCCAGATTGTACATCGCCGAATCGACATCCATAGATACCTTGACTGAAGTCAAGCAATTAGCGAAAACAAGAGTGAATTGATCAGCGTCTCCTTCGGAGAAGAAAATGGAGAAATTACTCCGCCCTTTCTGGAGCTGATTGAAGGTGTAGACGTGCTTGATGAGGTCCGATTGAAGAGCGCAGGAGATCTCAGCGTCCTCGAGCTGTTGGAGTACATGGAGCCAGGAGTCTCGGGTGCAGAGGAAGAATCCGATCCGCGAGAGGTCAAGATCCGGATTAGAATTAGAGAGGTGGATACGTGAGACGTTGAGCTCAAGTTGACCTTTGTGGGTGAAACCGAACTCATCGAAGGGGATAATCGGACGGTCATCGTTACGGATTTCGGAGAAACGGATCTCGGCGAAACAAAAAGAACAGAAAAGAGAAGCAATTAAAGAGAAGAGAAAGAAGCGAGCCATGGATATGAGAAACAGAGAGAAAGAATTCTCAGATCTGAGAGGTTCCTTTCTCTTAGCTTACGCCTTGTATGTTTGGTTATATTTGAAAAATGAAGAAATAAATTTAAGAAAATTATATGGTTGAAGCGTAAACACCACACCAGATTGAGGGTCTAGGCCTTATTGGAGACGACGATGTCGGTGGGAAGATATAATAATAATAATAATATTAGAATTTTCAATTTTTGAAACTTCTTATGGACTTCCGCTTCCGGAAGCATTTTAAGGAATTGAAAATAGAATATAAATGGGAAATTTTGGGCTGAGATTACGAGACTAAATGCCAGATTTGGATATATTTACCAATTTACCATGCACAAGTGTAAAGTTTGATTAGAGTCGCGTACTATAAAATAGTACTATTATTATTACTACCAAAACAAGTTAATATAGTTTTCTTTGATATTGATTCATATAAATTATAATCCAGGTTGCAATATCAATAAAATAAATATATAATATATATTATAGTTTTTTTTTTATTATTTTTTTAAACGGAGGATGGAGACGAGTCTTGAACAAAAGATTGCCATGTCATGTTGGTGTACTACTGAAACGTTCCCTTACAAAGCATATCATGATAGTTTTATACTAGTAAACAGTCTTTGAATTTTTTTTTTTTTTTTTGAAATAACAGTCTTTGAATTTAGGGACATGGCAAGTAATATACCAAAAGACTAGATCTATCAAACCATTATTGGTAGAGAGTTATCATTATCCTTGGAAACCCTCAATAATATCCACCTTTGGTAATGATTAAGAACTTCACTTCATTGTGTCCTAAAATCAATAAAATTAATATTCTGATTACATTTTATTTACGGTAATTAGAATATTATTTTATCTAATTACCCATAAATGACTTGTCATGATACTTATCTCTATATATTCGAAACCCCGCAATCTCCTGAGTGACATATACATGCATACTGCACATTCTTCTTTATTATCCATAGAGAAAGACTCATTTTTCACTCTTCCACATTCTGTCAATGTCAATGGAGAAGAAACCTGTCCCAGTAACTCTCTTTACTCCACTTTTACTTTCTTATTGTTCTTTTATGCTAATAAATTATTATTATTATTATTATTTTTGCAGAATTTTTATTTGAAAGTGAATCTTCGTTGCTGCCCAGCTTGTCCAAGGAAGGCAAAGCAAAACCTAGAGAAATTACATGGTACTAATATTTCTTCGCTCTTTTTCACGTTTCGTTTTGGAAAAATGCACGTCATTGCATTTTGTTTTTCACTTGGCCAGGTGTGGTGGCCATCGCCATAGACAGAAAACAAGGCTTAGTGTCTGTTACTGGCACAGTGGACCCCAAAATACTGGTGGATAAGTTCGCTGAGTGGGGGAAGAAAGCAGTGATTTGGTCCCCAGGAAAGGATTCTAGTACTCATCAAGAAGAGAAAAAAGAAACTAAATCTTGTCAGGGTTTGGCTGATTCTAATTCGGATAATGATAAAGCATCCAAAAAAATCAGCAATGGCAGTATCATTTGGCAACATCCTGATCTTGTTGTTCCCAAAAAAGCTGGTGATTCTGCTGCTAGAATGAAAAATTGGTTGAAATTTTGTGGGTTGTTCTGCAAAACTAAGAAAGGAGCTAATGCCGCTTCAGGTCAGAAGCCAAGTCGTATCAACGGCGGCTCTACGTTTCCTTCGAGGACGAAAATGGTCGGACATGGAAGAGGGTCAATGTATCCGCCGTATAGACCAATGGTTCCCAATTACAGAAGGCAAGCGGCTCCGCCGTTTCTTTATCGACAACCACCACCTCTGCCGGGTTACCTGGAGCCAGGGCCAATGGGTTACGGTTATAGAAGACAGGCGGAGCCACCGTTTCCTTATTATGGACATCCACCGGCTCATCCTTCAATGTTTACTCCCATGATCCATTACACCAGTTATGCGGACAATTATAGTTCGTGGGGATGAATTGCCTTATTGCTTTTCAGTTTCTTTGCTTGTAAATATTTATGCTTAACTTTTTTATTTCTATACTGTCTCTATGAAAATTTTATGGAACAATATGATCAATAAAAGAATTATTATTTTAGATAAATTGATTGGAAAAGAGTCCATAAAAAAATTGATAGAGCAAAAGCAAATGAATCTGTTTAGATTCAGTATAATAATTGAAATTTATATAAAACAAAAGTGAATTTCATTTAACATTCTTCTAAATTAAGGTTTCGAATTGTCATATGTTGGACTTTAGGGCAGAAAGTGAAATCAGACCCAACAAATACGGAGAAAATATGGCACTCTCCACTTTCTTTCTTACTGTGAAAGCTTAAGGGAAATTTGATTGGGAATCAAGCAAAGGTTTGGAAATCTTCTCCCACAATAAAATTATTATATTATACAGATTTTCTTACCTAAAATTAAATCTATAAATTAGGGCGGTTTTTATCTTTGAATTAATAAATAGATTACACATGTCATTTAGTGTGGTTTAGTATGTGATTAAATTCATAAATTTGACTTTCAAAATTTAAGATGGAATGGTATGATTATGGAGTGCTTTCTCTTTTTTTTTTTATTAAGTGGAATGAAATGTTTCATATTTTTTCATAGCTAGAGTCACGGTTGACTTAATTATATCTCGGATATAATATATACACATTAAATCAAGACGTTGGGCATACGGTTGGAATTTTATGCATAGACCATCATTAGTCTGCAGAACAATGCTTTGACTTGAGAATTAATTAGAGGGGGGCATCTAATTTGGGACCAACCATCAAAGATGGGTCACAATCTCATGACGATTGAATATCGATTTAATTTAGAACAGTTTGGATTCGATTTTTTTTTTTTTCAAACTTTCAATACCAAAATACGTAGACATGAATTTTTTAATTAATGTAAACTTGATTATATTTTAGGTAATTTAATAGACAAGTGGGTCAAATATCAATTTACTATTAAGATAAAGGATATTGAAAAACTCAATTTCACAGTAATACTAGTTCCAATATAATAAGAGATTTCAGGTTTAATAAAACAAAATACTTAACATGCAATTTCGCCGAAGAAGGCTAACATGTTCATAGCACTTTCTCCAAGAAACATAAACAGATTTTCAGAAATAGTAGCAAATCAAAAAGCTGTCTTAGAGCTGATTAAATACTATTTTTATACGAAAACCAGATTGCAAGGACGCCAATTGTTGAGAAATCATTAATTTTTGGCGGAGAAGAAAGCAAGTGCACCAACAAATGGAGCATTGATATAAGTAGCAGGCTCAGACTGCTGGTAATTATTCCGATCATCAGCAAAATTATCTCGATTATCAGGACCACCAATTACGGCACCAACCAGGACATTTGGGTTTGGTGAAGAAGAGGAGAGGTATTGAAAGCCATTGTTGCAGGGGATTTTATCAGGGTGGGAATGTATTGATGGCAAAGAAGAACCCCTGTGATGGACATGTTGAGGAAACCTTTTTCCAAATCCTACCATGTATGACATTTTTGCTGGATTATCACCTAAAATGTAGTCCACCTGCTTCTTCGCCTGTGAAATTAATGATTCAGCTGTCACAGTTGTACCCCCACATGTCACAGTTCCTCCATTTGAGCTCAGATATTTAGCATATGTTAGCATCAGTAATGTTGTTGATGTTACATACTGCAGATTGTTTTCACTTGCTTTGTAGAGTAGCCCTCCTGCACAGCATCAATTTCTGTCAGTGACCGAATTGGCTGCCAGTAATACAGCGAGTCCTATAACCATTTATGGACTTCTAGTTGCAATATGGATTACCAGGAGTATATTGACCAGACTGGAAACTGGAAGTTCCTGGAATTAGAGAGCATATATAGTTGTCTGAATGTAATTTAAATAACTGAAATTCTGCCGTATGTTTCTCCAAGAACCCCTGTTGAAAATAACAAGAATTTTATTACACCTTCGGAGATTTTACTATGATGAAGTTAAATTTTAGAGTAGAACCTTGGAGAGTAGAATCTTTGTCCCAGCTCTCTTGTCATCCCAACTGAAGGAGTAATCATCATCATCGGCACCTAATGTGTGACCATTTGATTGTATGTAAGAAAGGTACAACCTGTTCTGCGAGGCTCTATGAATCCAGGATGCTCCCCACAGAAGTTCATCCTGAGTATAAAAATCAGATATGAATTTTATCGTTGGATTGGTAAAATTTTCAGAAAACCAGGAATCCTGAAATTTGTATGTTACCTGGAATCCTGAGTAAGAGCAGTAGAATGGACAGACTGCTGAACCGAGAGAATCACTGTAAGAACCTCTATTTTTGTCTGCAAAATCAAACACCTGCTCACCATAATCACAATTAATTAAGCTTTGTTGTAAATGGAACTGTCAGGAGATTGAATTAATGTGCCTTTCTATGAATGCATACTTACGTTCATTGCTCCATTAAGCAATTTGGAAGAATAGGAAGGATCAGAGTCCTTAAAAACAATGGATGCAGCAGCCAGTGCCGCAGCTGTCTCAGCAGCTACATCAGATCCTGGCTTTTGAGCGGTTATTTTGTAAACATTGCGCGGTGTGTCCATATCTTCAGGCCTTTCCCAGCATTTATGATCCAAGTTTGGATCTCCGACCTACATGGACCCGGTTCAGGTAAGAATTTTTCCTGTCTTTAGCTATTAATCCTAACATTTGATCAAATGGGTAATATTTTTTGGAATTCAGGTTTGTGTAGTATGGAATATATTGCTCACTTGAACATAAAGGGTGCCAGGGGTGGCGGTGGCTGCTTTTAAAAGATAATCAGTGCTCCAACGGATAGCAGCTCTGGCATTCTCAATCTGGTTCTGCATTGAGCTGCCAAATTCAATCACACTCCAAGCCAACAATGTGGTAGTAAAAGCCATTGGAAGCCCAAATTTTACATTATCTCCTGCATCATAGTACCCACCAACTAGGTTGACCTGAAATCCATACAAAACAACAAAACATTAATCATCTTTTCAATCTCTTCATTCTACGTTAAAAGTGAAATGTTTGATATATACATGATAACTAGAGCCATCAGACAACCCAGAGTCTCCCCTCCACTTTAGCCTCTGGTTCGAGGGCAATGGCCCTGACCGCTGGCCCTCAAAGAAGAGAATGGATTTTTCAAGAGCATCACTATAATCTTGTGCAGTGAAGGCAGAGCAAAACTTATTGCTAAGCAAACTAAGAAGTACTAGAATAATCTGAATGATGAATGAAAGTTTAGCTGCTTTTAAAGCCTTAGCCATTCTGTGTTTTTTTCTCTTTTAAGGATTGGTATGAGGTATGCATGCATAGAAAAGGTTGGTATTTATAGGGAAAAGATGGAAGAAGTTAGGAAGTCTGTTGGTCGTTAAACAGTGATAAAGACAGAGAAAAGAGTGAGGCAGCTCACGGGATCAACTGCGTAAATTTGGACGTTTTGTTGTGGGGACAACATTCAAAAAACATTCAATCTTGCCTTAATATCCAAAATTGCAAGGTATGGTAAACCTTGAAGTCATTAATACGCAGAAAAAGACAACACAAAGAGCAAACTTGTTTATACCGTTAGCTCATAACTCTCGTGTATGTTAACATGAGCCAAAGAGAGATTAGGTTGCCGATAGTCTTAAAAAGTCGCATAATTAAGTGAAGAAAAAAATATCAAAGCAATTATATTTGGTCTTTGGATACCGTAATTAATGGCAGGGCATGGAGTGCGGTATAGAATTATGGAGACATAGAGTTTGTCTTTTAGGAATGAAAGTCACGGATACGTATATAGAGATATAGTTCTGTCACATGAGAGTCAAAAGGCAAAGTTGAAGAAAATTTATTGGTAAAAAATCCATCAGGTGAGACCACGGGAGCCTCAACATTGGACTCTTGGAAAGAAATTTTGAACCTAATATGCTCTTGACCATTGGCTCTATCTAAGAAAATGTGAAGCCAATTCATTTGTAACATTTCGTGGTTGAAAGATATTCACATGAACACCATGGAAGAAGCTTCATTTTGATCCCTCGTCCAGAGGAGTAACAGAAACAATCTTAGCGTAAATTATGGTAACATCTCCCCCTCGGTATTATACTAATTTAAAAAATTTTAACTGCTACATATGTTTGTTTTGTCAGGAAACTTCACATGGAAATTTCTAGTGATTTACTAATTTGATTAGCAAGTGGCATCAATAGGAAATTAAACCCACCTCATCAGTTAAAGATTTTGTCAACTTCTATGCCATCAATAGCGCCTTTATCCACTCAAAATCCACACTAGATAACTAGTTTTCAGTCTGTTGCCTAATAAAACTTGAGGTTTTCCCATTGAAACATCAGTCATAAAGAAATTTGCTTAATTATTTAAGAAATGAATTTTCATTTTTGTTCTTCTCTCTTAAACAAAAGATGGCTGAATCTGGACATTGGACTATCAAAGTCCTCTCAGTAACTTCACTGGGTTGGTTGATAGCCATGCTAGCTAGCTACATAATTTCTTTTACTCCACCATTTGGTAACATATAAAGACCAATAATTTTTGTAATTAGCTTTTTTTTAACTCTTGATAATAAGCCTTCAGTTTGTATTTAACTATATCCAACTTTATTGGTTTATCTAAATTAACCTTGTCAAGCTTCTATAATTCAACTTCGATTATATATATATATATATATATAGATATCCAACTAACAAACCGTTTAATTAGCTAACTAGAAACATTAACACAATCTAAGGTGGGATATGACATTCATTATGCTAAACATTTAAATTTTGCTTCAAACTAAGTGACTATTTACGATACATCGATCTATCTATCTATCTATCTATCTATCTATCTATCTATCGTTATAATTTTTAGCTCCTCAATGCAGGTGTTACTTGTGTTTTGAATTGCCAAACCATACCAGTTTTTGAGTATAAGATGGCTTGTATTGGTGCTTTAAATTTTTCGGGAATCACTCTTTCAGTGCAACGGCTCGACATTTCGGATTCGAGTTAGTGATGACTGTGGTGATCTTGATAGTTGGATTTTTTGTTGAAGTAGTAGGTTAAACAAATTATAACCCATCTTTAAATCAAATTGCTAATATAGTAACATATTGTTCTGTACCAATGTAGAACACTTGTCTTCCTGATGTAGACAGATCAACTTATTAGGAGCAATAGAACTTAGAGCTGAAGATGAATTGGAACCAACATGAAATCAATTAGGAATCATTTCCGTTTTACTTGTGTCTAATATTTTTCTCGATGCCATTGAGTGATATCAGATAAAAATCAATTATCTTTTTCTTTAGCTGGGGTCAAAGTTTATAGCTTTTTGTTGTTCTTATAAGTTGTTTGATTGCTCTTACACAAATTGGACGTTGCCAGCCAAATTCGTCAAAGGGTTTACTGGAAAACTGCAAAATAGAGAAGCTGAGTATATTCTTTCTTTTTTTATTATTGGTAAAATTTGATAATCCCTTGGCGCTTCCTTCAATATTTTGCAAAAATTGTTTGGTTTGATTATGCAACAGTAGAAGGAAGAAGCAGAGCAGAAGAGAGAGGACGCATGAATTTGTTAGGAATATTAGGGATTTTACAGTTGGAGTTTAATAACTCCTATTTCCATCAAGTTTACGCTTCCACTTTGGAATGTAATTCGCGCTCCAAGTTGAGTCAGCATTGTAAATGACACGTCAGTTTATAAGTCTAAATTTGTATTTAAAATTATTGATTTCAGCAAATATAAGTTGTTGAGAAAGAAATACAAGTGTTTAACAAGGATAATTGAAAATTCACGGCTTGATAAATTAATGCAAGTACAAGGGTTAAATATATATGCAAAACCTAAATATTAATAATGTTTCAATAAAATTATATCTAAATTAAATTGATTTTGATTGAATGACTATGTTTTTGAAATATAGATGTCAAATTGTCATTACAAACTCTTAATAATTATCTATAAGCAAACACATATTATGACCAGTGGCACTTCAAGAATATGAAAATCATACTCACATCCTATATGATAGGACAGCCTAATAAAATCAAATTATAATTTTAGACTTAAACTACATTATATTTTTTAATATTTTTATTAATGTCTGAAACCTTACAATATTAGTTTTATTTTTCAGTTTCCTTTTAATTGAGAGGTAGCGTCAACAAATCCATTAAATGTTAACGAATTTACTGATTCAGCTTAGCTGTGGATTTCACCTTTGCCCATTCGGATGCCAACACAGCCTCCTTCTTCTTTCTCCTCTTCTTTTTGTCGTTCGCTCTATTTTTCTCAGCAATGGCTCACTCTCTTCTATAGTGGTGAAAAAGACTCTATTTTCTAGTGAAGGATTAATTATTGAAAAGAAAGACCAAACTCCAGCTACTATTGCGATTTTTGGTGTGCAAGCTCTAGTCAGCTTAGGTAATTTTGTTTAAATTTGAATTAATTTTACAGATTTATTTTTGGTTTGATTTTTTTTATACACTGTTCTGGCAACAATTCGAACGCTATCTGGAAATGCTTACAAGATCAATATTATTGTGGTCTCTTTTCATTTGAAATTGATCATTGCTGATTAATTGTGAAAGAATTGTAACTGACCTAATTATTGTTAGATGAAATCTAGTTACATGGCACTTTTTGTTTCGCATTGGTGCTAATATGACCTGTCGAATCTAGTTCATTAATTGCCTTTGTTGTTGATGACAAGCGACTAACTTTTGTGGTAATGTTTGTACTTGTAAACTATGACTGATGAGTTATGAGCCCAAAGATCTAGAAATTTAGAACATCGCTGATACAAAAGCATGAGTTCCTATTCATGATACTGAGTTCTTGCTAATAGGCTCAGCTAGTTTATCTACGAGCTAACATGCTTAGATTTGGTGTAGTCGTGGCCGAGAAAAACAGAGAAAACAATAAAAAGCGGAAGAAGAAGTAAAAGAAGCCGACTGTGTTAGCATCCTAATGGGCAAATATGAGACTCACAAATAAAATGAATTGGCAAGTCTGTTAGCAGTTAACGAAATTATTGATAGAGTCCTTCAATTAAAAAGGGATTGAAAAATTGGAACTGAGATTGTAAGATTTCAAATGTTGATGAAAACATTAAAAAGTACCATATAGTTCAGATCTAAAATTATAATTAACCCTAAAATCAATTTGTGGTTCTATTGCTTTTAAAAAATAACATGTAGGCAGACATGACAATATTTGATTCAATCCGAATCCAACTAAAAATAATAACTCGATTTTTTTAAAAAATTCAATGATTCAAAAAATTTAGAGTGAAATTCGAAATTCAAAAAATTCGTCCAAAAATACTTAAAATTCGATCTGATCTGAACCCGTAACTCGATATTTTCAATTAAATTTTATTTTATATCTTATTTATTTAAAACCTATAGTTTTATATATATATATATATATATATATATATATATGGACATTTTTAAATATAATGTTTTGTGGAAAATTAATTTGAAAAGTAGATATTTTAAAAAGTATCTAAAAAAATGGAATTTTGTGGATCAAAATTGTCGAAAACTATTGCTGGAAAGTAGAAGTTTCTGCAGCATCTAACACCGCAGTAAAGTGTTGCCGTACCAGCTTTTAAAATTGCATTAGCAAGCACTGTGTATTTTAACCTTTAGTGATGATTTTGACGTGCTGGAATACACAATATCGTATGATAAAGCAACAATTGTTTTAGCGGACATTTCATGCAGCACTTTATATGCAATATAGCCAGAGCTCAGTAAAGATAAAGGTCACAAACCTGTTGACTAGGAGTGATAACGGGGCGGGGAATGACTCCCCACCCAATGCCCTACCCAGGGGCGGGATACCTCATCCCCGCCCCTGCTGGGGATGTAAGGAAAAAATCCCCCCCGTTCCCTCACCGTCGAGGATCCCCGTCCCTGATGCCAAATTATCCAATGGGATGGGGGACTTTCAGGTTTACACTAAAGTTAAGCAAACAAATAATTCATAAACTATTTGTGCTAATTTGTTTTTTGACAACTAATTTGTTTCTTAACAACTATTAACTTGCTACAGTCTTAGAACTAATATTTAAGAATCAAAGCTGTCTGTGCTTATGATACTTTCTCCAGTTATGTAGATATTCAAATGATTAAAATAACAAAATTAACACAACCATTTCTGAATAACAAATCATCTGAATAACAAAATTGCACTTGGACATGCCCAAAATTTAAGGGGGCAAATCAAATAGGAGACATTCCATCAAATGATAACAGATGCACAGGTTCTTCAATCAGCAATAAAACACACAATAAATTATACATCAGCTTCTAAAAATTGAAAACACAAAGAACAATCAACAAAATAATGTAATAATTCAGAACAAACCCTTCAATACAGTAAGTACATAATAATAAATTAAATAAGATTTCATCTCAACAATGACTAAAAAAAAATGTTACATGTTCGGCTGTTCTCAGAAGAAGCTTGCCAAAACTAATGAACCACCGACAGAGACAGATTGAGTGAGGGAGATACGATAGGATGGAGATCGAGCAAGAGAGATCGCGATTCGCGATGGAGATGGCCTGAGTGGTAGAGAGCGAGAGACAGAGAGTCAGAGGGAGTAAAATGCGAAAAAAAAAGACTATGAGACGGAGAAAGTGAGAGACAGGGAGATCGGCAGAAAGAGAGAATGAAACCGAGAAGGAGTCAGACTAAGACAGAGTTAGCGAGAGACAGAGAGAGTGAGGGAGAGAGACTGGCTCTGAGATAAGAAAATCGACAGAAAGAGATGTGTCTAAGGTTTAAGATTAGGGAAAGGTAAGAAAATCAAAAATTAATTTATATAATTTTTATATATGTATATATATAAAATAATAAATTATGTTCGGGGTCGGGGATCCTCGAGGGGCGGATACTTTGCTCCCTGTCCCCGTCCCCGTCCCCGAATTTGTGTTGGGAATTATTTTCCCACATCCCTGCCCCCACGGAAGGAAAAATCGGAGATTTCTCGTTCCGTGAACATCCTCCTGTTGACCTTTAACAAGGCTATTTATATCCATCTAAGCAAACTAGCCCATTAAAAGATTTGTTATATCCAATTGGGCTCAGTTAAACTATGTACAGGCCCACCACATGTAAACATACTGATCTATTAAAGCTGTGATTTGAGATTTTTTTATTTTTTTTATAGGATATATTAGTCGTGTTTATATAGTTAGTTATGAGCTTCAACAGATTCAAAATCTTGATTTAGAAAAGGGTAAAACTTAAATAAAAAAATAAATAATAGTAAAAAAGTAAGGGAAAATTGACATCATCAGTGATCTTATAGCATTTGCAAGTTGGTAAGATAAGGTGTACTAAAATGGTAAGATAATAGAAAAGAAAAGACACGTGTAACAATTTTGGGCAACCTATATAAAGTGTTAAACTGTAAAATTAAAATTTAGGAAAAAGGTACTATTTTTTCCTTTAACTTGTTTGAAATTAGTTGATATGCTCTTATTATTATTTTTAGAACAAAAATATCCTTCAATTTATAAAATTCGAACAAATTTACCCCTTTATTTAGCTCCGGTTAATTCGAATGTTAACGGCGTTGACATGGTATTGACACGTTACAAAATACGTCACGTCAACGCCATGTATATTTTAATCCAAAATGGACAAAAGTACTAAAATACCCTTGAAGTTATCTCCAGGATACTAAAATGTCCCTATAGTTAATTTTGGAACAAAAATACCCCTAATGTTAATAAAAAAAAATACTAAAATACCCCTGAATATTTATATTTTTTTTATATTTATTTTTTTTATATTTTTTCTTGCAAATACAAATATTTATTAATTAGTGATAATACCCAAATTATCATTTTTTTTAGGCTGAAGTCAAGGTTAGCCCAAGACCCAACAAAGAGCATGGGCTGAGAGTTTTAGAAGCCCAATGCCTCTAAGGCTTGCTGAGTGAATACATGTATGAACTAAGGAGATGAGGCCAACAGACTGTCTGATCGGATTGACAGGACATTTTTCTCAACAGTCCACTGATACACACTACCTGCCTACTTACTCTGACACCGAAACAGAACACTTAAGTGGACTTCCAGACCATGTAAATTCCAGGTCATTTTACACCCAAATAACACAATATGAGACATTTTCTCACTAATCTCTCTAGAAAACTTCTAACTTAAGATTCGGAGTGTTTATGCCTCATCCGACCGAGCACACTCTTTTGCAGGTACAGAGCACAAGCCCATCCGATCGGCCAAAACTCAACTGTCATAAACGGCCTCGTCCCTTACTAAATTTCAGGATCTATCAATTACAATATTTTAGCTAAGTAATCGTATTTAACTTAGTTTAAATATCTAATAAATATAAATTTAACATATTATCTAACATTACAACATTAAGGTATTTTAGTATCTTTTTATTAATATTAGGGCATTTTTTTCCAAAATTAACTATAGGAGTATTTTAGTACCCTATAAACAATTTCATGGCCATTTTAATACCCTGAAGACAACTTCAGCGGCATTTTAGTATCTTTGTCTATTTTGAATTAAAATACACGTGACGTTAACGTAGCATATTTTACCACGTGTCAATGCCACGTCAGCGCCGTTGATACCCGAGTTAACTGAATCTAAATTAAAGGGCAATTTTGTCCGAATTTTGTAAGTCGAAGAGTATTTTTGCTGTAAAAAAAATGACATGGGCATATAAGATCATTTCAAATAAGCTAAGGGGTAAAATCGTACATTTTTCCTAAAATTTAATATCATTCTTTTCTTATATTTGGCCCTTTTTGAAATTGGTGTTAACATTCATAATAATTAAAATTTCAATACTATAAAAAAAAATAAATAGTAAAAAATAAAAAAAATATAAATATTGACGATAAATACATTATAATAATGAAATGCATATATTTATATTTTTGAATAATTACGTAACTAAATTTATATGACATAAATAAATATAACAAAATTGATGCAATATCTTAGTTCAATAGTTAGTATTTTTTTTTTTTTTTACTTGCTGATTTAAATATAAATTTTACTAATTTCAAAATTGTACTAAAATATATTACTATATAAAATTTTTTCTCTTTGTGATTGAATTCTGAATGCAATTCTATTACGTATATATAGGCGTTTTGCTTTTATTTTTTTCAACCAGTTCACGGAATATCGATGGCTAGTCTGTTACGCACTAAAATCACATCGAAATAATCTATTGCGATTTCAGTATAAAAAACTTTTCTAATATCGTGGATCTTACTTCTGACCTCGCAATATATTGTTATGGTTTTAAACATACATAAAATACCCAATTATTTTTTAAAACACACCAAATTTCTAAATAATTTTGAAAAATACATTATTTTTCTTTAAAAAATATCCATTTAATCTTATTTTTCACCGCATGTAAAGCATCAATTTATTAATTTTTTTCTCAACTGACACGTGTCTTGTTTACTCATTTTAGTTGCAATTAAGATGTGAAGACAAATAACTGACACTGCCTGACTTATGTATTTTTTGAGAATAAATTAATGCCTCATCACCCTGTAGACAACCGGTTGCCATCATAAAACTTTTGTTTTATACAAAAAATTTTAATCCAGCGGACCTATAAAATGAAACTGTGGGCAGGTTTTAAAAAAGCGAATCTTGAGGCAGTTCTTCGCTTCTCCCACCGGCGCTAGCGTTTTCTAGGGCAAAATGACGTTCTTAATCGGACCTTAATCCAGCCACCGTAAACCACCTCTAGTAACCTCGGACGACACCTCGAAGGCAATCTGGAGTCGCCGTCGCTTCTGAGGATTCGATGTCAAGAATCGCCATCGTCACCCCCGATTTTCTCGAGTTAAATATAGCTTAACCCCGTCACTATGCGCCGACGACGCTACAGCCACCGTCTGCGGTGGAGGCGCTGCTATCTCTGGGAATCAGCGGTGGATCTCCAGTTTCTTGGTAACTTGTTCTATGTTTTTAAATCTATTTAATTAAGATCCAATATGTGTTTTTGGTTCGAATGTAAATACAGCTCCATGATGTCAACTTCCGGAGAGATTTCAGGTCTAACCAAGTAGTATCTGTAGCAAATTTGGAACTGCCACTCCAACCATAAGGTATATGAATATTTTGTGGATGATAGTTTTTGTTGTGTATGTTGTACTCAATTACTTGACATCTAAATGACCTCTCTTCATTGTGGTTGCTGAGTGTTATCATATATATTTTTGCCTCCTGTTCTTTTACCTGCTAACTTAATGAATATATCTATTAATTATAATTTCAATGCTTTTCTCTTAGCTTTCTTTTATTGCAAAATATGATGCTCATTCCCTTTCTACTCTATGAATAGCTTTTGCATTATATATCGTGAAATGGAATTATGATGCAGTCATTGTCAATCATGGTTGTTTGAGGTTTTTGGCTTGATTTTTCAATTATTTCCTTGATTACTTCTTGAGGTATTTTTTTGGGTTGAAATCCTTTTCTAAGCTTTTAATTGGGCCTTATCCTTCAGAATTTATGGTCTAATCAGCAATGTGATTTTGCCAGTTAACACATAGGTCTTGGTTTGAGTGTGTAAGCTAGATTTAGGAATAGAAGAAAACAAGTTGAAATCCATTTGATGTTTAGGTTCTTCCATTGGATAATAGGATCCAGGTGTAGTTCCTCCACAATTTAAAGATGTCTAGGGGGCTACTAAGCTGAATTTTATTGGTCCATCTGTGTAGTGTGATGAAATATTCACTTGAATTCCTCCTCTCATACAAGTGAACTAAATTGTGTGTCTGACATTTATTTATGTTAATACTTTTATCTTTCTGTTAGTTTTTCTCTTAACTATAATAGTCAAGCCCCCTCAGATTTTGTAATATCCCTCACATTTATTTATGGTAGTTCCAAAATTAAAAATAATAGTCTTATTTGGTTTGAAGTACATTTTTCAAGAGAAACTACATATTTTATGGATTTGTTTATAATTATATTAGAAATTGAAATTATCGAATTTGATTAATTATTTAGAAAAAAAATATAAAAGTTTATTATTATTATTGTTATATTAAGATAAATAACAATTTAGGAGTTATTTTGTTTTACATCAAGAAAAAAAAATTCGGAAAATAGAGCAATATCAGACAGAATTGAAAAACATGGTTATGAATGACATATCTTTTTATATTCAATTCAGAAAGTTTTTTTTGTGTTGCAAAGTAAAAAATCTAGGATTGGAGTACCTTGATTCTATTCGAATTTATTTGCTTACTACTTTTATTTATAATTTTATTTTTTAGATCTTAAATTTGCAATTAGGCCTGACATACATGACACAAACCCAAACAACCCGCCTAGAAAAAACTGACTCAAATCCAACCCAATCCAAGAAATGCCCACTTGGGCCAACCCAAAAATAATCCAACTAAATCTCAACCCGTTTGGGCATGTCTCATGTGCCCAACGGGTTGTTATTGTCTTTCTTCCTTTTTTGTTGTTCTGAGTTCTTTTTCTTCTTCACTTTTTCCCCCTCGGTGAATAGTGCAGTCGGGGTAAAAATCACTCCCAAAAACGAAAAATATTTTATTTGATCATCGAAAAATATTAGTAATGGTGAGTCAAGTGGTAAAATTTGAAATGAAAATGAGTATAAATAGATCTCCAAAAGTAAAAAATAAAAAAAAGTTATGTGCCGTATTAAGGGACGTCAGTTTGACTAAGGTTTGACCGGATCTCTAATAATAGTAAATGACTTTTAAAAATAATTTTAAAGGTATGGACAAGTTTAGAATAATATTTAAAAATTTTTGACAGTGAAAACTTAAATTTACAGTAGAAGTGAAAATTGTCGAATCGGACCGATTAAAGTGAATCAATCCTGCAAACGGATTCTGAGTGAGCTGAAAATTTTTGTGGAGATTTAATTTATTATTTTGAGAATTATGAAATTGATTTTGAGCTCACATATAAACAAACACATCATCAAATGGGTGTCGACCCACATCTCAGCCCGTTTGGGTGTACATCCGGCCCATTTGGGTCATCCGACCCATTTGAGCCAGTATTTTTTATATTAATCGTTTTAGTATCCCGTTATTATATTAAAATTATTTTTCGTTAAAAAAATGGATCTATCCACATCTCGGCTTATTTGGGTCATACGACCCATTTGATCTAATATTTTTTAATAGTAGTCATTTTAGTATTTTATTATTATATTTAAAATTATTTTTCTTTAAAAAATTGCTCAAATGGATCGATCCACATCTCGGTCTATTTGAGTCTCCATTTGGCATATTTGGGCCATCACTCGATCCATTTAGGCCAATATTAGTATTTTTTTTACATCCCGTTATTATAACGATAATTATTTTTATTAAAAATATTGGTCAAATTTTTTGCTCATGTGTCGATCCAACACGTCCAACCCATTTAGACATTTGATCCATTTATGACTCATAATTTATTTAGGCCAACATTTTTATGGTAGTTATTTTAGTATTCGTTATTGTATCGATAATTATTTTTCATTAAAAAAAAATATGTCAAACGGGCCTATCCACATATCGGTCCATTTGGGCACCCATTTGACTCATTTGGGCCATCCAATTCATTTTGGCTCGTTTGGGCCATCACCTGATTCATTTAGGTCAATATTAGTAGTTTTTTTTATATCCCGTTATTATATCGGGAATTATTTTCATTAAGAAAATTTGATCAATTTTTTAGCTCATGGGTCGATCCAACCTGTCCAATCCATTTGGGCATTCAATCCATTTGACCCGCCCATTTGTGACCTGTTCATTAATGACCCAACCCAAACCCGCCCAACCCGCCACCTCTATTTGCAATATTTAAATTGATGGTGAGGTTACTTTCCATGAAATGCTAAGCTGGGTTATCTGAGTTTTACAAGCTAAGAGTTGGACATATTTCTTTGTAACCGAGCTGTATCTCCAGTATCCCTTTGAGGCAGATCAGTAGGCCATTTAAAATCATGGGTGGAGAACTCTCTTTCTCATTGATTTAACATATCGTATTTGGATTGTAATTACTTGTGAAATTTGCCACTTACAAATGGAAAAAGTCAGTAGAAGAGTAAAAAAAATTGATGAAGAGCATGTTTTCCAAGAAAAATAAAACCAATGACTAGGAAATGCTTTGTTAATTTTAATGAAAAACAAACTCTACCTCCTTTTTACATTTACATCTATTACGTCCCAAATGAAGCCAAAACACTATATTTGCAGGCAGAAACATTGAGAATTGAAGCATATAACCTCTTACGCATTTTTTGAATAGCTTATAAGAGCTCTCATAGGCTTGTCATATATCTTCAATATATTATATTGTCATTAATTGGCCAAATTAATTTTGTCTAACCTGCCCCAATCAGCGGTTATTGTTTTCCAGCTTATTTATGCATATAATTCTTATTACTAAGATAGAACTCCTTTAGCGTCAGTAAAAGTGAATTCTGATTACTTTTTATATTTCCATATCTCACGTGATTGTATATAAAATGAGTAGACATGCTCGAGTACGTTTATTTTTATATGAGAAATTATTGAAGATGTTTGTTGAAAGATTTTTAATAATTATTTTGCTTGTTGTCCAGTAATGAGTAGGCATATGCTCACAATGTTTATTTCCAAATATATTTACATGGATATCCAGGATCCTGCATGAGAAAGGAAAAGGACCTGAAGGGGATTTGTGAAAGATTTAAGAACTTGGTATTTATGAAAGATTTAAGAACTCTGTTGAAGCTAACTCATTGTTGAAATTATCTCTCTTAAATATCTGCATAGACTACATTAATCTGTCTTTCAGTGACTCAACAGATGATTTCGTTGAATTCTGCAAATGCACAAAAAGTATTCTGTCCTAAAGTTTATTCATGTTATTTTCTGGTACCTTAACTTGTCAAATACATTAATATTTGTGGTTAAATATTTTGCTGAGCTTAGTGTAAGCTGGAGGATTTTTGTCTTTGTTGTTAGCTATGAAACTTGGTTTCAGTTTAGATGTAATTGTTAAATTTATGTCTTTGAGGTCAATAGATGACATATTGTTTGCCTTTGGAACTTCATGATTCTTTCATTCAAAACATTTGTGCACTTTTTTCTGTGTTTATAATGCCAGTGTTCTCGCTGTCCAGTATGAATGAATGCAGGTTTAGACGCTAATCTGGCTATGAATTTTGTGATCGAGAACAGGTTGTCTTTTGTTCAAATGGGCTCCCAAATGGCTATTGCTGTACAGCAGACACCATTACCTCTTACACTTAAAATATCCTTTTCTTTCTCTGTTTCTTCTCTCTGTCTTTTTTTTTACATGCCTTTCAAATGTAATTTGAGGTTTAAATGTTGTAATCCGTAAATTTTAGGTGTCATAGTGGAAATATGTATGGGAATTGAATTATTAGGAAAATATAAATATGATTTGGGTTGGGATGAGATAAAAAAGCAGTCACGGGGTAACTGCTGAAAAACCGAAGTTAGTAATAGTAGGCCCTAAAGAATCTGAATTTTTCAAGCTTTATGCATAAAAATTGGACCATTAAAAGCCATTTGTGCCGCCCCCAAAATTATTACCTAAACGCTTGACGAATGCATATAATTGGGCCCAATGAGGCCCAGTGCATATGAATTGGACCTATGTGTAACATGTATTGGGAAAAGGGTCCATCCCTGGCCCAAATAAGTATAATTTAGCCCATTTGCGGCCGATAAATGGCCCATTTTGGGCTCATTACTAATTCGAGTTGGGCCTATATGAGGGCCCATGAGTTGACCTGTATCAGCCAATATGTCCAAAATGGGCCTACCGAATTGAGCCTCTGAGGCCGAAATACATATGAATTGGGCTCATAAGAAGCCCATATATGTGTAGAATGGCCATCTCAGGCCCAAATAATTAGGAATTGGGCCTAAGTGAAGCCCATATATGCAGAATGGGTATTAAGCCCAAATAAGTATGAATTGGGCTCATATTAAGCCCAATTACGTATGAATTGGGCCCATATGAGGCCCAATAATTAGGAATTGGGCCTACGTGTAGCCCATATATGCAGAATGGGCCCATATTAAGCCCAAATAAGTATAGATTGGGCCCATATTAAGCCCAAATAAGTATGAACTGGGCCTATATGAGTGGGCTTCAAATTGGGCCGCTTAAGCCCAAGTACATAGGAATTCAGTCGATAAGAAGCCCATCTCAGGCCAAAATTCATACAAGTTGGGCCTCCATGAAGCCCATATATGTGCAGATTGGGCCCATCTGGAGCCTTTTAATACCCATTGGGCCTATACAAAGCCCATAAATGTGAAAAATGGGCTTTACCCGGCCTAATAAGTATAAATTGGGCAAATATAAGGCCCAAATACATACAAATTGAGCATAATGAGCCCTTCATATGGCCAATTAAGTATGATTGGGCCTGTATCAAGCCATATGTGAAAATAGGCCCATGAATAAATTCAAACTGGGCCAGTAAAAGGATTATCTTTGGCCCATTATACTATACTCATATATTGGGCTGCAGATGTCGATTTCATTTTTTAGCTGGACCCAAACCCAAAACAAAAAACATTACGGCTAAAGGCCCATAAGTAGTTTGAATTAGGCCATCGGAGGCCCATTTCCAACCTATGGACTAAGTGACCGACCGAGCCGATACACTTTAATAAATTATAGTTTCGAAATTGGACCATTAGTACAAGCTATATGATCTACACGAAATTTATGCCTACTAATCGCAAGATCAATTATAGATTCAACGCTTGTATATGTGGCCCATTCACTGTCGTTTTTGTTCACTGTATTATCAATTACAATAGTCAAATTACATTTGAGAAGCAAAAAAGAAGAAGACGGTGAAGAAGAAAAAAAAGGAAAACCTGTTTACAATCAAGAAAACCACAGCACAGCCATAGCATTAGCATCTAAACCTGCATTCACACACTTTGGCATTAAGAACTTACAAAGGCGGAATACTTTTTGTGCAATGGCAAAATTCAACAAAATCATCTGTTAAAAGTCAATGAGCAACAGATTATTCCAGTCTATGCAGATATTTTAAGAGCGATATTGTCAACAACGAGTTAGCTTAAATAGATAATTTATTCAAGTTCTTAAATCTTTCGCAAATACCAAGGAAAAAGAGGCACCAAATAAAAGAGAACTAAGTGATAAATAAGGGCTTGTAAGGCTTACAAATGAGCAATATATTCCTCCTAGAGCCGTTTGCAAGCTGAGTTCGCCTTCCTTTTCCTTTCTCATGCAGAATCCCAGCCTTCCATGTGCATATATATGGAAATAAATGTCAAGCATATGCTACTTATTACAGGAAACATTTATTGTAAAATCTGTTAAGAAACATCAATAATTTATCATATCAAAATAAATGTATCTGAGCATATGTCTACTTTTTATACAATCACACGAGATATGGGAATATAACAAGTTACACTACCATGACTGCAAGCGTTTGTAAAAAGTTTTATGCTTTAACTCTCAATGTTTCAATCTTATTTTCCTTTAATAATGACCACAACTGCAAATATAGCAAGTCCAACTCTTTGCTTACAAAACTCAAATACTCCAGCTTAACATTCAGATAAAGTAACCTCAGTTTGCAAACCAAAATAATCTTTCTTTTCTCCTCTGAAATTATGTTCACTAATAAATTAGTGAAGTTAGTATTACAACTTGACATAAAAGAAGAATTCCTTTTCTTCAAGAACCTTAGTAACTAAATAAAAAGGTTTCACAAGGTGCATCAAATTAAATATCACAAATTTAAGATCTAAAAAGTGAAATTATAAATATACATAGAAAACTTCAAGCTATTTATTTTGCCACACAAAAAAACTTTTTGAATTGAATATAAAAAGAGTCATTCATAACCTTCTTTTTCAGCGCTATTTGATATTGCTTCATTTCTCAAGAATTTTTTTTCTTGATGTAAATGAATACTTTTCTCAAAAACAATTAAAAATTAAAAAAACTAACAAGTCTTTATATTTGGATTTGAAAGATAATAAACAATATAAAATCTAAAATTTGGCTTTAACTCTTTTTCTAATTAATTAATCAAATCCAGTAATAAAACTTATTCGAGTAAAACTTAATTTTCAATTTCAAATGGATAAAAAAAACTTGTAAAATATCTCATTTCTCTAAAAATAATGCACTTTAAACCTGATACGACAATTTATTATTTTATTTTTGGAAGTCATGGAAATGAAATAATGGATAGTACCAAATGTGAGGGGGTTTTACTATTATAATTAATAGAAAAACTAACAAATAAATTAAAGTATTAACATAAATAAATGTCAGAGATACTATTTAGTTCACTAGTATGAAAGAAGGGATAACTGAATATTTCATCACGTTGCAGACTTGGTCTAATAAAACCCAGCTAATTAGTGTCTTAGACATCTTTAAATTGTGGAGGGACCATTAAAATCTAGTTTATTAGTGCCTTAGACATCATTAAATTGCGAATAGACTACTCCTGGATCCTGTTATCCAATAAAATAACCCAAACATCAAATGGAATATTTCAATCTGTTTTATTTTCTCTGTTCCTTAATCTAGCTCCCACATTAAAACCAAGACCTATATGTTAACTCACAAAATCACATCGATGTTTAGACCATTAATTTTTGAAGGAAAGGCCCAACTGAAAACTTAGATAAGGACTTCGACCTAAATAATACCTCAAAAAAAAAAAAAAGAAGAAATGATTGAAAAATCATGCCAAATATCCCAAACAGCCATGATTGAGAAAGTGCAAAAGAAGATAGAATCATACTAGATATTGCAGGCTCTTAATTTTCTTCTTCCATAAAGATCATAGCTAGAATTGGCACAATATCCCAAAGCGGCCACCTTGCACAATTTGCCTTATGCCTTGCTGTTGCAACTCCGATAGAGAGGGAGGACAGAGCTTTTGGTTCTCTCATGTTGTCAAAAAATTGAACAATAAAAATAGATAGCAAATAACTTATCGAATTGATTGGGTCATGTAGGAACAACGTTTAAATCTACCGGTCTGTTAGGATGACTCAACTGCAAACATCACTGCATTTCCACTTGACACCTATTGTAATGATAAACAGCTCGTCTCGCCGAGCATTTCTTAATAGAGGCACACCCAGAAAGTGGCAATGGAATCCACTCTTTTCCCTGCAGGCTCAATGTCATAGGCTTAAGTTATAGATTGCATATAAAGATTAAACAAACAAACAAAAAAATTCACCTAGCATGACATCGAAAAGAAAGATTCATCAGGTGTACTAGTTCGTATATTATCACTTGCAGCTAAAATGAGATAAACCATCGATAACTAATAACAAAGGCGAAGAGATTTATGGTATTGAGTCGCATGAACCCTAACTTGCAAGATTAGGTCTTTCTCCAAAAAAAAAAAAAAAATTGAAAGAATCACCAGTGCCATTGTGGTAGTCTTGAGTGATGAACTCTATTTTTGGATGAGGTGCGCAAATATTTAACATAGATGATATATCATAATCCTCTCTTTGTCCGGATAAAGGCGAGATTGGGGTTGATGTAGTGATGGACAGAAGAATCACAATGTTTGCCTAATCCTTGGGATTGATATTAAGCACCCAACTTTTCTCAGGAATATCAAATAGATTTTTTAGAGCATATATCTATACATATCAAGAGGTAGAGAAGAGTTAAAAGTACGTAAACAACAAATGGTAATAACACGCATGAGACTTCAAAAAACTTTAACAATCTTTATCATTAAATAAGTTCCTAAAAGAACAGAACTTAAAAGAACAAAAGAAAGAGAAGCTAAAAGAACAGAAGAAAGAAAGAACTATCTCCTCTGAAACTATGTCACACAACAATATACTATGGAAATTTGAAATTCCCTGTAGATTCATAGTGTCCCACCAACAGATTTTGGTTATATGCAGAATGAGATATCCTACTTAAAACAGATTTTGGTTTGAAACTGACATAGGCAAAACATTGTATCCTCAGCACTACATATAAAATGGTTCTCACAGAAAAAAAAAATATATATAAAATCTGTGTGCAATGATTGCCATGAACAATTCAAGGAAAACAATCTACAAGCCTATGACCTAATTCCTTAAGTACACATTTATCATGCCCCACTCTTTTACATTAAGGTTTTGCTTTTAGTCCTCTTATTCTCCGCCACATAGCCAATATTTTGGAAATTTCAAAGTAAGAACACCCTAAAAACATATTTAAGAGCTTTGAACTACATCACATATTGAATAGCTATCAATAACAACACAATGGAACTCAATTCTTTGCCTATCCTCATGTTTTATTATACAGTGATAAGATCAATCAAGTGATTGCCAAACTGGAATCAAAGAACAAATATAAGTTTCCAACATTTAGATAGTTTTCAAACTCACTTAACATGAATGCCAGTTGTGTTTCATATTTTCTAATAAAAATTAAAAAGCAATCTCCTACAGGAACTTATATAGAGGGATTCAGGGAAAAAAAATGATTAACCTATTCACCTTAGTGTGAATTCCAATGTGGATTCATTGCCTGAAAAAGTCACGGTTCTGATAAATTGATGCAGAATGGCGGCATCATAATTCCATTTCACGATATAGAATGCAAAAATTACTCATAGAGTAGAAAGGGAATGAGGATCTGATTTTACGATAAAAGAAAGCTAAGAGAAAAGCATTACAATTATAATTAATAAATAATCATTAAGTTAACCAGGTAAAGGAACATGAGACAAAAATATATATAATACGACTCAGCAAAAGAGAGGTCATTTAGATGTCAAGTATTTGAGTGCAACTTATATAACAAAAACTATCATACATACAATATTCATATACCTTGTGGTTGGATTGGTAGTTCCAGATATCGCTTGGTTAGACCCAAAATCTCTTTGGATGCTGACGTCATGAAGTTGTGTGAAGTTATATTTACATTCGAATAAAAAACACATATTGGATCTAAATCACCATTAAACCCATAAATAGATTTAAAAATGGAGAACAAGTTACCGAAAACCTCGAGATCCACCGCTGATTCCCGGAGATAGCAGCGTCTCCACTGCATATGGTGGTTGTAGCATCGTCGGCGTATAGTGACGTAGTTAAGCTATATTTGACTCTAGAAAATCGGGGGAGACGTCGGCGGCTCTTGACAACGAATCCTCAGAAGCGGTGGACGACGAGTCCAGATGGCCTTCGCGGTGGCTTTCAAGGTTTCTAGCGGCTGTTGGCGGTGGCTTGATTAAGGTCCGATCAAAAACGTCACTTTGCCCTAGAAAACGATAACATCGGTGGGGGGAAATAGGGAACTGCCTCACCTTTCGTTTTTTTCTAACTTCTCATTTTATTTTTTCAAGTCTGCGTGCAGTTTCTTTTTATTTTTATAGGTGAGCAGATTTAGTATACTTTATAATAAATTTGATTTGGTATATATTTGCTATTTAAATATATTTTTGAGATAAAATTATTTTTATTTTTATATAATTGGCTCAATTTTATTTGAAATTATTATAACTATAAGTAAATAATTAGATAAATATATGATAGGCGGACATAATAGTTAATTGATTAAATTTGCTATATGTGTACGGTAAATTGATAATTTATTTTACTCTCGAAAAAATGTTAAAATTTTTTATTACTAGATAGATTGTGTTTGGTTTGACAAGTTTAATAATATAAATTTTAAATATTTTTTCAAGAGTTAAAAAAGGGATCTAATCAATATTATGTAAGTGGAAAGCTTATGTAGTTATTATCAGCCCGATATGTATCTTTTATTTTGTTATCTGAAATTTCATTATTTTCAGTAGTAAATTTAAGTATAATAATAATAATAATAATAATAATAGTTGTTTTGGCTTTAAAAAATATTTAAGAAGCAAATGTATATTATTTTTAATATTTTAGGAACAAATTTAGTCCAAAACATAATTAGGAGATAAGTTTGATCATTTTTCTTTAAAAGGCTATATAGTGGACCCACCCAGCAATTAGATCGGATTGGGTGGATTCGAGTTAATTATTTTCAAATTCATTATTTTTAGGTCTAGTTACTTTTTTTTTCATGTGAATTTGACTAAGATATCATATTACAATTAAGACTAAAAAATAGTGCTAAAAATCAAATCAATTCGTATTAGATTGAAAATAATTTGATATATTTGATTCGATTTTAAAATAAAAATTCTATTATATCGATTTGATTATCGATATAAAAAAAATCGTTAAAATTGTATTAATAACGTTACGTCATTTTAATCCCAAAACTAGGATAACGGTGACAGAGACAAAAAAGTGTAACAAAGTTGACTGCAATGAGAGGGATGACCAATTAAAAAAAATGAAAAAGTGGAGAGATTATAAATTTGAGGTTTTGAAAATAACAATATGTATTTTGTTAAAAATATAATTATACGTGTACTAAAATATGAAAACGACATTATATTGGAATTGGAGCATGTTTTCCTTGAATAAAAATATAATTATATGCATACTAATGCAATGAATAGAATAATTTTATTCAAAACCGAAAGTTCCTTTCAAATTAGGAAATCAAACAATTTATATGAAAAAAATTAATAAAATTACAAAAATGCCACTGAATTTCAAATTGAAAAACGAAAATCTAAACTTTGTTTTAAAGGCCCGAAATGAGCTGTTATAGGGAGCTACGCCCCTGTAAAATGCGACCGGCTCGAAACAAGATTTCTGAAAACATATTATAATAAGCAATTGAACACCAGTAATAAAAGTTATGACCGAATGGTCCGTTCGGCCGCTCCAGATACTGAAAGCCCAACTCATCCGCATCACGTTCGGCTCGCTCCAGATACTGAAAGCCCAACTCATCCGTTGACAAAAGAAAATGTTATTCTAACTTGGCAAAAAGAATACTTGAAAAAAATCAAAATTAAGCTTAAAGAGAAGTTGTCAAAGTATAGAAGAAGGGGTGTCATGATTCAAAGTATACTTGTGAATTGTGATACTGAAGTTCTTCTTATTGTAACAACTAAAATGTTTCCAGAAAGTTATGTGGACAATGAATCACTTATTGAAGATATTGCTAATTTTGGCACAAGTAATGTATTGTTTCATAATTTTATGAAAACAAATTGAACTTCATGTCATTTTTCATGTGACTTTTTGCATAAACAAATGATAAACATGCACACAACAAATACAGATAATGCGACATGGGGGATTGAGAGGACAAGGATTGGAAGTCTTTGTCTCTCCCAGGATGATGCAGAGAATTAACTCTAATTCTGAAACTCTAGAGCTTAGCAGTTAATTGTTTGTTTTGAAAGAAAGAAAGCCCTAAAAGAATCTTCTTGGTCTAGAGTATTTGGACTTCTCACCTCTATGTTTATTGAAAAGAAAAGGCCCAGGCTCGGGATAAAAGAAAATACCGAATAAAGAATTAAAAGCTTTATTTATTATAAAAAAACAGAGAACGGTGAATTGCAAGAGAAAAAAAAACTGGAATTTAGTTTTGATTCTAAGTATCAATTCACCAAAATAAACTTTCCCTCATCTCTCTTTCAATTCATAATCTACACTAAGCCAATGGCAGATAGTGCAAGAAAAGTTAAAGATACTGTACTGAACGCAACTCTAATGTTTGAAATTGAAGATCGGAGAGTGTAAGAAGAATCCATTACAATTCAAGATAGTTGTTACCTTGAATTACAAAGAAGAAATTGATGGTAAAAGCTTCAATGAATGGTTACAAGACAAAGAAGGGATACTTATAGTAGACCCAATGTCAAAGAAGATCAAAGAAATTAAGCAAAGATTCATGCTTTATGGGATAAAGATTTCTAGCTAGCTAGTATGCTAGTGGAGATTTTTTTTTCTCTTCTTCTATGCTCATAATGCGAGTACATTGGCTTTGTAGAGCACTATAGAATGCTTTAAGTGGATCCTTCAAAACACTGATGTAGAGTGTTGGGTATTGGTTAAAATTCTCTATGTGCTTAAAAGAATAAAGGACAAATGAGTGAATACGAGAGAAACAAGTCAAATAAGAGACAAAATCATGAAAATATGTCTTTTGAAACTATATTCATAAATGAATATTATATGCTACAATTAATGAAGCAGATGATGAGTCTAGAAACAATTTGCATTAACCAAAGCCCGTCATATTCTGAAGCAACTTTATTGGAATCTCTACTGTTAGTAGAAGAAGAACTCAAGCTTTAAAGGAATGAATTACAATAACTAAACAATTTGCTTCCCATTTCAAGTTGTCTTGAAACATGTCACATAAGACAGATGATGAGATAGGGCATATAACGAATGTTTTATATTGGATAATATCATGTATATTATGATTTGCACTCAACTTGACATTTCACATGTCGTTAATACTGAGATTAAGTACACGGCATGCTCTGTAAAAAAGTATTGACAGGCTGTAAAATAAATTTTAAAATATTTGAAAGATACAACAGATATTAGTTTGGTTGGCTATTTTGTTTCAAATTATGCACGGACTTGGAAGAGAAGATGTATGACATGATATATGTTTACTTTTTTCGGTAGTATCATTAGCTAGAAGGCAATTTTGCAAGCTATTATTGAAGCAGTCAATTATAGTAGAAAAATAGGCTATTTGGATACTAGATTTGGTAAATGATTTTGTATTGACTAAAAAGCAACCACAGTTAGAGTGTCATTCGCCTTACCAAGAATCAGATGTTCCATAAGCGCATAAAGTATATTAATGCCATGCATCATTTTATTCGAGATATTGTATCACGGGATATTATTGATGTAAAAAAATTGTCCACACATAATAATTCAGTCAATATGATAACCAAAACAGTTCCAACTACAAGTTTAAAAATTGCCTAGATTTAATTGGTATGTGCAATATTTAGTAGCGCCTTTGTAAGGGCAGTATGCAAGATAAAGTGATAATATCAAAGTTGATTGAAGGAAAACCAAGGAAAAAATTTAATTATGTGGCTTGAATTTAATTGATATCTTAAAATTGTATTATTCCATTTCAGATTAGGATATCAGTTTTATTAAAAAAAGGCAAATAAAAATGATTGGAATTTACTAATTCTAGTATGACTGGAATAATATTGAGCCCTATAAAGAGATTTAATAGATAAAATTCATAAAAATATCATCAAATTAGTGATTGTAAAATTCTTTTTCATTTTTTATCTCTCTTTTATCTTTACTTGTAATTGTATTAGTTAATTGTGTTTAGTCTCAACAACTCCTTTATAAACTTCCCTTGAAACTCATACATATGAGTAAATCAATTTGCAAACTTTGGATATCACTCATGTCTCATCTTTCTTTTCCCCACCAATACATGCTTAGGACTCCCCATGATCTTACCTTGCATTCCTCCACTCACATCAATCAATTATGGTCTTTAAAATCAAGCAATATATTTTCTTTGGACTTTCAAATTCGCCTAGAATCCAGTGTCATTTATGTTCAAGTAACGAATTGGTATTGTGCGCAGAGATGCGTTTATGTATGTAATCCATTAGCAAAGAAATGGGTTACTCTTCCTCTTCCACCCACACGCAGCCCCAGGGCTTGTTTTCGATTTAGGATACAAAACAAGTACTTCCACTAATTTCAAATTAGTAAAAATTGTTTCCACAGTAAACAAAATAGACTCTGATTCACTTGACTTGGAGATATTTGATTTTGTAACAAGCCAACATGTCAAGGATGAATATATTCTGAGAAATATGCATGTACCAATAATTTAATACGTATTACTGTTACAACAAATTGAACCAAAAGCCACATTTTCAAACTTCAAGCTTTGGACAAATATTGGCGCTGCGATTTGACATGGAGCCTACAGATGTTACATAACTACTGTGAGGATGAGGAATCCAAGCTTGCACTGCAAATTATCTTCACAATATAATATATGTATTGGAAACTTACAAATTTCAGCAAAACAAGGTTGTTTAGATACTGGATCCTTTTCGAATGGGGGTGGAGCTTGCCCATACACCATTTCACAACTCATATCTTCAAAATCTGATATATACGTAATTAAGTTATTGCAAATTAAAATTCATCCAAGTTTTTGCAGCATGGACAGAAGAAGAAAAGAGGAAATAACTTACTAGGGATCATGGTTAATGGAAGTCCAAATTCATTGGTGAAGAAATCTTGAGTAGGAATTTTACACATATTCACACACATTCCTACACACCCACTATTCTCAAGATACCTTGAGCCACAAAGTTTGTCAAATTACAGTCAGTGCTTGAAATTTTCTTATTATTTTTGTGTAGCAGACTGTCCAAATGAAGGTTGAAAAGAAAGATCTTTGAATTTCTACCTGCACTTCTTTATATGAACTCCACTTCTTTGCTTCACCCCGTTCACTTCCACTTCCACTACCTAATCCAATCACAAAATACCTTAATTATTAGCAAATTGAATTTAAGATTTATAGCCATAGATAATTAGAGCTGTTTACCTCGGAAGGACCGACTAACCACTGAAAGAAAGGCACTGTCAATGCAGCATTGAATTCTGCAGCCCACCTTGTTGGTGGAAACAGTTTCTTGAACTGAACCACATATAATCAACTTTAAGCTTAGCACTCCTTTACAAAAGAAAAAGAAAGTTATGGAAATTTAATAAAAAAAATTACCTGTTGAGGGGCACCAGGAGGAAGCATGGACAAAAGAACTTCACGAACAACTTGCTGTTGCTGCAATCGATTTCTTCCCTGAGTGACTCTTTTTGAAACATCAACAAAACTCTCATAATCATAATCGAACAGACCCTTCTTCTTCTTCTTACTGTGAGTTTCATCCTTTGCTGGAGCTGCAAACTTCTCCATCTTTCTCGCAAACAGGGCCATGAATGCCTTCTCAAACAACCCATCTACGTATTTCGTTTTCTGTCCCAAAGGAGCTGGCTCACCTGTCGGCTCTGCTATCCTACATTTTATCATGCTTCTGTGTTTCCATCTCTTCCAAGAAACATTTCGTTCATACAGCGGTTTTAATTGGACACTTTGCAGGCTTAAACCCACCATGAATGTGCTTCAATCTCAGGAGTTTCCCTTATGATTTAGGTTCTGTTACTTCGAATATGTTCATGTTGTTTTCTGAGCATTCCAGAACAAGAAAAAGAAAATTCGTGGAGGAAAATTGAAGGTGTTATTGCGGAATTTTTCACTTATAATTGTGGCCATACATTATGTTTCTTTGTAGATAATTATTGAAGTCCCGGCCTAAAAAAAAGAAAGGATTTCTGTAGAAATTACTATTGTATGCATAAAATAAAATAAAATAAAATTATTTGAAGTAAATTTAAAGGCATCTGAGGCTGAATCGTGTTGATCAGAATCTGTAACGATTTAAATTCTTCTGTCTCGGTTAATCGTAGGACTGAGGTAAAAAGGAAGCTAAATAGTAACAATATTTAAATAAAATAAAATATTAAATGGATCCTATATGGGTCTTAAAATTTGATACCACTTGGGAAAAGCCCAAATTACCTGGCCCATGGTCTACGTCAATTCGGACTTGAAGATTGGGCCACTAACCCAACTCAGTTCCTTAGTTTGAAGGTACAATGAGACTATATTTTGTTCTTCCATTTATTAAAAGTCAACATTCTAATTGTAGTTGCTATTAATAGGGAAACATTTTGTTAGCTTTTGATAACCATATGCAAAGGTTTTCTAGACAACAATTTGGATCGACCAATAGATATATTCCTCTTTAAAAGCCGGTGAATCATAGTATTGTTTTTGGATGCTTTTGCATTGAAATTATAAACTTATAAATTGACTTTTGCTCTAAATTAAAGATACTAACCACTAACCACTACTACATGATAAGGGCAGAGTCCTCGCGATGAACATTGGCATGCCTGGAAGATGCACCACCTGCACACTCTGTCAGCTCAATATTTTTCCTATTTGTTCATTTAATGCATAAATATTTTTCCATTTTATATACCTAAGTGCCGATGACCTTGTGGAGGGAGGGAGAGCCCATGCAGAGTTATTATGGCCTCCCATTAACAACTCATATTTGCTTTTATTTAGTTGGAAATTAATTTGGAATGGAAGTCAATGCAATGCTTGCCCTATTGACACCTGCATAGATACGTCAACATAGAAAGTGGCATCCCTTTCAATTGTTGGTGGATGGAGTCAACCTTATTTTTTAACTGCAATATCACGAAATGGGCAATGCTTTTATTTTCATTCATATATTCAATTATTTCTATTTATTTTACATTATTATTGATATTATTCATATCAAGTCGGATAGATCCATTATGAAAATTAGCATGTTATTATTAATTTTCGTCATTCACGTTATTCGAATTCAAAAACTTACTTTGAAAAATAAGTGTAAAAACATTTAAGTAATAAATATCGGTATTAGATGATTTATTAATTATTAATTTCATGGAAGCTTCACACTTCACAGAGTTGTTATATTAGCTTTCTGTCAGAAACGGTTTCAAGAATTGATCTGGTCCTTCTCATTAGTTGTAGGATGAATCACTGAAAAAACCAATTTCTTGCTTAAAATAGATATCTAAACAAGATTGAAGAAGAATTGCAGGTATAGATAACTTAATGACATATTTTATTACGTAGAGATGCAACACACTTTTCTAGTAATTATAGTGGTAGAGCTTCCTTATATTAAGAGGAAAGCTGATAGTTTGATCCCCATCAAGCAGCTTTTTAGCAATAATAACATTAGCAGCTTCCGTAGGGTGATATGCATCCCAAAATACATACTTAGATCGATCATCGCACAGTACAGATCTCCTTTTTCCTTTACTTCCTGTATAGCAAACAAATGGTGGAAAGTATCCTCCGCAACATGGTTCATATCCATTCTCAAATCCTACCACATATATCATACTACCCTCAATTAATATACATTTCTATTTATGAAAAAGCATGAATATTCGAGTAAAAGTTACATGAGTTCTAATTTGTAAATTTACCATATTTTTTATGATTAAGGATGATGCTTAGGACAATATCAAAGGAATTTGCATAGACGAAGACAGATTCAGGCCCCAATTCTTGATTGAGTCGAGTGAGCATTTCGATCAATTTCTTGTTGTAGCCTTGGGCTAATTCATTCACCTTTCTTGAACATTCTCCCCATGGTAGTAAGTTCAATGCTCGAACATATGGAATGCAGCCAAGAGGCCCAACTCCAACCACAAGAAACTTTCTTCCTCCTAATTTGTGGAGTCTCTTCATACCAAGTTAATTAATTAACAATTAGTTATATAGTAAATTTTGGATTTTTTTTTAGTCGATAGCGATTCATGAATTTAAAAAGAAAATACAATAATTATTTAGATCAAAATTTTCATAAACTAATTCAATTTAATAAACTGCTATGTATACAAACATTATGCAAATTATTTATAATTTGTCATGACAGTTTATTATTTCAGGAACATGTAATTGATAAATAATCATCTTTCTCGGTTCAATTTATTAATTGTTTTAGAAACCCAAATTACGTTTCTTTTAGTACGTACCTCAAGTTGTATACTCAGGTTGGCAACCATAAAATCCTGAAATACATCAGAGGCAACTTCGTCACTACCAAAAAATGGTATAGAAGGCTGCACATAGTTTAGAATATCATTGGATCCTGTGGTTAGTGAAAAGATGGCTTTCTTCAGGAATTCTCTGGTGCTCTCTTCCCCTAACACATTAACCATATAGTTTCTACTTTGCTCAAAATTGCTTACTTGCTGGTTCAGAGGTACTCTTCCAATCTGTAATTAATTAGCGTGATTAATAAAAATAATGAAACTCATAAAAGAATTAAGACAAAAATCACTTACAATGTCAATGTCAATTTGATGCGTCATCATTAATACTCTTGTCAATTTAAAATTGAAATATACTAATAAAAAATGATAATTAATTTAAAATTAATAAGAAATATACAAGAGTACATCAAATTGAGATGCATATGTAAATATTAAAGGCGTGTGGCACATATAATTTAATTTTATGTTTTTCGTATATTGTGAGTTTAATATGTAAAAAACTTAAAATTAAAGAATTAAATGTTGCAAAATAAATGTTCTAATAGTAAAAACTAAAAAAAAAAAATTCAAAAGTTTGTAATTGCGATTTGCCAAGAATTAATGAAAAATCTTATATTGGACTCTAATTGTACTTACAAATAAAAGTCCTGTTTCGTTTAAAATTCCTGAGGCCCCAGAAGCATAATTTAATCCTCTAATAATTGCATCAACTTGAGTGTTTGGTGCCAAATATGGAGGTGGAAATGATTTATCTCCTAATTCCTGACCTGATCATAACAACAACAATTAATAGGCATCATTAATTCATATCTAATTTTGTTGTTGATAATAATGTAGATATATTATCTCGATCTCAACTTAATTTTGTAGTAATATTTTTCAAACTTTACATTGATACGTCTTATAAGACTCGTAGGAGAATCTGATTAAAGTTTTAATAAATTACTACTATTATTATTTCGTATAAAGATATCCAATTAATATTCATGAAATTGCAATCAATTGTGGAGTAAATGTTATTTACCTACAATATCAGAAATGGTAAGGCCATTGGTGAATCTTCCAGTGGGTTGACCTCCAGAAGGCTTGAAATCGATACCATAAGGAGGAGAGTTAGCCTTGGAAAGGGTAAATAAATAGTCATTGTTCCCTGCATCCACCAACGAGTCTCCAAACACAAATGAACTAAAACAAACACAACACATTACATTTAACTTCAAAACCATCACTACAATTAAAACCCAATAAAATAATTTCTTAGACATCCTAGGAGTTCTGAAAAATCGCTTCTTGCTCTACATATTTAAGTATAACTGATGATTACATAAGATAATAGGTTAGGTAACATCAGTTACAGAATCGGTCAATTTCAATTCCTATATTGGTAATATATATGCTTTCATGGTTCAGTACATAATAATAATAATAATTCTTACACCAACGTTTAAATAGAATTATAGAAATAGTAACTTTCAGACATTTATCAGAACATTGATAGCCAAAAATTAATTTGTTGACTAGTCCACTGTGTATTATGATGATGTAGCTAGTACGTTGTATTTAAATTCATCTATACTTAAGGCCGTATATGTGAATGCATTTACGTTTTTCGACAATCTAAAAGACTTCTAGTATCATAGCATAAAAATTACTTCACAAACAATTGCCATTAAAGAGACATTATAATGGTAAAATTAGTTTAAATATGATAAGAGATATTATATTCGAGCATCTATTGCCCATTTCTTTATATATATATATAATTTATGTAGATTTGGTTGATAAAATATAATTAAAAAAGTAGTACAATTAGTCAATGAAAATTTTGTTGCTCTAAATTATTTCAATTTTGTTGCATGGGAGAGGGGAAAAAGTAAAGAGAAGCCTAGGTAGCGTGGAAGATACCGAAGGATTTTAACCATTTGGCCTTAAAGTGATTCTTATATCGCATTCAGTATTAGTATTAAAATTTGCATCATATATATCTCAGTATTAGTATAAAACATTTTGACAGAATTTGAAACATTTTGACAGACATTGGTTATAACTTCTAATCATTCATACTTGCTTTACAGTCAAAATCAATACTAAGCAAAAATTTCAAAGGACGGTGGCGAAGATCAGTATTATCAGCATAGCGAGAAAGTCATGTGAGCAGTACAGCATGCAATAAATACAGGAAGTTTAAATACGGGTTATTCAATTCTTTGTTTATAAAAGAAAAAAAAATCGTAACATTAATGAGTTAGACCCTGTTTTCAGTAACTAAGGATGATGAGTTGTAAAGTGGATGAGAAAAAAAATATTGCTAGCCACTTGCTATTTTCTTAAGTGCAAGAAAGAGTCTTCTCGGATCCCTTTTCTTTTCCATACTTTTTAAGAAAATATTTTTTGCATTGAGTTTTAGAAGAAACCAAACAGTTTTGTGTAGACAATATAAATAGTTATAGATTTTTCTTCTGTTATTTTTTTTCGAAATTATAGGTATAGATTTGATTTTATGCCAAAACTTTTGCTAAGAATTGTTTATCAGCCTGGGGGTTCAACCACTACCTACCTTTAATATTTTCTTTTTCCTTAGCCTAGAAACGAAGTTAAATGAATTCATTCATTTATCTGCTACTCTATTAAACTATGCATGTGGCTCTCTCTCTCTCTCTCTCCCTCTCTCATTAAATTTCATCAATTTGTGAGGTAAATTTGGATTGGGCCTAAGCCTAAAGGGGCAAATAAAGCTCAAAATCTTTCTATTGTATTTCCAAAAATTCATGTTCACTATTGAACTATTCAACTAAATCAAAATCCAAATTTTATGGCTTGGATTCTCCTCTATGGTTTAGTATAAGAGATCAAACAGAGAAGAGGGAGCTAATTACACTGAGCTATCGATAGATGCTTTCAATGGAATCTTCTCTCTTTAGCTACCTAGAATTATATTATTAATTTTATAGCTTCCCCCTTGTGTCTCCCTCAATCTCTTCTATCTTTTCTTTTTTGTCTCTTTTGAATCTAAAGGCACGAACTGAAATGGGATTGATGGGCAAAACCAAAATGGTTTTAGCATTAACAGCAAGAGCCATTCATGAAACTATAAGCTTCATTGTTTTCTCTTTTCTTGATCTTCTTGATCTCATTCTTTGTTTCGCCTACAAAGTCGCTGACTTCTTCATCGAAGCAGAGTGGAAACCTTGCTATTGCACATCAGCCAAAGAAGCCATTACTAGCAGTGGCAAGATCTTGGTTTCTGAGCAAGGTGAATCAAAGATTGTTTGTCTCAGTTCTAGCAAATTAGAGCTTGAGGAAATATCAGACACTCTCTATTCAAGACCTTCCATAATCTCTGAGCTTTCGAATTGCACTGTTAAAGAGATTAAAAGAATTAAAACCCTTGTCCAGTCCTGTGAGAAGATGAAGAAAACAAGTGTAAGATCCACATTCACAGTTAACTCCACCATTGTTGAAATGCTTCAAGAAAAGATTGGACAGCAATCCCATCCCATTCCAAGATGGTCCGATTGCGATTGTAAACTTTGCAATTCTTGGACCACATCTAGCAAAGAAACTCTTTTTGTTAAATCTCAAGGCCCCAGAGGTAATTAAATTAAAGCTAAAACTACATATGGCTTTGTTTTCGAACTCGAGATAGTTAATGATATTTTCTTGAATATCAGGTAAGGCAAAAGAAGATGTGCTCTTCATCCATGGATTTATATCATCATCAGCATTTTGGACGGAAACATTATTTCCGAACTTCTCCGATGCTGCTAAATCGAATTACCGATTATTTGCGGTGGATTTGCTAGGGTTTGGGAGGAGTCCGAAGCCAACAGACTCACTTTATACCCTAAAAGAGCATCTAGACATGATTGAAAAATCAATTCTTGAACCATACAAAGTTAAATCTTTCCACATTGTAGCACATTCTTTAGGTTGCATTTTGGCCCTTGCTCTTGCTGTTAAACACCCTGGATCCGTCAAATCTCTAACTCTCCTTGCGCCAGTAAGTCCTGACTTAATTAATTATATCATTTATTATCTCAGTGGCACTGAAATAAAATCAGTATCATTAAATTAAAATTTATTGTATTGATTTTAAGTATCGTAATATTAAATATGTAGAAAAATATTGTGTGGCAGCCATATTATCCAGTGCCAAAGGGAGAACAAGCAACACAATATGTGATGAGAAGAATAGCACCGAGGCAAGTGTGGCCACCGATTGCATTTGGGGCGTCAATGGCTTGTTGGTATGAGCATATTACAAGAACTATTTGCTTGGTTATCTGCAAGAACCATAGGTTGTGGGAATTTCTTGCCAAACTTATCACAAGAAATAGGTAAACAAAATATCTCTCTCTATTATATTCAAACCTTAACCAGCTTCCAATATTTATAAATTTTGTATATAATTAATGTCTTTCATGGTTTTATGCTCAGTTTCTAAACTACCCACCAACCATGAGTCTATAAGTTCACTACCTTTCCAATGTTTAGAAGAAAAGATTTTGTTTTTAACACTCAATCTATCATGTACTTTCCATCTTTTTGTTAAAAAAAATATAAAAATAATAATTATTATTATTTAAGGAATTTAATTGGTCATTTCACTTAAAGAGAAAAATCTAGCGTTTGTCTGTCTTTAATATATATGTAAATTTAATATTATGAGTCCAATTTTATTCTAATTAATATCATCCAGTTATTTATTTTTGCAATATAATGCTTGTATGTAATTTTTTTTTTTTTTAAAGAAAAAGCATGTATTTTTTTACATATAATTATAAATGCCAACACATATATATAATATGAATTTCCATATTCTCAATATATTTCTTTCAAGAATCTTTTATTTAAAAAAGAAAATTTTAATTTTTATTATTGGGTTTTTTTCTATTTTTTATACTGAGGGGACACGATTACCTGAGCTTTGTTATTGATCCATTATTAATAAGCCTGACCCGGAGGCCGAAAATCTTTTATAGTTCGCCAGAAGTAGTCATACCAGGTCATATGCATGGACCCCCACCTTTAATTAAATGATTTTCTGTTTTCTTTCAATTCGGTCCTTCCAGATGGCCAAACATATACACGCAGTTGGATTTTTGTGCATATATTGGTAGGTGACCGATACTATTTCAGATTGCCAATATAAATATTTTTGTTTGAAAATATTTTCTTGTATATCCAACTCTCATATCAATTAAAAGAATTTCAAAGTCCTTAAGGTAAATATTATAAAAATAAACATTTTTTCACTATAACTAAATTAATGTGGTTTGCTCAAAATATTGGAGGAGTTGAGTAAAATTAAATTTTTAGCTGAAAAAAGGCATATCAGATGGAGATAGATGTCTGCAGGCTGCAACGTCTAAATAATCATTCAGAAAATACTTTTGGGCCTCAGATGGATCTGAATTTGCAAAGAAAAAGACATTTATCTACTATTTATGTTGTTGGTTTTGCTGGTTTTAGCATTAATAAACCACAAAAATTGTTAACATGTACAGGATCAGGACATTCTTGCTTGAAGGGTTCTTCTGCCACACTCACAACGCAGCATGGCATACACTACACAACATCATCTGTGGAACAGCCAGCAAGCTCGACGCTTACTTAGATGCTGTGAACGACAACCTGAATTGCCAAGTTAATATTTTCCATGGCCAAAACGACGAGCTCATTCCAATTGAATGTAGTTATAATGTCAAAGAAAAAGTTACTCGTGCCAACGTTAAAGTCATCGAAAAAAAAGATCATATTACCATTGTTGTTGGAAGGCAAAAGGCCTTTGCTAGGGATCTGGAGGAGATTTGGAAGAGATCTAGTGGCTAATTACTAATTAATTAGCCTTACTTTATGCCTTAATTAGCAAATATAGATATCTATATATATATATATGTATTCCTACCAAAGTGGGTATATAGATATATAGGCTTAAGTTTCACAGGGATTTTCTGTAATTTCAAGTGTGAAAACTGAATCAGGAAATGTGGAGAATCTTACCCGCCATTGTTGGGTATCAAATGGCTCCTTTTTTTTTAAAAAAAAATGTCGATTTTATATAAGATTATGTGAATCTGATAAAAAGGGGTTGAAAACAAAAGGAAAAGCCTGAGCCTAAATTCAGTATACAGTTACTTTGATAGATTGTATACTTGGTTTCTTCTTCCTTCCATAATAAATTTTGAGCAATGTTCTATTTGGCAATATTTTGAATTTAAATAATTATTCAGATTTTATACGTTTCTTCTTTTTTTCTCGTAAAAGATGAAGTATAATGTCTAATTATAAAGATATGAATAAAAGAAATCGAATTCGAAATATTCTGCGTTTTTTATCGGCCAAATTGGTGATTGCTTACAATTTTATTTAAAGGATCAAATAAGTATTGGATGATTAAGTAAATAATAATAATAATAATAATTTTATTATTAAAAAAGTTAACTTTCTCGTACAACAGTTTATTATTAACTGAATCTATAAATCTGATCAAGGCAAAAAGTTTGGCACAGTTGATAAAATACTAATTTGAGGTGTAAACTCACAAATTAAGACTCAATAATTAAAGTATGTAAGAAAAATTAATGATCCAAAATCCTAATTCTTCTTCTTTCCGGGATTAATAATATAACTAATATAGGACCTTATCCTAAATGACAATGAGAACCATTCTCTTAAAGATGTTGTCTCTACAAATACTTAAAATCCCAATCAAAACTTTAAAACAATTTATAAGTAATTGTTAATAATTACTTTTAAGAAATGAGATAAAATGTTAGAAATTCATTTTTTTTCTTTAATTAAAAGTCTAAAATGCAAGTTATAAGCATTAAAGATTTTTTAAACACTTAGAAAAAAAAATTTCCCTTTTTTGGGTCTACCGTAAGTGCGATATATGGATTAATCAAACCAGTAATTTTAAAATACAGAATGATTTATATTAAATAAATAAATAAATTGTCAATAAATAATTATTTGGCACACCGCATATCTATTGCCCTAGTGCAAAATGGTCCTCTTTTTTCTATATTAAATTCAACTTCCACATCTATAACTTCATTTAATAGATAGCCATTACAAAATCCTGTGCTGAGACAATGACTTGTGGTATCGGCTAGAAATTAAAGTAATTCAGTCCCATGTAATTTATGGCAGTGTTAATTACCATTATAAAACTCATTAATTGGCACCAACTGCTAATTAATTACACCCTTTCTTACTTGCATTGCCCCTTTGATTTTTCCTCTGTGCGTGTGAAGTGCATTTAAAAAACGGTATTCTTTTCGGGGCCTTTTTTTAGATTTAGTGTAATTTTGAAAAAAAAAATAGAAAAATGGTGTTACACTAAACAAATTTGTGATTTTGGCGTGTTAAAAATCGGTACAAGTACGTGCCGGTTTTCGTCAGAGTGGAACCAGCCGGTTTGACCGGCTAGTGTGTCAGAAACCGGCACCTCTGTGTGCTGGTTTCAGACAAAAAGCTGATAGAAACCGGCACTGTTGACTGCCGGTTTCTAGCAAATTTTTTTTTTTTTTAATTAAAAGGCTGCAGCTCTAATGTTAGGTATGAATTGTTTTGTTTAATTATTTTACTTATTTAGCTAAGCTGTATTAATTTAATAGCAGTACAATTAAGTTTATTTGCAATTTTAATTTTATTATTTGAACCCAACAAAAAAAAATTCAGTGAAACTTGCATCTTACACAAATGGGATTTATTTAGAGGAGAATTCGAGAAGTAAATAACTAAATATTAATCCGGAAATAGAAAATAACAAATATTTTTATTGTTTAACTTCTGTTTTTATTTTAATTTTTTATTTAAAAAATTTTTAAATAAAACCAAAAGATATTATAATAAAGAAAAGAAAATAAATGTAGAGGAATAAAATATTGAAGGTAAGAAAATAAAGGAATAATGATAAGAAAATTAATTAAAAAAATAAATTTAAATGATTTAGGCTGCAGCTCTACGTGGAGCTGCAGCTTATGCAATTCACAATTGCATAGGCTGTAGCCTTTTAATTAAAATAAATAAATAAATTTTGCTAGAAATCGGCAGTCAACAGTGCCGGTTTCTGACATACCAGCCTGTCAAACCGGCTGGTCCCACTCTGAGGAAAACCGGCACGTACTTGTGCCGGTTTTTAATACTCCAAAATCACAAATTTGTTTACTGTTTCTAAATTTTTTTCAAAATTACACCAAAATTTAAAAAAAAAATCCTCCTTTTCACATAGGATGTATCAATTATATCATGATCCAGCCAGATGTTAATGTCAGTATATGAAGCTTCTAAAACATGAAACTTAGGAGAAAATTGGTATGCCAATTTGAAAAAATAGTCCGCTGAAAAATTTCTCTATCGATGGATAGACAAAAAAATTGTAAAAGTTTTGCTTCACATTAAAAATAAAATCATTTCTTTTCTTCCATAATAACTAACAATATGCAGTTTTAAATTATGACTGCTAAGATTAAAAAACAGTATTTTATATATAATCGTATCTTGATTTTTTTTGGAAGCTCCTATGAAACAAATTCATTTATAAATGAAAATTTGGAATACTCTAATAATATCTCACATCCATCAATTACATTATTAAAAAACAAACAAACAAACAGGGTTTCTTAAGATGATTTAAAGCATATATTAGAGTCACTAATAATATATTAGTGTTGCATTCAAAAAATAATATAATATATTAGTGTTGATAATTAAAATTACCTCCAATTTTCGCAATAAGCTTATATTTCAATATCCCGTCGTCGGTTTTAAACTTTAAAAAAAAAACAACTATAAGAATCATTCTCCTGAGCATTAAATTGCAACAAACCAACTTCGTGATAAGTCAAACTCACTAGGTGTGAATTTAATTCCTCCCCCAGACTTTTATTTATTCATCTGTTTTTATTATCACTACTCACCTATAATAAATGATATCCAAATTTGATTTTTTTTTTCTGCAAACAATTCATTCACAGGATTTAAGATTCACTTTGTTCAATTCCAACTTCCAATTAGCTCATTATCATTGAATTTAGATGTTTAACTCCAAAAAAAAACAAGTAATTATTAACCCACTTTCGATCATATGAAGCAAATCGTTAAAAGTAAATCTTTTATATATGTTAACCAAATATATAGTTATGACTTGTATTAAGTATAAAAATAGAATAAATAAATAAATATAAATACAAGAGAAAAGAAAATTAGGGTATGAAATGATGAAGAAATTCCTAATATGGTTGGGGTAGTGTCATCCAACTTTGACTGTGTGAACTTTGAAGTGCCTTGAAAAACTACGTAGAGATCATATTACTGTGGCAATTGAGCCTCAAAATAATTAAATTGAATGGTGTCGGCTAACTTACAAAAAATAAATAAATAAATAAAAGGTTGAAGTGAAAATCAATTAATGTGGTTATTGTCTACACGTCTTGCGTTCATGAATTTGGTAGAAAGAAAAAGACCAAACAAATTGATAGGTACCTATACCTCTATTTACACTCATACAGTAAGCTATACATATATATATATATATATATATACGCTTAGTGTAAACAAAGGAAAATAAATATCGCTAGTTTGTTTCCATTCAATATTCTACCTATTTCTCAAACTTCTCCAAATCTCAGTTGATCTGATTAGGCTTCAATAAAATATAACTTCCATAGTTTACCAATTCGGCTTCAGCACTTCCCGTGTACCAACACAGTCTCTTTTATTCTACCGATTTAGATCATACTGATTCAGATTCACCAAATTCATTCTAGAACAATATAATTAATATATAAGTTAGAAAAATGAAATATATATATATATTAAGCCTTTATTTGAAGTGATTATGTTTTGAGGGAAAAAAAAAATTGAAGTCAAATTGAGCATTTATTGAAAGCCAAATCTTCCACTATGCATTCAATATGAAAAAATTTTGCTATATAATTATGAGAAATAAATAAATTCATGTTGTTGTTTTGGAAATTGCTTTCTGGAGTTGGGCCCTTATAAATGATCTCTTGACTCTAGCCAGTGCAGTCCAATAGGTACACGTTTTTGGGCCCAAAATCACCAAGTTCTCTTCTCATATTCAACTAAACAATTTCAATTCAACACATGAATGAACGTATCGAGAACAAGTGGGTGAGACAATAATGGTGCGACCCAATCTTGTTCTTTATAGAAGGAAAGAGAGAGCAGGGGCTGTTTGGAAAAACACTCAATTCAAATTAGCCAAATAATTACTCATGTTAAATCATCCAGAATATAATTTTAGTGTAAAAGTGTATTTGAATCCATCGTGTGTAATGAAATTTTTCGATTTTTGTAATTTTTAATTTTTTAAATTAATACGTACAGATTTTAAAAAAAGAATATTCTCTCTTTTTTAATGATAGAATTTAAAAAATAATTGTATGTATAATTTGCGGATTGTTTGGGAGGAACGAGCTTTAACAAACCTAAAAGAATTTAGATGTCAAATGGTCATATTATAAATAGATCGCTTTCAAATTAAATTGAATTTTTTTGCAAGCGAATTAGATCAAATTTATATATTGAGCCAAATTTTATCACCTCTAACTCTTCGTGTCAATGCGAATATTTAATCAGAAATAAAATTTGGATACATTTATTTTCTTGCACTAAGAAATAAAATTAGTAGCTAGGTATAGTTCAAAATACGTACATGAATATAGTGGCAAAAATTGATAAATACATGTAAGCCTACATGTATTTATAATTTGATATATAGTTAAAGTCCTAAAATCGATAGTATTATCAATATATCATTGAGAAAAGAATTGAAAAGAAGAAAGAAGAAATAATAATTATGTTTAAGTTGAAAAATATTGGAAAATAAATTTAATAATTTTATAGGTTTTACATCATGTAGTTTAGTAGTTCTTAATATACATATCCTAATGATTGATAATATTAACGTTAATATACAAATACCTTTTTCCATATATATATATATATTATTGACACAAAGAATTTAAAAAATAATTTTCTTACATCAAAATGAATTATATATTGGGTGGTTAAGGAATTTAGGAACAAATTGCAACACCTGGAAATATGAATAAGACGCAGCAAATAGACATTTCTGAAAGGGATAATCTCTAAATTTATGTCCGAACATTTTTTAACCATTATCTTTCAGAATATGAATATATATCAATTAATTATTAGGACCAGAAAACATAATGATTAGGATCCAATTTAATTAATTTCCAGGAAAGGCTAGCTGTGACACATATGCAGAAAAGCTTTTCCCCCACGTTTTCAAATCTCAGGTAAAAGCATTCCGTTCTGATAAATGTGACCAATCGAGATATTTGTTTATTTTGTAACCACCAAAACACTATCTTACATACAGATAGACAACATTAATTTAGGAATGACAACAAACGATATAGCTTTCTGGACACACATACAAGAAGCTAAACTGAAACATTTGATAATGATGGAGATGGGAACTCATTAATTCCTTCAATGTGAATACCATACCTTCTTGTGGCTCAAAAGATATTTGAAATCACAAAAAGACAACATAAGACACCTCACGCCTGAGCTCATCCAGTGACGAAATCCAACATTATAAAATATCTATGTATACGACAACAGGAGCAATTCAAGATTCAGAATGCCCAAAACTAAATAAAACTATAATACATGACCAATAAGTTTAGTTCAGCCTATGATGTATACCATTAATCAAGACTGAACTTTGAGTTTGCTTTTCCGTGTTCAAAAAATGATTTCTTTTCGACAGAAAATACATCAGGTAGTAAGTTAGTAATATGTTTAGAAAAAATATATAATACATCATAATATTTTTGAACCGTTAATAATTAATTATCTATTTTATTAAAAAAAAATTCATTTATAATTAAGTGCCCATTAGGAGTGAGCAAAAAAATTCAAAATTTTGTTTCAAACTGAAAATTTAATATTACAATTTTTATTTTTAAAAACAGGCGGTTAGTCGTTGTGTAACAATTAACCGATCTATATATATTATATTTTAATCCTTACATTTAAATTTTTTAATATTTTTTAAATTTATAAATATTATAATATATGACTTTCTAAAATATTATTATAATACATAATTTTAATAAATAAACAATAAAATTATGTTTTTATTAAAATTATTTATTTATTACATGTGCATAATTAGCACTCTATTGTTAGTTTCATATTAAATATATATAATTTTTATAATTAAATGCAAAAAATTTATTTTTTATTTTTTTAATGAATATTATATTTGATTTGTATTTTCAAAGTAGAAATGATGGAGCAAACATTAAACTGTCTCTTGAAATGGCAAAGAAAGAGTTTTTTCATCTTGATAAATTAAATAAGGAGAAAGTGAACGGATGGAATAAAAGACAACCAACACAAACTGTAAACCAAAATGCATTACACCACTAGTTTTGCTTAGGTCTGCATTCTATGAAGAATAGCATTTCTGACAACCTCTTCATTAGTCAATCCATCAGGAACTCTAGCAACAACATTTTGAAGGAACATCTCTTTAATGCTTGAAATGCTAGCATGATAAACTTGAAACTCCATATTTCTAAGTGCATCCATCAATCTTGCAGCTGGGTAATTCACATCTGGGGACATGATGCTGATCACTGCTACCGATCCCACAATCTTCACTTCCACTTCCATTTCTTTCACTTTATCACTAGATTGTATCATTGAATTGGTGCATTGAGTGTTAATGGTCTTGGATTTCTTGGATTCTGCTTTTATCTTGGCCTCCAAAGTATCAACTCTGGCCTTGAGTTCCTTGATATAAGTTACAGCATCTGCAAGTAGAGATGCTTTATCCATCTTTGATACATTGGGAACCACTGATCGGAGCGCGTAGAACCGATGATTAAGTCTCTCTCTTCGCAGCCTCTCCGCTTCAACATGGTTTACAGGCAATAATTCTTTGTTGTTAACATTCTTTCTTCCTCTTTTCTTTAACCGGTCTGTATTTCCAGTAGAAAAATTGCCATCAGAATCAGAATTAGTATCATCTTTCTTTGTGTAGTGACCTTCATGATTGGCCTTTAAAGAACCTGAAAACATGCCAATATCCAAAGAAAAGTTAGAAATTTCAGGCGGAGGAGAGTCATGAACAGGCTGCTTTGAAGCACCGAAAAGTGATTTGCATAGCTGCACTAAGCTTAAATCTTGATTAATGGGAATGGAGGTGCCCAATTCAACAACTCCATTGGAGGTTGGAACACACAGCATAGTTTGTATCCCATGAAAACAAGCCTCTTTAACTCTTTCACATTCATAAAATTGCAGATCATGAACACCAGTAAGCCAAATAAAAGCCCCACATCCAAAAGCCTTGCCTACAATTCCATCTCCCACGCTAAAAGATCGGGTAACAGATACAGTGTAGAACCATTCATAGTTAGTAACATCCACATTTTCCAAATTGTCAAAGTTCCATTTCATCGCTCAAAAGAAGAGATTGTGATTCTTTACTAATACTTTTTCCAAGATTGAACCCCGATTGGGATATTTTGTGCTCGCTAATAGCTTTTTCTGCATATTCTTTAGTGCCACGGAAATAGCCATCAGCCCATGATAAAATGTGGGAGCCATTGGCGTCCTTATTGGAGCCAATCTGCCAGAAAATGGCGTAGACCCACGATTCAGTCTGGCTTTGAAGGATGAAGCGAAGGCGTTGATTAAGTGAGAGAGTGGAATCTTGAGCAAAGGAGGATGAGGAAGAAGGGGACACAATCTCCTCCATTTTCAGTATAGTAATTTGAATCTTTTTGTGTGTTTTGGTGCCCAATTAGGAAAGCAAAATCGCCAAAAAGTTCGAAAGAGAGGGAGAGATGGGAGAGAAGTTGATGAAAATGGGAGAAACTGAAGGCATTTAAAGAAGATAATTGTACTATGCTTAGCCCTCGAAATTAAAATTAGCATTTTTTTGCAGACCTACATGGAAAATTTCCATTGGTTTTCAATTTCATGTGCCTTATCTATTATCCATAAAATAAAATAATAACATTCTCAATTTATATATATATATATTATTGATTTTCAACTTATAATTAAAAATATAAATCAGGTTTAAGAAAAAAGTTGATGAATTGTCCCAGCAATTAATAGAAATTGACTAAATAAGTTTCCAATTAGGAGTGAGAAAAAAAAAAAACTGAAATTTTTGTTAATCAAAAAATATTTTTGAAATCGAACCGATTTACATTAACCAAATAGATAACTTAAGGACGAGCGGTTAGATTTTTTACATAACAATTAACTGATATATATATTTTTATATTTTTATATTTCATAGATATTATGATATATATGACTTTTTAAAGTATTATTATATTCATATTTTTAGTAAATAAATATTGAAATTATCTTATTATTATAATTATTTAATTATTCATTATATGTGTATAACGCACACTCTATTGTTAGTTTTATATTGAATATATATTCAATTCCTTCAATTAATTATGAAGATTTTATTTTTCTTTTTGAAATATTATATTGCATGTATTTGTATTTTTCATTTTGGAAATATTTTTAACGATTAAAAATAACCTTATAAAATTTTAATAATTAATCAATAAACTGATACGAAAAAATCAGTTAAAAATCAAAACCGATATATCGGTTAACTGATATTAACGGTATTATTCTTTTTCTCAAGCGAATTTGTCTCCATATTCTTAGGGATTCACTACAAGAAAATGCTATAATAGCGACGGAAATTTAGCGACGGAGTCATTTCCGTCGCTATTTAGCGACGGAATTTAATTTTCGTCGCTATTTAGCGACGGAATTTAATTTTCGTCGGTAAATAGCGACGGAAAAAAAAATTCGTCGCTAAAAATGGCGCCAAGATTTCCCACCAAAAGTGCCGACCGATATTTGCGACGGTTCGTAGTAACCGTCGCTAAAAATAGCGACGAAAATTCTTTCCGTCGCTGAAAAAATTAAAAAAAAAAACTTAATTATATTTTTAGCGACGGAATTCTGAGACCGTCGCTAAAGAAAAAAATCTCCTTTCCCTCTCAATTTTAGCGACGAAATTTACTTCCCGTCGCTAAAAATAAAAAAAATTCGTTTCCCTCTTTTTTTTAGCGACGGAAAGATAAAAATTAAAAACATATTCCCTCTCTTTTTTTTTTCTCTCTCTCTCTCTTTCTTCTCTCTCTTTCTCTCTCCTCCCTCTCCTCTCCCCGTTTCTAGCCCTCTGCCCAGCCGCCGCCGACCACCTGCGCTTCTCCCATGGATCCGCCCCTCCACCTCCCTCCGGCGCCGATCGGCGCGCCTCCCCTCCTTCCCCTCCCTCCCTTCCCTCTTCCCGCTCCCCTGGCCTCCTCCTCCCCTCCCTGCCTTCCCTCTTCCCGCTCCCCTTTCCCTCCTCCTTCCCTCTCTCCGCGCGCCGCCTCCTCCCAACCGGCGTTGACGACCCGCGCACCGGCGTCGGCCGCCTCCCCTCCTCCTCCTCCTCCGGCGTCAGGTGCACAGATATGGGTTAATTAATTTTATTTATTTTTCTTTTGTTAAATTAGTAAATATTATTATTATTATTATTATTATTATTATTATTAATTTATTTATGTTTGGTGAACATTGGTAATTATTATTAATTTATTGTTGTTAGAATTATTTTAATTGATTTATGTTAATTAAATATTTTATTATTGTTATTAGTATGATTAGAAAATAATAAATTCTTAACACTTTATTGTTATTAAATTTATTAATAGAATTTTTCATATTATTAGTATTAATAGAAAATAATTGGAATTGTTATTAGTATTATTAAATATTTTTCCTAATTATTATTATGATTATTATAATTTTTTTTAATTAGTTGTGTTAATTATTATTATTATTATTATTTAATGGGTATGTTAAGTAGATATATTATTAGTATTGTTATTATTTCTATTATTAAATTAAAATCAGTAAAATTTGTACCTTAATTAATATTATTATTATTATGTTAATTTGTATTTGTTATTATTATTATTTATTTATGTTAATTAATATTATTATTATTAATTTTTTTTTTAATTTGTAAAATTTCCCGACGGAAAAAAAATTCCGTCGGGAAATTTACCGACGGAAAATAAATTTCCGTCGGTAATTACCGACGCAAATTGTCTTTCCGTCGGTAAAATTACCGACGGAATTTTTTTTCCGTCGGTAATTACCGACGGAAAGACAATTTCCGTCGGGAAAATTAGCTACGGTTAAATTACCGACGGAAAATTTTTCCGTCGGCAAATATGATTCCCGACGGAAATTCTTTATTTTCCGTCGGTAATTTCCGTCGGTAAAACGTGTTTTTCTTGTAGTGATTCTCAACTTAAGATGTTTACAGTCACATAATCTTTTGTTTTGTATGGGGTTTTATTTCTTTATTTATTCCAGAAAATTATTCGGTTTGTTGATTTGTTTGGGTATGTGTTGTTGTTCAAATAGTGAATTGTAATTGTCATATTTACCACGCCATGTATAAAGTAAAATCTAAGTTGGAAGAATGCGTGTAATTTAAGTTCTTAGCCAATATGTGGCAAGAATTAATCTTGATACTTGTAGATTTATTATTATTTTAAAATTAGCTCAATCACAATTATAAATTTTTTACTGATTTTCTTAATTTTAATGTTGATTTTTCTCTAATATTACTTTTCGAGTGCAATTTACTAGGGGTGAGCAAAAAAGCCGTTGGACTTGATTAACCAAAAAATCGAACTGAAATCGATCTGAAAAATAGGTTAACCGAACCGATATTTATGGTTAACGGTTAGTGTTTTACAAAAATTGATATTAATGGACTGATTTTTATTTTTTAGCTTATAAATTGGTTAACCGAACCGAAACCGATAAATGAACACACCTATATTTTATTAATTATACACTCTTTTTTATTTTTATTATAATTTTTTATTTCATTATTTTTATCCTTTTAATTTTCATTTACTTTAAAATATTTCAATTTCATTTTAGTTTTTTTAAAGTTATTTTAGTTAATTTATTAATTGTTCAATATGTACATATTTAGTATTTTTTATTATTTCCCGATATATCAATTTTTCATTAATTAAAATCAAAATATATTCGAAAAGTTATATAAAATTAATATATTAACTAAAAATTTCAAATAAAATAAAATTTCTAATATAAGTGAAAATAATATTTTTGAATATTTTTATTTTATGTTTGTTGTTTGAACATCATATTTAATTATTATGTTGGATTATGTTTGTTTTTCAATTTTAAATTTTAAGTATTTTCGACAATTTAATTTTTTTATAAATGCATTTTTTAATTATAGTGGTTAATCGAAAAATATTGATTAACCGGTCCGAAAATTCGAAATCGATAAACTGGTTAACCGATGGTAATGGACTGAAATTTCAAAAAATCGATATTAATTAACTGATTTTTTTGGGGGGCTCATGGACTGATTAACCGGTCCATACTCACCCCTACAATTTACAGTATACAAGGTGTTTATTTATATGACTCAGATACCATATAAAGTTATACAAATTTTTATAGTGTGTTTGAAAGATTTTTTTTTTTTTAAGAACAAACCAAAAAAAAAAAGCTGTGCTTGTGTCAACGTCCGAAAAGGGAAAAAAACTTAGCGTCATTTTGTATATTTTTTATTAGTATGTAAAAACAAAAATGTGGCCGGCACACTAATAATATTGATACACCGGTTCGCGTTGGCACCTGCAGATATTATTCGTTTGGGATCTGGACCCTCACGGTTTTGTTGCTGTGGTGCTGTCCCAAAAGGACTCTGCAGGAAAAAAATATGCACGACCTTATAAGAACTGCTTTCAACTTTTCTCTAACCGATGTGGAATAGCAGATAGCGATGCTATCACTATTCCCCCTTCCAAGAAGGGATTTTCGGGTTTTAAGCTCTCGTCTCTCAACAAAAGTATCAAATGATATACCAGCTCGCGTTGATGCCTGCAGATATTATCTGTTTTGGGCCTGGATTCTCACGATTTTGTTCCTGAAGTGCTGTCCCAAAAGACCTCTGTAGAAAGAAGGTGTTCACGGCTTTATAATGACCACTTTCAACTATTCTTTAACTGATGTGAAATAAGATATAACGATGCTATGAAATATCGCTATCTTTATATAAGAAATATTAATTTTTAAAACTTGTACTGTGTTAGATAATTAAAGGTGGATATTGATCCTTACCAGAATTGTTGTTAGACTTAATTGGTGGATGTGCTGATTGATAATGAAATTTGCATTAAAAAGTGTCCGCTTTCAGGAAAATAGAATACAAAACTGATGAGAATATTAATTTTGTTTTATTTCTTATGGATATATAAATTAGTGAAATGAAAAATAACTTTAACTTTAAAATTAAAAGGATAATTAATGAGAATAAATCTGAAAAATAAAATTTAATTATCTTTTTAATTTATCAAAATAAGGAATATTTTAATATAAAAAAATTAGTTAAATCAATAATTATTTGACATGGAGGAGTTCATAAACAGATGTACTGATTTGACTAACATTTCATAATGAAAAAATACATAGTTAATAGAGTTAATAAAATATTAGTTGGAATATAGATGAGGTAGAAAAGTGTGGTTTCGATGAATCACGTTGATGATATGCAATGTGTGAAGTAAATTTATAATAAGTATTATTTATATAAAAACGAACTTACACAAAGGTCGTCTAAAGGTATGAAAGGTATAAAATTTTGTAAGATAAGAAAACTACCAAAATGAGTAATTCTTGTCTGCACATAAACACTACAAGAAATTACACCTTTTATGACGCAAAAAATTGTCATGAAAAATTCATTTTTCGTCGCTAAAAAGATAAGGTGACGAATTTTTATCGTCACAGAGAACGTAACGGTAGGCGCGTAACATAAAAGTTTACGTGACAATTTAGTTATTTGTCACCGTAAGTATATTTTTTGTGACGAAAATAATTATCGTCATCTTTATTTCTTACTTTTCATGCCAAAAATTATGTCACAAATAAAATTATATTTCGTCACATTATATTGTTTATCGTCACAAAAGATTGGCATTTTTTATGACAAATTTAAAATTCGTCACGAAATTAAATATTTTTAATGACGAAACTCTGCTTCTAGTTAAAACCATTAAATATTGGTTACGTAATTATCGTCACAGATAAATATAATTTTCATCATAAAATATTTAATGTCGTCATTAAATCTAATACTTTAAGTGACGAAAAAATGAATTCGTCATTAAATTAATGTATATTAATGATGAATATAAATTGTCATATTATTTTACAAATTAGTGACATAAATACGGATAAAAATAATTGTCACAAAAATAGTTTTAGTGTCAATTTTTTATTGTTATTAAATTATATTTTTTTTACAATATTAATATCGTAATTGTAAACATTATATCGTAATTTATAAACTAATAAGTCGACAAATTATGACAAATATACTTGTCATATATACGTTGTATTAAAAATGACACATTTTAAATTTAATGTTATACAATCAATTAAATTTCTAAAGAAAATCTAAAATAATGTATTTATTCAAATAAAAGGTTAGATAAAAACATACTAGCTAATGCAAAAAATTAAATTTGCATCCTAATCCAGAAATAAAATCTGTTGAAACTTCAACATTTGCATCTTGTTCCTAAAAAAAAAAAATCATATATTAGATAAAAAAAACTCTGGAACATTTTGGTTCAAAGTCTCATCCATAGAAACAAAGTAACATTGAGTTCTGAACTGTATCATCTAAAAGCTTGCAAGGAAGTAAAGTGTGTAAGTTACCTTTTTGAGGAAAGATTTGAACCTTGTCAAGATTACAGAATCCATGAGCTCTTGCAACACCATTTTTGCCATCATAATATATCCAACACACCTTTGCAGCATATGAAAAAATAGTATTAACATAAAGCAAAACAAAATTTTATACATTGACATATCTCTGTACCATACCTCATATCAAATGCAATCATCATCTGCCTCCGATCAGTTAAGCTGTCCAGGGCATTACTATTTGTACCATCCTCATAAAAGTCAGCAGCATTCCCTAGTATTCCTACCTAATTACAAATGAACTTTGAAGTATTACAAATTAGGAAATAAATGAAAGAAACCAAATCTACAACATCATTACATATATTTAAAGCATCAGAATTTTTCTCTTATCTAACAATGTTTTAAATCTTCTATAAGAAATACTATAAGATTTGTGATTGATAAATATAGAACTAGGCCTAATCAGTCTCGTCAACAAATATTCACTGAAACATTTTACTTCAATCTGTTGTTGGCTCGCAGTCAAACCAGCTACCAGTGCCATCAGTCCAGAATCTCTAACCATTAAAAGAAAACTCAGACAACAATGATAGGAGAGAAGAGGAATTGATCAAAATTGAAATCTCACTTGCAATTTCAAATAATGGTAGAATGGAATACTAGGGGAAGGGAGGGGCTGACGGCTATCATTTCCTGACCATATTCCCTACAATTATTTTCATTCACAACCAACCATTATTCATCAATTTCATTTTAAGCCATAAACATGAATTTATATATACAATTTTAGTGCTTAATATAATTCAGTAATTCATGGACAAATTGTTGGTAAAGTTAACTGAATTTAATATGCGCGGCTTAATTAATTTAGAAATGAATATATAAAAATAAAATTTCTGATTTGTCCATCAAAATTTTGTAATAATTTCAAATTAATATATGATTGTACCTTTGCTCCAAGATCATTCTTAAAGCCAAGTAGACAGCCCAATGGAATTCCAACCGCATAATAACATCCTACATTTACAAATGCCACAAAGTTTTGCCATCCGCAACCAACAGCTACGCCTGCACAATTATAACATGTCATTTTAATAAGGGCTGGATCCACATAATATAAAAATTTTATATGATAGTGTATTATGTACACTATTAAAAAAATATATAAACTTAATCTAATTCAACCATAAAAATATAGAAGATTGAAAGGTAAGAATTTTCTAAATTACTACTAAGAACACTTATATAATTATAATTATAATTAGGGGATGTAAAATATTTATCATATTCCCTTACATCTAGAGCTAAATACATGCAAGTACACCAAAAGTTTACAAATAATGGTAGAGTGGAATACTAGAGAACAGACCGGTACTTGAAGCTGAAGCTGCTTCAAGTATTCAATAGCCTCATCCAACATTTATCAGTCTACCACAAATGACAAAAAGCATCAAAACAATCCTCACAAATGCAAACAATTTCAAAGCTTAGAAAAATCCTGGTGAATTACCTTATTAGAATTTGGAATAAGATTCTGCAATGCTTTTATTTTCTCATTAATCCTGCTTCTTATCCTCTATTGAGAATTCAGCCATTTGCAAGCAAATCAAGAAATTAAATATTCATTTTGAACCCACCGAAACTTAGATCAACAAATTCCTAAACTTATAATTTCAAATCCCTAAGTCCTAAAAATTTTGCCCCTAATTAATCTACTTAAACTACCAAAATACAAGCTAGAACTACTCACTGCAGGAGGGGGCTGATGGCGCAATTGGTGGCCGGCGACCAGGAGGCGACGGCGGCTCAAGTGGGGCTGAAATCCGGCTCCAAAGCGCGAGAAGAAGAGGTAGCAGCTGCTGTCGTGGCGCGCGGAAGAAGAGAAAGAAGGGAGAGAGGCGCCGGCGATCAGCAGCGAGGAAGGGAGGGCCTGACGGCGGTGAGCGACGGGGAAGAAAAGGGGCAGATGGGGAAGGGAGACTGGATCGGGGTTGGGGCAGAGATGGGGAAGATAGAAAAGAAAGAAAGAAAAAGAAAGAGAAGGGCTTAAAACGACCTAGTTTTGAGTTTTCACTTTTTTTTTTAATTAAATTAAATTAAATTACCAAAAATAAATCCCTTAAATTTAATATTGTATACCCACTCCCTTCACCAATTATTTAATTTATTCACTTAAAATATCGAATTCATTTATTTCAGGGTGCTACAGAGAGAGGTAGATGGTAGCACCACCGATCGATTTCGAGAATGTGTGGCGGCAAGAGGTGGGTCAGATGGGAAAATCAATATTAATTCTCCTTAGGTTATTTTTTTCCCTTTTTCTTTCAACGCGCCACTTGTCAGTAATGCATTATAGTCTTTACACATCAGCAATGAGTGCGGCACACACAAGAACGGTTATCTGGACTTTGATTTTTAGGTGATAAATTGTTACGATTTTTTAAAATACGGATAGTAAATGTAATGAAATTGTAGCTCGTCACAATATATTCATTTTTTGTAACACATTTATTTGTCATAAATAAAATTATTTTTAGAACTAAAATTTTTTAAGAAAATAATTAAATTTTTTTTTATTTCGATATTTTATTTGTGACGAAATGATTTTATCATTACTAATTTATTTAATTATGACAAAAATAATTTATCACAAAAAATAAATATTTTATGACGAATTTATATGTTGCAATAAGTTATTATTTTGTCATTAAATTTTTTTCCTCCAAAATAAAGGTAAAAAAATTTTTCTCCTAAAAAAATCATGACGAAATATATTTTTCGTCACAAAATTAATCTATTAGTGACGAAAATTAAAATATAAAATGACGCAAGGTAATTTTGTCACAATAATAAATAGTATGGTGACGTTTTAAAAAATTTGTCGTTATAAATTATAATTAGTGACGAAATAATTTTATCGTCACTAATTTATTAAATTGTGACAAAAATAATTCATTTCACAAAAAAATAAGTATTTCATGATGAATTTATATGTCGCAAATAGTCAATTTTTTTTGTTACATTTTTTTTTCTCTCCAAAAGAAAAGTGTTGAAAATTTTCCCTCCATATTAAAGGTGACGAAATTGTACCTCGTCACAGTACATTTATTTTTTGTGATACATTTATTTGTCATAAATAAAATTATTTTTAGAACTAAATTTTTTTAAAAAAAAAATAATTAGAAATTTCTTTTATCTCGATATCTTATTTGTGACGAACTGATTTTATCGTCACTAATTTATTTAATTATGACAAAAGTAATTCGTCACAAAAAAAATATTTTGTGACGATTTGATACGTTGTAATAAGTTATTATTTTGTCATTAAATTTTTTCCCTCCAAAAAAAAAGGTGAAAAATTTTTCCTCCTAAAGAAACCATGACGAAATATTTTTTTCGTCACAAAATTCATCTATTAGTGACGAAAATTAAAACATAAAATGACGCAAGATAATTTCGTCACAGTCATAAATATTATGGTGACGTTTTAAAAAATTCGTCGTTGTAAGTTATAATTAGTGACGAAATTTTATGCGTCATTAAAAAATTTGTCACAAAAAGTCAAATTTCTTGTAGTGAAACCATAAAAGTAGTCCACGGTAGGGTGAGTAACGGTCGGTTCGATTCAATAATCGAATCGAACTGAAAAAATTGATAATCAAAATATTAGAATTTATATATATCGAATCGAAATTATATGAAAATCGGACTAAAATCAAATCAAAATCTTCGGTCGGTTTGGTTCGGCTAACCGATAAAATCGACAATCCAAAATTATAATTAAAAAAATCATCTAAAAATTATACAAAATTACAAATAATGAAACTAAAATAAAAACATACAAATTGAAAAATGTACATATATAATTTGAGTTTAAGTCTCTTAAATTGATCAAAAAATGCAAAAATATATTTTTTATGTAAAAATTGGATAAAATAACATATAATGTTAAAATTTCGGTCGTTTCGGTTTTTTTTCGATTTTTGCCTTTTAAAACCAAACCAAATTAATCGATTTACATAGAATTTCAAAATCGAAATCGAACCGAAAAACCGAACTGAATTAAAAAAAAAATCGATTAATTTGGTTTGTTTTTTCGATTTTACCATAATGTTGCTTACCTCCAGTCTACGGTAGCAACAAATTAGTAAAATTTATGTATCCTTATCAGGTTTCTTATCTCTATTTTCCCCGACAGCTGACACTTTTTATTGCAAATTTCATTACCAATCACCAAAACCATCAATTAATTCTAACAAGAATTCGGTTACTTTCAGAAAAAAGAATTCTGGTACATATTAATATCCACCTTAAATTATCTAACATATAAATTTTAAAAATTAATATTTCTAATATATAATGAATTGAATAAATTCATGAACTATTTTTAGAGTTGAATTAAATGCAAATCTATTTTATTTAACAACCACTAAATTTGTGATTGATAGCAATGCTACCATCCAATCGCACATCGGCTGGAAATTAGTTGAAATTGGATCTTATAAGGGCCAATGACACTTTCTTCCTGTACGAGGCCTTTTAAAGCCGTGACAGTTCCGGTCCAAAATGGACAATATCGTACAGAGCCCGATACTCCCGATAAAGTCAGAAATGCCTTTATCATTTGGTGCTTTCATTGAGAGCCGAGGCCAGCGCCCAAAGCGGCCTGTCCCGACAAGCGGCCAGTCCCGTAAGCGGCCAGTGCCGTAGCCCTCTCTCGGAAGGGAGAATAGTGATAGCAATGCTATTATGAATCCCATATCGGCTGGGAATGGCTTGAAAGTGGCCCTTATAAGGCCATGAATTATCTCCCCCTGTACGAGTCCTTTTAAATCCGTGAAAATTCTGGTTCAAAGCGGACAATATCGTACAGAACTCGATAATCTCGATAAAGTCAGAAATGTTTTTATCAGTGATGTTCGGTTAGCTTCACATTATAGATAATTGAGCTATTCTTAAACTCATTTAAACCGATTGACGTGTGGCTAACGGCACACGGTAGCTCAAATGTGTTGACTGTTGACATATAGCAGTCACATGAAAAAAAAAAAAAAAAAAAAGGCACAAAAATCGAGCCGAAATAGCAGCCAAGAACATGATAAAAGACAAGATGGCAGAAAAACTGCAAAAAGACAGTAAAATGGCCAATCTTAGGAATAAAATCAATTTTGACATTTACTCAAAAAGGCCATAAATTGCTGATAAGTTTTTAGGGTTTTGAACATAAAGAGCAATGATCCACATATGAAATCAAAATGGATATAACAATAACATGGGCCCAAAATCAATATAGCAATTGAACAACTTGCTGACTGTGGCCTCTTCTGAGAACAAACAGTTAACAGTAATTACAATTATTTTACCCACGAACTCATTATTTTTTATCTTAAAGATATACAAAAAGGTGGACTACAATGGGATTGAAATATAAAGTGGAAAATGGAGAATGAGAGCTCAAATAGAGAGAAATTTTAATTACCACCGGAATGTTATAATTCAATATTTCACATTAATTGGATTGTTAACAACGTCTTAACATTGACAATGTCGTGTTTCATGAAATCAATTAATTTGACATTAATACATAGTTTACGTAGGGTGTGACAAGTACAAATACAAGTTGACATCAATTTGATTTTCCACTAGAATATATACTTCAATTTTATATATATATATATTTTTTATTAGAAGATTCGTCGACGGTTTACTTTAAATACCTATGGTTTTGGAAATTAAACCACTATGATCGCCATTATGACTTTTGTTTTTCCACTAATTGTTCTTGGCTTGCTAAGTTAATCAATGTCAATTTCTGGGGTTAATTACGTATGTTGTAATCGAATTTTAGAGCTTATAATCAAATAATCATAATAAAATAATTTATAACACAAAAATTATCAAACTTTTATTTTATTTCAATTAAGGTAAAAATAATCGAAAAATTAATTTTTCGTTACCGGAGAGCCACGCAAATATGTCACGTTATCAGTAATTTTCTAAAACGCGCCCAATCAGCATGCGATATAATTTTCTACATGAAAAAATTGACACGTCAGCAAGACTTCTTTTTTGACTTTTTGTACAAGTTGGCATGATACGAGTATTTGCTGATATATCAATTCCTCCATATACGCAGGCCACATGGCATCGTAACTAGACACATTATAAAAAATTACTGATAATGTGGCATGTTTACGTGATTATCCGGTAATAAAAAATTAATTTTTCGATCATTTTTATTTTAATTGAAATAAAATAAAAATTTTATGATTTTTGTGTTATAAATTATTTTATTATAACCATTTAGTTATAAATTTCAAAATTCGATAAATATAGACGTAATTAGTCATAATTTTTTATTAAAAAAAAATAAGGAGTACAAGGAAAAAAAAAAAAAGTGCGGGTGCACGTGTGAAGAAAGTGATTGATATCATGGCTCCACCGAAAACGTCTACAAACAAGCTACGAACATTCGTATACACACTAAACCCTAAACTGAAATGACTTCACACATTCATATATAATACTCCACACATCCATCTATTTATGAAAATATTTACTTTGATCGAATTCATAAAAAGGTTCATGATTTAATAAACTAATATTAAATTAATCATGGTTTTGGAAAAAAAATGAACCATTTTTTTTTTTTCCTAGAAAGAAAAGATAGAGAATCTTCCTATATGTATGCATGTTTCCATTGTAACAGTTGACCCCAAAGTCAAGCTCAAAGACAATATTCCCCACATGGATGCCACCGTCCATTTTGTATTTTTGACTAGGTTATCCGTCTCCCATGTAAAATTTAGCATGCCTAAACCTTATGCATGCTCATCGATCCACCTATAGTTTAGCATAAATTCATTAAAAATTAATTGGTTCTGATTCTAGTGCATACCTTTTTTTTTTTTTTTTTGAATCAATTCTAGTGCATACCTAAAACTGCATTAATTGTATTTATTTGTTAAGTGTGAGCATGTAATGATTAATCCATTAATTTCAATTAACATTTATATCGGTTTTGATTTTTAATCAATTTTTTAAAATCGGTTTACTGGTTAATTATTAAAAAACTTTAATATATAAATTTAATAAATTATACAATTTGTAATGTTACTTTTAATATTTAAAAATGCTTCAAAAATAAAAAATACAAAACAAATATAATATAATATCCATTAAAAAAATAGAAAAATAAAATTTTCATAATTAAATATAAGAATTGAATATATTTAATATGAAACTAACAATAGAGTGTTAATTATGATCATGTAATAAATAAATAATTGTAATAAAAAAATAATTTCAATGTTTATTTACTAAAAATATATACTATAATAATATTTTAGAAAGTCATATATCATAATATTTATAAATTACAAAAATATTAAAAAATTTAAGTGTAAAAATTAAAATGTAATACACAAAATCGGTTAACCTTAACCAACAGTTAACCGCCGATTTTTAAAAGTAAAAATCGTAATCCTAAATTTTTAGTTTGGTTAGCCTAAAATTGATTAGATTTAAGATCCATATGTTTTGTTAAACAAAACTTAGATTTTTTTTTGCTTACAACCAGTATTCCTAATATAATTAACGATATATTTGATTTACTGATTTTCTATAATCAGTCCTCCATGATCCCTTCTTGTTCAAATGGTCATCAATTCATAGTAAATCTTGTCTCTATCGGGTCAGTCAAATTTCATAGACCAAACAATACAAAATTTTCACGTAAAATAAACTGGTTGAAAAAAATAAGATAGTGATTAACATATATAAATAGGAATTTATTATTAGTTTGGTAAATAATATTTGCAATTTTCCTCATTAATCATGTTTCTTTTAAAATTTCTTTTTAAGATATTGAAAGAATCGTGTCTTTTTCCAACTTTGCATTTAGATCTCTTTTATCATTAATTGTAAGAATTTTTGTGAGAGATGATTTAGTCATTTTACAAATATTTTTTTAAAACCCTGCCTAACTTCGTTTAATTTTCTTCGTTGATAATTTCATCAGGCATCCTAACCAGTAGTTATATTTTCTTTTCGATATTAGAAAAAAAAATTAATTTTGTATTTTGGTATATTTATGCTAAGCTTACATAAACATGGCATCCTAACCTAATATATTTGATTCAAATGATCGTTTCAATTTTCCGACTAACACTACTACTACTATCCCTTTGATGAATTTTTTTATCTCCTTCTTATCTTAATTATAATTAAGCCAAGATATTTTATTAATAGAAAGAATACAATGACATTTGGCTAAATTCAATCACGTCCCCTGAAATTACAATATTTTGTTATCTCAAATATATATATAAATAAATTCATGCTCAATCCAATAATAAATTGTGAATTATTAATTTATATACAAATCAATTTATTCTTGATAATACTCATTATCTCATAAAATCGCCAATCCGCTCTAGATCTTTGAAAGTAGAAAACATAAGTTTGGAACGCTCAAATACAATGTCCGATCTGCCTAATCAAAGAAAATATCCTGAGCATCTCGACATCTATTGACTAATCCTTTCCTGGTTTTCCGAGTCGCATGGTCTGATTTTGGCCGTTCATTATGAACGAGACTTCCAAAAAACTATGAGAAAGCTACCTCCTACAAATACCTCCAACTAAATAATCAATTTCTCATTCTCATCTTAGCTTACCAGAACTTAGATCACCGAATTAATTTGAGCATAGAAGCATTAAGTCCAGCTTAATTAGGCCGGTCCGTTCCTTGGAATTTGTTCACTTTTCAAATTTCTAGGAGCAAATAGCCCACCGGACTAACCGCTTCCTGCATACGAGTATCTTCTACATTGTTATTTATTAATATATTGGTTTACAAAATTATTCATGCACTTGATTTATACAGAAGAAACAACCTCAAACTCCACTTAGAATTCACAAAATCTGAGAAAATTAAGTATTCAAACCATTATTTGCTATTAGCCAAGTCATTTGGATCACCTTAATTGCAATTAGGAGGACTATGATTTTCTTAATTTCGAAGTTATATCCTAATCTTATTTTGTATAGGCTCTCATATATATAAGGAAATGTTAGTGATCATACAAAGAAAGACAATTTAACAACTAATTAGAACAATTACTCTTTCTTAACCGGAACTCAAAGTCACCAATATCAGCAATCACTAATTTTGTTGTTAATGAAAGAGAATTATATATATATGCACTATTAAATCACTGAACTTTGATAATCTAGGGCAACATTTTTCACATTAATTAGAATCTTCCAAAACTGAATGCTAGCTTCACTTTATAGAAAGAGACCGATGCGCAACAATGATTAATAGGACAAGTACCAATGCTCTTTTTTTATTTGATACTTTGTACTTGATGTACTAAAAAAACAAAATGAAAAATAAAAAACACACAAAAAAAAGGCTTACTGATACAAAATTAAGGAGTAGGAAAAGCAAAGTTGCTGTAAGTACATACTGACAGCATTCTATGTTGGATTAGAATCGAACTCGAGAACTCAAGAGATTGGATTATTTTTGCAATCTTTGAAGAATAGCAGTAGTGATGATATCATCATTAGTGAAGCCTTGAGGAATTCTAACCACAATATCTTGAAGCACCAACTCCTTGATGCATGAAACGCTAGCATGATGAATATGAAACTGAAGATCTCTAAGTACATCCATTAATGCTGCAACTGGGTAATTAACATCTGGTGATTGGACTCTAATCACAGCTTCTGATCCTACAATCTTCACATCCACTTCCATTTCCTTTGCGCTAGGATAACTTGAGGAAGGCCTCATCAATTGATAATTGTTTGGTAAGTTATCAGAGATATCTGATTTCTTGGATACCACTTTTATTTTGGTCTCTAAATCCTCAACTTTAGCCTTGAGTTCCTTGATATAAGTTACAGCATCAGCAAGCAGAGAGGCTTTATCCATCTTTGACACATTAGGGACCACTGATCGGAGCGCGTAGAATCGATGATTAAGTCTCTGTCTTCGCTGTCTCTCGGCTTCAACGTGGTTCAGAGGCAATTCTTTGCCGGTTGCTAGCCTTCTTCCTTTTCTTTTGATCCTTCCAGCAGCAAAATTGCCATCAGAATCAGAAGGTCCAGATTCAGAAGAAGACTGATCTTTCTTTATTTCGGATACATTTGTTTGAGGGATTTGAAGCTGAGACTCATGGTTGATTTGCTGCTTGGAGATCAAACAAGCAATATCAGCACCAAAAAGGGATTCACACAGTTGCAACAAGCTCCAATCTTTATTAGTCATAATTGAAGAACCCAGTTCAACAACTCCACAACAAGTTGGGACACAGACTAGTGTCTGTATCCCTTGCATACGAGCTTCTTTAACTCTATCGCATTCATATAATTGCAGCTCTTGTTCACCGGTTAACCAAATTGAATGGCCGGAACCAAATGCCTGGCCAACAATTTCTTCACCAACACCGAATGATCTAGTTACTGATACAGTATAAAACCAACTATAGTCAGTATCATCAATATCTGCCAATCTATCCATGTCCATTACATCTCTGGAAAGAGTTTGACACTCTTTACTCACAATCTTTCTTTCAAGATTGAACCCGAATTTGACTCGGTTCTGCTTGTTGGATACATTGGTTGCAAAATCTCTACAGCCACAGAAACACCCATCGCCCCATGAGAGAATAGGCCGGCCACCTGTATCCTTGGCCGCCTGCCAGAAAATAGCGTAAAGCCAAAACTCCGGCCGGTTTTGGAGGAGGAACTGAAGACGGTGTTGAAGAGGGGATAGTGAAGATTCTTGACTCATAGTGATAAGTGAAGATGAAGAAGGCCCGGACATCATTTCCAGTTGGGGTTAAAGAATTTTGATGAAAACTATTATCAGAGGACCAAAAATGAGAATTTGAGACGTTTAAGAAGAAAGATTCACTCGACAATTGTAGGTTAGTGTCGTAAATTATGATCGGCATCGATTTTCACGTGGAGAAATCATCATCTTGCGCCATCTAATGTTATGTCGCAAGTTTCAATTCAACCTTGTAAAATTTGTCTTTATTGTAAAATCCAAATTATTACTCCCAATTATTACTCCATCTCCATGCGTTTACTTTTTTGACAAGTTTAATTAATTTGTACTACTATTATTATATTCTTACTGCAGCCTATTATTGGTAATCTTGATGGTTAAAGAAATATTTCATGTTATAGGTAATCGCTTTACACTTGAATCTGTTAAAAAATTCTCGATTCTAAAACTTATGAAATTAATTATATAGTTTTTGAACACTTCCAAAAGACTAAGGATATGATGTGATATTTTATTTTCGGTATATCTGAAAATTATAATTACATATTTAGGTGTCGGTTAGTTATCAAATTTCAAGAATTCAAGTTTAATTTTTATTTATTTTTATGAACATAATCGAAATTAATTACAGATATATATATATATATATATATATATATATATATATATAGTTATTACTATCAATTTCATTATCTTGCTAACCCAAACAAATCCAGAAAGAACAGATAACATTTTCTTTTCCTTACCACTTTTACGAGATATAAATAAACCTTCCTAATTAAAACACAAAAATTTCAACCAAAAAAAGAAAAAAGAAAAAAAAAAATAGGATTAGAAGATAAGTTCATACATTTCTTTTTATAATAAATCACAAGTATACATCTTAAATTGTTAATGACATTGAGGCAGGTAGCATAGTTTTTTTTTTTAGGCACTGAATTTGCTCATGAATTATGCGAAATGGTACAAAACGTGGGAATAAAGACACCTGCTATATCTCCTAAGAGTAAGAGAGAGGTGAGGTGCTTGGAGAAGCTGAATGATAACAACAGAAATTGATATTATGAGCAAAAGGCATATTAGCAAGATTGACAGCTACAAAGATGGCTTCTTTAAATTTTATCAAAAAAAAAAAGATGGCTTCTTTAAAAATATGTTTGACAAAGACCTCACACTCTTTAGCCATTAAAACCGTAATCTTTGAATAACTTCCATGTTAGCTACTGGGTAACACAAGGGCAAGCTAGGACCACCAGCAAAAGAATCCAAATAAATAGGTGGAATTTTACGAACATGACAAAATAATTACATGTTTTTCTGTTTGATACATGGAATAGGTGATTGATTTGGTTCATGAATTTTTTTTTTTTTTTTTTTTTTTCATGAACCTAGTCTCAGTAAGAATTACCATTATTCTTTGCCATCATGATTTTAGTTTTTAATTACTCTTTAATTCAATGTTAAGGTCTTTAACTAATTAAGGGATATTAAATGATTTCTAAAACTGTCACATTACGAGTTTAATCCAATCAAGAACCCATGCAAAAGAAGGAAAAAAAAAACAAAAAGATTTATGTGATGTCATGTTTCACTACAAAAAAAAAACACAAATTAGCGACGGAAATTAGCGACGGATAATTTTTCCGTCGCTAATTTGCGACTAATTTGCGACGGGATTAAGAATTAGTCGTAAAATACTTTTTTTTTCAATTTTATCGACGGAATAGCGACGAAAAAAAAAACAGTCGCTAAATTTTGGCGGCAATTTATGGCGCCTTTTTTTGCGACTAGTTTAGCGACTAAAAAATCCGTAGCTAATTTTTGCGACCAATTTAGCGACTAAAAAATCAGTCGCTAAAATAGCGACGACAATATTTGTCGCTAAATTCGGAGGTAATTTTAGCGATTTTATTTGCGACGAATTTAGCGACTAAATTTGTAGTCGCAAAACATACTTGAATTAGCGACGGAATAGCGACGGATATTTTTGTCGCTATTTTTTAATTTTTTTAAAAAATAAAAATAATTTGTGGGAATAAAAGTGATATTTTAGCGACGGAATAATCCGTCGCTATTTCGTCGGTAAAATTGATTATAATATTAATAAAAATATGCATACATACTTATAATTATTAATTATTTTCAATATTTTTGCTTTATACATGAAATTATATCGAAATTCATTTCCTTTACTAATTCCAATAAGATTAATATTTAATCTTGAAAATATATAATTAAGATAATTATAAACAAAATTTAATAAATTCTTTAGTACTTTTATTGATTAAAATAAATTTTTTAATTATATTTTTTACACTACAAGAAAAACTGAAATTAATTACCAAAATAGACGAGTAAATGATAATAATAAATAAATGCAAGTATATGTAAATAGACAAGTAAATAATAATCTTAAATAAATGTATATACATATACATAATAATTTTAACTAAATGATAAAATTAGAATACATAAATTTTTGATGTTGTAAATAGTAATTCGATAGGCTAAAAATTTATCAGATGTCAATTTTGACTCAAATGTCCCGAATTTTTTTTTTAAATCTATAAAATTAAATATATTTAATTATAGTTAAATAAGTATATATATATATATATATATATATATAGAGCCAAATAACAAAAATATAATAATAAAATAATAAAAATAACTTAAGTCTAAATATGAAGAAGAGTTAAGACAAGAAAGAAAAGGGAAAACGGGAATACATACAGAGAAGGGAAGCGAGAGAGAGAGAGAGGGAGAGAGCGCGCGGCGGAGAGCAGCTCCGGCGACGATCGCGCCCTCTGCTGCAACGGCCAACCCACCTCCTTCGCCCTCCATTATGCCGCTCACCTCCGCCGTTTCTGCTGCATTTCCAGGAGAGAGAAGACGAAGCTTCTTTCCCCCATTCCGGCCAACTCCGGCATCCAATGGCGGCACGAACGGCACCGCTGGACTCCTAGCGAGCGAGCGCTCCTTTCGGTACCCGATAATCTCGCTCAGCCGCTGGAAAATGGGAGATCGAAAAAGGGAAGCCGACGCCTTTCGACGGCGATTCCGACCAAACGGCATAGTGTTTGGACGCGTGACCATCGACGATGGGTTTCGGGTGTCCTGCGCTTCACGTCGGCAGTGGCAGTCGCTCCGGCGAGGCTCCGTCTATTGGTGATATTTATTGTTGGAGTAAGATAATGTTTGTGGTGTTTTGCGCTTTGATTCTTTAATGAATTGCTAATGCTAAATTAATTGACATTTTCTTTCGTCTTGAATAATTTGATGTGCGTATGGGTTTTGTTAGAGGCTGTGGACTTTTGATTACGATTTTGCGTGTGTTAGATGCTGAGCATTCGTTAGATATGGAGATTTTTAGGCTTGCTCTAGTCAATTTTAGGAAGTTCTATTCAAAATTTTTAAGATATATTTACTTGTGGGTGTTTGAATATGAAAATTATATACTAGCTCCTATGATGCATGAAATCCTTTAGATGTTGAAGTTTTACCTGAAAAATAGTGGGTAAGATTTTGTAAAATCTTAAATATTCTGGAATTACATATCAGTAAGAAGATGAAGGACACGAGTTCTAAAACTTGGTCCGTTGTCTATTTCTGGATTGAGCTGTACAGTAAGTGTGATAGCTACCCACAAAGTATAGAGCCTTACTGTTATATTTTCTAGAAGACCCCGTTCGAAAACATTGTCATAACTTGAGATAAAATCAAAACAGGGGTTTCTGTAGAAATTGATACATGCTTATTACCAACTTAGAAACTTGACCTATAAGTAGAACATCCCTTTATTATAAATTTGCATTCGAAATACAAACTGTCATACTTAATGAGGAACTGATTTTGTACAAGTATGCACCATTTTATAGGGATTAAAGAATGTTGGTACTTTCCAGAATCTATTTCCAAATTTCTAAGAAATATCTTTTTGAGTTTAAATCAAAGTGGGGTATGATTATTGTGGATTTATATAAGAAAGGAATGAGAATGAGTATATGAACTTTTGAAGTGGGCCAAATACTAACAGTGGCATATATTGTAATGGTTGGTAGAGTTGAATTTGGTAAAGTACATGAAATAATTGTCATGCTTTTGTGGAGTTGAGCATGTGCTGTGGTGGTTTATGTTTATGGTAATCATGCAGCTGGTTTTTATTTCTTCCTTTTTCTTGTCTATTTATTTGTTCTTTGTGATTATAATTTAAGCATTTTATTGTTTATGCTAAGTGGATGCACGCTTGACTTGAAGCCATCATAATTTACTCTTTCTTTCTTGTGTTTGTTTTGATACATTACTCCTGAAAACTCTACCAGACTTTATCTAAAATCATGATTCTAGATAAGCCAGGTTTGAGTATTGTTTAATGTTTGTCCTATAAATTATATACTTACTAAACAATTGTTATACGTGAAGAATGGATTCGAATTAACTTGTCACTAATTTAATAGACTTAATTGGGTGAATATGCATATTATGTTTGGGTAAGATGTATCATGTATGTGTATAATCTAAAATTTATCCCTGAAATTGACAGTTTAGTAGAATTATGATACAATTATAGTGAAATTTAGGTTTATTTGTTTACTAATGTTAGATACAAATAAGGTAATCAGTGTTGAAGATGCTGAATAATTTTTTTTTTAAACACATAAAATGCTAGTTTAATTTTATAGTTTAATTTTTCACTTCGCTTTCTATGAATTAATTGCTTTGATTTTATTTTATTTGCTATTTATTGTTAACTTTAATTTTATTTTTTCTCATAATTTATAAATTAGGTGGTTCGTGAAGTAATTAAAGATTCAAAATGGCGGCGTTTCATGAATGTTTCAAGATTTTATAATATGTTTTTTTGTTGTAATTTTTAAATATTTTATGATTGTGGACATGAGTTTGTATTATTTAATATGATTTTAATTATATGTAAATTAATTTTTAATTTTATTTTATTAAAGAAATTTGGGTATTTTGAGTCTATGATATTATATTTTTTAAATTAATAGTATTGTTAATAATATTGTATAATTATTATTTGCATAAATTAAATTTTGGATCTAATAATAATAATAATAATAATAATAATAATAAATTAAATTCAAACTAATAATAAAAAATTAAATTCAAAATAATAATAAAAATTTTAATATTTTAGCGACGGAATAGCGATGGATTTTTCGTCGCTAATATTTTATTTAATATTTATGGCGACTATTTAAGGAGTTATTTAGCGACTACATTTTTACTTTTAGCGACGGAATTTGCCGTCGCTATTTTTAGCGACTGTTATCAGTTTAGTCGCAAATTTTTTGCGACGGAGTTAATAGCGACGGATTAGTCGTGGCGTCGCGGGCGTCGCTAAAGGTAATTAGCGACGGAAAAAGCTATTTTAGCGACGGAAAATTCCGTCGCTAATTTACTTTTTTTTTGTAGTGTTTGTTAATTTCGTTTTCATGTTGGAAAAAAATTAAACTTAGAAAAACAAGATAAATCAAAGTTTTAATTTTTATTGTTTTTGGAACTTCTTTTTCTTTTCATGTATATTAATTGAGATAAAACTTTAATCTACCAAAAATAATATTAAAAAAAAACCACACACGGGGCCTATAAAATTGATGTGATTTGTTTTAATATTATAAAGTCAAGACATTGAAAATTGCAACTTCTTAAAATTGATAATGAGGTTAATTATCGAACCTGCAATATGTTCTATATAGGGGGGTTTTTTTTTGGTGTGAAAATTGAAAAAATTTAGAAAATTGGTGCTACAGTAAAAGAATTTAGCAAAATAGGGTGTCAGAAAACGGCAACGTAGGTTGCCGTTTTCTGACACTGCCGTTTTCTTTTATTGTAATACCAATTTTCTAAATTTTTATAATTTTCACACCAAAAGAAAAAAAAATCCCTATTTATATTGGAAAATTGAATCAATGATAAAAATATTATTTAAAAAAATTGATTTTCTCTGTTTCGTGAAGTTCTAATACTCTCTCCATTTCAGAATATTCGATGTTTTTGAAAAAATTTTATATTTTATTTTATATGTCGTTTTTAAACTTTCAATATAATATTAATTTTTTTTTAATTTTCAATACAATATTAATTATATATTCCATTTTTAATGTTATTCAATTAATTAGATTTAAGTCGCAATTTTGAGAGTAATAAAAATAAGGGTAATTTAGGCATTGTTAATCATAAATTTAAATCTAATTTCTTAATTTTAATGAAAATAATAAAAATAAGACATAAAATAGCATGAAATGAGTAACAGTTTATAATTTTAATATAAAAGATTAATGCAGCGACTAAAAGTAACTACATTTTCTAAAAATCGAAATTTAGTCCATAATGTATGGCTTGATTTAATTTCATCTGCTCACACTAGAGCACATTGTGCATGCCCTCAAAGCATCAAGAGTGTGATTATTATTAGTGAGACATTCATCATCTCCACGTTTTCACAATTAATACCAATTTTGACCGTTAAATATGTCAAATAGTCCAATTGTCTATCAGCTTAGTCTCCTACTAAATTAAGGACCTAGAAAAGAAATTCAATTTACCACAATAATCTATTAATAAAGTGAAAATTAAATTTGAATTATTCGAATTTTACTGATCTAATTAGTATGAATTCAAGTCGTTCTTAAATATTTAAAGTGATTAATATCATAAATTATATATGTTCACCCATTTGTCGCTTTCAATAATCAAATGATAAAATTTTTATTCCTAATATGACTTGTAAAGAAATTATCCAAAATGAACTTAGAATATTTGTGATGTAAATATTTGTTATGATTTATTTTGGTTTCTAATGTCGGTTATTAAAATATATAAAAAAAATCGAAATTTAGTACTACAGTAAACTTATTTAAAAATTTTGGGGGGGCTATAAACCGGCTGTGGAATCGCATGAAATTGACAGATTTTCCAGTAAATTGCTCACTTTTTTACTATTATTAATATTAACATATATTCAGCCATTTTTTTAGAAAATAAAAAATCCTTAATTAGTCCTTCTATTTTTACAATTATTTTTCAATTGCACTATAAATAACTCAAAGTACTGCAAAATCAAATATTGAATTCTTAAAACTTTCTCTAAAAATTTTACTAACTTAAATTTTAGAGTGTTTACATCTGGTTTAATTAGACTTGTCTTATTGCAGCTAACAGAACTTTACTGATTCAATCGGCCTGCTCACACTTATCATCCGGGCTTACTCAGCTTTTAATCTTTTCAAAACTTATCACTAACAATGTTACAAAAATTAATAATTAATCAATAACAGCGTTTATCACTATAAATAAATATAGAAGAAACAAAGTTTTTGATCATCTTCCTGAAATTTGCATGCGAGTGTGTAAACCACAAATATTCAATTTTCCGTACTAGAACAAGAAATTGAAAGCTTCTATATTATTGGACAGGATCAAAAACAAAATATATGTTCTCCTATTATTAAAAAAAATGTTCTATTTATAATTGATTGAAAAATGAGTAGGGCAATAGCTAATGACTGCACTATAACTTGTTTGGACTAAATTTATTTGAGAATTTTCCAAACCAAATTTAATTTACACATTAATGTTTAATATGTTTGGTCCATGAGTGGGATCGTAGACTAGGTTTAGGTAAGTAATTTCTATTAAAGCGAAATGATGGGGAAAAAAATGGGAATTAAGGAGGAGACTGTAAAGGAGAAGTCTAAATACTAACTATCTCTTGATTAGTAGATTAGTTACAGGATTACTATCTTTAACAACTTCCCATTATCTCTCTGTTTTGTTGTAACTAGCTCCTATTTTATCTCCTTCACTTTATCAATTTTATATAATTGATACTTGATAACACAGTAAATATCATTTGATCTAATACCCATTAAACTGGCCCACTTAACTGGCAAGACTCAAGACCTAACAACCAAAAGTAGCAGACACGAGTTTCTAGACAGCGCACACGCCCGATCGGCTGATATGACCGCCAGTCCCATCAGCCGCCTGACACAAGACAGCGCCCATGCCTACCACCTGCTTCCTTTCATGTCGCCGAATACCTACTCTGACAGCCAGTAATCACTCCTCAGGCACTCAAGTGTCCCTCAATCATCTCATATAAATAGCCCAGCCAACGATGACACCAGGTATTGAATCCTAAACATTCTATCTCTAAAAGCACTTTCTCTCTCTCTAAGCTACTAACTTAAGTTTCGGAGTGCTTACGCCTGGTTCGACCGGGCACCTCTTATTGCAGAATTTTTTCATCCGATCGGCTCGCCTTTCTCTTCTTCAGATAAAGACTTTTTAGACTTTATCAATACTAATTAGTAGCTTTTTTAGTATGTGTGAGATGTTAAAAGTTATCAAGTTCACTAAAACGAAAAGAGTATTAGATAACATTCAATTGAAAATCCATTTTTTAATTGAACATAGCTATTAATTTATAGTTATTTGCTATTTTTTATTTTTTCATAAAATTCTTACTCAAAGAACAACAATAAAAAATAAATAAATAAAGAAGTGAGGAATTAAGAATTAGATGAAATGGTATGAAAATGATTATAAATTAAAAATTATGTACTGACTTAAAATAAATGAAATAAAATGACTGAAATTATAATAAAAGATAACGTCAAACTTCATTAAATAAATATTACGTGCAATTTAATTTAAATTTTTTTTCAGCCTTCAGTTTTCAATACACCAACAGTACTAAATGCGGCACATGATAGCTGTGGGCGGCTTCTCGATTGCAATTGTGACACAGAATTCTCATACTCGTGCACATAAAAAAATCTACATTTATACACGTTTTTCTTTTAGCACTTTTCAGTTGTTGATAAGAGCGACTATGCAGTCTCTTTTCACCTGCAAAAAATTAATTTTTGAGACCGCAAAAAATCAATTTTCTTTTATATTTTAACGATTTTTAGAAAAATAAAATTAAAAAGTGACTTTTGTTTTTTCCATTTTGGGAAGACTGTAAAATTAAAAGGGAATTGACCTTTATTTTCGAGGGGACTGCTCCCTGGGTAAAAAAAAGGGGTTTCTCACTAGGAATAATCATGAGGCGGAGATTTCCTATTCCCGACCGGGACCCGACCCGAACGGGGCGGGGAATCCCCTAATTTTTCCCCCACAGGGGCGGGGGCGGGGAGAAAAAAATCCCCGCCCTTGAATTCGGGGAGGGGACGGGGAAAGGGGTCCCGCCCCGAAAAAAAAATTAATATATATATATATATATATATATATTTAATTTTTTTAGGTTGATATTTGTCGGTGTGTAAATTGTTCAAGTAATATTATTAATATTTGAATTGTATGGAATATTTGTAAATATTTGTATTTTAATTGTATGAAATGTTTATAAATATTTGTATTTAAATTGTATGAAATATTTTTAATTTTAAGTCATCAATTATTAAATTTTGCAAGATAAATACTGTAAAATATTTTTTATTCAGGTCAGGAATCTCTATCGTGGTCGAAGATTTCCATTAAAATTGAGTAGTTTTATTGGGGACTGGGTTCCCCGCGGGGGCGGGGACGGGGGGCATTTTTCCCCCGCATCCCTAGCGGGGACGGGGATAGGGAATCCCCACCCCTGCGCGGGGCAGTAGGTGGGGAGGCACTCCCCGCCCCCGCCCCGCCCCGCCCCGCCCCGCCCCATGATCATCCCTATTTCTCACTTAGAAAAGAGGCAGATGAGAGCAAGAGAGAAAATATTTTCAAAAAATCTAGAATTTAATTTTTCTTCTCTCTTAAAAGGATTTCATTCTTGGTTTGCCTTTAGCAAGGAAAATTAATTTCCTTGCCTCGATTACTAAATCAAAATCATTTTTTAGTCTTTTTTTGGGTTAAAAATTAGATTTTCTTAAATATTTTTGGTGTTTTGCCACCGTAAATTCGACAAGTGAGACGGATCAAGACATCATTTCTTCACTCTATAAACTCTGAGGATAAACATTTTTTGATCCATTCTCATTTCATTTTATTTATTATTATTATTGTTAATATTCCACCACCATTGTTAATATCATCTTTTGCCTCTATTATTATTATTATTATTATTGTATTTTACTTTTGTCTTTTTCTCTTTTTCATTATTGTTATTTTATTTTTATTATTATTATTATTATTATTATTATTATTATTATTATCATCATCTTGTTGCCACTATTATTATTATTATTATTATTATTATTATGATTGTGTTTTACTGTTGTCTTTTTCTCTTTATCATTATTGTTATTATTATTATTATTATTATTGTTGTTGTTGTTGTTGTTGTTGTTGTCGTCATTATTTTGTCATTGTTCTGATTATTATTTTTGTATAACTTATTTTTAATTTCTTTTGCATGTGAATTATTTGTATATTGAATTAATATGTCTTATATTTATCTTATCTTATATTTATTTGTTTGATTTTAAAATTGTTACTAACATTTTTAATGTCATTTTTTGTTTGGAATTTAAATGTGATTTGCCTTGTGTGAACATTTTCGTGACCGCACGGAGGGGTCACGACGCGTAGAAGACCACATCGTTTGAGTGAAACCTTTCCTATCCCTTTTTTGTGTTTGTGTTTGTTTGTAAATAAAATATTTTATTTTATATGCATGTAAAATAAAAAATTACAAAAATATTTTTACAACTAAAAAGATTTCTGAAATTACAAATTGTAAACTAGAAAAATAAATTAAAAAAACAAAAAAAGAAAAAGAAACTAACTTGTAGATCCAACGGAGAAGGAGGGGCAGCACGCACAGAACGAGCTAGGTGAGCGAATCTGAGCGGGGGCAAGGGGCGGTGCGCGATCTGAGTGGGGGGAAGGGGCGGCGCGCGCGGAGGAGGGGGGGGGGGCGCAAGCATTAGGGCGGCGCGCGATCTGAGTGGGGGGAAGGGCGGCGCGCGCAGAGGAGGAGGGGGGCGAGAGCGGAGGGGTTGGCTTGCGAGGAGAGATGAGGGCGGTTGGGGAGAGGGGGCGAGGGAGAGGCAGCTGGGGAGAGGAGTCGACAGCAGCTAGCGGGAAAGAGGGAGGAGGGGGAGGGGAGGGAGGCTGGCCGGATCAGATCGGAGCCGGAGGGGAGAGGCGGGGCAAGATCGTCGGGGAGGGAGTGCGGCCGGAGGAGGGCGGCGGGTGGGGAGGGCAGAAACCAAGGGAAATCGGGGAGAGAGAGGGGAGAGAGGAGAGCGGGGTGGGTTTTAATAAATTTAAAAATTTTAGCGACGGAATTTAATTTCTGTCGCTAATAAAAGAAATTATTTTTTTTATAATTTTAGTGACGGTAATTAAATACCGTCGCTAATTTTAGCGACGGAATTTAATTTTCGTCGCTAATAAAAAAAATTAATTTTTTATTATAATTTTAGCGATGGAAATTAAATTCCGTCGAAAATTAAATACCATCGCTAATTTTAGCGACGGAATTTAATTTCCATCGCTAATTTTAGCGACGGAATTTAATTTCCGTCTCTAATAAAAGAAATTAATTTTTTTTATAATTTTAGCGATGGAAATTTTAGCGACGGTATTTAAATTCCGTCGTAATTTCGGTCGTTAAAACTGGAGAAAAATTATTCCCGCCATTTTTAGCGACGAAATTTTTTTACCGTCGCTAGAATGTCCTTTCCGTCGCTAAATTTTCGTCGCGAAATCTGCTATTTCTTGTAGTGTACTACAATATAAAGAATTAAAAAAACTCTACACATTGAATAATGGTTTACTTACTGTTGTTGAAAGGGTTAAAAGACATCTCTCTAACTCAGACTTGTGTCATTGTTGCAATAATGAGGCCAAAAGTCATTTTTATCTCTTAAGAGATTGTGCTCATGCATTTCAGGTTTACATTTCTTTTCTTTTTTTGGCTGATTTGGATGATTTTTTTCAAAACAAATACTATCCAGAATTGGCTTATTCTCAATCTTAGCTGTTATAATTTAAAAATGTATCATGTTAGTTGACCAACTTTACTTGGTATTACTGTTTGGTTATTATGGAAGAGAAGAAATGATTTTGTTTTTAATGAAAAGCTAAAACCTTTACAATTAATTTGTGAGGAGGCTTTTGTTAATCTTTCTAGTAACGCGGGGTCTATTTCTCTAGATCATGTTGTAGCTTGGAATTTTTCACCTTTGGGTGTTGTTAGATGCTTATTTTTTCAAGGATAAAAATCTCTCTGTTTGTTAGAGATTCCTTGGGACGTTGGTGTAATGGCTTTGTGGCAAATGATAGAGCATGCTCTATTATGAAAGCGGAGATGTGAGGTATCATTTAAAGTATTATTCTTGCTCATAAATTAAGGTATAAACATGTTTTGACAGAGTGTGATAACTAAGTTGTGGTGGATATGATTGTTGGAAGATATCATCATAATGTTGATTATTTTAATGTTTTACGCAATACTGAAAATAAGATTAAGGGTTTTTATTCTTTTGTCATCTCTCTTGTTTATCGCGAGTCGAATTTTTCAATTGATTTCTTATCCAAATTGGCTTATCAATTTTTTCCTAAACTTCATGTTTTAGAGGCTCTCCTACTAGCATTATTACGTGGCTGAATCATGATATTGTTGGCAAATTTTATATGCGCTAATTTTGTTTTGTTGTAAGCTTTGTTCATTTTTTTTACCAAAAAAAATATACATACTTTCAAAGTCAAAATAATATAAAAATATATATTTTTATTTTCATACAGTTTAAAAAAAATCACATAGAAAGAACAAAAACTAATAACATTATCTGTGCAAGTTGGCTGACAAGTGGCAACTGCCAACTTTCACAAGTTAGGCCTTTTATTTTATTTTTTTATTTTTTTGAAATTGACTTCTTATTTTAGTACCTTTCTTTTGCTAAAAAAATAATAAAAATAGAAAGGAAAAAAAAAAAAAAAAAAAACCTTTCACTATGTATGGTGTTGCACTAGTATCAAAAGTTTGATTCTTGTTCTATGCACTCTTCAGGGAAGATTTAAGAGTAAGTTTCATCAATTATTAATTTTTTATTGTGTGGATCTGTCTTTTAGTGTGTTCTTTGATTTTAATATTTCTGCTCATGAATTATATAGTTTTGATTCTGACTTTGGGGTCATGATGACTTTGCCATTGGCTATACAAATATATTGTTTAAATAATTTGTGAAATCCATTTTACATTTCAAAATTAAAATCACACGCTTCTTCTCCAAGTTCTTTTTTTTTTTTTTTTTTCCTTCGCCCAGTGAAATGAAACTAATAGAGAAACAAGAATTACTCCATTATATATACTATTACGCCATTACTGAGATAATCTCTCTGCTACCAATTCAATAAGAAATTAAAATATTCATGAATCTTTCCATTTTTCTTCTGGAAAAGACTGCCAGTCCCATACTCATAATAAATTCAAAATTCAAGAAACACAACTACCATAATTACTTAATATGGACCCACGTTCCTCTACTCGGAACACCTTCATGAACCACAAACAACTGATAATATCCAGGTGGTGCTAGTCCCGCCGTCGCCGGAGCATTAACCCCGACAACGTACTTCCCCTTAGCCACCTGTTTTGGACCATTGTTCTCCAAACCCAAGACCAACAACCTCTGATTCATTGCAAAAGAATGTGTAGTGAATGATGGTGCCACCATTGTCACATAAACTTTACCTGGTTCATTTCCTTCACCATTCAATTGAAATCCAATAGAAAAGCCTTGCTTGTATCCAAGATTCGTCCCTGGTTTTATCCCGGTTATCCATGGCCTTGAAATATTCGAGCTGAGATATGGCGGATAAAATGCCTCCAGGCTTAGCTCAGTTGGATAAAGCGCAGTGAAGTTATAGTTTCTGTTAGGATTGCTGCCTCCGACTAGTACACGGCCGTCTGATAACAAATGAGCCGACGAATGGTAAAGACGAGGAATTTCTGAAGGAGTCATTATCGAAAAACTGCGCGAATTAGGCCTGTAGAGGACAGGATTTCGCACTGGTTCCCTTGCAGAATTCCAGCCAGCAGTTCCTTTGGCAGCACCATTTATAATAAGCACATCTCCTGTAGGCAACATTATCATGTCGCCCATCACTCTTTCAAGAGGCATTTCCTCCATTTCCCAGGTTGAATTCGCAGCGGTTATCACTATCCGACCACAGGATTTTGATGCTGGAACATAAACTCCTGCATCTGCCTTTCGCTTCGAATCAGGCAATGTACCTCCGCAGATTAGAACTTCTGCTTCAGGATTGTTGGTTTGCAATAAAATCGGAAGCAGAACTGAGGAACCAGTGCTCGGATAGTTACGGGATACGCCACCAGGCATGACAGGATAGTTTTTAACCACCCTGTTGTTGACATAGTCAAGAAGAATTGCTCGATCGTTGGCAAAAATGAAGAGATTGCCAGCAGGAGAAAGGTGTAGAAAAGGGTATAAATTGTTCGGAATGAGTGGATTGTATCGAGTTTGTTTCAGGAATGGAAGCTGGTAGAGTGTTTGATCAGAAATAGATGTTTTAGGAATGAATTCATAATTGAATTGATCTCTACCACCAACAATTATGAATTTCCCATCAGGTAAAACCTGATTGGAAGCATACCATCTAGGCGAAATTAGACCATTCGGTTCCTCATCCCAATCGCAATCCTGACAGGGTTTAAAAGTCCTGACGACTCTTTCTCCAAGTCTATATCCACCACTCTGGACTAGAACTCCATCCTGAGACAATGCCCCTGAAGAGCACCAGGTATCGGTGAGGATCCTGAGAGGTCGAATGTTTCTATTGACAGGATCAAACTCCACTGAATGAGCAAAGCAATCATCAGTGATTTGTGTTTCAGCAATGCATTTCCCCTCTGGAAAGGAAAGATTGGAAGGACCAAAATCTGTCCTGTCAAAAGTTATTATCTTGTCGTTGGGTAACAGTTGAATGTGCATTGCTGAAATTCCAATGCTTTTCTTCAAAACCTTCCATTTTCCTGGGTACAATTGGCCTCTAATTCCTGAAAGTGAGACTGAAGTGATTGCTAATAGTAGCAACCATAAGGTTTCTGTTTTCATGGCTAATCTGGATAGGCTAAATGTGCTGTGAATCAATTGCCTAATATGTTTATATTATTATAGTATTACGTGTTCTTGAAAAATCAAAACCAACCCAAGAGATGGCATTAAAAGCTTCTACTTTAGCTGCTGACCTGTTGACTATTAATTATCTAATTAAGTAAATCATTAAGGTTTCTGGTCCACTATTGGATCTAAGTTCTAATAAAAAGACATGACCTGATTGGCTGTAATTGCGTTGTTGAGTCAGATTCTCAGACTATGCTGTTTCGCTTTAATTGCATGAACTGCCATCTTAGTTTGCTGACGTCAAGATTGCATTTAATATAAATTTATATAGACCAGGCCGAGCTCATAACAAAATATACAAGCCTAAGCCCATGTTGGATTTATACAGGCCGAAAAGATGAGGCCTCAAACTCATGTTTTTTTGACGTAATTGACCAAAAAAAAAATTATATTAATTTATTAGATTTTTAAATTGAAAATAGCTTGTTTATAGTTTTCAATTGCTAAAATTAATATATTAATGTGATAAATCATACTTATTTTCCCCCATAAAATTAAAACTTTCAATTGCTGTTTTCATTCAATAGGATTAATTATTAGGAGCTCTCTAAGAGATAATAAGTACACTCGCACACCAATAGCAGTGCAAAGGTAGCAAAAAACTATGGAAAACATTTGTTTACACATGATGTATGAATAAATTTATCAACTAAACCAATAGAAGAATGCTACATAAAATAAAAGATTTAAAAGAATTTGCAAAAGAAATGTATGAATAATTATTAATTTTATGTGTAATATCTTATCGATTTGATACATAAAAAATTCGTGTATTGGAATTTAGAAAAAAAAAAAATCATTTAACTATAGTACTAATAAAATTCGGTCTTACATTCAGTAGAATCCATGTGGCAAAAAGAAAAAAAATTGTTGCATATAACACCAAATATTGAATTTGATATGCGACTTTTCTCAACTCGATCCGTTGCCGTTTACCATTGTTATTTTGTCGTTCAACCAGCTTTATTGTCTTTGCCTGGGTTCTATTGATAAAAAATAACACATACTTTCTGACTAGAAATATAAAAGGGTTATATAAACCCAATTTCCTCTAATTTTATGTCCTTTTGCCTTTTATAAGAGAAAAGATTAAATGCAATAATCCAATTTCCTACCAAAATCATCAATCTCCCTTCTATAATAGCTCTAGTTATCTGGTCCAACCGCAATAGAAATGACGTGTGTCCCATTCTCCATACCAAAATAGAAATGTGTATGCATTAATTTTTGAGGTATTGATTTGTATTTGAGCAATAAATTGACAAGCATATCCTCACCTCTCATTTTGAGCATAAGCATGTGAAACAGTTACATCTTTTAACAATCTTGAATTTATATATATATATATATATATATAACCATTCGGTATTCGGTATCTGAATATTACTGGTCTGACTAATCAAAATCCGTGGTGAGACATTTGTGGACAATGACAAAAGCTGATGCCTTGACTTCTTAAAGTTAGGTGAATAATTCAAGTAAAGTTCGGAGCAAAAGTTTGATTTTACATATCTATCTCTTTCCTGGATCGGCCCCTCTCCCCTTCAATTTTTTTCTTTTGTTTCATTCTTTGTCTAGGAGGGTTTCAGGAAATAGGTAGGGGTATGGCTTTTTCAAGATAAAAGATGGTGAACTGGCCAACATAACAAGCATTAGAATCAAATTATCACAATAAGGTCAATATTTGGTTCAACCATCAAAATCAACTACAGCAATTTCATAGTAGCCATTTTGTAATTCAGTAAAAGTGCATGTAAAAAGATTAATTTACGTATAGAAAATTGCATCAAGAAACAGCAATAAAATAACATTATTTTTTACCAAAAGGTGAAGTAAAAGAAGAATGAATGGGGTTAGTCCTTCCAGCACTTAAGCTGACATTTACATGTACTAGAAAATCCTAATAATTAAAAAGGTCCTGTGAAACAAATACAATCACCAAATAATAATTAATAACATAAAACTCTGGCAAATAATAATAATAATAATAATAATAATGACAGAAACATTATAAATCAGAATCAATGGCGTCAATGCTGATGTTGACCGAACTGTATAACAGTAAAATATATATAGTGAGAGAAAGAGAGACATTAAAGGCATTTCAGCTCAGACTCAGAAATTGATGACAGACTCAGACTCAGGCTGGGGCTCAGGCACATCACTCCATAACACGAAATTAAAAGAAGACCCATCACACCTTTTAATTTGTCCTCTTCATGAAGCTTTCCTTCAATCAAATACCTGTTCTCTTTTCTTTTCTCTATAATTGTTTCTTTCTTTCGTGGAACTTCACATTCTACACCAATTCACTTCCTAAATAAACCTTTTTTCTAATATTGTATAACCTTTTCCATAAGCAAACAAAAGTTCCAGAATCAAGTTTAAATTATTGAACTTTCCCCTCACATGATAATGGAATACAGATTTTTTATGTTCAAATTAAACAACATATATAAGATATCATTTCAAATAATGGGTTGGAACTCTTTTTTTATTTTTACTTCAATTAAAACATAGACTTGCATAAAAATCAATCTTGCAGTCTAACTAGAACATGAGCAAGTATAAGCAAGATCACACATGAAACCCACTAACAATAATATATTATAATAAAATCTGTTAGTTTAGATAACTCCAAAAACCTGATCTCAGTGTTGAGCACATGATAATTGAACTCTTCAACCATGAAACACATAAATGAGTTGGCAAAAGAGAAAAGATCCAAGCTTTAACACAATGGGACCAAGATGATAAAAGGGTAAAAAGCAGCAACAAAATAAATCATAAAAAGCTAAGAGATTTAATATGCAACTCCATCAATCAACCCACTCTTTGATCTGCTACACACATACTACTTTTTACTCTAAAATCTTTGTTAAAAATGATTTATTTTAAGTCAAATTAGGAGACATTTTCTTGAACCATGGAAACCCTAGAAAGAGTGGTAGTAGGGGTTGAAAAAAAAAAGGCCAATTAGAGGGTAGATCAGGAAGAACAGAAACAGACAGAGAAGATTCTTGAAGCCATCATGAATAAAACCAGTCCAATGATGAACCTGAAAGAGTTAGATAGACTGACAGAGAAAAATAAACCCTGTTCCATGAAATTTAGGGATAAAAATAAAAGTGTAATGATGATCCTATTATCCCCTCTTTCGGTCAGAAAAAAAAAGAGGGAAAATATAAAAAAGAAGTCAAAATCTTTCATCATTACACCAATCTGCTATTGCATGCCCAACGACCTTAATTTTCCCAGTGACTAAAAATAAAACCCATGTGCAAAAAAAAATCCTAAAATCAATTGAATCATTCAAGACTAACCTAAACCTTAAAAAGATCTCACCTTTTTTATAGATCAAGATCGATTAAGGAAGCAACAATTGAGGGGAATGAAGCCTGGTCCGACGTCACTAACACAAGATCAATCATCTCTCAAATCACAAAAAAAAAAAAAATGAAAATTGAAAAATATAAGATCGCCATAGATCTAATTAGTGGCCTCGAGCCAGACAACATTCCCCTCAAAAGATATAAAGCTTCTCAAGAACCTAAACAAAGATCAAGAACAACCTAAGAAAGCAATGAATTTTGGAAGAGAAACAAGAACTAGAGAGTTTATAAGGATGAGAAAAGAGGAAGAAAAAGAATGAGATAAAAAGAGTAGAGAAGAGAGTGAAAAGGACAAAGAAAGCAATAAAAGAATCAGAACTCTTCTTGACCCTACTTTTGCCCACTTGGGTTCCAGAAATATTAGATCATATACTAATTCACATCTCATCTTTTCTCTACCATGCAATTCATATTTATAGAGAAAATCCTCCCCCTTACTTCTTTACACGTTGATATCAAATTAATACCTTGATTTATCATCATGACATAATCACACCATCATCATATTTAATCGCGTTTATTGATTAACAATTTATATATAAATAACTTATAATAATAATCTCGCGTTCGTTTAATGAATGAGTAGTGATAAGAATAATCTTTTATAAATTAACCATAAATAAAAAAAAAATATTACGATCATTAATCTAGGTTGTTTTTGACATTATTCGAGTTAATGGTTAAATAAAATTGCAGCTTTCTAGATTTACGCTTTAATATATAAATTCGAGCAATGATCGGATATAATTATAAGAAATTGTAGTAAGTAATTAAATTTGAGATTCATTTGGATTACTTACTTTGTGAGGAATTACCATTTGGTGGCAGTAATTACTTTATGAGTTGTAGAAAAAATTAAATATGAGATCTCCCTCACTTTTAATCAAGTGCTGGACTCCAAATTAACTCTTAATGATTTAACAATTCTTGTTTTACATGTTGAGTATATATGTCTTAAACATAACTTATCATTAATTTCATTAACATAAGTATTTGTTTTCGTCAATTTTATAATTGTCGATAACATTTATTGATTATCCATAAATAAATAAAAAAGTCACGATCGTTAATTTAAGTCATTTTCAACATTATTTGAGTTAATAGTTGAATAAAATTGCGTCTTTCTAAATTTGCGTGTTGATATTTAATTTTATAATTATAAGAAATTGTCGTAAGTAACTCAATTTAAGATTTATTTGGATTACTTACTTTAAGAGAAATTCTTATTTGGTGGCAGTAATTACTTTATGAGTTGGAAATGGCATATCTAATTACAACTATAAATATCTCTAGAAAAAATTAAATATGAAATGTCCCTTACTTTTAATCAAGTGCTGGCTTACAAGCTAACTCTTAATGATTTAATTATTCTTATTTTACATTTTGAGTCGATTTGTCTAAAGCATAACTTGTTATTAATTTCATCAACATACAAGTTTTGTTTTCGTCAATTTTTATGTTTATTGATAACGTTTATCAATTAACCATATATAAATAATCATTAATCTAAGTCATTTTCGACATTATTTCAGTTAATGGTTGAATAAAACTGCGTCTTTCTAGATTTGCCATTTGATATTTAAGTTCGAGTAATGATCGGATATAATTATAAGAAATTGTAGTAAGTGATTCAATTTGAGATTTATTTGGATTACTTACCCTATATATGAGGAATTCTTATTTGGTGGCAGTAATTATTTTATGAGTTACAATAAGCATATATAAATATTTAATTACACTGTAAACATACATAGAAAAGATCACACTTTTAATCAAATGCTAATTATTAAGTTAATTTTTGGCTGCAGTGAATATTGTTTTACATGTTGAATATATTTGTCTTAAGCATAACTAACCGTTAATTTCATCAACCTATATAGTTTGCTTTCCTCAATTTTAGATTGTTTTATATCAATTAATGATTTATTATTATAAACGTATTGATCATAATGAAAATGACAAGAGTGGTGGGATTAGTTGAGCTAATTCACCGGCCTACAATTGAAAATTATTTCTCTTGATTTTTTTTTTTTAAAAAAAATGGAAATGAAAAGGTGAGTAATGACTAAAAATGCGATGTGGTATGCTTCTATTTAGATATTTAAATTAATAAAATACGATTCTAAATTACTAGTGGTACCATATAATATTCAATATTTGCAAGAAATACCCAAATTTGCAATGGTATAGATTTTGGTAAACTAAAGCAAAATAACATGGAAAGGGAAAGGGAAAGCCTCGAGGAATTCACCACTTTCTTATAACTCAAAAGTTTGTTTATTTATTTATCTGAGAGCAAAGACAGACACAGAGATAGAGAGAGTCACAGGTCAGACACACACAAAAGCTCACTGGTCAGTTTTACTGCTTCATGTTCAGCTGTTCTCACCTCCACCCCGTCACATATGGTCCTACCCATTCAGATTCATTTACACACCTCCTGGCCCCATTCATCTTTTTTTTATTATTTAATTTTCTCAAATATCAATGAAATCATTAAGTAATTATGATTATGACTTTGTAGTATTTGAAGGAGTTTTTTCATGCACTTGCAAAGTTTTATCCATTAAGTTTATTAAGTATATATCTATAAAGATGGAAATTTTTCAAAATACAATTATATTTATGGAAGTCTTAAGAAAAAATATTATTAAGTAATATTTGAAAAAAGGCATGAATTTTGTTAATTCATTTGAAAATAAGGTCACAAATATACCAATCGAATATATTAAAAAAATTATTATATTTTAATTTAATTGTTTATATTTATTAATATATATTTTTTTTTTTAAAAAAAAAAGTTATTAGATTTTTTATTGTTTTTTTTTTTAATTGTGTTGGAATAGAATGTGACCTCTCACATGTTAAAAGTAGCACCGCAATAAATATAAGCACATGCCTGTTTGCTGTTGAAAGCCTTTGCTTAGGTCATAATGCATTTGAATTTTGAGCTCTTTATTTTTATGTTTTTTCTTTTTAAACTGTTTGACCTACCTTATTAATTTCTTACTCCCTCTGTTGCTGAGCAACACGTGTTATTTTTATTATTTTTACTAAAATTAAAAAATATTAATTAAATTTGAATTTAAAAAGAAATTGAATGATTCAATACACGTTTAGCGATTCAATATACAAATTTAAATTTAATTGATCAACTTTTATTAAAAAAAATAAATAAAAAAAAATAAATTATATTGAAAATATAAAACTGGCAGATAAATGAAATTTAAATTTTATTTAAAAGTAATTAAAAACAAAAACGGAGGGAGCATATGAAGCTTTGGAAATAGCAGCACCCTGTTTCCCTTCTCAAATCATCACTTAGATATGTAAATTTCGAATTTTCAACCTAATATACTACTCTTGACATTTTTTTTAAAAAAAACTATATTTTATTTTATTTATTATTTTTAAATTTTTAATAAAATATTAATTTTTGTTTTTCAATTTTCAATACAACATTAATTTTATATTTTATTTATAATGTTATTCAACCAATTAAATTTAAATCACAATTTTGAAAATAATAAAAATAATAATAATTTAGTCATTTTTTACTATATTTAATTCTCAATTTACGTCTAATTAATACTTTTTAATTTTAGTAAAAATAACAAAATTGACATATAAAATGGAATTGAGGAAATAATAAATAAAATTTTAATTATAAAATGTCACAAAATAATTGATAGTAAATATTTCATTTTTTAATTCAAATTTGAAATCTTAAAATTAAAATTTAATTTCTCACAATATCAGTACATATATCCTACTAAAATTAATGGATATATTAGGAAATTGATATCCATGCATATAGCAAATATGGATACACAACTTCATGATTGCCTGCATGACACATAGGATCCACCTATTATATTTCATAGGATTCTATTTAAGATTAGAAACCTACAATTTTATCTGTCAATTGATATGATACATCTATAGTTGCCAAATATTCTTTTCGAATTTGATGGATGACAACCAATTTGATATTGTTTCCTTTCAATTTCAAAACTTCCAAATCTCATAATAATTTATCGCTTATACAGATTGATTTTATTCAGATATTCACTCTATTACATATTGTAAATACATTTTATTTATAATGCGGATTTTTTTCTCTAATACTATTCTGTCTCAATTTAAAAGGTATTTTTCTTTTTTTTTTTCACATGAATTAAAAAAGCGATTAGAATACCTCAATTTCATAAAAAAACTATAGCCATTAATAAAAATACCTTTTTTATATTTTCAAGTATTTCATTGAATTCTATTTAAAAATAAAAAGTGATAAAAAGATAAATATTTAATAAAATGTATAACCTTGAAGCAGTAACCTTATAAGCACTATTGGCATCAACATTATTTTAGATATAATTATTGATATTATTTTGTCCAAGTCGGATCAATATACTATGAGTAAAATTTTCACAATATCGATTTTTATCATTTACAAAAATTAAACTTGAAATTTTATTTTAAAAAAAAAAGATATCGAACTATTTGAATCCATCAATATTAATATTTTGATATGATTTTAATCTAAAGAAAAATTAGTATAAACTAAACATTTCCCTTTTATTTATTTAGAAGCCCTAATTTCATGGCAATTGACCTAAACCCTCTAGCAGGCACCAAACTTTACCTAGATTTTGTTCTTTCCCGATTCCCACCACACATATTAACGGCATTGTCTCCTCTTTTTCTGCAAACACAAATATAAAACAAAACAAAAATATTACAGCAATAGCAACTCATCACAAATCCCTGCTGTCACCACTTTATTGTCACAGACATACTTGCATTGTTTGATTAATGTACCATAATTAAATGAATTCCATCTGTCATTACCTTATCAGCACAGTAATTTATTATTATTTCACATGAGCCTCTTTGCCTAACAATATGCTTGTTTCTGTTAGAAAACAAAAACAATATATGCTTGTTAATTAAGAAAAGTTATATTTTACATTATTTTTACTTTCCAGACTTGAATGTCTCACGCCCAGTATTTTATTACCTCGGGAGTTGAGGATTTTTCTTTTCTTATAATTAAGGAAACTGATAAAAGAAAACGAATTAATTCTATGGTTTGTGAAAGGATTGATCAGTAGTGTCTATATGCATATACCGATTTCGCCATATTAATTTTTCACTGTTAGGGATGACAGTGGACGGATATTCTCGAAAATTGGCCAATTCATTATCAAATATATTTAATTTGTATATGCCTGTATCCAATTTTAAGTTCGTTTGAATTTATCATTTTACTACTCATACCCATTCCAAACCCATTTAATTTCTTTTTTTTTCTTTCCCATAGTTTTATTTATTATTTAAAGTAATAAACATGCAAATAAAGAACATAATAAATAATACGATGTTGTTAATAAGTAGGATAGAAAAGACAAATAGGATACTGCTCCACTCATACAAAATCGCATTAAACAAAAGAAAATAATGAAGAGTAGTTGAAAAGTGAAAAGCTATACTGCCACCCAACAACCCAAGTGAAGCTTTTAATTCAAGAAAAGGAAGATTCTTTGGGAGCTACACAACGTAGAAAATGAAACCAAAGCCTTACGTGGGTATCTTAAACCGAAGCCTTTTTATTTTCAATTTTTCTTTTTCTTTTTTTTTTTTTTTAAATCTTTTGGTGTTTGAGACTTCAGCTTCAGGCCCAGACGTTCATGCCCCGACATATTGATTTTCGTAAACAAAAATAAAATGAGCAGCTGTTAAAGATTGTTAATTACGAGATATTTAATTAAGGCACCACCAAAAGCAAATCCCACTTCAAAACATGCACTATTAGGTTTTATATATGTATATGCACACACACTAATACTGGCATAATCCAGTTCGTAGTCTATGAAAGGGATTTTTCAAATATATACTATTAAAATTCGAAATTTTACTTGAATGAAATAAATACCGAACTATTTGAACCACACGATTAGAATTGTTTTGTCTGTAGAAGTTCATGCTGCCTAACTCTTATATGTTTTGTCTGTAGAAGTTCATGCTGCCTAACTCTTATGATAAGAGTCTCTTTAAAGGTTTCTATACGTATATATATATCAAAATAATAATTTGATTATCTTAATCTTATAAACAATTATCTTACAATGAACTCAAAATGACAAAGGTTGCTAAAGCTATACAGCTATATTTCTTGCACGCTAATCTACAATCAAAGTACGTTCATAAGTTCTTGCTAATATCACTTCTTAATTAATTTCAACATATTCGAGCTAAGACACTTAATTAAAAAATTCACTCAACTTCTTTCAAAATAAGAAGAAAATACATCCAACTAGAAATAATAGATAAGATATTTGATTATAAACGAAGACCACCAATTCCATAATTTAATAGGATTATAAACCTATTCACATCCAAAATCTCAATTCTTCCTGTTCTGAATGTGTAATTCTTAAACAAGAATCCTAGTCATTAGAGAATTGGACATGGTTGCTAGCACCAGTATTCAAATAGCTACTCTTAAAGAATACTAAATTGAGCCGGAATGGCCCATATCATATAGTAATTCCTACTGGCCCACTTCTATTCTGGCACTTAATTTCCAGTAGTGCTCAAACTATTTGGGCCTTTAATTGTTCATACGAAAAAATTATTATCCGCACGAAATTCTTTATCCATCACATCATGCTACCAAAAACCAAATGGTGCAAAATTATAGAAAAAGGGATTAAAAAAGTAATTCTAATACATTAAGCAAAATCGCTATGAATTAGAAGTTATATGTTAAATTAATTTTTCTACAGTTGATTTTTGAGACCAATTGCACCTTTAGCCACAGAAAATAGAGGATCCTGCACACGTAAAAATAATTTTTTATTTTTTCGTCTAATCGGACAATACATATGCAAATCCACCATACTGTATTTTTAACTATATTAGATATATATTCATTCAGACTTCGAAGAATAGTTGATAATTTTCTCTTTAATTTTACAAGATATTCCCTTCACTAAGAGAATATTTTTAACTATACTAGATGCATATTCATTCAAATTTTTCCAACTTTCAACCAAACATGTATGTAAAAAGCAAACGGCAGGCAAACCAAGACTCAGAGAAAGCAAGGAACAATTATTCATCGATTATAAGTGGGGATCAAAAGTGTCCATATGCAAATATCGGATCTTCAAGAATCAACATATTCAAGACTGAGTTGAAGCACCACTTGTCAAGAAGACACAAAACCACCAATGTTAAACGTTTGTAAAACACACAATTTACTGACTGCCACGTTGATACGACAAACCCAAAAGCCCTTACTTTGGACAGGACAAGATAATGTAACTGGGACCCTTTTCTTTAAAAGTCCATAAGTGCGGCCTCAAATGATTGGTTCCTCAAGGACAGCTTGTGCTGGACTTTGTCTTAACGCAATTCCATCCAAAAGTTGCCATTTTAAAAAAGAAAACGACATAGGATCAACGTGGCAACCTATGACAATCTCCATTTGCTTCATGGGAATAGGCATTTTGAGATGGCTTGTATTATAGATGCATGAAGAAAGGCGGCTTTTGGCTACCAATGTACTAAAGCATCCGTAATGGTTATAACATGATTAGTACTATGGTACTCATAATATAGCTTTGGGTACACGATATAAGAGCCAAAGAGCCAACCAAAGTCATTCTCCATGTTGTGCTAACAATAAATGTCTAATCTTTCAGTGCCTACTCTTCACATGTTCAGCTCTGAGCATGAGATAGATATGTTAAGGTCTTGTATTAGCAAACCATATAAACAAAACTACTCTTATATTAAGGATACAAATTCTTTCCATAAGCTTCTTGAAATAATTAGGTCAATAAGTCTTTTAAATTATCATATAGGTTCACATTTACTCAGATTTAACAGTAAAATCCCGGGACAAATGATGGTAAAGCTTAATGAGGGTACTCAAGATCACAAATAGCAAAGAAGGGCGCTTAGGACAATTAACAAAGTCGGTGATTGTGAAATCCAGGCAAACAGGTGTCCAAAGAAAGCAACAAAAACTACTGAAAGGCACATTTGAATGCTTCCCCGCACGGAATTTAAGCCCACTTCATGGAATACAAAGTTCACTTGCGTACTATTTATTAGCTGCCGCTCAAAACAAAATCACAAGAGAATGCAGCGAAGAAATATCTAAACATCAGCAGCAGCACCATGGAAACAAATAGTTCATCATCAGGGATGGATCTGGGCATGCAACCAACGTCAAGCAGTCAAAACAATGCAAACAGGAGGAGATTCAATGATGAGCAAATCAAGTACCTGGAATTCATGTTTGAAGCAAAATCAAGACCAGAGCCGCAGCTAAAACAACACTTGGCCAATGAGATTGGACTGCAGCCTCGCCAAGTTTCCATATGGTTCCAGAACAGACGAGCTAGATTGAAAACCAAGCAGGTTGAAAGAGAATATAACAAACTGAAAGCAAGTCATGACGCTTTAGCTTCCAGCTTTGAGTCCTTGAAAAGAGAGAATCAGTCATTACTCATCCAGGTATCTTGCTTCTAGATTAATATATTGTAACAGTCAAAAAGAGTTCGAATTCAGTTCTTTCTAATATTAATAGGTGTCCCTGGTCTTGAACAGCTGCAGAAACTGAAGAAGATGCAAGCAATGCAACTTGAAATTAGAAATTGCGGGCTTGATAAAACTGAAAACAGTAGTGATCAGAGTATTGAGAGCAGAGATGCCAACACCGAATCCAAAGAACAATTCAGCCATCTATTGGTAGATTATAGCTGTAAAGAGGACATGGTGTCAAGTAATCAAAATAATGGGAATATTGAGAGTAATAAGGAAGAAGATACATTCTATCTGAATGAATGCAAAGAGGGATCCATGAAATCATCTGACTGGAATAGCTTTGACTCCAGTACATTTCTTAACGAGTCTTGTAGTAGTTCACAGTGGTGGGAGTTCTTACCTTGATTAATGGAAATATCACTTAAATTGCATGAAACGGATGGGCTGATAAATCTCTAAGATAATCCTATAGCACATAAATTTCAAGTACAGGTCATGAAACATCTTTCCTCACAAGCCGATTAAATTCAGATGGTTCCTAATCTATTCCACCTTCCCTAGATATAAAGGCAATATGTCCTCGTCCAACACAAGTTTAGGGAGAGGAAGAGAAGAAAATTGAGAGAGGATATCAAATATCTATACATAATGTTATCATGACAATCTTCAACTTGAGTGATCATAAACATGAATGGATAGCAACTCATCGTTATCATAATAGATAATAAGATGTCACCTCTCGTGTTTGAGCAAAACAATTTCCATATGAGAACCAGATCCATTTGTCATATACTCCAACCAGATCAACCCCTTATTTTAGATAGTAAAAGATAAATAGCATAAAAAGGAGTAGGGAAAAAGAAATTCATCAAAAATATGTCACCTTAAACCTCAAACTAAGCCTTAGCATCTCCAATGTCTATAAGCCTTTCTACTTGAGCACGCTGATCTTCCTGCAGACATGAAGTGCTTTTGATGTTATGGTAATAAAATTATTATACGCGGAATAAGGTTGGCTAAATCCTCAAGTACATACTAAGGTGGCCAAGGGAAACTAGATTTAGGAATAATTTTTATTTAATTATAAATCATGAAAGTTATGTCTTACATTAAGAATTTTCTTACAAAATTTCTATATAGAAGCTTATATGAGGATTCCTTATTATATATTTATATGCAATCCAGTTATCCTCTGAAGTTACTATTTGGATGACTAAAATGTTCAATCAAAGTTTAGTGCTTTGTCCTTTTCTCTTGTTCTGTTTCATTCCTCCTGGTTCTAAATCACATAGTTTATGCATAACAACTAAATCTTTAGAGGTGACATCTGCTAAAGGAAAAATAGATCCTGTATCATAAGTTAGCACATGCTTCAAACTGAGCAAGCAATCCAGCATTCATAATTGACCAATGCTCAATAAATTATGCAAATGATATTCCCAAAAATTCATCCTTTAGTTTAAACAGCAGTAACAAATGCTAAGAAAACACCAAGTTTATTGACTATCTTGAAAATGGCAAACTAACAGATAGAACTTTGACGTCAGCATTGGACAGTCACTCAAATATCCTATTGGATCCAAATTTCTAGCTTTGTTTACAGAACTAAGAATATCACAAGAAAAATAAATGTATGTAAAAGATATATACAAACAATTAAACCTATATTAAGATAGCTTCGCAGCTGAAAGTAAAAATATATCACATAAACAATCTTAAAAAGAAAACAACTAATTATATTAGAGACTCAACTAGTAGTTATGGGTTTCTTGGTACCATGGTCAGAGTGGTGAATCGAAGACTCATGCAATAGCTACGGATAGTCACTTTATAAGTTCATGCATTTAGACCAGCCCAATTCTTAAAAGCAATAAGTGCTTCCATCTTGCGGAAGCTCCTCCTCCGCAATTTTGACACTTTGAGCTTCTTATGAGTCTCCATGAATGCTTGCTTGTACTTCCACTTATCTACAAAAATCTTCGTCTCTTGAGATTTCTCAACAACTTGCATCACTGCATCAAAGAAACCCCCTTTCACCAGAGCATATAGGAATGCATCGACCAAATTCTGATCAAACTTTATTCCTTGCTCTTTATCACTGGAAATCTTGTGCTTAACCTCATTCCAAAGCAACAACACACTGAAATATTTCTCTGCTGTTACATAACCATTAATCAAGGATAAATAGGTCTGCTCATTTGGCTCAAACTGCAAGAAAATCATTCTTCTAAAAGTCCTCTTTGCATCTTCAAGCCGTCCAGCTTTACAGAAGGCATGAATAATTGAGTTCCAGTCATGAGTTTTAACCTCAACCCGGGGGTCCTCAACAACTTCATCCAAGAATGCAGCCATTAATTCAGGTCGATGATTCTCCATCAAACCTGTCATTATGGTTAAATAGCTTCCCGTTAAGTCAGGTATTCTCATCTCTCTCATGTCCCTAAACAAAGTAAAAGCAGACTGAAAATCCTGGCCTGTCATGGATGCTTCTATCAAAGCATCATAGCTTCCTGCATCTAACTGAAGGCCCGAGTTACTAATCTCCATGACCAGTTGAGTAGCTTCTGCAGTCCTATTCTCTTTGCAATATGCCTTTAGAATTGGAACGTACACCCCAAGCCCAGCAAAACCACCTTCAGCATCCATTTCATCGAGAATGTTGTGTGCCTTATCAGATAATCCAACACTAACGCAAGCATTAATTATACCAAAACCTACTGTCTTATCAATTCCAGTGGTTGTTTGCTCAACTTTTTGAGCTTCAATAATCAATTGAGCTAAAGTCTTAAGACTTCCATTTTTAAGAAACCCTTTAACCACTTCACAATAAGTGTCCTCACTGAAATAGGCATTCTTCCCATCTTCTTCCCTCAAGCTACATAAAATAGTTGCTGAAACAGACTCCAAATTCCCCGACTTTATGTAGCCACTAATCAAGCTGCTATAGAATATTTTTTTATCTAAAAAACCAAACCTGCCCATTAAATCCTTTAACTCATTTATTTTATCTCTAAGCCCTTTCAGTGCATACAAATAAGCTAGAAACCCAAAACTTGATTCGTTAGGCCTAATACCCAAAACAGACATCATCTCAATAACATTTTCAGCATCACTAACCGACTCAAGTTCCATGCAGCATCCCTCTAAAGCAGCATTACAAGCAACCAAGTCAGGTTTCAAAAAGTCCAACTTTTCGTCAATGACTACCTTACAACTCTCTTTGAAAACCTGTAGAAATGGAGCAAACTTTCCATTTTTTCTACAAATTTCAACAAGCAAATTCCCCCACAATCCAAAAGGCAAGAAAAACCTGTTCTTGAACATACACTTGACCAAGGCAAAAGCAGGGGCAGCAGTGTTGGCACATTTCATTGAATTAAGAACAGTGTGGATCGTTTCGAAGTCTAACAATTCCGGGTTCTTCTCTATAACATAAACAACAGATGCAAAAGCCCTTTTGAGATTGAGAGTATCAGAGAGAGATGAGAGGTGTTTAATGAGAGAGTTTGTAAGTGATTTAGAGGGGAAAGCACAGTTGGTGGTTAAAGATTTGAAGGATTTCCAAGCCTGATCAGTGTCATTGGTTAAAAGGGAATTGTGGATGGTGAATTCAAGGGTTTCTATGTGGTCTTGGGTTATGGAGTGAGGTGTTGATGGTGAGTCTTTGGAGACATTTATGGGATCGGTGGTTGGTGAAGGAGCTTTCTTAAGATTAAAAACAGAAGGTTGAAGAAAGGAATATAAGGTGGGAGTTTCAGAAGTAGAGGAGAAAAGTCTGCAAGGAAGCAAAGTTACTGCTCTTCTCCACATTCTTGAAAAAGTCAGTTCTGCCGGTAGAGATTGATTTCTTTCAATGCCGTTGGGTATTTCTTCCCATCAATGAAAATAGGCAGAAGTAAACGAACTTTGTATCAGAAGAGAATAATGAAAAACGTAGAACAGATTTGATGTGTGCAAATTTCCAAAAATAAGAACCTCAGTTAAGGACCTCCGCATTAATCCGAATGATGCAATTCTAATATAATTTTATCATATCATCCAGCTCCATAACAACAACGCTTTGCAAAATACCAAACCTAATGTCACAAAATCACAAGAAAAAGAAATGTGTACAAACCTGTCAAACCATAGAGTAGGCATTAACAGGAAAAGAGAGTTGGATTAATAAAGGTGAGGAAGAGTTAATAACCTGGTTTAGATTATGCTTTTAAGTTCTAATTCATCTGGCCAAAGCAAATTACAGAATCAGTTATCATTTGTTTCGTATTTTAACAAATACAATCGATTAAAATTCTTTCAGCTTTCGAAAAGTCGATCACAAAAATAATGAATCTCGAGCTGGAATCTTTCCTCTTACCTGCTTGCCGAAGCTCCCCGGTATTGCATTCTCCATTAAAACAGCAAAGCTCCGATCTCAGGGATAAATTCTGCAATACTGCTGATAAACAAATAGAGATATATTAATAAAAACATTCTTTGCAGACTGATTATAGAATAGAAAATCTCCTCTCTTGCAAATACACAAAAACATGTATATGCCATTAACAAACAAATAGAGAAAGAGTCAATATTATTAACGCAAAGTTAGCTACCTCACAAACTCGTCCAAGCTCATGTGCTCATAGCCTAACTTCTGTTTCCCTTTCCTGAGTTAAAGTATACTGAATAGAATCAGCTAACCCAAAAATCATTATCTCCTATAAATGGAATTAGAGAGAGAGAGAGAGAACCAAAAACACAAAACCTAGAATCATAGATACCGGAAATGTGGTCGGCGATGAACTAGCCCGTGACGGTGGTTTGGGTGACGGAGGGGGAGACGTAGGGAACTGGGGAACCAAAATCATATAATACACAGCGTTTTGATGGGAAACCGGGTTTCCGGTCCAGTTCTCCGGTCTTTCCATATTTTACATTTCCGGTTTTATGTTGAACCAACTTCGTATTCTCAAAAATGGCTGTGCTGTGCAGCCCGAATTTTACAGGAATTTGACCCAACGAACAGACCCTATAAATATGTCGGGCCCCGACCGAATTAAAGGGTTTCAAAAAAATTGAATTAAAGGGTAAAATGACAACTAAAGTACCAACCACTTTTCTAAATTGGGCTTGCAATCACATTTTTTAAGACCTTGAAACCCAAAAAAGTTTCAAACCTGTGGGCCTGAAGCCCATGTTAGATCCTCCAGGGCATAACTGCACCTAAGCGAAAAGCATACTCACACATAAAAAAAAATTATTTTTATAACTTCTTTTATATGTGTTAATAGATTATTGATTTAATACATTATGGATCTAAAAAACAATCTTCTCCTATATTATATGATTCAATAATAATTATCTAAATACTTTTCATTATTACAATGCTAAAGGAACAAAAAAAAATGAGTGGACCTTTACATATTTGAATTTAGTCTATACTTGTATATACATAAACCATCAATAGTAAAATTTTATATTAACATGCTGTTTATATGTTCTAGAAGTTATTTTAGCCATAAAACTAGTTCAAATATGGTAAAAGATTTTAAATTTAAGTCTCCACTCTCCCTTTTTCTATATATTGATGACTTGTCTGAATTATCCGGGCAGCAAGTCACCTAAAAACACAGAATCCGGTGAATTTTTAACAAAAAAAACTCCGACGGTTAAATCAGAAAATGACGAAAGTGAATGATATTGAGAGGGAGTTGAACGAGTCTCATATCTGAATTTCTAACTATTTATAGAGTTAACTAGCTGAGTTTGAGTAGGAATACAAGTCACAATTCAGGAAGAACTCTTATCAATTCCTGATTTATAAAATTAGATAAGGTAAATCACAAATAATCCTGTTATGGTGAAATTGGGATCTTCTAAAAACTCTAAAAGTGTTAGTAAATAATGAAAACTCCTAAGTAGCATTTCTGATTCCGAGTTATGAAAAGAGACCGAACTGCTTTCGATATGAGTATTCAGATAAATTCGGTTAACCGGATACTCGGTTGTAGAGTCCGGTTATCATATATATATTAACAAACTACTTTTATTTATTGCTTTAGTTTAGTTTATAAAGGAAAAGTAACTTATTTTAAAGGAAAAATGTACTAATTTAATTATCTCGTACATTTATCTTAAAACTCTATTTTACCCACTCAAAGTATTTTAAGATAAATATGGCCATATAATTCTTGAAATTGGTGCTAAATTTTTTTTTTTATAATTATTAAAAATGATGTAAAAATAAAATATCTTTAAAAAGTTATTGAAAATGATGCTAAAATGTGACTAACATTTCTAGCATCTCTAAGGACATTTTAACTCTAAAAAAGAGTTAAAATAACTTGAAAGGTAAAATAGAAATTGGAGACAAATATCAAACGCAAAATGTTACATTATCGTTTCGAAATGAGGACAACATAATATTATTAATTCTATACTTTGTAAAGAAAAAAAAATTCAAGCTATTAATTCAAAATTCATATATATATAAGATTCCTTTATTTATTAAGTTCTTCCACTTTTAAAAATATACTAGTGGATAATATATTTATTGCTTGTGGTCATCGCATTCATGCTTAAAAGGAAAAAAGAATTTTATATGCACGTACGCTAGCGTAGTAGTATATATTTATACATGTAAAAGATTCTTTTTCCCTTCTAGTTAGGTGAATAGTATTAGAAAATTTCAATCCGAATTCACGACAAGAAAAAAGATAGTCGATCAAGTTAGAGTTTATCTAAAATATTAGTATAAAATAATGAAAATATAGGAAGAAGAATTTAGAGAATAGAAAACTTATTTGTATTTATATCTTTGCTAGGGTTTAATAGATTTCGATGTGTTGTAATCTTTAGATTAATAACTAATTTAACAGTTCTAATATAGTTTGTCACCTTCTTCCGTTATAAGTTTATATGCCCTGTATAGTTAGCTCAGTTAACTTGAACTTATAAGCTCGAATATAATTAGTTATCGAATAGGGTTTATGGAACTTGCAATTTCACAAATATTAATCAAATTCCAAAGTGTAACCTTTAGTGCCATGTAGGGTTACATCAGGAAAGCAAATTAATCTTTGTTTTTCGCAAGACGGGACAGCTGTATGTTCTTTCTTGCAAATGGCAAATGTGAACATCTACTTGCCAAATTAATAAATACAAATATATTAATTATAAGCATAAAAAAGGCTGCTAAATGCTAATGCAATAAAAAAATAATAATAATTTCTTTTATTTTATTAATTTTTTAAGGGAACCTTCAATTCCTGGATTCATTGCCTACTTTCGCTACCACGAATGATTCTTCGAGTTGTCATTATCTTCACCTAATCTAATAATCTTAATAATCTATATAACATCTTAATATAATGTTTCACATGATCATTTTATGTACAGTTAAAAAGCTTGGCATCCCTAAGCACTGAAATGAGTCAATTTGCAATTTGCATGTTAATTAGTCAATAATTAATCTTGATTTTTTTATGTTTTTTCTTCTTTTATAAGCCCCTTCTTCATTGCTTATTTATATATATATAACAGTCCGAAATTTTCAGACTAACAGCTTGGAGAGATTGTTAGGACTGTCAAACATCACCTTAACTCCGCATTAGTATAATATTGTCCTCTTTAAGCCAAGTCCGCACGGATTTATTTTTGAGCTCCTCCCAAAAGGTCGCATACTAATTGAGTTAGGTGAACTCTTTATATTCAAGGTGCTTCTCCTTTAATTTTTCAATGTGGGATTGGGTTGTACCCCAACAATCCTCCCCTCAAACCAAAGACCACACCGTTTATGTCCTCATCTCGAGCGATAATCCATTTGATTCGTCAAATCATCTTGTACCGCCGTTATCAACCAACGGGACACGCCACCTGACCACTACAATATCAGGAAGACTTTCGACACAAAACACCAAACACGAATCTCCAATCTCGAGGTCATACCGGAGGCCTCTCATACAACGCAGTCCACTATTCCGGATCGTATCCAAACCACGGCTCTGATACCACTTATTAGAACTGCCAAACATCACCTTAACTCCGCATTAGTATGATATTGTCCGCTTTAGGCCAACCCCGCACGGATTTGTTTTTTGACTCCTTCCAAAAGACCTCATACTAATTGAGTTAGGTGAACTTTTTATATTTAAGGTGCTCCTCCCTTAATTTTCCAATGTGGGATTGGGTTGTATCCCAACAGAGATCACCTGAAAATACAAAAATTTTGACAAATTTTTCGACAAAAGATACTCCGACGGTTAAGTCAGAAAAATTGACGAAAGTAAGTGTATTATAATTTGAAAAGAATCAAGAAACAAAACATACCTTGATTTCTCCTTTTATAAAGTTAGGAATTAGTATTAGAATGGAAATTCACCTCTAAGTAAAAATAAGTATTCTCAATAGGACAGTACTTGAAAGTCCTAAATAGGATAGAACTCAAAAACTCTGATCAGATAAGGATATTTACTGATCAGATAAGATTAATTTTTAATTAAATAAAATTGATTTTTTATTAGATAAAGTTGAACACATACGAATAACTAGCGTTGTAATGGAATGAAAGTTTTTGAATGATTCTGATAATCCTAATAATTTACGAAGATGAATTCTTTTCGAACTATTAAAATAGACCGAACTGTTATTGAAAGTTTATTCAGATTAGATCGGTTATCTGTATTCAGGAATAAGACGCAACCGAACTCATATGAGAGGTATCGGATTATCAATATATATATATATATATATATAATCCAACTTGAACGTTAAGAAGATGAAAGGTTCAATATCAAAATTACAATTATTAAAGACGTTGAAAAACTAGTATAGCTATTAGCTACTTGAATATCACAAGTGGATGATAATTAAAGATTTTCCTTACTAATTATTTTTTTATCGTAGGTTATATATTTATTAATTAAACTAGGTTGCAATGAGTATTGACTTACTGTGCGTGAAAACGAAATAAGTAATAACATGCATGTCTCGATTTGAAAAGAAAATTGAACTTCTATCTGTACGTATGCATCATCCTTGTTCATTACAAACAAAGTAATTGAATTTTAATTATGTTTTACATGTAATTCTCGTACTAATTTAAACATTGGATTAACACTCCAAATACCCTTTTTTTTCCCTTTATTATATGTGGACAATTATTATTGTAGGCATAGACTCTATGGCCAAATTCAGGGTATCATTATCAATAATTTGGGTCGAGACAATTTTAAATGGTCCAGCAATATATAAAAATGTGATTCGGTCACTATTTTTTTCAGCTCAAGAACAATAATCATTTGATATGGAGGTGGAGGTGGAGATGGAGGTGGTTGGAAAAGTTGTTGTTGTTGTTTTTTTTTTCTTTTTTATATCACCTTCTTTAATATTCATAAAATTGATTAATTCAAATTCAAGGCAGTCCTCTCAATAATATTAATTTCATGTACAAAATAAAAATAAAATTTAAAATTTTGTTTAAAGAAATACAAACTCGTTAACACTCGAAATAATTCAAATAAAAATAAGGTCAGATGGTGATTTTGAATGAGCCGATTAGATCAGCAATAAAATAAGTCCGGTCGAATGGGACGTAAGCACTCCGAACTTTAACCATGACCGTGCTAAAATAGAAAATCATGCAATTAATATTCTATATCATTTAATTACAAAATACAAAATGTGGTATGTAAATATTTAATCACAATTATGGCGCAAATAATCTCTTTAATAAATTAAATCTAAATTTCATTACTCGCTATCAAATGAAAAATATCTTAACAATGCTAGCTTGTTTATGGGAAAGTAGATGGAAAATGTCAATTTGGCCAATTCTAGAAGAGTTGCATTAGTGGCTGCTATTTATTGGATATGACGATAATGCAATTTTGATTGTATTTCAAAAAGAATTACGACTAAAGGAATGTTATCACTACAAGAAAAAGGATATTTTTAATGATGGGTTGAAACTATATATGGTCTCTACTCTTTGTTGTTCATTAGCGGCCGAACATATATTTAAGGACGGATGGCTATCAAATTTTGTCGTTTCCTATTCACCTTTAGTGACCGGATTGATACTTTTAGGAATAAAATCTCAGTCTCTAAAAGCCATTTTTCTTGTAATGATCAAAGTAGAATTCGCAGTTTCAATTTGAATGGTAAATATAGCATTATAGTATATAATTGTTTATAATTAATTAGTCTGATACAATATCAGAGAATTTTCACTTAAAAAGGTAATAAATTCCATCGTTGAAATTTTAATTAAGTAGCATAATTTAGTTACGAATTAAATTACGTAAAATTTAATTGCTACATTGTTATTTGCCTAGTGCTTACCAATATAGTTTTTCATTGAGAAAAACAAGATCTTACAAAATTAAATTTTTATATGGTCAAATAAAGAAAAGATGAAATTTAAGAAGAGTGAAACTAATTTTCAGAAGATTTATATATTGAACAAGTTGGACAAAATATAGACCTTCCAATGCCACCTTTGATCATTCAAGATCTATTATAATAAGATTTAAAACAGTATCCATTCATATCATTTTCTTGTTCTTTAATTGCTAAAGTGCGAAAGACCAATCTAAACCACTAAATAGGAACATTGACCAAATCATTAATCTAGAATTTTTTTTTTTAATTATTCTAAGGGTTAATTTCATCCATGGTCACTGAACTTATACTCAAATAACACTAATATAATAAAAGAATTTTTGTTCTCTTAAAAATAATTGAACTTATGATATATAAACAGAAAAATCACTTTGACCGTTTTCCAGCGAAAGAACCGCCGGAATATCCACATGGCGCGTACATTCAGCACCCTTGCATACGTGGCTTGCCACGTGGAAAAAATGACACATAAGATGGATGTATAATAAGATGAGTTACTTACAATTAAAATTGATTTTATTGGAGGCTAGCGAAAAACAAAGTGAAAATGAATAGTAGGAGACTTTTATTCCTTAATCGGAGGTCTTGGGTTCGAGTACCGAAAATGAAATTTTTTTAAATATATGGAAGACAACAGTTTGTCTCCTTGTAAACTTGTCCGGTGCAAATTTAAATTAGTCGAGCAGTGAGTTTTGGATATCAAATTGTTATAAAAATAAAAATAAAAAAATTAGTTTGGAGGTATAGAAAACAAATTATATATTAAGCCTAATTATTGAATACTATAATTATTTTAGTAAATTTAAATAGTGTTCTTGCACTCAAGTATGAGATTCAGTGGCGGAACCAAAGCATAGTTCCCATAATTTTGTTAAAAGGCCCTTTGAAGTTTTTTTTAATTTTATATTTTGGTATTTCTAAACTTTTTTGATTATATGTATATTACATTTTGGCCTCCTCATCTCTCTGTACTGAGTCCACCCTTGATGAGAATATTGATAAATACAGATTGTGCGGCTTTTGGATGGAAAAAACAACCATGTCCGCCATTTGCAGGATCAAATCCTACCACATTATCCGAGCATATGAAGAGCATGAAGATCAAATAATAGTTTAGATATACAGAGATGTATCTGAATGTACGTGCCATGTGGATTTTTCGGCGGTTCTTTCGCCGGAAAACGATCAAAGTGATTTTTCTGTTTATATATCATAAGTTCAATGATTTTTAAGAGAACAAAAATTGTTTATTATATTAATGTTATTTGAGTATAAATTCAGTAATTATGGATGAAATTAACCCTTATTCTAATATTTAAAATTATAGATTGAGCTTATAATAAAATGAAATAAAAAAAATGATTCTGATATTTTATATGATATATTTTTAATTGAATTTCTCATATGGTATCCTATTATTGGTTTAATTCGATATTATTAAGTTAACATCTATATATGACCAAAACTATATTATGAGTAATTTCTCTATTTCTTGTTGATGCTTCTGATAAAATTCTCTGCTTTGTAATTAAATTGTTGATAAACAATATCTAATTAAAGTTTCGTCTCCCTAGTGTCCAAACAAAACCTTGTCATATTGATAAAGCAAAAAATGTCTTTATCTGAAAAAGAGAAGGCAATTCGATCGGATGAGAAGACCTGCAATAAGAAGAGCCCGGTCGGACCAGGCGTGAGCACTCCGAATCTTAAGTTAGTAGCTTAGAGAGAGAAAGTGCTTTTAGAGAGAGAATGTTTAGGATTTAATACCTGGTGCCATCGTTGGCTGAACTATTTATATGAGACGATTGAGGGGCACTTGAGTGCATGGAAAGTGATTACTGGCTGTCAGAATAGGTATTTGGCGATATGAAAGGGAGCAGGTGGTAAGCGTGGGCACTGCCTTGTATCAGGCGGCTGATGGGACTGAAGGTCACATCAGCCGATCGGGCGTGTGCGCTGCCTAGAAGCTTGTGTCAGCTACTCTGTGTTGTTGGTCCTTGGGTCTTGGGCCGACTGGATTGAGTGGGCCGACTGGATAGACTTTTAAGCAAATGATATTTGCTGTGTTATCACTTATGATGTCAGAAAAGCAATTTCTCACTCTCTCGCACACCCACACGTACGCCTGCACTCTAATTAAAGTTTATTCACAGGACTAGGGGTGTACACGGGATCTCTGAATTTTTCTGTATCGAGCCGAAATACTGAAAGAAAATATGTAGAACCAAATTGTACCGTTCACTTTTTTACTAAAACAAATCGAAATGTATTGAAACCGAACCGAAAACCATATTAAATTGTACTGAATTATTCTGAACTGAATTGAACCGAAAGAACTAATATTTATTAATTATTATATATAAATATTATTTATAATTTCTATTATATATTTATTATATAAATTTAACATTATAATTATTTGTATTAAATATCTTAATGGACGAAATTAATGTAATAAAATAGTTAATAAATTAAATAGATATTTTAATTATTAATAAGGTAAATTTAATCATTATATCTATATCAATATACATTTAATTTTATTTATTTTTAATGTCACTCAACTAATAATTATCTATTTTCATCACAATTTTTATATGAGTATGTAAATTAGAAATGTATTTATATATAGTTATTATTTATAATAAAATTTTACCAGTTAATTAATGTAAATATATAAGTATATAATATTAATCACCTTATCAATAGTTCCATTTATTTTTTGTATCACTCGACTAGTACTCATCTATTTTTTGGCATAATATTTATATGAGTAATTAATAATGTATTTTAACAATGTAATTATATACAATTATTGTATCAATGAAATTTTACCAAATAATGTAATTATTTGAGTATATAATTATCTCACTAATTAATTTCATTTACTTTTATTATCAATCAACTAATACTTAACTATTTTGGCACAATACTTATATGAATAATTTAGTTGTAAATTAATAATTTTATTATATATAATTAAATTTTACTAATTAATGTAATTATATAAGTATATAATCATCTAACCAATTAACTTCATTTACTTTTAGTATCACTCAGCTAGTATTCATATATATTTGACACAATATCTATATGAGTAATTGAGCATGTAAATTAATAATATAATTATATACAATTATTATATATAATAAAATTTATCAATTCAATTCATGTAATTATATGAATATATAATCATTTTATCAATTAATTTCATTTACTTTTAGTAGCAATCAACTAATACTCATCTATTTTTGGCACAATACCTACATGAGTAATTGAGCATCTAAATTAATAATATAATTATATACAATTATTATATATAATGAAATTTACCAATTCATGTAATTATATAAATAAAAAATCATTTTATCAATTAATTTCATTTACTTTTAGTATCACTCAACTAGTATTTATTTATTTTTGGCACAATACTTATATGAGTAATTAAGTTGTAAATTAATAATTTAATTATATATAATTAAATTTTACCAATTAATGTAATTATATGATATTATACGACAAAGCAGCAGCTTAACTGGATTTAAATGGACCCAAGAATTATTAGACACAATTTTGCTAGACATTACTCAAGATCCTCTATGACGTCTTTGTTACTGTTTTTAGATATTACTTAAGATACTCAAATCAATGCGAGTATAATGCAAATAAAAACGGTCGAGTGTTAATTTTTAAATTTTGTTTGTACTTATTGAGATATTTTAATTATATTTGTATTTATTATTGTGTATATTTATATTGTAAATTTTTAAAATATTTAATTATCTGAAATACCGTATTGTATTATATTATTTTATTAGGAAACCAAAAAAATTAAAGAACCGAACTGAACTATACCGAAAATTATAAGAAGCGTACCGAAATTTATAAGAACCGAACTGTACTGAAATTTATAAAAATCGAAATTTCAATACAATATGAAAATTTGTAAATCTTTGAATTAAATCGAACCGTATACACTCCTACACAGAACCATATAATTAAAATTTGAAATTGAAAAAAAAGAAAGGTAATTTTGACTTTTTTTTTTTTTTTAATATGCAACTTAAAATCTTGTAGCATTGTAACAAGTCTTAGATCCGCCCCCGAATTCGACGATAAATTATAAGAATAGTCCTGCGGAACTCACACATGATTAAAATGGTTAAAGGTTTTGAATTCGATTAAAATGGACTTTTAATTAGATGGATGTATTGGTGCTTTCATCACATCATCTTTCTATATAGCTATTATTATTTTTTATGAAAAGATCTCGAAAAGAAAAAGAATTATTAAAAGATATTTTGGAGTTGATAGCGATTTTATTGCTAATAATTGCACAGCCACAATTAAAGCATATCTTATTATTTTATAAGCACCCCAAGTGTGGTATTGGATTAAGGTTAATTATTCACTTACGGTAGGACTTGCTATAAGTAACGCTTTCTTTCATGCCTATTCTGTAAAGAAAATGAATTTAAATTTAATTTAAATTAAAAAATTAGCTTATAAAATAAGCGAAAAACTTGGAATATAAAGCTTGTGAGACTGTAAATTTGTATTAGAATTTTTATATAAAAGAAAAAAATTGAAAACTGAAACTTTATGTTGCATTTGTTAATTCATGGTATTAATGGATACCGAGTATGAAACCAATATTACAAGATCCTATAAATATGGTAATATAAAATTCAATCATTCAAAGCTAAAAGACACAACAAATATTATTTGAATTGTTATCCTTAATCATTGCCGGATTTGAGCCTTAGAATATTAGTAGCCTTAACAATCTGCAGGTGGCACAACATATTAAAAATTAATGGCTCTCATATCATATGAAAAAAAATGAATTTTGGCTAGTTACACCTCAAAAACTCACTTGTCGAATGAGAATTGTTCAAATCTTTATAAAGTGTAATATACTTTTATAATTAGATGGTATGGGATACTTAACACACTGCGATAAATTTGAAACGTAAAATTTGTAGGACTAGATATCTACAAGTGGTCCAATGTCAAGAATTAGTGGCTCTTATAACATGTGAAAAAATTGAATTTGTGTCTAACTCTACCTCAAAAATTAGCTTGTAAGTGAGAATTGTCTAAATTTTTATAAAGTGCAGTATATATATTTTTATAATTAGCCAACGTGAGATACTGAAGAGTATCTCAAACCATCCATAAGCAACCGTTTAGCATGTAACTATGATCTTAATCACTAGTAGATAAGTTATATTAGTAAATTATTTTTCAAGAGGAATATTTATGTAGTAAATAATAGTAAACTCCGTTCAAAACTCAAGAATTCTTCTTTCCAAGAATCCACAATTATTTAGCTTAAATTATTCGCATACAGAACATTGGTAACAAATCTAAATTATTACTCCTAATAATACATTTTAAATATATTAAAAGATTTCGAGTTCGAGCTTATACTCTTCATTTCTTTCTATTAAAAATAAAAATTTAAATTATTAAAAGAAAAAAATGTATAAAACTATGACGTAACTATATATATATATATATATATATATATATAACAAATCTAAATTAGTCTTCTTAGGAAGACATCAAAAATATATTGGATGATCTCGACTTTGAATTCATTCTTCTCCTTTTTCTCAATCAAAAATACAACTCTAAATTATTAAAAGAAAAAATGTATAAAACTATGGCGTCACTATATATATATATATATAAATAAGAAAAAAAGGAACTACCGCAGCATAAATGAAGAATAATTAATTTGAACAAAGCAAAGTGACCAAGCAAAAGATGCTGTCCTTTGCTTAAGATTATATCCACTGCTTATGAAAATTTAAATTATAATGAGATTAATTTATTAATATAGATTTAAAATAATAATAATAATTTATATTGTATTTGTACTATGAACAAACAAATAATCTCTCAATTTGACCACCTGGAAGCAACACTTGGGGCCATTATTTTTGTTGACCAGTTTGTGGCCTAATTTGTTTTGGCATATGTTTTTAATAAGACAATTATGGCCCAGCCCTAAACGGCACATGATAAAGACTAGTAATCAAAAAATATTATTGCCTCCGGTTTTTTTTATTTATCATTTTTATTATTTTTATTATAATTAAAAAATATTAATTAAGTTTAATTTTAAAATAATATTGAATTATTCAATATACAAAATTATATTTAATTTATTTATTTATTTTAAAAAATTAAATTTTAAAAAATAAATTTAATTAAAAGTTTAAAATGATAAATAAAAAAATAAATAGAGTAATAATCTTAAAAATAAAATAATAATTACAATATTAATCATGATAATAATGATAATGAGGTTGTCACCTTTCACTACAAGAAAATGATGAAATAGCGACGGAAATTTAGCGACGGAGTCATTTCCGTCGCTAAATTGCGACGGAAATTAACCTCCGTCGCTATTTAGCGACGGAATTAAATTTCCGTCGCTAATTAGCGACGGAAATTAATTTCCGTCGCTAAATAGCGACGGAATTTAATTTCCGTCGCTAAAAATGGCGCCAAGATTTTCCACCAAAATTGCCGACCGATATTTGCGACGGTTTTTAGGAACCGTCACTAAAAATAGCGACGGAAATTCTTTCCGTCGCTGAAAAAAATATAAAAAAAAAAACTTAATTATATTTTTAGCGACGGATATAAAATCCGTCGCTAAAATAGCGACGGAATAAAAAAACCGTCGCTAAAATTAGCGACGGTTTGAGTATTCCGTCGTTAAAAATAAAAAAATTGAATTTCCCTCTCTTTTTAGCGACGGAATATGCTTTCCGTCGCTAAAGTTAAAAAATTTCGTTTCCCTCTTTTTTTAGCGACGGAAGATGCTTTCCGTCGCTAAAGTTAAATTAAATTTATTTTCCCTCTTTTTTTTCCCTCTCTCTCTCTCTCTCTTCTCTCTCTTTCTCTCTTCTCCCTCTCCTCACCCCGTCTCTCCTCCCTCTGCCCAGCCGCCGCCGGCCGCCGACCACCACCCCTCCCCCTCCCTCCGGCGCCGATCGGCCTCCCCTCCCTCCCTCTTTTCCCGCTTCTCCTTCCCTTCTCTCTTTCTCTCTCTCTCTCTCTCTCTCTCTCTCTCTTTCTCTCTTCTCCCTCTCCTCTCCCCGTTTCTGCCCTCTGCCCAGTCGCCGCCGACCACCGCCGACCACCTCTCCTCCTCCTCCGGCGCCAGGTACAGATCTGTCTCTCTATTATTATTATTATTATTATTATTATTATTATTATTATTATTATTGGTTAATTGGGTATAATAAGAATTATTATTATTATTAATATTATTATTATTTTTTTTATGTTAGATGAATATTGGTAAATTTTAATTATTGTTTAAATTTATATTTCTTAATACTTTATTGTTATTAAATTTATTAATAGAATTTTTCATATTATGATTATTATTGTTAATTAGTGTTAATTTTAGTTATTATTATTATTCAACATATTATTATTATTAAATTATTATTATTATTATTCAACATGTTATTATTATTATGTTAATTTGTATTGTTATTATTATTATTATTTATTTATGTTAATTGTATTGTTATTATTATTATTTATTTATAATTTGTATTGTTATTATTATTATTTATTTATGTTAATTGTATTGTTATTATTATTATTATTTATAATTTGTATTGTTATTATTATTATTTATTAATTTTTTTTTTAATTTGTAAAATTTCCCGACGGAAATTTAATTTCCGTCGGGAATTACCGACGGAAAATTATTTTCCGTCGGTAATTGCCGACGGAAATTGAATTTCCGTCGGTAATTCCCGACGGAAATTAAATTTCCGTCGGTAATTTTACCGACGGAAATTTGTTTTCCGTCGGTAAATTTCCCGACGGAAATTGAATTTCCATCGGGAAATTTCCCGACGGAATATTTTCCGTCGGGAAATTTGCCTACGACTAAATTGCCGACGGAATGAATTTCCGTCGGCAATTTCGATTCCCGACGGAAATTCCTTATTTTCCGTCGGGAATTTCCGTCGGGAAACACTATTTTTCTTGTAGTGTTTCAAGCCACCGTGTAAGGCGGACGCGTGGTGGATTAGGATGAGAAAGGCCATATATATATATATATATATTAACATAAGGCTAAAAGATTAGACTTTACTTTTTTTTTCGGGTTCAAATTGGATGCATGAGATTGCTATGTTAAGCTTATAAAAATTGTATTCGCAAATCACAAACCGTTAAGGAAAATGTCAACGAGGGATGTAGCTGCTTGCCTCTTAATTTTATTTTATTTTTGATCGAAAGATGCTACTTCCGTCTTAATTAATTAATTGCTATAAATTTTATTTTATATTCTGTTCACACAGAGATAAAAATATATGTTTTTTTTTTAACGATATATAGTAAAATTATATATATATATATATATATATACACACACAAAAGAGATATAATACCTAATTAAAAAAAATATTATTAAAAAATTTGAACTCAAAGTTTTTAGTAAGTGCAATCAATTAAAATTAAATTACTATATAAAAGGAAAATGAGAATGAAAACTGGAACACGAAACTTGGAATATACTGGAAGTAACATTGGAATATCTTTCGATACTACTTATTATATAGCAAATTTATACTTTTCAATGTGTATTTTGATACCGATAAATATAAATGAATAGTTTTTACATTTTAAATAGTTGGTAAATACAGGAACATGTAAAAATGAGCAAAACTATATTCTCAATGTATTAATTTTCCTAAAGGGAGAAAGTATAATAGAAGGTGAAAGAGTTAACATTAAAATGCTTCAGCTAGCTTTTAAATCCGTCCATGGACAGTAGTTGTATTTATTGAATAATAAATATTAAATTTCGGGATTTGAAAAATATGGCAGAATGCCCACGAGAACTCTATATATAGCTTTTATAAGCTTTGGTCGACACCTGTTAACAGCAGCAGCTATTGTATAGCTGGTTGAGAGATTTATTTCAATGCATGCATAATGGTGATTTTTTTTTTATTGGTCATTATGGACTTGATTTTTTGATCTATAATAAGTTAGTTAAATAATTATATATCATATGTTCGCAAAGAGTAAATTTGTATTTGGTTCCTCACGATTAGAAAAAATTATTGAAGCAGTGAAATTTTAAGGTGCCATATTTCTGTATGTTTTGGAATGCTTAAGGTGTGCAATATCACTGAAAAATGTGAAGAAAAGAACTATTAAAAATATTTTTTTTAGGTACGAATAAATTACTGTCACGTATTTACAAAAATGTCTATCATATTACGAGCAAACATATCTAGCTAGTTGAAACATATATTTGTTATACTCATAATTACATGTTCAATTCATTAGGCTGTTTTTTTTAAATAAATATATATATATATATATATATATGTAAACTGTTTTCATTGCAGAATTCTGCTCTATCTGTTCATTAATCAAATCATACTATACTTTCTCATCCTAGATATTTCACCTCAAAAGTTTTTTTTTTAATTAATTTTTGCACAAAATAACTTAATATAATACGCAAGAAATGAGAATATAATAATAAAAGAGAGTATTATTTTAAGATAAAAAAAACTGTAAACGAAATGAGAATTAAATTATACGTTCAGCCCTGATCTCTTATTGGGAAAACAAAAAAAAAATGCAAAGGATGAAAAATAAACCCTTTACCATAAAAAATTGTGGTCCCAAAAATAAATACTGAAAAATTTGCATTAAATATATATTGGCTTTCTAAATACACACCGTTATATCCCTGGCGGCGCACACAGATGTTTCACATAACTTCCTTTTCATTTTCCGTTATACTTGCTCATAATTCACTCTTAAATGCTTTTATTTATTTATTTTAACCATCCACCACCAAATCTTACAATTTCCCTCTCTATATAAATCTTAACTGAGTGACTCCCACTTCATCGTTCAACCCCAAAAAAGGAAAGTCACACACCACAATGGAAACACCAGAAAGCTTCTGGGTTTTAGCTCTGGTTTCCAAATGCAAAACTCTTTCTTCTCAATTTCTTCTTCTTCTTCTGCTCATGCTCTATTTAGCCATGGCTTTCTTTTACTGGGTTTATCCTGGTGGACCCTCTTGGGGAAAATATTACTTCAAGAGAGGAATTAAATCTAATTTCATTCCAGGTCCTAAAGGATTTCCAGTTATAGGCAGCATGAATCTCTTGACTAACTTAGCTCACCACAAGCTTTCAGCTGCTGCTACTTTCTTTAATGCTAAAAGACTCATGGCTTTTAGTATTGGAGAAACTAGATTTATAGTGACAAGCAATCCTTCTGTTGCTAAAGAAATCCTTAACAGCTCTATCTTCGCTGATCGTCCAATTAAAGAATCTGCCTATGGACTTATGTTTAATAGAGCTATTGGGTTCGCTCCTTATGGAGTTTATTGGCGAACCTTAAGAAGAATCGCAGCAACTCATCTTTTTTGCCCTAAACAAATCAGCTCTACCGAGAATCAGAGATCGGTTATCGGTTCTCAAATGGTGTCACTCATTCCATGTTATAAAGGAGAGTTTGCCATTCGAGAAATACTCAAAACAGCTTCTCTTAACAACATGATGTGTTCGGTTTTTGGTCGGAGATATGAACTGGTTTCGTCAAATAGCGAAGTGGAAGAACTGAGAGGGCTGGTTGATGAAGGTTATGAGTTACTGGGTCAGCTCAACTGGTCCGACCATCTTCCTTGGCTTACAAGTTTAGACCTTCAAAAGATCCGGTATAGATCCTCTCGGTTGTTGCCTAAGGTGAACCATTTTGTGAACCGGATTATTGAAGAACATAAGTCTCAGTCGAACCGGGGAAGAAGACAAGATTTTGTGGATGTTCTGCTTTCCCTTCATGGACCAGACAAGTTATCAGACCAGGACATGGTTGCTGTTCTTTGGGTAAGCAACAAACTTGTCACAACTTTTAACTAGTTATATATTTGCACGTTGTATGGTTTTTGTTTTCACTTTGTTTGATTTTTGTTTTATTAGAAAATGGCAAGAAAAATATTCGAAATATGGAATCTTTTGATGCGTGTGCTCAATATTCATAGGAATTTTTGTATATATATTAGGAACATGAATAAAATATTTGCAATTTATTATTAATTTGGTCAATAATACTAATAAGTACGGCTGAAATTGGATTTAAAATGTATTATAAAAAAAAGAAATTGAATTTAAAACTGAGTTAATAATCGAATGATAATTGCATAGTATATTTTATAAATAATTTTTTTAATAACGTAAATATGTGGTAGGGAGTCTTTATTTTGTCCATCAAATTTAGTTTTTTACTATACTCTTCCTAGAAAGAAATATTCTTTTTTCATTTAATCAAGTAGCACAGGGGTTGGTTTGCAATTTTTCCAATCCTACCATCCGGTTTGGTCCGACCCTAAACCGTGTGTTTAGTTATGAGTGATTAATTACTTTGAACACATGTTTATTAACAGGAGATGATTTTTAGAGGAACAGATACTGTAGCAATTTTGATAGAGTGGATACTAGCAAGAATGGTGCTCCACCCTGATATCCAATCAAAAGTGCAGGAAGAGCTTGATCAAATCGCTGGAAGTTCACGACCGTTGATGGAATCAGACATTCAATTAGCGGTTTACCTTCAAGCAGTCGTTAAGGAAGTACTAAGGCTACACCCACCAGGTCCACTTTTATCCTGGGCCCGCTTAGCAATCAAGGACACCACTGTGGACGGGTATGACGTGCCCGAGGGGACGACAGCTATGGTTAACATGTGGGCCATAACAAGGGACCCACAGATCTGGGTGGACCCACTCAAGTTCTGGCCAGAGCGATTTATCATGCCCAACTCTGGCGTTGACATGGAATTTTCAGTGTTGGGGTCGGATCTAAGGCTTGCTCCGTTCGGGTCGGGTAGGAGGACTTGCCCGGGAAAGGCATTGGGTTTGGCCACAGTAAGTCACTGGGTGGGGACTTTGTTGCATGAGTTTGAATGGGTACAATCGGATCATGACCGGGTGGATCTATCCGAAGTGCTAAGTCTATCTTGTGAAATGGCTAACCCGCTTAAGGTTAAAGCGAAATCAAGGAGAATGCTCGTAAGTTAGATTGTGTATAATATTAATTAAATTGTAAATAAAAGTTTGTGGTATGTTATATGTGGTTTTGGTATTTAGCCCGGTAAGATCCGTATGTAATTATTGGCTGATGATATTAATTAAATACTAAATTAAGGTTTTAAGTTTTAGTACGATTTGGAAATTCAAAATTAAATGAATAATAATAATAATAAAGTAATAAAATGTTGATGATGCTTGGGAATATTCCTGATTATGACATGAATAATAAAAGGTAAACTTTATTTTGCATCATCATAAACCTAGTGGAGACCTAAGAAAAGCACTTCTCAAATGATAAAACAAAACCTTAACTATGTTGAACTTTCTTTTGACGAAATTCGACGTTGATTAATTCGGTGGGTGCGCTCCCAATTTGTATGTCTACACAGCTATAGCCAACGGATTATTACTTACGATTATTTTAAGCCGTAGCGGTTAATTAAAAAATCGATATGATTTTTTTTAACTCAATTCATTCACACCAAATGCTAAATATATACGTACATTTATGTTCAAAACCAAATATATATATATAATTTGAATCAAAATTGGACATCTACGTGTAGCCAGCCTAACATTGTAAAACCTGTTGATCTAATAACAAGGTTTTAGCTTGTGATTTAGGGCAAAACAATTGTAAGACCTTTATTTTGTTGTTTTGTCTTGAGATGACTATGATAAATCTCTCATCCCTCGTCACCTTTTAGAAGAAAATCACATCTCATGAAGAAGAAGCCAAGGGCACGTGAAATACACATGGATGGTACTTAATCAAAACACACTTGCATGCATACGTCTTTGTCCTTGCTGCACTAACATAGATTTTGTGATCTTGTTGTGTCTGCCTTATTTGTATAGTTATCTTGTTAAGTTTGTGTCTATTATCAGATACGTCCAAGTTTATGTCATTATCTTGTTAAGTTTATGTCTATTATATCTTGTTAGATATATCACATATGTGATGTTTTTTCTGACACATGTGCCAATATCTACCGGTTACATAAACTAAATCTCGGCATAGATACTTAGATGTATATGTGATCACTGTCTGTAAAATTTAGTCATCTAAAAAGAGAATAATTTAGTGGATTTTCAAAAGATAAATTTTTTCAATCAAGTTGATTAAAAAGAGTATATGAAAATTTAAGGAACTTACTTAGTGTTGATAAGAGTTTTTATATAGTATTTTATTATGGTAGATTAAATTAATATCAGGCTATTAATGTTAGATAACGGTTAGTAATGATTGATTATTAATAACGTAATGTCTGTCAGTTACAGCTAACTTTTAAAAATCAGTAATGTTTAGATGGAATTTTGAAGGTTATTCAAACTTAGGCAATTTAGTAAACATTTCAGCTATCAATATAAAGATAAAAATTATTAATTAAATAAGATCTCATAAGCAAAATTTCATATTTGTAGAGTAAAAACCACTTTTATGATAACATAAAAAAAAAAAAAATGCTTAGCAAATTTAGGAAATTGAAGTCCTTTTCAACAGTATGTGCCCCGTGCACGTATGGGTAAAGCAAATGCGAAAGAAAGATTTTGCCCCAAAAATATGGGTAGAAAAGAGAAGAAAAATGTGTAGAAACCTGTCTTTTAGTAGGATATGGTGATATTCATTGATTCATGATTTCATTACATATATGTCTGTTCGTTTTCTTTCACAACCTTACAAAGATTTCAATCCCATCCCACATTGCATCATTGGCTTTATTGCGACTTTTCTTAATTACTTAAAATTCAATCTAACAATACGAAACCGAATTATACTTCAGCTTTGCCTGTGCGGTGGGGCAAGAATAGAAAGCGAGATTCCATGCTGTTATCAGAAGCTGTATATATGGCCTTAGATAGGAATTAAGCAGAGGATGGAACTATATTTATTTTTTTCCATTGCATTATTTCAAGAAGATAATTTCAAGAATATATATAGCTTTATTAATCCTAACAATTTAATACATCAATTCTAATGATAATACCGTAGCTGTATTTTCAAAAACATGGGACATTAATCAGGAATAAATCTAAGATGAAGAGATGGAGGCCCAAATATTATATATAAAGGGTTTAAAAAATTTGGGAGAGCCAACTTTATAATGATTTTTTTTCAAGGATCAAATTGTAGTTTCACAAAAAACGATTTTGAGAAAAAAGATAGGATTTTGATTTGCCCTTTACATCTTGTTGAAAGAGCTTATTTGCTCACTAACGTTTATTTTGAATCTAATTTGCTCATAACATTTTGATAATCGGTACTAAAATTTTCCTTCATGTTCCCTTAATATATTTTTCAATTTTATATTTCTACACCAATTCAATTTATTTTTTTCCAAAACTTATTTTTCTTTTTAAATTACGTCCACAACTCATAAACTTACTCTAAAATATTTATACCAATACTTTGATACAAATCAAAACAAACATGCTCTACATTAAAATTTTTTTAACTATCATAAGTGAAATTAGAGAGTTATTAAGAATGATTAAAAAATAATTTTTAAATCTCTAAATAACTTTATAATTCTGCTTATGATATTTAGAATTTTTAAAAGTATAGAGCATATTTGTTTTGATTGATATCAAAAGTATGGTAGAAGTATTTCGAATTAATTTCATGAATTTTGGATATAATTTAAAAGGAATAAAAAGTTTTGGAAAAAAAAATTAAATTGAGATAAAAATTTAAAATTAAAAAAAAAATTAAGTGAATATGAAGAAAAATGTTAGTAGACAAGATCAAAACGATAAAAGTAGCAAACCAGCTCTTCTAATAAAATGTGGGGAGCAAATCAAAAGCTTTTTAAAAAAAAAAAAAAAATTAAGTACACCGCCACTGGCATTAATCCACGATTTAATTATATATATACATATATTAAAAAGAGACCTTTGACATGGTTACGCCCAGTGGAGGATTTTGGGCCAACAAAGACCGATGTGGATCAGCTCTATCTCTCTGTTGGCAGATTAAGTAGCCCAAGACCATCAAAATCGAGTTTCCAATTCTTGGTAGAGTTGATATAGTGGAACTCATTGTTGTCAAAAGTTCGCTTAGAAGCGGACGTTTCTAGTGGAAATGTTATGTTTCATTAGGAACATGTATACTTTAGTGATTGCTTTTTTTTTTTTTATTTATTTTTGAAGACATATATACTTTGGAGATATTTCATATAAGACTTAACCCAAAAGAGAGAAAATTTGAATGACACAGGTCTATTAGCAACAACTTGCATGTCCATAACAATCATTAATTAGATTAGGCGAAAAGGAGGTAGGGAACCATGTCCATAACTTTCGTACAACTATTGGGTGATTAAATCAGAAACTTGTTTTCCTAATAAAAAATCCTTCAGCAATGGGAAAATATTACAGTCCGAGTGGATCAACGCAAGAGACATGAAAACTCCTTCAAAACAAGGTTTCATGAATAATTTATAGACGATTTAAAACAATGCTGGTCCAGGTTTACAAAATTAATGAAGACATTAACTGCTTGACAATCTCTAGAGCGGATTACAAAAAGGATAAAGCAACACATCAAAGGCAGGCCAGCCAACAGAAAAATATGTTTGTCTTAGATCATTTCTCTGGATAACTTCGTGACCTGCAGGCCATAAGAAGTTACTGCTCCAGCTCTCCAATGTAGAAGTCATCAATCATGTCAAAAACTCGAGTAGCATGTTGCGGACTGCCATGTAAAACAGAAAATGGGAAAGATGGGAGACGCATATAATTATTAGATTGTGATACTACTTCATGAATGTCCAAATGCACACAAATCCCACATTCAGCAGACAAATTATGACAACGAACAATTGTAAGTAGATTCATTACGAGTGAAATTGAGCATAGATTCATTACGAGTGAAATGAGCAATAATGCAAAGCATAATTTACCATAGTTCAGAGTTTGTAGATTTCCTCATTTACAATTGCCAAATTGGGAAATTCCTTATTGGCAGATTCAAAGCATAGTTCAAAACAAGGACTAAAACATGCCAGCATAAACTCTCAGACAATCTTTTGATTCAAATCAGCGGGAACAATTTTCTATGTAGTTGTGATCCTATTGCTACTGTTATGCAAGATTGATTATCAGTTGGTTACATTAATTCAATTAGCATTTTCGCTGCAATATTTATGTCAGCATTTAAGAAACATACTTTGATTTGATTGATTATTAATCAGAAGAAAAATTGCATCAGCAGACAGAAGAATACCCATAAAATCCTTCAGTTGAATCATCTCCTGCATGTGCTAGAATGGCATCACCCCCAGGGTGTTCTTCTACATAAGATGTCACATCATATACCTGTAGTTAGAGAAGACAAAAATTTCAGTATCAAAACATATCAAACTTGAGTTTTTTATATGAGCATCATACCAAAAAATCTGAAACTACCTTTCTCTTGATAATAATCCAGCAATCGGTTCTCTTATCATGCAATGATACTTCAGCTTTACTGTAAACTTTAGATGCCTAAGAATGAGAAATAGATATTTAGAGTTAATTAAGATCTTCGAACATGTATAAATGCAATGAGGAAAAATGAAAAACAAGTGAATATTTTATCCACTCCAGTTTCAAAAGATAATTCTTTACTACATAGGTCCTTAGTCTATTCCAACAGTCATATGGATATATAGCAATTCATCTGGACTTATCGCTTCTGGTTATAAATTTGGAGTAGAAAATCAGCAGCCATGGACAAGAAAAAGTGTAGAGTCCTTCACAAAAATTAAATCTTGTCAGCAAAATATGCAATGCGAACTGCAAGTTTATCTAGCACTATGTGTAACAACAAAAGAAGACTAAATATGCATTCTTCTAGGTCATTATTACTCATATTGCAAATAGAACTAGCTGATGAAATGCAAGAAAACCATAAGAAAATGAAAACTAACCTGAGAATTCTAAAAAATTTGAGAAATTTCTAAGAAAAATTAGGTAATTACCCACCTTGTTTCCACTAGCATTTGAATGAACTTTTTCTTTTTGAGCTGCATTTTCAAACTTTTACCGATCAAACACTACTCTCTAACATAAGCTTCTAATTAAAAATGACTAGAAAGGAACAAGAAAGGGGAAAAAATATTACCAGATTTAAGGTGTCTAGGAATCAAAACAAAACCTCCCAATAAGATACCCAAAATCAATGCCACCACAGCTACTACCATATCTCAGATTCAACTTCTTCTACTGCACTGAGAGCACAAAAAAAAAAAGAAAAAAAAAAGAAGATTACTGAATGATACATTATGTGCAATTTATAAGCTTATAGAAAAATCATTTTGATTTTTTAGAAAAATAGCAAAGACATCATTAAAGAAGAGACTGAAGGTGGAACAGACAACCCCAATCTCAATGCAAAAGGAAGTTCCGATTTTTCATATCCAAAAAGTCCCCAAAAATTGAAATACAAAGACTAAATTAACATTGGATGCCCAAAAAAATAAAAAAATAAAATTGCTAAGCAAGCATCTGATTCCATTCACAAAAAGTGTACCTTTAGAAAGAAGACGGCGTATGTAAGCCGAGAAAATGCAAGAAACGGGAAAAGCGCTCCTATTAAAAGTGAGGACTTGCTTAAGAACAAGAAAAAGGTAAATACTGAACTGGACCTGCTAGTTTGATTTTCGATCCAAATGCTGAAAAAGTGACAAAACAAGTGAGTTTCAGAGTGAAAATGTTACAACTCTGTTTTTTTTTTAAAAAATTCCTTGCTGTCTGTATGAAGGATTGCTCGTTTGTGAGTTTACGGCCCTCATTAAGCCCAAATAAGATGGACCTGTTAATAATGCTATTATATGATTTTTTTTTTATTATTATTATTTGCTATAACAACCAATCACGTAATGTTATATATTATTTTAAAATTATAAAATTTTAAAATAAAAAAAGTGCAAAATAAATTTGATTTAGACTCATCTAAGTAAAAATTTTCAAAACACATTAGTGACAGTTTAGAGTTTTGATTGGACCGTTCATGGATTGGATTGGGTTAAAAATGAAATGAATCTAACTCAGTATGTATGAAGATTGATGGTTTATTTATTAAAAATTAATCCAATCCATTATAACTTACAATAATTTAGCGCGATTTTAAAACGGTTTAAAATGATTTACATGCTGTTTGAAGTAAATTAAATATTATTTTTTTAAGCACTAACTCTTTAAATTTGTTATAAAATAAAATAATAATTATATTAAATTATAAATTGCATTTTATTTTAAACGTTTTTACTTATCACATTATTTTTATGAGCCAAAATGCATAATTGAGATATGACTTGCACAATCCCACCTATTATTCAGCACAAAACAACAACAACAACAACAATAATAATAATAATAATAATAATAATAATAATAATAATAATAATAATAATAATAAATTTGTTTTATCTCTATCTTTGTCCCTCTTTCTCTATATTCGTAAATCCTAAAAAAATAAAATCTAACAAAGGCATAAATGGCGATTTCTTGAAGATATAGGTGGCTGAAAGTATAAATGATTTTGATAATATTGAAAATGAAAATGTATAGAATATAATAATAATGTTCATAATATTTTCTTTAATAAACATATATTAAATTTTAAAAGTAATAACAACTTTGAAAAAGATTACGATGAAAAAGGTAAATATAAAGATGATGCAATACATGGGAATGATTTTTATGATATAAGAGTGATCAATTTTTGTTTATTTTATCATAATTTAAAATTATCATGGACTTATAATCTCCAATCCATTTAACTATGAAAAAAAAACGTTTGTAATTTTCAATTGTATGTTTTTTTCCCAATTTTTTTAATTGTATTTAGTTATTATTTAGTAGAAATTTAATATTTATTATGCTGTTACTATTTCATTTTATATTTACATCAAACTAAGCATTGCAACTTAATTTTTTATTATAGAATTTTATGATATGTATATTTTAAAATTAGTTACTTGTAAAAAGTATAAACGGTGTTTTTTTTATTTTTTATTTTTAAACTAAAACGTTTTTAACAATCTTGGTGGTAGAGGTGAGTAACGGCGGTTTGGTTCAATAATCGAACCGAAATAATCGAAATTTGATTTATTATGATTTAGATAAACTGAACCGAATAGAAATTATATAATAACCGAATTCAAATCGAATCGATATTTTTGGTCGGTTTGGTCCGGTTAACCGATAAAATCGAAATTTCAAAATTATAATTAAAAAAATTGTCTAAAAATTATATAAAATTACAAATTATAAAACTAAAATAAAAACATTTAAATTAAAAAAAATGTACATATGTTCAATTTGAGTTCAAATCCCTTAGATTGAATTAAAAATACAAAAATAAAGTTAATTTTTGTAAAAAAAATGAAAAAAAATAATATATATTAATCACTATTCGGTTGGTTCGGTTATTTTTCAGTTTTTGCCTTTCAAAACCGAATCGAAAAACCAAAAATCGAATCAAATTAAAAAATTCGATCAATTTAGTTCGGTTTGAACCGAAATTTGCTCACCACTACTTGGTGGTTTAACATTAATTCCAGGCTGGGCCGGGCCAAATTTTAACAAACATCCTTAAATCCTTAAATTTATTTTGGATTTCAATTGGGTTTAGGCCCATCCCATAAAAGCTTATGATATGATAGGTTTAACAAATACCCAAAAAAATTTAGAAGCCTAATGGAACATTGAACATAACAAGTAATTAGGTTTTGTACAAAAGTCAATTTATTATTGTTGCATGAAAAAAAAAACTTGGAAATCCAAAACCTCAATTCTTGAAGGCAAATCCTAAATCCTTCATCTTAGAAAAAGCCTTCTCAAACTGGCTCCATTTCTGATCCAAATTCCCAATATACCCAACAGACATCCTGATCAATCCAGGAGAAATCCCAGCCAAAGCCTTCTCATCTGCATTAAGCTCACTGCTGGTGCTACTCCCAGAGACCGACATTAAGGTTTCGTAGTATCCTAGGCTAACTGCCATGAACCCGAATTGTGTATAGTTTTGCAAATGGTTCATTAACCTGTTGGCTCTTTCTTCAGTTTCCATGTCTATGCAAAGAAGGGCACCAAACCCATATTCTTTATTGCCTATGGAGCTAAGGAGATGGTGCTGTGGGTGATCTTGAAGGCCTGGGTAAATGACTTTGAGGCCTAGCTTCTTCATTCTTGTAGCGTACACCATTGCTCTGTGGCAATGTTCCTTCATTCTCAACCCTAAATGAGGGATTCTTCCTGATAATTCAAAGGCTACCTTGGCGTTCATCGTTGGACCAAGTAACATTAGACTCCCTTGCTGTAGGTCCATCATTGAGTTCACCAGGCTCGCTGGACCACACACTGCCCCTGTAAAATGTGTAGTTTTAATCGAATTTGTCACAAAATTCAGCTTTTTCAAGAATTTGAGTCCACAACACAAGCGTTATGACCGAAGGACACGTCACATGTGAGGTCAGTCAAAAGAAAACAAAGTAAAGGAAACCATCAAACTCAGAATCACATGTTTGATCCTTACTGTAAAACATCTCATCACTTATCACTTATCAGAAAGATAAACCACACACCAATAAAATAAAATAAGATAGAAACTCTACATAATAATAATAATAATAATAATAACTAAAAAGTAACCCTAATTTCACGAATAAAAGGTTACAAAATAATAACAAAAGGGTCCGTGCTACCATCTACCAGAGGAGTAAAATTCTTAATATGGTTATATTTATTTATTTATTTATATATTCATAAATTAAATGAATTATCCACGCAATGATAAATTTTTATAAATATATAGCTGGATTTTAATAAATGTAAAACTTTTATGATTTGATAACTGATAAGAACCCAATGATGAAGCCTAATTAAAAATGTGTGGTGCCCCATATCATTAAGAGAAAGACCATATCATAGGTCCAAAAGAAAATCATTTTCCTTCACTGTTTTACCACTTCAAAACTTTCCAAAAATTATATTAATTATTCTACGAATTAGCAAGATTTAACATATCAACTCTGTTAGGTAGAATCTTAAAAAAATTAAGATAATTGTATACCTGCAATAATGTCAGCTCCACCGCTAATAAACTTGGTGATACTGTGGACAACAACGTCAGCACCGAGACGGGCCGGAGAAACGACAAGAGGAGCAAAAGTATTGTCGACGACCACCGTTGCTCCTTTATCATGGGCAATTCGACTTAGTTCAGGTGTATTAGCCACTGTAAGAGTTGGATTGGATATGGATTCGAAGTAAAGGACGTTTGTTTTTCCTTCAATTATTGCATTTTTAACCATCTCTAGATCTCCAATCTCCACAAACGTCGTCGTTATGTTGCATGCCCTTGGTAGGAAATGGCTTAGCAGGGCATGGGTGCCGCCATACAGAGTCCTTGAAGCCACCACGTGTCCACCGTTGCTGCAGAGCTGTAATAACACCGATGATATTGCAGACATACCTGTCCATTTCCGGACAAACTTTTGAGTTGTCGTTTTTTGTTAATTTTTTTGGAAATTTGCAGAAGCATCATAATATCCCTAAATTTGAAAGTTTTGAGCTAATAAATAAATAAAATCGAAATGTTTTATTTTCAATTTTTAATTGAAATTTTATTTCATTGAAGTTCTGAAAAGTGTCTTTTAGTCTATATGCATTAATCATGTTCGTGCATTACATGCATACTTTTCTGTCAAATATAAATTCAATTTAATAAAAATTAGAAATATTTTTTTAGGCCAATGATTGATTGAAAATTCAGGGGATAATTATTAATTACCGCTAGCTGTGCAGTAGGCTGCCTCTGTGCCTTCCAAGGCGGCCATCTGACGGCCAAGATTCAAGACGGTGGGGTTAAAGTGACGGCTGTAAATAAAGAAGTCACGGTCGGGACCAAGTTCGCCGGAGAACATACGACGCATGGTTTCAGGCTCCATGACGGTGAAGGTAGCAGAGGCTTCAATCGACATATTAACACCACCGTGTTCGCCGAACTCATGGCGAACAGAAGCTAATGCAGTCACCGGATCTTCCCCGTAGGTGACGGCCGGAGACAACATTGATTTCTTTGCAACAATAAAATCTTCGCCCTCAAAATCATCCTGCCCAGCCCTCTTGTTGCAGGGTAAAACATGGGCAGGAGCTTTGGTTTCAGACATAATTAGCTTAATCAAATGATAATTATAATAATAAAAATAATATAATTCTGAGTATATGGAGACTAAATTTAGCAGAGAAATAGGGTGTGGTTGGTCCAGGAAATTAAGATGGATATATATAAGCATAATTGAAGATATGGGTCCCAAGAAAAAAAAGATAGAAAATTTGTGGAAAATTCATAATTTCATATTTATATGGGGATGATCCTATATACTGATTTTTGATGAATCTGGACAATTTTGGAGAGAGTGTAAGTAACCTATCTCTATTTGTCTCATACATTTGGGATCAAAGCGAACAAGTTTAATTCTTAATTAGATGTATACTTTTATTGACCAAAACAAGTTCAACATTTTTATGTCAATATAATAATTTTTTTAATATCATATTAATAAATATAATACCTTCGCTATTAAATTAAATTAAAAAAGAATAACGAACTAATGATAAATCATGCAACTATTGGTTAATATGACAAGATATATTATATATAAAGAAATTTTTTTTTTCTAAATTAATTCATGACATTATTTATTATTAAAGTTTATAGGTAACAAATGAATCAAATTACGATAGATTGGGTTATAAATAAAAATAAATCATAAATAAATCAATTTTATGAGTTATATATAAGTGGATTGGATTGGATAGAATTTGATCGTGACCTAAATGAATATTTTATAATTGTTAAATGGATAAGGTTTATTATTTTTTTTTTCTTATCTTTTATTGTTTTTCTTTTTGAGGGAATCTTTCTTTTTTTTTTTTTTTGAAAGAAGGGAATCTTTTCTTGTTAAATCATTAAAAATAATAAGTATTCATGCACAACTTATAAAATAATTAATTTTTATATTTACATAAATTAAAAAATATAAAATTGCAAATAATATTATGTAAAGAAATAAATGGATTTTCGACGAGATCCATAAAATAAAATAAATCGAATTCCCCACATTAATTTTGTTGTATAAATAAAATGAGATATAATTCCCATATAATACACGTGCTAATTTGGTGACATTCTTAATTCCTATTCGACGCGTTCACACAATTTCCAACCGACAAGATAATTAAGACACAAACATTTTCTTATTTCTACATGCATTTAAAACAATAGAGTGAATTATAGAGCTTCTATAAAATTAATTGTTTTTTCCATATAAAAGTAAATATTGATGATACGTAGTTATCATCTTGAGGATGTGCTTATGGTCTAATGTTGTTATAATCAGATATTCAATAATGACAAAGACGCTTATTAGCTATGATATTTTATTACTAAACTAATTAAACTTCGTTTCATAAATTTGGGTCAACCGAACTATTAAATGAATAAAAAAATTCTAAATTAATTATCTTTTAGTTTTATATTGATCAGAAAACGTTTCATGGTTAATTCAACGGTTTATTGACAAAAACGCATATAAACTATGATATATTTAACAAAATTGACAGTGTAATATTTTATGAAATTAACTTAATCATACTTTTTTCTAAGAGTAGTCAACTGTTAAATGTTGTGATAATGTGGTCTGGGGACAACGTGGAGTCTTCATCTTTTTATACCTAATATAACAGTCTTTCTAATCACGAATTAATATATTGACCAAAACGTTTTATAGTTAATTGAATCAGTAATATTTGACTTTGTATCTCAATTAATTAATTAATATATTTTATTTTTTTTAATTACAAGGGAAGTATAAATGTCTTATTACGACTATAAACATCTTTAAAATGAATTGAATTCGAAATTATATGTGGTTTTATGATTAGATCTTATTTGAATGTTTAGAGTGTATTCCAAGAACAAAAATCACTTATGATATGGTTATGATTGATTAAGGAGTCTCTTTCATTTATGGAACGTTTTCCATTTTTAAAACATTTCAAATGATAATATAAATTTAATTTGAATTGCTAATTAAAGCAAATAATTTCTCGAAATTGTCACCGTCACTTTAATTTGGAACCAATTGCCTTGAGGCCATATGGACAGATGAAAAGGAGTTTTTTTTTTTAAAAAAATAATAAATAAATAAAATTAAGCAAATTAATATATATATATATAATTCACCATTTTGAAACAATTTAAATATGATTTTAAAAATTTTAAACTTAATAATTTTAAAAAATACATAACATTTTTAAATATGATTTTATTTTATTAATCACACATTCCCATAAATTATTCCAATTTTCCACCAAGACCAAAATGCTGAAATTGTACAATAATAATAATAATAATAACAATATAAGAGCAGCCACACATTTTTTTATCAAAAAGAAAAACAGTATCATTCTTGTCTTTTAACAGACTAAAGTTAAGCATGTGTTAGGTCATCTTTGTTTTTTTTTTCAATTTTCTCTCTAAATTATTTTTCTTTAATATTCAGCTTTAAAAATTGATTATCTTTTTTCTTTGGATACTATATATTGTCTAAGAAGATAAATTATTTTATTGTTTATCTCCAAGAATATTTAATATCATCCAGAAAATAAATAAATAAAGAAATAATTATCTTGTCCCCTCTCCATTTTGGATCTGAAGATATATTGGAATTGATAAACAAAATTATTTAAAACCATTTACTAATTAATTACGAAATGTATATATGAATTTGATGAATTCAAAACCATTCTTTATAGAGTGTTTTAAATAAACCATAAATTAGAACTTAATTAAGAATTAAGAAAAAAATTGACATTTAGAATGGTCCAAATTATAAAAGTGAGAATTGATATTTGATTATGACATCCAATTTCCAAAGGCAAGGGAAGTTCATTATTCTGTAGCACGTGCACACAAACTAGATAAACTCAATTTTCATTTTTATCACGATTATTTTTTTTTTTCATTTTGGACACACCACCACCACCATATTCTAATAATTATTTTATTTTTTTTATTATGCATTATACATTATTATATGGACTGTCCCTAAATTGTGGATGCACACACATGTACATGTTGTACCTCATATCATATGGACCCCAGCCTTGCCCACCCACCACTATAAATGAATAAAACTTAATTAATAATTTAGTAATCATCACTTGGTATGAGGTGTAATTCCAATCTATTTTTTTAAGCATATCAAGAAATAAAAATATCGATTAGGTTGATGGAAGGTATTTAAATGGAAATTTGCAGCCATCAGCTATTCTATACGTTAACAAATATCAATTTTCTATTATTGGCCAAATTAATTGAAAGAAAGTATATAACAAAAATAAAAAAAAAAATTAAAAATGGAAGAGAGCAACGTGGAGATTGTTGGAAGGCACAAGTAATGTAATGTAGGACATAGCGTCCCAAAAAAAAGGTACAGAAATCATCCCATCTCTGCCCTATTGTGATTTTCCTGCCCATCTTTCGTTCATAAATCATAATCAATCACACTCGTTTTCCTAAGATGTTGGGCCCTCACTCACTTTCATTTCTGACCGTCGATCTGATATAAGATCTAGATTTAATCATAAATAGTAGTATTTTAACATCATTTATTTATGTCGATGGCTTGCGATGAGTCCAAAACATATTTCCTTCTATTGAACTTCCTCTCCAAATAAATACCTAATTTTCATATAATTATTATCAATCTCTTTGTATACTTAAATTTTTCGAAAATAAAACTTAATATATTTGACTTTCAACGTTAAGCCAATAGTTCCCATCCCATAAATCGTCCCAAATTCATCATCTGGAAACATCTTCTTGACTTCAATTCTAAGGAAAAAAAAGGATTTCAAGGAACCAGAACTTTCTACTGCCTTCCTTAAAAATATCCCTTTGTTAGCTGCCAATTCTAAGCTAATGATAATGGTGCGATAAAGTTAGTGGAAGTGGGTGACTATGCACATAGCTGATAGCTCGCACCCGTACATAGCTTTGCCTATAATCCAATAACAAAATGACAAATCTTTCTTCCCTAAATTACTTTTCAATTTAGAATTGTAGTCTTCAGTGCCCGATTTATATCAAAATCATTACCCTATGTTGACGCAAATGCTTATTGATTAATCAGGATGCCAAACAATCCAATCAAATCAAATCTTTCATATTTATATTTACTAGCTAGTTAATTCTTCACATCGAGCTCAATTCTTTCATCATTTCCCTTCGTTGCCCATCATAATTTTTTTTGGACTACAATCCCACATCGAATAATTAAAAAAGATTTGTAATTATAATGGAACAACAACTAAAATGGCTTAAGTCAATTTAAAACAATGGTAAATCCACAATCATCAAACTTAACTCTCCACAATTCTCACAGCTAAACTAACGTAAGACAGATTTCACTGTCCCGAAGGCTACAAACACAAACAAGAACTGGAATATAACACATTTGACAAATGGATCTGGTAAAAACAATAGAGTTGGTGATTAAAGTCCCACGGGGGCAAATCTGAATTGGCCTCATGGCCAATAAATATACATTATTTGATGGAATGGTATGTCCAATAAATGTACAAAAGAACAACAATCGGTATTTGAGTATTTTTCAGTTAAACCTGTATTGTACGGATGCCCTCAACAAGCTGTTCTGGCTGAAAACCAGAACTCGTGGATTTAGAAGCACCTCGCTCCAAATTCTCAAGGAAATCCATCACTATCGGATCAGTCCAGGGAGCACCGAGTGGAGCTTCAGCACCAGCTATCCAACCTAGATGGCCACCCTTGGGGGTCACTATCAGCAGACAATTTGGATTTTCCTGGAAAAAATGGGCAATACACTTCAAATTGATGACCAAGAAGAAGTAGCAATTTCAACCAGCTCTAAAGAATACTGCCAAGTAAATTAGGTGGGACAACAATTCAAGGTAGTATTGAGAGGAATTTTAGTATGCTACCATAAGTATTGTCCTCAAGGGTGGAATTCAAAAGAACCATTCCTACGAAAACATGACCAGAAACAGAACACATAGGAATAAGATAGTTGTCCTTAAAACAGGTAACAACTTCATCGTTTATCGTGGAAACCTCAAGTTGGCATTTTTGGCATCTGAAAGGCTCCTAACTTCAAAATATGACCATATGGAGTTCTGAATGCCAATATTAATGTAAGTTAGGTGAGAAGTTTTACAACTGATGAGATAGTATTGACAGACTTTTGATAGCTTTCTTAAGAATGGACCAATGCATTTCTGACAATGCAAATTCTTATAGAAGTGCAGACCAATGGCATGTATTCTGCTTTATGAGATGGTAAGCAAAGATCTAGCCTCCAAGAAAGTGAAGTTGTTTTCAATGTAAGCCGTGGGAATTAAGGCTTAAAAGTGAATTAGATATGTAGAGATGGTTTATCTATATGGGGTTACCTTGGCATCATGACTTCAAATTTTCAATGGTAGATTAAAAAATTAACATCATTTACATAGATTGCATGTCAACTAAGGAACTCATTGGGAATCTGAATGATGAATGTAGGCAAGTCCAAAAACAATGAAATCAGGTAAAACAGCACACGCAATTTATCTATTTATGGGTCAGTAATGGTAGATGAAGTAAAACATGCTTGCATGGCAAAACCAGTATAGTCTATCTAGATTACTCACTTTCTTGAAAGTAAAAATGGAATGGAAGGAAATAAGAAAGATAAAATCGTGTAATATGAGGTAATAACCATCATACGACTTGAGAATAGAGAAAACACGGCCATACCTTGATGTCTTCACGAGGAATTCCCCTAGCAGGAGCAATTGGATCATTAGCAGCCTGCAATTGAATGAGATAACAAGTCTGAGTGATACAAGGCATACAGCATTTGAACTAGGCTGCCACAAGCCTTTCTTAGGTCATAAACAATGTAATTCCGTCACTGTCAAACACAGTTAATATGCACTAAAACTTCAATCAATGGAGAGTTATCTACTTGCTTCTGTCATTTGACTTGAATTTCATTTGAAAATTATATCATACTTTTTTTTCATTTACAGCCGTATTTCATGATATTTGTTTTGACCCAACAGAAGCTTGAAACCAGAAAATTGTGCGGTGCTACCTTGACCCAAAGGAGAAAAGGCAGTTCTACCACAGTCAATGAGCACATTTATTCTCAAAGTAATCACTACATATATAATCAAGTGCTAGCAAGTAAAACTATAGACTATAGAGCATGAAATAGATAATAAGGCAAAATTAACTGAAATTTCAGAGTAATCCAACAATCCCATCAGTTCAACATCTGATATAACATGGTTGCTACTGCCAATTTCATATAAAAAACTTTGAAACTTAAAAAAGTTAATGAATAGAACTACAGAAGTAACCCCACGCGACAAGCTGGCTCATCTGCCTGTTCAAATTATAAATATTTAAGATTGGCAATAAGTAAATGTGTATACAATAATATTGTAGCGCTTTTATGTTACCAATGCATCCTTTACTTGGATTTAAATAGGTAGTTCTGCAATGGAACCTAAAGCCTGGATGATATCAATAAACATTGACAGGATCTGAATGAAGTTTGGGGGACCAAAAAGAAAAAAGAAAAACCAATATATTATCCTAGGACTGATAGAATCATTCAGCTTAAGTACAAGGAAAAAGAAGTTCCAATTTTCCCTAAAATATGGCCAACACTTGACGAGCAATAAATCCTTAAGCAGTTTGAAGTCGATTGTGATACTAGCAAATATGGCAGTGGCATTTATTACCTGTATACAAAGCAAAGGCCTATTAACATGTTTGATCATATCTGAACTGCTTGATTTAGAGTAGTACTCATCCACTGACTTGAAACCAAATGAAACTGACAATCAGTAAATGAGTGCTGTGAGTTATGGCAGGACATTGAAAAACCCAGGCCAACCACTACAGAAAGGAAAATTGAAAGCTTCCATGTCCAATAATTGATTACCACATGTCAATGCTTGGTCATATTCCCTAACAGACTTGGCATTGGCAGCTGATTGGATGTCATATTCACCCTCCAGCTCTTCAAAGAGAGGCGCATGCCTGCACTAACCAGAGGTTATGATTTCATCTCCAAGCAGAATTAACCCACAAAGAGACAAGAAATTTATCACAAAATTACATGTGGAAAATTTGACGGAGAGCATGTGTAAGAGATTTGTCATAAACAATATTGAAGCCCTTACGGAAATCTTCGTCTGCCATAACCAAATTGAAAGGATTACACAGTGACACAGCACCTGTTAGAGGACAATTTTGAGATTCCTGCAAGTAAGACATAATAAAGTTCAGTTAACTTAAATGGAAGTAGTAGTGCAATTAAAATCAATGAACCAGAAAAAGCCTTTAAGTGCTTTACAACTTTCTTCAGCAAACCAGGGAATTACGCAAATGAGAGTACTTTAACAACCTCAACATGTCAAACAAGCAAAATCTTACAATAGCATTCCATAACTCTGCGGCCCCTTAAAGAACTCTTCTTTAGATTAGAAGTATTAAATTCTACCTATAGCGCAACCCTAGGCATGTCTTCATCAAAGATGAGGAAAATTACAGAATTAAATCATACCTGACCCAAATAATTGACAAGAATGTTACCGCCAAGAGACCAACCGACAGCATATACATTAGCATTCGGATACCTACTGGTAACAAGAGCAACAACTTCACGCATATCTCCTAGAAACGAAGCCGAATAGAACTGCATTCAGTTAACTTTAAATAACTGAAACTGATCACATAATTTCGTTTAGATTCTTCAAATCTCAAATTAACTCAACCAGAAAATAAAATTGAAATCCACCTGAGGAGTGATCACAGGGCTATTTCCACAACCTCTGCTATTGAAAACAACGACGCGCCAGCCTTTGTTTCTAGCTCTAACTAACATATGCTTAACATATGAATCCTGGCTTCCTCCAGTTAAGCCTGGCTGAGAAATTGAGAATTCAAATTTGAAAATAACAATTCATTAATTAATTTAACTTCCACAATTCCCTACATAACTTTCTAAGAAAAGCACGTACCAGTAAAATGAGAACCGGAGACTCCGAACTCAACCGGCGGGAGTCGCCGGCGACCCAATCGAGAGACACAACGCCACCGTCCTTGGTAAGGAGACACTCACGCTTGTACCGGACGGAAGGAGCAAGTCGGAAGAAAGAAGCGAAAATAGTCTCGACGTGGCGATTCTGGCCAATGATAGGAAAAGGAGAGTAAGGATGATGCAAGGTCTTGAAGGCCGGAAGGAAGAGGTCACGTGCGCCACCAATGACTTCGAGCGAAGGATGAGGAGTTTTGGCGTCGGACATTGTTGTGGAGTCGGAGGCGACGTGGACGGCGGAGAGTGGATAGGGAGAGAGACGGTGGTGGCGGAAGAGGAAAAGAGCGGGAGGAGAGCCAAATGGAGCTCTGGCCATTTATTGGGCAAGAGCTATGTTTAAGGTGAGCTAACAAAAACACCTCATTATTGACCACTTGTTGTGACTTGAGCAGTTGCTTGCTACGCCTCCTATTCTGAACCATACTTGGCCCCTTTTTTTCTTTTCATCGTATGTTTTCATGCTTTGTTTAGTAATACTAGCAATTAGTTTCACATGTTTATGTTTATTCACTTAGTTATTATGGGACATGTCTTAATAATATTTTCCTGATATATTAAATTTTCTTTGCACCTCGCAAATTTTTGATCAAATTCCTCATCCAATTTATAATGTATTTAATTATAGGCCACTCGGATCATAAATTCCATATGATCCCATTTGATATGTTAATTATCCATAAGATTATAACTTATTTATAATTCGATATATCTTGAGTGCACATTATCCATCTAATCCTGTACATTTGACACCAATAATTATCTTCCTTTTGAATTCTATGAATTGCCATTAAATCCCTTATAAGAAATTTAGTTGGATGAACTTGTAACTTTTAATTCTGTCATAATTTAGTGACTAAGATATAAATTTGTTGAATTCGTTTAAGAATATAAGGTTACCATCAAATTAAGCAACTGTTTAACTAACTAATCGTATTCATGTGGGATATATTGATGGGCCTTGAGTATATTATTTAATTTGTAACTCGGAAATTGTTTGGGTTTACTACTTACTCGGTCTTGGACTTTGGACGCAAAACTTGATGGCAAGAATAGAGAATGTTATCCACCAAATGAACCAAACCCATGGGCCAGATCTGAGCCGAATTTCGGCTGGATTTATGTTATTTTCACAATTTAATCTATCAAACTATATTGGCATACGACAAGAACATAGTATTAATGAACTTTTAAAATTCATTTGATTTTGATCTAAGTTATCCAGTAATTAACTGCCATAATAGCATATATTTAAGCTATATATATAAAGAGAGAGAACAACTATTTTTTTTAATAAAATTATAATATCCACAAAATTTAACCGAAATTTGTTCAATTTTCATCGAGTAAAAGTACAAAGTAGCTTTGTTTGTTCCAATTTCAGCCACGCCAAGCCTTTTTGGTAAACAATTTTGTCCAACGAAGATCTGCAAGAATGTATGCATAAATCTTCAATTTAATGATTTGTTTTGGAGTTTATGAGTTTCTTCAGAAAAATCTATGATCGGTTGGTGAATTTTGTGACAATGACAAAACAATAATTACAAGAAAAAATAAATAAAGTTCCTCTAATGATTTAATTTGGTCTACATAAGCATCATTTGCTTCCATAATGCCCCAACCACATCAACATCAACATCAATCCCTATAAATTTTAGTGGTACTAATAGTAAGCACCACTAACTCATTAATTTTATAAATAAGTTTTTCTTTTTATTAATATTGTCTTCTTTTTTAAATAATTAACGTACTCACTCACTCTCAAGTATTTAAAGATATTTTATTCTCGATATTTAAGCCCGAAGCATTTATCATCCCGTCTCATTTTTTAAGATTATATATGCATATATTAATCATTAAATAATTAAAAATTGAAATCTATTTATCTCTTTTAATGATCATCCTTAAATTCTTGTTTGATTTTTAGGTCCAGCAACATGATTCAATGTCGGCCCAAGCTATAACAACTCGTGGGCCCAGTGGATAATGCTGGCTTTTGGTTCTTTATGTAACCTAAAAAGTCTATAATCGACATAAGTTCCGTCATCTCCGATGAATTGTCCTAGTCCAAATCAGCTAATTCAGCAGCAATACATTTATCTCTTACTTTTTCTTTTTTTCTTTTTATATTAAAAATTAATTTTATATAATTCACAAAAAAAATAAAAATTTACCAGATCCCAGCGGTAGTAACTTCGAATTAGTTCTAGGTTTAATTTTGAATTAAAAAGGGTCACTCGCAATTATGAATTAATCGAACCGAATACTAAAAAATATAGATAAAAAAATAATACATTTAACCTAAAATTTGATGGCTAAATTAATTTATGATTTATCGTAATCTCGCAAGATAATAGAAGTAGAATAATTGATATTTAGAACTGAAATATGGTTTTATTTAGTAATTATTTTTCATATTAGAATATAAGTAAAATTCTTTTTGTGCAACAAATAAAAAAAAAGGTTGCCGTGTAAAGATGGAGACGGAAATAAAATATAGATTAAGATATGATAATATACGAGTATCATAAAAATTAAAATATATTATAATTCATGTGACTTCTTATAGAATATACTACTAGTGTTTTGGGGAAATGCAGAGGCATGTGGTCCGGCATTAACGAGTGCTTGTGTCTTACTGTGTGTATTTCTTTGCCAAATTAAATAAATTTTTTCAGTTTTCAAAAAATATTAAATTACTGAATTATAGTTTTTTTTTATTAAATTTAATTCTCTATCTAATATGTAATGAATTAATTATTTAAAGTGGGGAAAAAAAAGTCATATTCGTCAGTAATTTCTGATTTATATTTTTCTTTTACCCATCATCCATGTGAGAGAATCTAGTTTATACCTTTACAGCTTTACTATGCTTATTATGATAACCCAACTTGTGTTTTGACTTCTTCTTTTCTCGTTGTTTACTAAATTGTAAATTTCATTCCTAACATAATAAATTCATTTTTACTTTCTTAAATTTAATTTAGACTTTGCTACCTAATAACCGAAATATTCGACCTATGCTCTTAACCTCGGATAGTCGAGCTAATCAACGGATATAATTACAAGCGTTAACAGCTAATATTAGCTATTATAGTAATTATTTACATTTATGGTCCTACACATTAATGATAGATCATGAAACACTATTAAATAGAAGTTGATGCTCTTTTTATATTGTCTTAATTGTCATAGTATTCCTACCAAAAATTCATTGAATGTTTTGTATTATTAGATGATTCAAGAGTTTAATCGGTATTCGATTTATTAGAACTCAAAATCATATGTTATCATAAAAAAGGTATAGTTTTAATTTTGCAGGAGAAATGAGTTGAAAATGTTAAAAGTCATAAAGAACAATGAAAGTGAGGACTAAGAATTATTATTAAAACGTATTTGAAATGAGTAGTTATTATGTTTTCTTATAGTGGTAATTAATTACTAGTTAGACAAATTTAAACTAATAAAAAATAATAGTAATATATTTGAAGTCAATGACTGATTCGGAAGTTAGGCACTGCGAAGATTATAATTTCGTATAGTTTGGAATAACAGTCATCTAATTTTGACCCAAAAAAAATAGTCATCTTAAAGATAATCGCTTGACAATTTAATATAAACCTAATCACAGGGATTTGGTAATTTACGGTATATTCCTCTTCACTAGCTTGCCATGGATACAAGATTAATAATTCGATTGCTAGAATATTATCATTTGTATTTATTCATATTTTGTGTCAGACTAACTTTTTTCATTTTGACTCTTTTAAATAAAATTTAAATTTTATTTATTTGATACTTTTAAATTTTTTTATAATCAATTAGATTTAAATTTGTGTACTGAATTTAATTAATAATTTTTAAATCATAATAAAAATAATAAAAGTGACACATGCGATGACCCTCGACCGATACGCTTCCCGCGAGATGGCACTAGCAGCTTATTCATTTTGTCCTTACTTGAGACTGTTGATTCCATTTTTTTATTTATATAATTTGCTTGATATTGATTCAATTGTTTATTATTTATTTATGAGTTAAATATTTAAATAATTTTTTGCTTTTACTGGATACTTTTTTATTTTTCATACAATTATTCAAACATATTCACTCGACTAATTCGAATACTTTTTTTTGAATATTAAAATATGATACATAATTATAGATCAAAATATTCAGAACTGAAATTTGATTAAAATTATAATAGAGTCGCATTCAAAAGAATTTTAATTTAACTAAATAGATAATCAAAATTTTTTATATTAATAACCAAAGTTAAATTAAATTAAACCGATAAATAAAATTCACATATATTATTGATTTGATTTTGAGTTAAAATTCAACTATATTTAACCCTAATTCTTTCTTATTTTTACTCCATCATTTTCATAATATCTATCATTTTTAAGTAAAATTATTTAGCTGTTAACTTTAAATTTTAAATGTAATTTAATTTTTTTTAATTTAATTATTACTCAAATAAAAGTTAATCAATTAAATTTAAATTTTTATATTAAATTACTTAATTTTATTTTAAATTTAAATCTAATTAATACTATTTAAAAATAATAAAAATAATAAAAATGATAGTATTATGGAATTTTGGAAATATTTTACAGTAAATTAAGGAGTACTCACGTTTTGGCTCGGTAAAGGATAAAAAAGACAGTAGCAAAATCCAACAACAAAAGAAATGCAGCATTAATTTCCCCAACTAAAATCCCCATGGGCTCTCCAAATCGGGCCTCTCCTAGATCCGAACGCGGATCCAACCACCTTTCTCAATTTTCAGATTCCATTCGATAATTTTTACTTAAAAGGCTTCGACCTTTAAGATTAAAGACGCGAGCGAGACAGAGAGGGAGAGACCTGAGGGGCTTTCACTTTGGTGATGGTGGTGAAGAAGAAACAGCGAGAACGAAGTGGAATAGCTTTAGTTTCACTCTCTTTGATGCTTTTCTCTTACTTTGGCGGTGTCAGTGTAGGGAAATGGATCGTGTTTGCCGAAGCTAGCAGTGGAACCGGAGGTCTTGGGAGGTTCATAGGAGGAGGTCCCGGCGACGGGTTCTGGGCTGTTACGGCCGAATCATCAAATGTTGGTGTAGCTCTCGCCGTGACGGTCATGGCCGGTATCGCCTTGGTCGTTACATTCGTTTATTCTCGTAGGTAAACAGCACAACAATCAAACAGAAAGTTCTCATATAATTGAATCCGAATTTCAAATCTCAGGCTCTGATATTCAAAATCAGTTCCTTTTCATAGTAATCTGGATTTTAGAATTTTTTTATGCGAAAATAGATGTTAACTGAAAGGAAACCGTTAATGAGAGCTCTAAGGCGAAGCCACACTCCATCTTCGCCGTCAACTTCTCCATCACCGTCCTCATCATCGTCATCTTCGTCCTGGATTCATCTGCGATCAACCTTGTTACTAGTTGCTTTCTTATCGTCGTCTTCCTCATCATCCTCTTCCTCACCAGTTTCCATTAATCGGTGAGTTCCTTTTTCTATAAATCCCTGTCCTTTTAAGTCAATGTTTTCGTTCCGTGTGAAATAGAGTTACTGAAAATTAGGTGGAAATTTCATTGATTAAAAGTTTCCTCTTTTTTGATCTTCTTTATTTCTTGAAGTGAAAGCTTGCTTGCTTAGCACTATGCTCTACTGTTTTCATATCTGATCTGAAACTGCTTCGATATACTTTTTTTTTTTTTCCAAATGTCGTGAGGTATTCTTTGTTGTGGAATCTACAATTATCTGATCCTTTCCTTGCTGTCTTTCTCTCCCTTAGAGAATTTTCGAATTTGTTTTTGCCTGCAGTTTTTTTTTTCCTATGTATTTAGATAGTATCTTCATTTGATGAATGTGATCTCTTCATATTCTTTACTCCTGGAAAAGAGGAATTTGTTTAAAATGACTTTCAAATAATGGCAAGTGGGTAGTTACCCTTGCATTACGACTAATAATGGGTGTCAATCAAATTTAATCCTTGGTATTGTCAATATTGGCATGCGGACGTTTTGTCGGTTTGCGCATTAGTTTTCTGTTGATTGTTCTTTTGCTTATATACTGACAAAAATAACTATTCTTTTTCTTTTCATATTTGTTGCAGGCGTGGTCACAAATCACCTTGGTCCCTTAGAAGAAGAAAGCATGCTCTTCTACCGAAACAGTGGAAAAGCTGTTTTACAGAAGATGGAAAACTCTGTGATGGTGGTATAAAGTTTCTGAAGAAAGTCCGCAGTGGTGTATGTTATTATTTTTTGTTTTTGATTTAAACGGAACCTTTTTTTCGTTTTGTTATCATATATATGCAACACTATCCAGTGTTGTTCTTGAATTTGCTCCATATTTCCCACTGCTGATGGAGCATCTCTAAATTTCTCTGCAGGGCATTGATCCTAGAATTAGAGCAGAGGTTTGGCCATTTCTTCTTGGAATGTAAGAATTTTTATACATATAGTACTTTATATTTCGTTTTCATATTTCTTTTTATCCATGTAGTAATTTGTATATCATTTTCATAATACCAAAGTAAAATATGCATGTTTTTTCAAGAGAGAATTTCTATATATTGCAAATTGATATGTCTGTATTGTTCAATGAAGACATATAGGAAATTTAACTGCAAGCCTGTCTTATTGATTGCTAAAAGCCTATACCTGGTATATGATGCATTTTTACTCCATGTTTCTAGACTCAATTTTTTACACGACTTGAGTTCCTATGTTTCATTTCTCTCACAGTAATGTTGGTTCTTTGGATTTTTTCAAGTATGTTCGTTTGAATGTGTTCTTGTTTCTATTATTCCGTGTTGGACTTGAGATTGAGTAAAGTAATTAACTAAGCTGCTTATGTGATACCTGCTCAATGTGTTCATATTTATTGAATTCTGTATGACCCTGGATAGGAAAGGATAGAGAAAATTCTTCCATTTCGGTACCTCCAAGGATCTTAATAATTGAAAGTCCTTTGTTGTCTAGCCAAGAAACATGTAGAAGTCTTCATGCCTATCAAATGTACATGCTTTTGTAGCTAAAACATTGTGCAATTTATTACTTTCCTCTTTGCAGAATGAAGAAATTTTTTAAGTTTCTAAAGTTCTGTACCGATGGATATTATATTAATAACCTGAATCATCAGCATTTCTCCATGTTAAGGATTCTTTCGTTTTGTTTTGTTTTAACAGCTATGATGTCAACAGCTCTAAGCAAGAAAGAGATCTAATTAGAGCTCAGAAGAGGTATTATAATTGTCTTACTACACAGTATTACAGTTGATTTTGTCTTGTGTTCCCTCTTATGGTTTTTGAATTTTCCATTTTGCATTTCTTCTCCGGATCTAAATTTTTATATTTACATTGGCTATACAGAAAAGAATATGAGAATTTGCGGAAACAGTGCCACCTAATTCTCAAATGCCATAACAAAAGTCTTAAGTTGAAGGAAACTTCTGGAACCAGCAGCATTGAGAACAGTGGGGAGTTCAGTCAAGTTATAGATTTTCCTGGATCAGATGAGGTTGTTAGTTCCATGAGGCCACCTACTGCTGAGGAATGTAGTGTGGCTGCTGCTGGGCATTCAACTAACTGTGATGCAAACTCTCAGGGTTCTGAATCAGTGTCGAAAGAAGATGTTGATGGGAGTGTGCTCACTTGCGATGATGGCTTGGCTGGTGACTTGTGTTTTTCTGACTCTGATACCTCAGAAGAACCTGAAAAAATGGAACCCTTCATTACTACTGAAGTAGTAGAGGAAAATGATATGAACCTGGCTGCACAAGAAAATTCTTCCACTTCCATTGCAGAAAGCAATTTGAAATTCCATAGAGATGAAGATTTTGCTACATGGCAGAGAATCATGCGCCTTGATGCGGTGCGGACAAATGGTGAATGGATCAGGTACTCACCCAGTCAGGCTGCAATATCAGAGCTAAAGGCACAGCGATTGGCTGAGAGTGTAGGGTTGAGAGATTATGATGATTTGGAGCCGTGCAGGATTTATCATGCTGCTCGTCTTGTCGCTATCCTTGAGGCCTATGCACTATATGATCCTGAGACTGGTTACTGTCAAGGAATGAGTGACTTACTCTCTCCCATCATTGCAGTGATGGAGGAGGATTATGAAGCCTTTTGGTGCTTTGTGAGCTTCATGAAGAAAGCTCGTTATAATTTCAGGCTCGATGAAGTAGGGATTCGGAGGCAATTGAGCATCATTGCCAAGATAATCAAGCGCAAGGATATCCATCTCTACAGGCATCTCGAGAAGCTTGAGGCACAGGACTGCTTTTTTGTGTACAGAATGGTGGTTGTGCTTTTCAGGAGGGAGTTAAGCTTTGAGCAGACACTGTGTCTATGGGAGGTGATGTGGGCAGATCAAGCTGCAATATTAGCTGGGATTACCAAGTCTTCTTGGGGGAGGATGAGGTTAAGAGCCCCTCCTACAGATGATCTGCTGCTTTATGCAATAGCAGCATGCGTATTGCAGAGAAGGAAGCTGATTATTGAGAAGTATAGCAGCGTTGAGGAGATCATGGGAGATTGCAATAGCATGGCTGGGCAATTGGACGTGTGGAAACTTCTTGATGATGCGCATGACTTGGTGGTCACACTGCATGACAAGATTTAGGAAACCATTCACAGGATTTGGCTAATAATCTTTTTCACTAATTTCCCTTTTTCCTTTTTTATTTATTCCTGCCACACCAATTGGAGATCCCTTATAAAACTAAGGGATCAATCGGTTGCTTTGATGCTGCTCTCCTTGAGACAAACAGCTGATGTACAAGTTGCTTATAGGGTAAATTATGCAGTTATAAATGCCATGCCCGCACTCGATCTTCCTTCGAGTGATAGAGGCATCTTAGCCAAATTAACATGTTAATGGTTGTTTTTGTCTGTGTGTTGCTTTTCCCTGTGCTGGTTTTTGCATTTGCTGTCATTGCTTTGGGATGCATTGTCTTCAGAAGTAGAACTGAAGATGGTTACTTTTCCTTCCAGATTAGACTATACTATGCGAACTAACTAAAGGAAAAACATATATGTTGGCTCTTGAATTGTGTGTGTTTTGTATGAACTTTTATTCATTTGAAGGGCGTAATTTTGAGAGAGTACAAAAGTCGGAGGGCTTAATCCGAATTCAATAAAATTTTCTAGAGTCAAGGGAAATGCACTATTTCCTAATTCTAAGTTGAATTTATGATTGCTGAAATAATTGCCTTAAATTAAATCCTTTGGCATGTGCCAATTTTTCAAGTAACCAATTGCTCAAAAAATAAATGACTGAGATCTATTCAACTAGAAGCAACTTGGTCCTCTCCAATTTATGTCAGGTTGTTACACTTGTTCAAAGTCCACTGTATTCTAACCACGCCGTTGAATCTGCATCACGTAATTACTAAAAAGAAAAATAACTATTAACAAATCGTTTGGAAAGGCTTATTAAGTAGGAACATGGTATGATTTTACTTTGGCCAAGTTTTTCTAGGAATCTACAAATTTCATGCAGATAGGTGGTTTTATTTTGGCTAGAGCAAGAACAGCAGAAGGAAGTGTCCATAAACCTTCTCCACAAATAAGTCCTGATGCAACTGCTGGTATCATAGAATCTGAATTCTTGCTGTCGAGTTTCTGCCACCAGAAAACAATCAAACTTCCGATACACATATCGATTGCAAAGTAAGCCCCAACTAGGAAGGGCACTGCCACGACCATCGGAAGTGGCATCCACTGCCCAAGCTTCTTTGGGAAGAGATCTTTCACTAGGTTAACTGCTACAGCAAATGCGAAAAAGCCATAGCAAAACTGCAAACAATGGTGAGGCAATGCTGAGAAGCCTTGAACGCCAAGAATTGCCATGTTTCTGTAGATCAGTGCATAAGGTGCCTTAAACTCTCCATTTGGATTGCCAACATCAAATGCCTTGTAGAATAAGAAGAAGCTGAGAGGACCTATCACACACCCGACTGCGGTCCCAATAAACTGGCTCAAGAACATTGCTCTTGGAGAAGTATATGTTAAATGAGCTGTTTTAAAATCCTGCATTAATATGCAGGCAACAGATACCACAGATTTAAGAAGACCACAGCCAGCTAGTGCTGCTACCAAACCGTTCTGTTTCCCGGACAATGCAGCTAACACAAAGAGAGCCACTTTTCCATAATTGTAAGCCATGTTTATGTCGGTAAGGCCAGCTCCATAAGCATTGCAGAATGCCAGAGATGGAGCAAGAATGTAAGCAATGACAACATAGTACCATTTGAGCTGAGGGAAGATCATTGGGACAGCGATTATTGATATGATGGAGAAGGAGATGTATCCTACTATCCCTATCCACATCGGTATGTTCTCTCTGAGGAAGAGTTCATTTTGTTTTAGAACATCAGTCACCTTGTGCTGGTCGTTCAAAGAACCTGACAAAACCCACTGTTGTTAACAAACTGCAAAGTATCTTTTGCTGCTAATCAAGAAACGTGTTCTTTTTTACCTGCATTCAACTTCTTGTCCCTTATGCTCCTGTGAATATTGATCATTGTAAAAGTCATTATTTTGACAAAATTGTAGAGCCCATCTCCTAATATCAGAGCAACTGACAAAAAAACCTGCCAAAACATTGAAATGTTAAATGAGCAAACATAATTCCAACTTCTCAATTGGCGCGCATCAAACATGAAATCGTATAATTTAACCTACAGTTTAGTGGTACTGGCTTCATTTTTCGAAAGCTAAATGATTACAAAAACAAAATTATTAAGTAATAGAGAGACCTTGTAACCATACAAGCCTTTCATGTCAGCTTCATCTTCCACATTCACAGGGAACCAATCTCCCTTAAACTTATTAATAAGCGGCCACATAATCCCATAAGAGAGAACAGCTCCAAGGAGCAAGGACAAGTTCACTACATGGGGCACAATCATCCCTGCTCCCACAAATGTGGCACTAAAATCGAAGAAAAACCTTAAAAAACCGAAAAACCAACAAAGAAATCATTAACATATTATATATAAAAAAAGTCAAAACCTCAAAAGAAGCAGAATTATTAGATAAAACAAGTAATATACGTTTGCTTCCATGCTTTCAATCCAAAAGTAGGGAACTGTGAGAATCCACATGTCCCTTTCCCTGTATAAAACCACTTGAAAAATGCCCACAAGAAGCTGAATGAGAAGTACTTCATGAACCCATGAACTTGTTTCCTGGGATCATCAGTTCAAAGGTTATAAATTTTAGACAACATTTTCATATAATTATGACATGTTAGAACATAATTAAAGCTGGTAAATTAAGGAGATTATACTTAGCCATCTTGTCTCCTTGGGTATGGAAGCCATTAATGAGAACTGCAGTAGCCATCCCACTTGGATATGTCAACTCGAGGTCTACTATCATGATCTAGCCAACAAAAACAAAATCCAAATTAGATAATATTTACCCCATTTCAAAGATACACTTTTTTAGAAGATTAATATAGAAAGAGGCAATACCTTTCTAAGTGGAATTAAGACAAAAAGTCCAACAAAACAAACTAAGAAAAGGAAACCTGTCATCCAACCAAACCCAGGTTCCTTTATAGCACTTGAAGAGTTTCCTGGCGTGTGTTCCCCTGATAATTCATATGTCTTCCTGTTTAATCCCAATAGATAGGAAGCAAATCCACCTGTTTAATTAATATTGTTAATAACCTAATATATAAACTAAATTCGGAGCAAAAGAAAAAAAAGTACCGGTCTTGTGTCAGCACTATTAGGTTTCGAATTTCAAGTTCAAACTCCAGTCATAACCTTTAGGGCCAAAAAGTATTGGTCTAGTGTGACGACTACACGGTTTCGAATCTTGAGTTCGAACTCCATTCGTAGCCTTTCGACCCAAAAAGTACTGATGTTGTGTGAGGACTGATAGGTTTCGATTACGAGTTGGAGCTCCAGTCATACCCTTTAACTGAAAAATAAAACATATATAGAAATAATCTTCTTACCTCCAACAGCTATACTATAACAAGCAACAGCACAAGTTTGAATCATGGTATTCTCTTGTCTGGTGAAGGGTTTAGCTACGTATCCAGCTTTGTTCAATATCTTTGTCCATGTTCTTACAAAAACAAATGCAAGAAGAGCAGCAGAGACATTTAGATGTGGAACCAACCCAGTTGAGAGGCTTAATTTCATAGCTATCACACTGTATATGGCTCCAATCACAACACTCACTAACAAGCCTCTTAATGTAATTTGCTTTTGCCATGGTTGAGATCTGCTTGTTCCTTCTGCTTCATTAATATTGTTTGTTTCTTCTTCTTCTTCTTCTACTTCTTTCTCTATCTCTCTCTTTTGAGCTTTTGCTTCTTCCATGTTCATGGCTAGCTACCCTGATTAAATTCTTGATATGTCAAGCTTATATATATAGTTTGAGAAATGCCAAAAAATTAAAAATTTGGATTGGTTCAGCTAGTGAAGTCAAGAAGTGTATATATAACCAGCTTGAACAAGCTGTACACAGATCGAACTCTTCTTGATCTTTAAACAGATGCAAGATTTTAAATGCTAATAGTAATATCTGATTTATTAATTATTAATTATGACACTCTCATGTTATTATATCCATTAACAACAACATAAACGGTAGTACTATATATCTCCGATTCCTTAATTACCAGTCGTTGTATCCCTATAAATTTAAATTTTCACTTCCTAGATTATATTCTGATATAAACTCAAGTACTTAGAAAAGCACTTGTATATGAAGATAAGGGATGCACATTGCACTGGCACACTTACAATTTTAAGTGTCCTCAATTTTAACTTATAGATAGGCCGTTCTTATCGAGTTATCATTGACATTTTCCTCTTTTTTTCTCCTCCACTGAGCAGTCATGGTGCTAGTTGCCATTATGATAAGAATCTTTATTTTAGCTGATTGATAAATGATAAATTTCAGTTTAGTAGGATTGACATATGTAGGTGATGTTGGCATGCGGGACAATGAATGGAACAGGACGATAAAATTTCTTCCTTTCTACGCCATACATAGGGGATGGGATGGGTCTACACATTCCACAATTATTTTGATAAATCAATTGAATTTTTATTTTACCTTTTCGATTTTTGTGAAGAAAAAAGCAAATCCTTGGATAATGTTCAACCTCATCTTCCAAAACAAATTCTCTTGCTAAAAGTCTTCATTCATTTTACGCAAACTATAATTTTACTTACTACAGGAATTTGTTAGCCAATTATTTGCACGGACCCCTTTAATCACTGTATCCACTTTTGGATTATCATGCAACTTCAAATGATGTCCAATTTTTTCAGATTTTTAGGTTTGCTAGTTTCATCTTATTATTTTTGCTATTAATTAAAAAAAAAATACTAATATTTTTTATACTAAAGTCTATAGCTTCATTAATCATCATATGATACCAATTGCTAATAAATAAATAAATCAATCAAAGAGACGTTGCCAGACGAATGCAAGAATGTGATTGTTCTAATTCTGTCCAATCCTTCAAAGTTCAACCAATGAAAAAAATTCCATTTAGATAGGAAGTTAATCATTAATTTCATTTAGTTTAGTTAGGAAGTTAATTGAAATTTAATTAAATTTCAAAGTATTAATTTCATTTAGTTTAGTTAGAAAGTAAATGAAAACAACTAGCAAATCATAAATTTAACATAAATTTAATAGTAAAAATTAATAATTAATATGAAAACAGTTTCATATCAAATATCTTAATTAAAAAAGTTTCTTAATTGAAATCAAATAAAAAGGGTAACTTCCCTTTTTATAATTTCTTTCCTTTATTACACGGTTTTCTATTTTAGAGTGAGAGATTATATAAATAGGGCCAAGAAAAATCAAAATTAAATAAAAAAAAGAGTTTACTGTACCGAAATTCTGCTAGTTTTTACTCTTTTTTTTTTTAATCTCCGAAGGGCATTTAAACAGTAAAATAATTGCTGATATTACACATGAGGATAAAAGTAGGCCAGTGACGTAGAGGGAATTAATATTCATCCATTAAATAATATTTACGTTATTATCTAAACCAAACCATTAAATTAAGGGGTTTAGGTTCGCCCGAAACAAAATCTTACTAGTAAATAACTCCCACGCCCATGCGCACAACTTTTACATGGGATCACTCCTCCTCCTCCTCATCATCATATATCTAACATGCATTGCTACGATAATATATAATATCAATCGGATTTTAAAGAATTACGAAAAGATATTTATTAAATTCCATATGATACAAATATATAAAAAATTATGTCACAAAATTTAATCTAATTTTATTCGCTACATATTTAACTATGACCAATACATTTGAGCGATAATGCAAACTAATACTATACATTTATAATTCGATTTAAACACAACTGTCTCGAACTGTTAGACCACCCATAGATACAAACAATGTGATTTTTGTGTATAAAACAGTTAGTTATACTATTTGCAAAATGACTTCTTTTTTTTTTTTTTTTTTAATATTCTTAGTTAATATGATAATAAAGTTCAAAATCTTCCTCACTGCTATAATTGCCATTCATCTTTTGTCAATTGTCACCATTGAAGTTTAATTGTGCTGCTTTCATTATCATTATATTATATTTATATGTGCTCTAATTTAAAAAATAATTTAACATTTCATATTTCTCATTGTAATTTTTCATAATATGTGTAACTTTTGAATTTCAACATCTCAATACGAAATCTCAGCTTCTATATACTTGGAAGTTAATCTCTGCCCTTATATACAGAGATTGAAAGAATCAATTATATATCAATGGAAATTTTAAAATTAATTAAAAAAACATTAAATTTATTAAATACCATAAGTGGGGTCATTCTAAGATTCCCAACTTAATTATTGGGAAAATTACAATTGAAATGCGATTATGTTCACACTTGACTTGGAAATTAATTACTTGCAATTTGCAATTCAATTACTATATATTTATTTGATTTTGATTTTTTTCGAAAGGATCTATCCATTATTTAGGCATAATTTCTGTACTGCCGAATGCTATTTCCGAATAATGTCACAATTTTGCACTTTCTTTGGTTTAGAAAAAAAGACTATACATCTATCCACATTTGGATTTTAGTCACTTGTTTTCATTCATGCAAATAATTAAAAATTTAATTATAAAATATTACTTGCCTCCATTTTTTTTAATTAGTGTCGCTTCGCTTTTTAGAATTTAATGCATTTTTCTGAATTAAAAAAAATTAATGTATTTTACCCTTATCTTGATATTTTAAATATATTAATATATTAATTATCACTTTTTTTACGTTAATTAATGTAATGATAATATATATGTTCAATTATTAATATTTTTTATAATATTAAAATTTATTAATAATTTTTTTAATTTATATATCAAGAGTTAAAAGCGACACTTTACAAAAATGAAAATAGTAATAAATCAGTAATATTTGTGCAGTTTTATATATATGTAAGACAAAATAAATATTTAATTGTTTTTTTTTTTTTTTGTCGAGACTTTTGATCTGTTTCTATTACACCCACATGCATATATACTATATTTATAGATGAATAAATTATAATTAATGGCGCAGATAGAAAGGCCAAAAAAAACAAAATGGGAAAAAGTGATTGAAGAACAAAGCCACATGACATGCATAACCCTAGTGGAATTTGAATTTTGGAACGTCAAAATCATACTGATTGTTTAGATTGTTGAGCCAATATTATACTTGTGCATCTATCTTTGTCTTTTTTGTTCATTATATTCTTGTCATTCAAACTCATAATCTGCAAAATAAATAAATAATAACATTAGTGATCACGAATTAAAATTTATTGTTTATCAGCTTACATGCCTTATAGTTAGATATTTATATATGTAAATAACTTTTGTTCCCAAATGAGACGGTAAAATTAATTGACTTTATATATAGAGTGAGAAAAATAGACATTTTAATATATTAGGACCGACAGTAAAATTAATTTAGAGTCCGTTTTATTTAGTTAATGTCTGTTATTGTTAGAAATTGAGATAGAATTAAACATGAATACCTCAACAATGGTTGTTGCTTTTGTAATCAGAAAAGGCAAATGAAAAAGAAAATAAACCTAAAATAAAGAATAATTTAATCTTTATAAAAAAAAAAAAAGTAATAGTTTCCTATAATTAAAGAAGCTGTTTTAAACCAAACCGGCACTTATGAATTATGATTAATGTATTATGCAAGTAATATTCGCGTTCTATTAAGAGTAAATTTCACATGTTAGATTTATAGTTAAAAGATTGAGTGTTTTTCATATTTAATGCATTTGATTTGAAAAAGATAATGAAAAAGTAAAGAGCTGCAAAATTATATGATGGATATATAATGGATGGGAGTGGGACCATAGCACTCAAAACTTATATCATTGACTAAAGAAGATGAAGAAGAAGAAGAAGAAGAAGAAGTGTTGTGGCTGCCACACTTGTCCTACACCTACAAGGCTACAATCTATTTTTGCTTAACCATGTCCATTATTAAGTTAGGCATCGCGCTCCACAACATATCGGGGTAATTATAGAAATTAAAAATTGAAAATATTAAAAATAAAAATTGAAACCGACCCATCGGATCAATTAACCAAAAAAATTGATTCAATTACGAACTAATTTTATGGTTAACCTAATTTTCATTTTTTTTTTCCTCATCCTTATCCGTAGCAAAAAATTTTGTTGTTTATGCGTAAATTCATTATATGTGATCTTGTATTTATCACGTATAATAATTAGAAGCCCACTAGATATCTTAATTCCTGGATAAAGATGGATGGATGCATTGAGTCAATTTCAAGTGGGAAGGTGCCCCTTTGCAATCACAATAACCCTGTCTATAATAATAAAATTAACACTATATGGATTTATTTGGCGCAAATTCAAATTACTTAACTAAGTGTTTTTTTTTTCCTTGAAAAAACGTCTAACAGGAAACAAACTTGCTTGTAGTAGTGAAAAGTTGGAACAACAAAACAAACAAAGAGCCCAAGCCCAAATCAGTTAAAAATAAATCCCAAATTTCAGAAGTTCAAACCCACCAAACTTGATAGTGGATTTCTAGAGGCATTTGTCCCTTTCCTCCCTTTTGGGCTCTCTTGGTTCCTTCCACCTTCCTCTCAGTTTTCTCCATTAATTGTCCCAAAAACTAAAAATAAAATATTCATTTTATCATATATTGAATTGAATTTTTTTTTTTTTAAAGTATATATTGAATTGAATTGAAGTTAGAAAATTTCAAAAGAATCATTGTTGTCTTTTATACCAAGAAACCAAATAAACGTTAGAAGCCTTGTAAATGCAACGAATTAGACCAATTTGAAGCTAAATGCATGCACCTTCAAACCCACTCAACAGAATTTTTTATTTTTTTTTTAAATACGTTAGGTAATTGTCCTAAAATAATTTTATAAGAATCGTGAGGTTTTATATCACATATACCAATATACAAAAACTCCAAATTACACTCTTTTAATCACAACCGTCCACCTCTTCTTCGATCATCATCAGATCACAAGCAATCAATCACATGCAAACCCTGCCAAACCTTATTGTCTAGAATGCAAACACGCAGCGCAAACTATGAAGCAAATGTACAACTTTTTACCGAAACGGCAACCAAAACAAAAAATGGAACTTTGTCGTTTCGTCGGCGTCAATAACAAAAACCGCGTGCTCCTCACCCCTAGAATTCGACGGCCGCCCCTATTCTTCTCCGTATAAAACTTATCCTCGATATTTTTTGAAAACAAGTAGAAAAAAATTCTAACACTAAGTACTTACTTGGTCGATATTGTCTGTCACCGGAGATCAAATTACAGAAGTAAAGATGTGCCAGAGCTCAACCTTTGAAGCTTTCGCGCCAAAACGCCGGAATAGCTTAAAAATCAAAGCGTTCTTTGTCCGTTTTACGGGTTTGAAGTCGAGTAAGCCATTGCCGGATTCCCTCACTCTTCTCTTCCTTCCTCGCATCAATGGAGCTGAGCTCCTCGTCGATGGTACTAAGATTCGGCCCGAATCTTGCGGGTTCTTGACGCTCCATCGGATTGTCAATGTGAAGGAGGAAGGAGAGGCGATATTCGGATCAAGATCACGGTTTCTCGCAACCGGAGGGGTCCGGTTTGAAGTTCTTATGAGAGACGAGAGAGTTCTCGATGGGATTTTCAGGAAAGACGATGAGGAGGAGTGGAAGTTGGAATGTGAGTGCGCAATCGAGAATGGCTGTGGTGTGTGTGGCGGTGCTGCGGAGGCGGATGTCTGCGCGGCGGTAGAGGGACAGGTGGCGTTGAGTCATAGGGTGAAGATGGTGTCGAAGAGAAAGAAGAGTCGGAGATATGGAAGGCTTGGGGGGTTAGAGGTTATACCGGAAGAGAGTCGGGAGGCGGAGGTTGAATCTAACGGTGGTTGTTGTTGTGAATGCGAATGTAGTGGATCGGACGGTGAAGATTCAGAAGAAGTTTCTGGGTCAGGTTGCGAGATGGATTTAGACTTGGAAGGAGTAAGATGGGCCGTAGATGTGGGTATTTGGGTCATGTGTTTGGGCGTAGGGTACTTTGTTTCGAAAGCGTCTGCGAGGAAGTTGAGAAGCTTGAGGCTACTTTAGCCCATTGTGTTGCATATTCAATTTTGACCTTTTCATTCTTTTTATTAAATCAAAATTGTACTAAGGAGTTTCTAAATATATTTTGTCGTCAAAATTAAAAATGTGCAACAAATATAATAGTTTACTTGAAATTTTGTTTACTAAGTGAAGTATTTGTAAATTTAACATATCATCATCACATGTCCATATATCAATTTAAGGTAATAGCATCATCCAAAATTTAACCAAATCTTTTACAACGGCCATATGAAGAATATCTAACTATTTAAACTTATTAATATTGATAAAATAAAAGTATATTATTGATTTGACTAAAAATATTTAAACAAAATTAGGCATATATAAAAATTTTCTTCATGTAAATATTATTTTTTGAAAGAGAAAAGGTGACATGCAAATGCAATGCCCATATATTTTAAACAAAGAATTAAAAGTAAAATGTGAATAAAAAAAATATTTCTTAACTTTTTTTTCTTTTGGTGATGATAAATTTATTCAAAAACTAATTTTTGAATAAAAATTTTAATATAATTTTATTCTGTGATTCATTTACCACATTTTTTCATTGAAAAATTATTTTTCTTTCTCTTAACAAAAATTTTCTAACTATAAATATTTATTAGCCAATTGTAAAAACAAAGAACAAAATAGGAAAACAGCGCAATGGAGAGGCAATTTGCACTATTTTAGCCATAAAATCTGGCAAATTTTATTAATTAGCAAAATTAGGCGATCACAATTTCACACTCCCCTCATAGAAATGACCGTCCACGTGTCATCATCGGACGACACCTAATCTGCTAGGAGTCTACTCTCACCGCACCACATCAGCATCCAAGGCCTGTAAATCTGTAATATCTTTTTGAAAGAAAAAAGAAAAAGAAAAAAATCGCGGCGGTCAACGGATGAAAAAAAAAAAAAAGAGAGAAAAAGGAAATAATAACGAAAAAACACATGTAACCCTGAAAAGCTTTTTATCGCACACAGACGTTCTACACAGTCCATAAACTCAATCCACTCCAACGTAGAAACATATAATAATAATAATAATAGTAATAATCTTTCTACTAGTTTCTCCATCGCTGGAAAGCGGTTTTCCGGCTGTTTTTTGGAGGGTTATGGGGAGGATGGGTGGGGGCAAGAAGACTTTCTCCGCGAATTCCAATGACTATAGGCTTCTAGAAGAGGTTGGTTATGGCGCTAGTGCAACTGTATATAGAGCGATCTATCTTCCTTCAAACGAAATCGTCGCCGTTAAGTGTTTGGATCTCGATCGATGCAACAGTAGTCTGGTTGGTGACTTTTGTTTGACTCATCCTTTACTGTTTTTAACGAACTGTTAAAATTCAAGTTAGGTTTAGTTTGATTGAAATTGTTGTGTTTTGAGATTAGATCGTATATGAGCTTTGGATTGGACTAAGGACTGTGATTCGATTATATATGAGTTTTGCCTGCTTAAGTTCAGAGTTGGATTTGACTTGGTAGAACTTGATTCCAGTTGTGGAATAACTATAATCACAGTTGATTTGTGCTGATAATTTTATTTTAATTAATCGTTTTTATATAACTCCAGAGTTAATAGTTGATTTTGTGCTCTTTGAGGCTGAATTGTTGGCGTAGAACATATCTGATTGGTAAATTGTGTGTTCATAGATTAACTTATCTAATAAAGAGTTACAAAGTGCGGTGAGCTGATTGGGACTCTGTTATGGTTGGAATTATTATTAGAGAGTGTTGCCTGTGCATGCAATTTTTTAAACCTATTGGACTCGAAGCTGCAGGTTTCTGTTAATTTTGGAAGAAATTAGAAATAAGTTTTTATGCAGGATGTTTTCTTCTTCTATTAGGCGCAACTAGAGTCTACTATATGTGATAAGTTTCTGTTCATGTAATTAATGTTTATTGCTTAGTATTTCAAGGAAGAAAATGCAAGTAACATCGACAGCAATGTTCAACCTCAAAGCCTTTGAAGTTAGATCTGGATCCGTTTCCTTTTTCAAGATACTGAATACTCCAAGTACTATGTTTAAGAACTTTGATGTTTATTTTGATATAGAAATTCATGTATTCTCATCAATTTAACTTATATAACAGAGTTGGTAACTAACAGCAGAAGTTCGGAGCTTATATGAATTTTGTTGAATTTCAGTTGAGCTTGAGATGGGTCTGGTCTATAACTGGCAAAGATAGGGGTTTTCTTAGAAAGCTGTGTTTCTTCACAAAATGAGGATTACATGTCTGCCAAAGATGATTGAACCTATGTCCCATAGTTCTAAAGAGACTCGGCTAAAATTATGGGAGCCAACCAAAATTTTTGAATGTGATATCTTTATTAGTAACTGTTTCCTTCTTTGGTGTGCTTATTGGAAACATTTTTCTTGCAATTTCTCTTGTTGCCCTCATCTCCTCTATCTCTTCTTTTAGTTGTGTTTTTCTGCTTATGTTCATTTTTATTTTCTTATACCATAGCTGAGAGTAGTATATCAACTGTTAAGAGAATAGATATAACTGTCATTTGTTGTTGGGTGATCATGTAAAGGTTCCCAACTACCATAGCTGAAAGTTGGCTCTCTTTTCCAAGACCTGCCTCTTTTATCAAAACCTGACCTGTTTGTGGAGCACATTGCTAGAAACACTTATGTTATTTCTCTGATCCAAAAGGGAGTGGTCAGACAGGCAAAACATTTAAAGAATTGGAAAAGGAACAACACTATCAAGTAATCCTTCTCCTTTTCCTTCTTCTTCTCTGATGGGCTGCGATTGGAGACTTACAGTCCACATGCGCACACTGAAAGTAAAGGAGTTGTATTAATATAAACCTTGCTCACTATGTGGAAGAAATTGGGAAATATTTATATATTTATATCTGTAAATCTTTTTCCTATGAATTAATTATGTTACTTTAAAATTATGTGAATGGTCACAAAATTATCTACTTGTTAGATTTTTCAAGAAGATTTTTTCTCATGGTGGCTGTTTGCAGTCATTTAATTTTGAACACATTTTATCATGTTGATGTTTCTTTTTGCATTTATCCATATTGATGATTATTGGATCTGCCCAATCTGATGCTAATTTTCGTTTCCAGGATGATATACGAAGGGAAGCTCAAACCATGAGTTTGATAGACCATCCAAATGTTATTAGGGCGTATTGTTCATTTGTTGTTGATCGAAATCTTTGGGTGGTTATGCCATTCATGGATGAGGGCTCTTGTTTGCACCTCATGAAGATTGCATATCCAGATGGCTTTGAAGAGGCTGCCATTGGTTCCATTCTTAAAGAAACTCTCAGGGCTTTGGACTACCTACATCAGCAAGGGCATATCCATCGGGATGTCAAGGTCTGTCGGGCATTCAGTTTTTGCGTTTCATGTTATTGAATGGCTTAATTTCCTTTATCTTTTTTAAGCCCTATGCCACAGGAGGGGCATTAACTTTTATCTCCTCCGATTGTGCTACAGGCTGGAAACATACTACTGAACAGTAACGGACTTGTAAAACTTGCTGACTTTGGCGTTTCAGCTTGTATGTTTGATGCAGGTGATAGACAACGTTCTAGAAATACTTTTGTTGGGACTCCATGTTGGTATGTATGAAATTCAAATGATAATAGTTTAACATATGATGTTGTGCTTTAGTGATTTTTCTTATCCCGTTCAAAACCAGAAAAAAAAAAAGATTTTGATTGTTGGAGATTGTCATCTAAATTGCAGGATGGCACCAGAGGTTCTGCAGCCAGGAAGTGGATATAATTCCAAGTAAGCTTTGTCACCTAAAACATACTTTTTGAAGAGCTTCCTGCAATGTAGTTGATTGTAAGGCTTTGAATCTTTGCCCCTCCCTTTAGAATTTGCAAGGGCAGTTTGTAGGTCTGATCTTTTAGCCCTTGGTCGTCTGTGGTCCATTTATGTGTTTTCCTGATCCTTGCCTCAAAATCTATCTTGATATGGACATCAAAGCTGCCAGTTGTGGCAGTTAGATGTCTCTGAACTTGTCCATGTGCTTGACAAGCCTTACTTCCTCGTACTGTAGTTGACTAGGAGTATTTGCCATTTGCAATTTATATTGATGTAATGCATTTGTTAGTGTGCTCAACCTTGAAAAATATTTGCTAATGCTGTTATTATTGTACGTGGGAAGCAAAGTTTTCCATGGCATTGCTATCGCCTTTTTTATCCTCTTTCTTCAATGGAATTAAAGATATCCTTTCTTACAATATTATCTATTAAATACTTCACCACACGGGGTATTCTATTTATCACTTGATAAAGAAAATTACTGTAGCTAATATTTGTCCTCTTTCATAGATGGAATTACAAAATAGTTTCACAGATTATTCTGGCTTATCATTTGTTTTGTCTATTTGGTCATTCTTTTGCAGGGCTGATATTTGGTCATTTGGTATAACTGCATTGGAGCTGGCACATGGTCATGCTCCTTTCTCAAAATACCCTCCAATGAAGGTATTTCTATATATTAGTATTAGAAAAGAAATACTTAACACTGTACTGCTTGATCTTGGGGGAATTATGATTTAACTAATCTATGGAAATATTTGATATTTATTATATATTTATTATTATTATTATTATTATTATTTATCTCAGGTTCTTTTAATGACCATACAAAATGCCCCTCCTGGACTGGATTATGATCGTGACAAAAAGTTCTCTAAGGTACTGGAATTCTTTCTAGCTAGATTGTTGTAGCCTTTATTCATCCTGCACCTGTGTGAATGTCTAAAATAAGTTGGTGAACTATCTCTGTTGTTTAATTGTTATAAGCAACATTTCTCTCATATTTATCAAGATTCTTATTAAAGGATTTCCAGTTGTGATCAGTCTTTTAAAGAAATGGTTGCGATGTGTCTGGTAAAAGATCAAGCAAAGAGGCCCACAGCTGATAAGTTGCTAAAGCACTCCTTTTTCAAGCATGCAAAGCCTCCTGAGCTTTCTGTAAAAAAGTTATTTGCAGATTTGCCTCCACTTTGGAATAGAGTGAAAGCCCTTCAGGTTTGTTGTCATTGTCATATGAGGCCCTTTATCTTTCTCTATTTGTGGTTGCTTGACGGGCTTTACTAAACTGGTTCAGCTTAAAGATGCTGCTCAACTAGCTCTCAAGAAAATGCCTTCAGCAGAAGAAGAAGCCTTGTCACAGGTAAGAAATGTCTCATAATATCAGTATTGGCATGATTTACTTTAGTTAAATTGATGTCCTCTGATGTTTGCTTTTATTTTATTTATTCCTGCTGTTCTTCAATGTGTATAACCTTTGATTGCATTTTTTTAGTTATAGTCTGTAACACTATCTACTGTGATTGGCAATCATATATGAAAAATCTCTTCATCCTTGTGAAAGAGATGCACTTGTTTTCTCCTACTCTTGATTGACTCCGTTTCCTAGTCATTTTCTTGCACAACTACATGTGGTAGATTTCCATCCAACATTTTCTTATCTATTTGAGAAGTAACTGGATCAGAAGGGATACTTGGTTTCCATACTTTGTTGCACATGTTTTATCTATGAATCCTCTTAAAATAAAGTGAAGGCTTATAATGATTTGAGTCAATGAAGCCACTATCGTTATCATATCAGAAGATAGTAACTGTGATATTAATACTATGACCTTTGAGATTGTCATATTTGCTCTCTTTCTTTCCACATAAGATTGTGCTTCTTGACTTAATACACACCATTGAATTCTGTTAAAGCCTTTTAGAGTAGTTTTACTAATAATAACAGTATTAATCCTCTTACATTTGTGAAGACTTGTTAATTAATTGTTAAATATTTGTTGTCTGCTTCTTCTTCTTCTTCTTTTATTTTTTTTTCAAGTACCGTGTAAATGACCATATAAATTGGGACTTGTGGCATTGAGGGTCAAATGATGGTTTTTCAATTTTTTTATATCTTGTCATAACACTCTCATTTTATGTGGTAATGGTTTGTCTTCTCATTATCAGAGTGAGTACAAGCGAGGAGTTAGTGCTTGGAACTTTGATATTGAGGATTTGAAAGCTCAAGCTTCGCTAGTAAGTGAACTATCATCATGATGTCGTTTTTTTGAGAAAGTGCTCTTTGATTACAGTTTCTTGTTATTCAATTATTAATCTGAGATAGTTTTTCTCGTACTACTTTTAGGTGCCAGATGATGATGATATGCCTGTGATGAAGGAAGATGATGAAAGCATGAAACAGTTAGGCAGTGCTAAGGTAATCAATTTGTGTTTTACTGCCAAGACATTTTTTCAATCATTTTCCTTGTCTTCGATTTTTATTTTTCTCTTCCAAATTCCTCCAGTTAAATTCCAGTTTTGAACCTTGCGATCTTGTTTATCATTGGCAGGCTATCTTTGATGCTAAATCCAGTTTTGGGAAATTAAATTCAAATAGTCCAATACAGCAATTTGAGTACAGTTCACAAAAAGGTGAAGATGATTTGTTACAGGCTGGGAGCTCGAACAAAAAGGGTAAGCTTCTGGAAAAAATTGACACATCAGAGATGGGATCCCAAGAGAAAATCAGTTGTAATAGAAGTGGAACAAGCAACGAAGAAAAAGCATCAACCTCAGAACAGGAAATGTTGCAGGCCAAGACTAAAATAGTTAAGAGCCGGGAAACTCAGAGTGGGCCACTAGTTCCCGGTGCTGTGCTTGGCCATTCATTGTCAGACAAAGGACGTTTTCAAGAGAGGTTTGTGTACCTCATTTTTTACTTTGTAACCCTGCTGTAATTATTTTTAGGGTTTGTTAAAATAATTCTCGCTTATGCATTTTTATTCTTGAAGATGTTTATTGCACAATGGCTGAACTTTACACTTCTTGAACTTGCTAGCATAGATTATGATTTTAGGTTAAAACTGAACTCAATTATGCCTTAATCTGAATCTAGTCAGTATTATTTTTATATATCTCAATTTTTTCCAGCCTTTTAATATATATATATATATATTATTTGAGTAGTTTGCATGAGTCAATCTAGGGTTCCCTGTTGTGTCATTTTCTACTGTTACCACAGCACACTCACCTTTTTGTAAAAATGCATTTGCTTATCTATGCTGCACTGTCCAAATTATCTCATGCATGCGGATAGGTTAATTACTATACTTCTCTCTGAGAATTAGTCCAGAATAACTGTTTTGGAGTGTGAATGAAGTTTCCTGTTTTCTGATTTCAACTTTTCTGAATTTGTGTCATTGGCATTTTAAATGAATGTAAATGTTGCTTATATGCCTTCTCTTATTTCTTTTCATCAAATTTTAGCATCCTTGATGACCTTCTCTTATTTCTTTTCATCAAATTTTAGCGTCCCTGATGCTTCCATTCTGAACTTGTGCGGTTCGCTAATTGAATCATCTTGTAATAATTAGCTTTCTACTTAGCTGATATTCAGCAATAGCAAAGGATTCCTCTATACTTCTCATCTTTCAATGCCTTTATCTAATAGATGCGCCTTTCTGTTCCAGAGCCCACCATAAAACTTATCATAGAACTTTCCCATATGCCTTGTCATTTTTGTTTAATTATATATATATATTTTTTGGATAATTGTCCATTAGCCTGCTTGAACTACATGGCATAAAACAAATTTATTTCAATAGATCGTTGTCTTACATGGTTATTTGTGTTCCCTTAATTTTTCCCATAGGTTGATGTAAATTATAAGTTATAATGCCCAACACAACTTGAACTATTAAGCATGCAATCAATGTCATTTTGTTTTGCATAATACTCAATATATGGCTTATGATTATGGTTGAGAAAACATGCCTTCTATTTATTGCATCTTGCGTGATAGGTGAATTGTTATTTGCTGAATTGGTACCTTCATTGTGGTTTTTCTTCTGTTCATGCATAAGGACTCTATACTGAATAAGTTGGTCATATGGTGTTATGTAATTTTTGGAGTAGAGCTTAATCTCTATCTTGATTCTATTAAAGTCTTATATTCGTGCATCAGATATGAGAATGACAATCAGCTAGCAACGGAGAAGATTACTCGTGAAGTTCGAAAAACTCCTAGCTTTAGTGGTCCACTGATGCTACCAAACCGTGCTTCAGCAAACAGTTTATCAGCTCCTATAAAATCTTCAGCAGGTACAGTACCATGCAATGTTATAGGTTTTTGTTCCCCCACTCCAATCCTACAAAATATTATTAATCAGTTTCTTCCTCTATTGGGTTAATTTAATCACCTGTCCCACAATAGGATATAGAGATTCTTTGGATGACAAGTCAAAGACCAATCTGGTGCAAATCAAGGGGCGATTTTCAGTGACATCAGAAAATTTAGATCTTGTAAAGGTAAAGCTCAATTTTTATGATATGTTGTCCGTAATATGACCGTCACTAACTACAGGATTGTCTCTTAGGATATTCCAATAAGTTCAGTTCAGCGTCGATCTTCACAGGTAGGCTGCCTATCCTTATGCAGTTACCGTTTGACTTCATTTGTGGTTTGTCTACTTCTGACTTGATGCTCTCTTTTGATTTTTAGGGATCGCCATTAAGAAAGTCTGCTAGTGTTGGTGACTGGGTGTTCGAATCCAAGCAAATGGTTTGTTCATTGATCTCTTGCTCTTCATATGCTCTAGCCCTTGGTTAATAAATTGTCACCCCATTCTCATGCAAGATTGAAACTTGTAAACAAATGAATGGTTCTGAAATTGAATGCATCTATATGAGAGTTAAGACACCTGTGGTTTTAGAATATGGTCTTTTCTATTCCTCTTTCCTCTCACATGGAGAGAAAGTGTGTTTTCATTTTTCATCAATTTGATAACCAAATTTAGTGTGTTCTTTAATGAGTAACTTGTCCATTGTTTCTGCAGCCGACAAGTCAGTCTCCAAAGGAGATTAACAACAGCAATGTACCTGCAACACTCCTCGTGCCTCACTTACAGAGTCTTTTTCAGCAGACCTCAATTCAACAGGTGAATACAGAATGACTTGTGATTTTTAGGCAATTATAATATGTCTTGCTCTCCCATTTAAGTTTTATTTACCTCCAAGCATGTGGATGTTAAAACCAGACAATTCTCTCTCCTTTTTTTGTAATATTTCATTTGATGGGCAGGATATTATTATGAGTTTGCTGAATAGCTTACAACCAGCTGAAGCAGTAGATGGTATGCAAAAGTTTGATATTCTGTGGTACTTGATATAATTACTGTGGAAAGGGCAACTCAAAATTTGTTGTATGCTTTTGTGTCAGTCCCTCAAAATGGAAAGTTGCCACCATTGCCTCGCAATTCAGAGAATAATGGAAGTGTAAGCATGTTTCTTTCGATTTTGTCTCCCTGAAATCACCACGTCCACCATCACATTCTCTCATCTATGTATCTGATATGTCAATCTGAACCTCATTTGGTATTAAAGCCAGTTTTTTTTTTTTTGGCAACAGGTTGAACCAGCAACTTCTGAGAGGGAGCGCCTGTTATTGATGAAAATATCTGAGCTCCAATCAAGGTTGATCATTTGGATGAGTCTTTCTTTTTGTTTTAGCTCTTCACATGGTACATTGTCTAATGTTCTTATCCCATTTGTCAGGATGATCACTTTAAATGATGAATTAAATACTGAAAGGCTGAAATATCTACAGGTATGAATTGATTCTGCTGTGTCATCATGCGTTGCTGGTTTATTATTCATTGCTTTGACATCTCATTTCTTATAACTTCCTCCCCATTCCAAAATGACAGACTAGAAACTTGAAAAACATATTTTATAGTCATGGTATATTGATAAAATAACTACTGATTGTCATCATTGTTTACAGTTGCAACAGCAGCTGAAGTCCGTTTCCAGTCCTGAAGAAAATGGTGACAGGAGGGAATTGAATGCTTGAAAGCTGAAGGGTTATTATTGTAAAGTGAAACGTCTTTTAGAATCAACGAATAGCTGTATATCACACAGGTAAGTGTTCATTGTCGCCTTTTTCTGTTGCTGGAGATCTTTCGCCATTGAAACTGATGGAAGGTACCAAAGGATGGCACCTGCGATTTTGGGTCTTATCTGCATCCCTTGCATAGGTATGCCCTTGAAGATTTGAGTCACGTTAATGACAAATAAGCAAAGCTACCAGTGCCACAACTTCATTCAGTTTTATCTAATTGCAGCTGGACTAAGCTCCCCTGTACTTGTGTGGAATAGCACCCAAAACTTAGGTTTTATTCACCCGCATTGTGAAGCAGAAATTAGAAAGCTTCGAGTGTTCATATTAAATCTTTATTTATTATGTTTATTCAAGTGTATCATTCTGTTCATAGTGACCTGATCATGTATATGCAGCTGTTAGAACCAATTGCTGTTTCTTTTCCATATTTATTTATCAAATTGTGCGAGTATGATTTAAAAACATGCAAAGGAATTTTGCAGTCGTGTATTTGTGAGAATGATAATAAACAAAGGTTTATAGTGCCCAATTCCCAATTTCTGCTAGTTTTGAATGTTTGTTTTTTAGTCATACTTATTTTAGTTTAATTTTTGTGTGTTAGGGGCCTCAATATCATGTGTATAACCTTGAAAAAATAGTGTGCCTACAAGTGAAATTCGTATTGGGAGTAGAATTGTCTATTCCTAACCCAATTGGTAATTTAGAGTTAAAAGACTTAAAGAATCATCGTATTCGTATCTGCATTTTGTTCCTGCCTTTTTATTTTCGTTTTGAGTGGGCCTAAACATATCTTGATTAGACGAGAAAAAATCTTGAGAAGGGCTGTTTCCAATTTTTTTTATTTTATTTTATTTTTTGTAATGGATCTTAAATTAAATTAGAATATGATTTTCAATATATATTATGTCAACTTTATTACAAAGATTAACATTTTTTATTGATTTTTTAGATACAGAAGAGGCACAAAGCCAAAACAAAACAATTAAAACACCAAGCTGAGCAATCCGGATACATCTAGTCTTGTAAGTATGCATGATTTGATGCCACGTTGAATCAGCTTTTTCATTTTCTCATTCGGAACAATAATATCATGAATGCCCAATTCATGCTCCAAAGCAACATTAGTCAAACTATCCGCCACATAATTACTCCTTAAAAACATTGATAATTCTCACATTTCAATCTCTATTAATAAAATCTCCTTGCAAAGGTTTTTATACTCTTTATTACACTCATTAATCTTTCTTATTCAGTTTACTATCACTTGAGAATCGCTCTCTACTATTACCTTGCGAAAATTCAATTTATATGCCAAATCAAAGCATTGCAAAAGAGTCCAAAATTCGGCTCCAGTAGCATTGCAGAAGCCAATATTAACAGTAAAACCCCTCACCCAAACCCCCTGGTTGTCTCGAATAAGATCACCACCACCTGCATTTCTCGAATTCCTTTTACTACACCCATCTACATTAACCCATCCATCTGGTGGCAAATCCCACTTAAAAAGTTTATTTTCAAACATTACGTGCTTAAAAAGAAATTTCTTCACAATAGCTTTCTGCACTTGATTACAATAATCTTGCAAAAATTGAATCTTCAAATTTATAGGCATTAAAAAATTACGGAATACCTCATTAAACTGACACTTCCACCACCACCGTAAGCTGATAGTGAATATTTTTTATTTTTTAATTGTTATTGTATCATTACTTTTATAATAATTACAAAACAAATCAAAGGTAACGGACTGTTTTATAAGAAAGGTGAATAAAATATGAAAAATGAGGTGAAAAAAGGTATTTTGAAAAAAAGGAGCAAAATTATATAAAAAGATAAATGAGCAAAATAAATTTGCATATTAAATTAATAAAAAGATTAATTTTGTGCCAATTAACTTCTATTCCATCAAAACGTCTGATATTGTCAAGTTTCAAATGACTCGGAGTTAATGTCCGGATATAAAATAATTTTAACGGGACTGTTTGGTTCCTCACATCATACCAAATTTAAAGACACATCTTTAAATATTAGGGTAGGGTTTTTTACAACTACTGAATCTCTCAATCTTTCTTTCATTACAGTCAAATCAAAGTCTCTTTTATTAATGTCAAACCAGAAAAAGTGCAAGTAAGAAAATAACAGATTATTTCTGATCTCCTAATAAACAATGATCCTAAAAGGTGGACATAAAGAAATTACTCGTGCAGCGCCTTCAAGCACAAAAATACCTATCCACATAGTGAAAAATCTAGCAATTAAAAGTTTCATTTTGCTTTCTTCTTCATACCGATGGATCGAATCACTACATGTATTTTGTATTAATGGATTTAACAAATTACTATATCAGAAAAAAAAAATAATTTAACCAATTTTTTATTTTTTGAAAAAAGTATTTTTTTTATGAGTGATATACTCCATCGCCGCTTTTAGGGGTGTGCAAATAATCGGTTTGGTTCGATTTTGGATCGAGCCGAATAAATCGAAAACCGAACTTTAGAAATTTTTAGAATCGAACCACGGACCGAAATTTTTAGAACCGAAATCGAATAAACCGAAATAATTTCGGTCCAATCGGTTCTTCACAAATATAAATTATTTTTTAGATTTTTAACTTATATGAATTCATAAATTAAATTAACTTATATTTAACAAAATAAAACCATTTAAAATAACTAAAAGAAAAAAACATACATAAATTTTTCATATTATTTTCCTAATAAATACTAAGCAAAACTATACTAAAAAAATATATATTAAAAATAAATATAACATAAATTTTTATTAATAAGACATTCAATATATTTTAATAAAAAAATTTCGGTCAGTTCGGTTTTTTCAATTTTACAATTATAAAAATCGAAATATCTGAAATTTTATTTCGATTTAAAACCGAAAATCGAAAAAATCGAACCGAATGAACCAAAATTTATTCGGTTCGATTCGATTTTTGATTTCAGTTCGGTATTCCACGGTCCTAGCCGCTTTGCTCGCTGGTAAAATGATTTCGTGCCATATTCTATACATAATTATATATCGTGTACACGTCAATTTCCTGAACATCCTTCTCTCGAGATTCTAGCTTCTCCGCTTTCTGTCTCTCCGATCGCACATCTTGGCATCCGGCGCATGTTAGAGCTATCCACCGTATCTGCTTGTAGATATGGTCATTTTCTGTTTCAGTTCGACCTTCTCTTCTTCTACTCTGTTATCTCTAAAGCCTCCTAACTTCTCCTCTTCCACTCTACTGCTCAATCTTAAGCACCATAATAATGGAATCCCCATCAAGGTATCAATTAATTACTTAACAATCAACCTAACATTTGCTTCCTTTCTTCTTCTGATTTGGTTTTTACTGTTTTTGCTGCTACAGAAGAAGATTTTTAAAAACAAGGGAATATGCAGGGCGGAGCTCTCTCTCGATGCGCCGTTTGCGGTGGCTATTGGTGCTTGTATGCTAAGTTCTTTGCTTTTGCCTAACGCCGTTAACACGGAGGAGGATGGCGATTCGGCTATCGATTCTACTGACGCGAGGTTGACTGTGATGGGGATCATCAGTTTCATTCCTTACTTCAATTGGCTGGTCAGCTCCTCTCCTCCTCCTTATTAGAATCTTGTTTTGATCTTTTGTTCTGCTCTTTTAAATTTTGGTACTTTTATGTGTTTATTTGTTAATAGAGCTGGGTATTTGCTTGGCTTGATACGGGAAAACGGCGGTATGCTGTCTATGCTTTTGTGTACTTGGCTCCATACCTCAGGTTTGATTTTCTGAGTTTTGAAATACTGAAAATGCAATTCTGCTTGACTGTGTGCAGCTTGCATATCATTATCTTTACACAAACTTTATCTTCTACTCGTTGCTTTTTTTTATTATTATTTATTTATTTATTTATGTTTTTTTTTTGGCATAGATGAACTTAATTGGTGAATTTTTCCATAATGTGAGATTAAAGACTCTAGGTGGTGATGGACAATTGACTTGTATCACTTCGTTGATGTCACTTGCGTTTACATGGTAACTAGATTGTGAAAACCAGATGGTAGCAAGTGTCGTGAACAATGACCATGACACTATAGGTTTTGCTTTATTTTAATGGATTAGAGGAAGAGCTAGAAAGGACAAGTTCACGTCATAGAAAAAATAGCAGCAACTATGCAAAATTTTCCCCATAAGCTATAGGTGAATTGCGACCTTATCGAAAGGGTGGACATATTAGCAGTAACACTATATATCTAAAAATTTGGGAAATATTAGAAAGATTACATTGTGATGGGATTGAATAACCTTGAACTTTAACTTTCTTGTTTTATCTCAATTGCCTACTTGGCTTTGTATCGTGTATATGTATTGCTTGAGGTGTTAAACGAATATAATGTAAGTTTTCTCCTGAACTAATAGGTCAAATATGTCATTATCGCCTGAGGAGAGCTGGTTGCCTATTGCTAGCATTGTTTTGGGCATTATTCATGTGCAGGTACAACTTTCATAGTTTACTTTTCATTGCAAGTTAAACCAGTAGACGTGTTTAGGTCTCCAATATTTTCCTCTATGAATAACTAACTATTTGGAGTACATCAGCTTGCATGTTGACCATAGAGGGAAACCTAACATGTCAAGTGCTACTGCAATTAAAATATTGAAATTGTTTGATGTTTGGTAAAAATAGTGAGGCTAGGCTAATGGTTTGAGGATGAATTACCGGAACTAAAAGAGTCAGTTTTGATAACTATAAGGGGATCCCAAATTGAAGTGTTGGTATGAACTTATCCATTTCATTGTTTGAAAGATCCTGGGTTTCATGCTTTATTTGTTTTTTGGGGAGGATACTGGGGTGAGGGAAGGGGGAGCATTTGAGAGATACCTGTTTTATTAATGGGCATTTCTGTTCTCAGCTTGAAGCAAGTATTAAAAATGGAGACCTGGAAGGATTTCAATTATTTAGGGAAACTGAAAATCTTGTTTCATCCATGATGAAAAAGAAAGATAGTAGTATGGAAGATCATCAAGATTCATCTGAGGTATTGACAATAAATGCATAGCATTTTCACTTTCTTTACAATCCTTGTCTTTATATCTGACAAGCATTTGAACTTTCTATAACAGGATAGAAAAGAACGCAGGAATCTGCCGTCCAATGAAGACCAGTTAAAAAATGAGATTGGGCAGTGGGGACTCCCTAGAAAGCCTTCGAAACATCCTGAGCACACAAATGGAGACTGGGATGATGATGATGATGATGAAAGAAAGAAATTATAGAGATCAGCTTCATATGTGATGTACATTTTCATTACCAATCTGCTTTTTGAGTAAACTATGAATAGCTACTTAGATGATGTTTTCACAACCTCTTACAGGTGCTTATAAGTGACTGGCAAAATTTTAACTAACAGCAGACGTTGATTACAGCAATTATATGTGGCAACAGTATACCAAATCCTCCTGTACTAACAAATAAGCTGTTCATTTCAACCTCTCAAATTTCTTGACAGGTGTTCATGAAAGTTTCCAAGTTTTGATAATGAATGATCATTGGATGGACACGTATCATAATTGTGATTATATTCCAAAGTTCTGTGGTCACCTTGAGAAGATGTCATGGATTTGTCTTCTTCAAAGGGAAAGGGCGTAAAAGCCTCATCTTAAAGCAGAAATCCAAACTAACAGCAGCAAAGGCGAATATCAAGAGATTCTCAGATACATGAACTGCTCCAGTAGAAGCAAGAGACTGTAAACTTGCAGGATTTGGCTCCAACGGCGGTCCTCCAGCCAGCATACCAAGACCTGCATTTTGAAGCAATCAATCAATACTAATAGTGCAGAGTTTATTTGCCATGTATTGTTCTTATTCTCTATTGAAAGACTCGAATTTATACCTTTCACAAATCCAAAAGCGGCAGGGGTTCCAGTCTTGAGCTGAAAATTGTCCAAATCCCCTCTAACTGCATATCGAAATGTTACTCCAAATAATGCGCAGCTTAGGAAGGTGATTGCCGAGGGAAGTATTAGCTGAGAAATGGTGGCTGCCTGAATGAAAACGATTGGAAGCCCAGCAAGTGTGCCAACAATAGCAGATATAGAAGCTGCCTTTATTGATTCCAATCTCTCTTCATCTTTGTTAATCTCCTCCTGTCCTGAACCATACCCAGTTTCATCTTTGCAAGTTTTTAGTGAAAGAAAGCGTTCTGCTTCCTCAACCTTGGCTCTTGCCTCTAAAATCTCCCGCTGACATTCTGCAATCTTCAATTTGACCAAAACTATATGTTTAGTGATCAATTATATATAATTTTCCAACAATTCATCAAGAAAAAACAACAAAATCATACACCATCCAATTGGATATCAATTGCTAAAAAAGAAAAAAAAAAGAAAGGAAAACCTCAACTATTGCATCTTTTCCAATAAATTTGAAATATTTTCAATTAAAACAACCTTAAATGGAAAAGGACCAGACCTCAGAAGCTCTGCTTTCAAGCTGGTTAACATAATTCCTCCATTGCTTAGCCTCAAGTTCTTGTCTTTCTATCTCAGCGAGCTCTTTTTCTGCCCTCTCTACTCTCTGCGATGCCTTCTCTAACCCATCAAGCAAATCTCTATTCTCCTTCCTGCTCAAGAGCCCCTCTACTTCCTTGCGCACCATCCCAGACAATGCATTTTTCAAATTATTACTAGGTTCAGGTTCTCTATCTCGTGAGTTATCATTGCTACTGCATTTAATCAGCATAGGTTTTTGCAGTGAAGTGGTGGCTTTGTAGAACCATCTTTGGCAAGCTGGTGATGTAATGCAAGGTCTCCCGAGTAGAGATTTGGAGGTTGGATAAGAGAGAGAAGTTGTGTTGTTAATGGAAACCATGGGATTTTTAGCTTTCTCAACCAATGGTGCTGGCGTTTGATGATATATTATGAAAAAGATGCTTCCTTTTTTGGAGAAGGTACTTCCTTTGAAATAAAAGATTGTATTTCTTTTAACGAGACAAGGCCAGGCCAGAAATATGATCCAATCCAACAAAGAATAGGCCCATAAAACCTCAGGGTTTTAGCTTTGAAGGTCTTTGTAATAGAATTCAGCAAGTGCTATGTTGATGCTAACCAGAGGGTTTGGCAACAAGCTCTTCTTCAGCTTCAACTTCCCTAAACACCTAAATCGCCCTTTTTTTTTTCCTCTTATGGCTTCTCCTGCTTACTCTACTGGGTCTCCCCACCAAGCTCCTCAGAAGCGCGTGGGCACACACAACGGCAGCTTCCACTGCGACGAGGCTCTTGGCTGCTTCATGATTCGCCTCACCAGCAAGTTCTACAATGCTGACATTTTCCGCTCCCGCGACCCTCAGGTTCAAAAAAGTTCCACCCTTTTTTTTCCTGTTTCACTAGAACAATATATTTTTTTGGTTAGCTTTTTTAATTACCAGTGAAACATTACATTCCTGCAGGTGTGAATTTTGTTGCTTAGAAATTTTTGGGGAAAAATATTGGAACTTTGGAATAAATAGGTTGAGAATTAAAGCGCTTGATATTGTTATTGTTTGGCGGGTTAGTTCTTACAGTTTTCACCCTTGAGCTTTTAGATTAAATTTGATGGTGGAACGCAGGTTTTGGAGAGTCTGGATGCAGTGCTTGATGTTGGGGGTTTGTATGATCCAAGGCGTGACCGATATGATCACCATCAGAAGGGGTTTGAGGAGGTGTTTGGACATGGGTTCAATACGAAGCTTAGTAGTGCGGGTCTTGTTTACAAGGTAATGCTTCATGCGAAAATGGCAAATTTCACTTGTACTTCATTTTGGGGAGTTATGTAAGTTTTAAGACAAAATTCAAATATTATCACATAAATTATTTATGCCCGTTAAGATGTTGAATATAATAATAATCACGCAGATCAAGCGAATAAATGACTTAAATTTGAATAGAATTCGACATAACGTAGATTTCAACAATCATGAATTTTATAAACTACTTGGTGGATAGATAAAATATTTTAATACATTTTTAATTAGGGTGGAAGGATAACTAATTTATGCTTGATGGATGGATAAAATGTTTTATTTTTTTATTTTATTTTATTTGTATTTTTAATTAGGATAGAGAGAAATGGCTAGTTTATGTACCTTTTAATATTAAATTTTGTATATCCATCAAACAATAAATTGATAGTTAATATTTTATATACTATTAATTTAAAAAAACTCTAAATCTAATCTAATATGATCTTACAAAAAATATGGGACATAACATCATATCACACTTCTTACATTCTCTCACTTGGCTGAATATTTCATCATTATATTTAATAGTATAACATAAAACTAGTAAAAATTAATTCTTATAAATCATTAACATCATAAGTATCTTAACACAATAAAGCATATAATGTGGGTTATTACGGTCATACATAGTATAGCTGTATACACTATTAATATATCAATACATTAAAAACTTATTATTTTAGATTCATAAATTGTATGTAAATAACATACTGTCCACATACTTATTATGAAAATACATACAAATTTTTTATTCAAATAATTATATATATAAATATAATGAATAAGAAATACAAAATTTAGAAACATATCATTATTGAGGTTATTATTGTTAAAGCATCATCGTCAAACATTATTATCATTCATCAATTGAAACAAGATCCATCCTAAGCATATGTTTTTTTAATGTCTTTAGTTATAAATCTTTAATTAGAAGATCTGTACTGTAATAATGTGATTCGTCCTAATATGTTCTATATATACTTTTTGTTTCTGAATCTCTTCTTTAACAACAAAATAATTTGATTCTATGTGTTTTGTGTCTCTGGATTATTTGTTATTCTTAGAGAAGAAAATTATTGTAGAATTATCATAATAAATTTTCAGCGGTTTGCTTACTGTGTTGATAATTTCAAGCTCTAGAATAAAGTTTCACAGCCATAATGCATGAGCTGTAGCCTTATAACAAGTTATAAATTTTGCTTTCATAGTGTATGAAACAATAATAGATTATTTGACACTTTTTCATAAGATTGCTCCTTCAGCTAATTAATTTGAAATAATGCTTCCTTCTTAGCATTTTGGGAAGGAGATCATTGCTAAAGAGCTTCAGGTTGATGAGGAGCATCCAGATGTGCATCGATTGTTCTTGGCTGTCTACAAAAGTTTCATGGAGGTGCTTAATTCTATTTGCTTGTAATTTATGTTTCTCATGCTTATTTATGCTATAGATGGCTTTAGAAATGTTTTTTGAGTTTGCCTCGAGTGCCAACTATTCTGCCAGCTCTTACTGCCAAAAGATTTGGGGTTGGCATAACTTTTCATTTCTAATGATGGTCAATTTTTACAAAATTGTTGCTATGCTAGGTAATCTTCAGTCATTGGGTCTATAGGTCCTTCTCTGTAGCGATTTAGTGTCCCTCATTGCAACTGTAAATTTTCCTTGTGAGCTTTGCAGCTCACTTGCTATCCCAGAGATTTCCCTCTGATGTTTGATCCTCTATGACCAAACCGTCCAAAATTTTAATCCTAGGTACTCCTTTATCCATTAGAATTAATTAATTAAGATGTTGAGCTTGCCAACCAACCATTAGTTTTCTCTCTCTCTCTCTCTCTCTCCTATTGAGGGGTTTGTAGAAATGTTGAATTCATTATTGGCCTTGCTTACAAGCTCAAACTTTTGGGTTGAGTGGTCAATTTGATAAATGTTGTTTGTGTATAAATTTGGGCTTTAAGCCTGCCTATTTAGACATATTGTACTTTTATACTTACATATATTGAGATTTTAAATTGTTGAGTCTATATTTTAAATTCTCTGAGTCTATAGCTTTTCTCGGTTATTGATAGTTAACTTGTACTCTTTCTTCCTATCGTGCTTGATATGGCAGGCAATCGATGCGATTGACAATGGAATCAATCAATATGATACTGACCAGCCTCCAAGATATGTGAATAATACACATTTATCTTCCAGGGTTGGACGACTGAATTTGGATTGGGTTGACCCCGATCAATCAGCTGAAAAGGAGAATGAGGCATTTCAACGAGCAATGGCTCTTGCTGGCAGTGAGTTTTTGGATGTGAGTTTTACTTTCTTAAAATTCATTTGTTTTTTATGTCAATTTTGGATGCCTTTGCTTATATTTTTCCCTTTTCCTATTTTGCATTCTCAACTGTAGGGATAATTTTGTTAATGCTTGCATATTAACTAACTCGCTGTATTTCTAGAATGTTCGCTATCACGCTAAGTCTTGGTTACCGGCACGCTCAATTGTAATGGAGTGTCTTGCAGCTAGATTTGATATTGATCCTAGCGGTGAAATTATGGTTTTGGCTAGATTTTGCCCTGTAAGTATGCTGTGCTCATCTTCCATACTTTGGTAGAATTCCATTATTTTACTGTAGCAGCAACTAGTTATATTTGCTTGAAATGTACAAATGAAACTGGCAATCTATGCAGGAAATTTTTCATGTATTTATATGGAAATCTCTAGTAATTTAGCATATTTCACAATTGAATTACCTGGAGCCTGCATATTTTTTTTTCTTTGTAATTTGGCACAAGGGATTGAAAAACAGCAAGTACGAAACTTCTGCATGTATTTTTTTCTCTTTTGCGCAAATATGTGGCTGCTACTTTTGATCCTTTAGGGGCCAGTAACTGTTTCTGGAAAATCATAATTAGATTTTGCTTCATACAGTGGAAACTTCATTTGTTCGAGCTTGAGGAGGAACTGAAGATTGTCCCTCCAATTAAATACGTTCTGTATCAGGTATGTAATTGTTAATGTGTAACTTTTAGAATCCGCATCAGATTTTTCCCCTGAGAATTTATAATGTGGTACACCCTTCGACAGCAGAATGTCTGGTCAAAAGTCCTCTTATTTGTAACAACAAACTTGTCTCGAATAAGCTTTTGATTCTTATCCGAATTTAACAATATGTGCAGGACGACAGGAGCAACAATTGGCGAGTGCAGGCAGTGGCAGTAGCTCCTGATAGATTTGAAAGCCGGAAGCCTCTTCCAGCGCAATGGCGTGGTCTTAGGGATGATGAGCTCTCAAAGGAATCTGGAATCCCAGGTTGTGTTTTTGTGCATATGAGCGGATTCATAGGTGGAAATCAAAGCTACGGGGGTGCTCTAGCCATGGCAAAAGCTGCATTGAAACTCTAGATCACCTAAAACAGATGATCTTGCTATATTAAGATGGAGAGTACAGAATTTTCACGTAGCTGATACCATCAGCTCGGTTCTTTGTTTCTCAGCCCATCGGTGGTGGATATGTTTCAGCAATTTGTACTCAGAAAGCACTCATTCATATAGAATACTCTTGGCATTCTATTGCCGCATTTACTTGCTTCACAGGGAAGAATTTCATTTGTTTCTTGTCTCCATCCACAGTTATTGTCGACCTTTTAATACACTTGTGACTATTCTCTGATACATCTGAAATTTACTTATCATTGTAGTCCTTTTAACATATTTATAAGTATTAAATATACTTTATGACCATTGCCTGGTCTCGCTCTCTATGATATTTATGGTAGCAAGCTTTTCAACTTCTTAAGGATGGAGAAAAGATATAAATAAATAAATAATCTGTTCTTTGTATGCTTGAAAATATAAGTGCAATCATAACAATTTTGAAGCCATGAGGCCCATTGTGGGGCCCAATGAGTCTCAGGAAAGCGTGGTTCGTCGGCCAACAATGTAGGCTTATTTAAAAGCAATTGGTTCATGAATGGCTTTCTGAAGCCCAGAAAGGGCCCAATGAATTCAAGAAAAGAGCGTATCATTGGGTGTGTGTGGCGCTTGTTTTAGAACTGTTGCTATCATTTTCTTTTTCTTGGAGGTGGAGCTTTAAGAAACTAGAAAATGAAATAATTCTAATTTCTAATTCATTGATTGCTCTCATAAAAACTGAGTGTTGTTAATTATATGTAATAATGTGCACTGTTTAATTAAAAAATAATGTGTTTTATTTTTGTTTGGGCAGTCCGCATTAATGGATATAGTTAATATTTATGCAATCAGAAATTATACTTATAAAACAAAAATGGGTCTATACCTACATATTTTTATAAATTAAAGCTCTTCTTTTGAGGTTTTTACTTTTTACTTAATTTCGATTATGTCTGAAAATTGAAAAATTACATAAAACAGGAGAATTACATTGATGCCAAAGATAGATATATATATATATATATATATATATATATAAAGAAAGAGGATTTGTATCAGTAATATTTTTACATATCAGAATTTTGGGACAGTCAAACAAAAATATAATCTATAAAATGGAATAATTTGTATAATTACGTGAGAACAGCTGTGGATATTTTCAAAGTCTAACAATCATTCATCTCATAATAATAATAATAATAATAATAATAATAATAATAAATAAATAAATAAAGTCTTACCGCCACTTCAATTTCTTTGTGACAGATTACCAAATATTTATTCTAATTATTGAAAGCACAAAGTTTTTGACATGCCACTGTTAAACAGGAAACCACATTTATCTAGACTTTATTAATATAAATTATAACATATATAGAAATTAGTTTTCAATCCTTCAAAAAAAAAAAGATATTAGTTTTCAATTTTTTATATACAGTATATCATTCAATCTATTATAAATAAAATTTTTCAATTTTTTTAATAATATAATTTGAAGTTGATTTACCAAATTCACATAATTGTGATAAATATGAAATTAATGATAATTATATACTATATAGTGTATTTATCAATATAAAATAAGAATAAAATGGAAATCCCCGCGAAATATGAAATGCAAAGGAATTTTCTAATCTTGTTTCGGCCTCTTGATTTATAAATGCTACCAAACTGACTCCACCAAGTAAAATGATTATTTCGGTTTCAATGGTATTGACAACCTCTCTTTAGCACTCTTCTCTCCTCAATTTAGCTCCTATTATCTCTCTTCCTGTACTATAACTCTTTTGCAGATCCATCTCGGAAGGGAAAGAGGAAATAATAATGGAGATTTTTTACTTCTCGGTGTTTGGGGGCCTTGCGGCTGTTGTTGCTGCCATGGAATTCAGCAAAACCAGTAGAGATCGTATCAACACTTCCGCTGCTTTCAATGCCTTCAAGAACAACTATCTCCTCGTTTACTCTCTCATGATGGGTGTGTTTCTCTTTTAGATCTGATTACTTGTTTTCCCTCAATGTACATGTCATGGGTTTGGCTTCCTTTAATCACCTAATTTGAGGCAATGTCTTTTTCTTCTTGTTTCTTAATGTGGGTTTTGCTCCATTTTGTGGAATTTGTAGTCAAATCTGTGGGATATTTGTCTAATTTATTAAAGTTGCAATCTTTTAATCTGCTTTGTTTTTATTTATTCCAGCTGAATGCTTGAGGCCATGGTTTGTTAATAAGGATTTTAGATTGGCTTAGGCAATTTTTGAGTAGTGTAAATGTCAGCTTGATCTCTGTGTTGTTGTAGTAGATCAGCATGTTCTCCATGTGCAATCATTTAGCTTCAGTAGTCTAAAGCCTTTTTCCCTAAAATGTATGTGTTAGTTTTTGTAGTGAAGCTGTTTAGATCCATTTCTTGAAACCTGACTTGTATTTTATCTAATACTGGGCTTGAACTAATTGAATTGATTTGTGTCAACAGCTGGTGATTGGTTGCAGGGTCCATACGTGTACTACCTATACAGTCAATATGGGTTTAGTAAGGGGGAGATTGGTCAGCTTTTTATTGCTGGCTTTGGATCTTCTATGTTGTTTGGGACAATTGTTGGGTCTCTCGCTGATAAGCAGTAAGATCTCATTTTGATATGCTATGGTTTCTTGTTTATTAAGTTCTGATCAGGTTAGAGGTCATAATTAATGTTACCTGTTCAATTCAGGGGTCGACGGAGAGCATGTGTTACTTACTGCATAACTTACATTTTGAGCTGCATCACCAAACATTCTCCTCAGTACAAAGTTTTAATGTTGGGACGTGTTTTGGGTGGGATTGCTACTTCTCTACTCTTTTCAGCTTTTGAGTCTTGGCTTGTTGCTGAACACTTTAAGGTTTGTGATGAAGTACTATTGTTTAACTTCTGTTGATAGTAAAGTTTGATATTCTATAGTTGTCCAAAAGTTATGGGTTAGACAACCTGTGGAACAATATAGCTATTTCACTTTTAGGAGGTGGATGGTATCATTTGATGGGGCTTGGGGCTTCACTAATTCCTGATTTTTGCCTGTGATTGATAATGTGAATATGGTTGGCATGCAATCTACTTTGACTATTAAAACACATCCTACATAAAACAGTTGTTCTTATTTACTGCTATGCTGTATGTACCTTTACATGTCCTTTCAATTTTGCAGAGGAATTTTGATCAGCAATGGTTGTCAATAACATTCTCAAAAGCAATATTTCTAGGCAATGGTTTGGTTGCCATTGTGGCTGGGTTGTTTGGGAATCTCCTAGTGGATAACTTGGGACTTGGTCCTGTTGCTCCATTTGATGCTGCCGCATGCTTTCTAGCAATTGGCATGGCGATCATATTGTCATCATGGTCTGAAAATTATGGAGATCCTTCAGAAAACAAGGACTTACTTACTCAATTCAAGGGTGCTGCTGTTGCCATTGCTTCTGGTAAATCCCTGTCCTTGGTTTTCAAGCTTTAAAGCTTAATGAAATTCGTCCTGAAAAAAAATTATACCACATTTCCACTAAAGTTCACTAATATTAGTGAAAATGGAAAGCTGACGTGTGCTTGTCTCTTGTCATTGTTGAGCCCTTGGTCTTTTTGCATTCTGTGAAGATAAGGTTCAGTTGTGAAAATGGCTAAAAGAAATAGACGTATTTTTACTGTTAAAATTATGTATGCCCCACTTAAAACTTCTTCTAACACTGAAAATGGAACTCTTCTTTATGAGGATAACGCTTCAGCTGAAATATATGGTTTTTTTGTTCTTTTTTTTTTTTCATTTAGCCATGATATTTTTCTTTTTCAAGATTCTGTTCCATTTTGAAATTTTACTTGGTTCTGCTTTTGAGAATCTCCATTTTAAGTTCCTCTAAATAAATAATTTAATTGTATAGTCTGCACCTAATATTGGGGGAAATCAGACAAAAGTTACAAATAAGTAACTTTCCTTAGTGTATTATGTGTATCATAACCTCTCTCTCCTTCTCCCTGAATTTGTCTTCTGGGTATTTCTGTTTATATTATTTTCATGTGCACGCAGATGAGAAAATTGCATTGCTGGGAGCCATACAGTCCCTATTTGAAGGTTCAATGTATACCTTTGTGTTCCTCTGGACTCCTGCTCTGAGCCCAAATGGTGAGGACATTCCTCATGGTTTCATTTTTGCAACATTTATGCTGGCTTCAATGTTGGGAAGCTCTATGGCATCTCGATTGATGGCTCGTGGATCCCCCAAAGTTGAGAGTTATATGCAGATTGTTTTTGTGATCTCTGCAGCTTCACTTCTGCTTCCTGTCATAACAAGTGTATGCAGTGAATTCTGATTCCCTTTCTCTGTTGCTTTACTATTACCATTCAGAACTTGACACTGGAAACATTTTTTTTCCTGTTTACTTTGGTTTGTGTTTGCAGTTCTTGATAGTACCTTCTGGGCTGAAAGGTGAAGGCATCTCATTTTCTGGGTCTATCCAGCTTCTTGGCTTCTGCACGTTTGAGGCTTGTGTGGGTATATTCTGGCCATCTATCATGAAGATGAGATCCCAATATATTCCTGAGGAAGCTAGAAGCACCATCATGAATTTCTTCCGCATTCCTCTCAACATATTTGTTTGCGTTGTGTTGTACAATGTAAGGTTTATATATATATATATATATATATATATATATTGCTGTGTCATCATCATATTCATCAATTTGGGACATACCTCAATGAATTGGGAGAATTTTGGCCAAGTTAATTAAATGAAGATTTTGTTACAGATCCATGCATTATTGTTGCTCTCCCTTTCTATAATCTTACTGGTTCATTCCATTCTCCATGAAGGTTGATGCGTTTCCCATCATTGTCATGTTTGGCATGTGCTCCATTTTCCTCTTTGTGGCATCTATTTTGCAGCGGCGGCTTATGGTTATTGCAGAAACTCATAAATCAAGTAAGTTTCTTACACCTTGCTTGTATACAATGATTTGATGGATCGGGTTAATTTTGGCCTGGCCTGTCTGTCACATTTTGAATTCTTCGGGCACATAGTCTGTATCTCAGCTCTCCGTCACTTTACCATTTGGACCAGAAAGAAAGAAAGAAAGAACGAAAAATACTTGAGCAAAGCCTATCTAATACCTGAAATAGCTTAAAAATAGCAAGACCCCTAAGTCCATTGCAAGTCCTGTTCTATGGTTGAATAGGCTCCTGAAATATGCAATTAAAACACATATATGCATCCCTGATTTGGTGTTTTAGCGTGAGATTCAATTACAGTTATAAGTCCAAAGATTGTTCAAATTTAAGGATGCAATTCAGAGAAAAACAAAATCTCATCATCATTATTAATTTAATTCCTGTACCTTGTGCTAATTCTTTAACCGTTTGTTATCGGTCTTGAGTAATGTTAATTCATTTCACTGCAGGATCTCAGGACTGGACACCAATGAGAGACGTGGAGGAAGAGCCATTAAATGCCTGATTGATTTGGAGGAAACAAACCTCGGAGATTTTTCTGAAGATTGTGAGCAGCTAACTCTAATCCTTACATGCTGTTGGAGCTGCAACTTGGTTTCTTTTTGTGATCCAACCAATGACAGACAGTTCGTTAAGTCCTACTTCGATTTAAAAGATTTTATGCTGGCAAATAGGCAGTTGATAGTAAAATGAAGAAATTATTTTTAGGTGCATAGAATGATGAAATCTATTGCTTTAAAAATCTCGCTGACTGGAGATATTTGTAGTCTGGTTTTGCAGTAGCACTGCGTATAGTTTTCCCTTAGATATTAATTGAAGAAACTTTGTGGATCCATAACATTGATGGATAAAAGGTTTTTATGGCCTTTTTGTTTCTGCAAATGTATTTGTAACTGAGTGACGTTTTATTGCATTGCATATTTTTATTTATATTGAGATGATGAGATCAGACATTCAGCAATGAAATTGTATACCAATGGAATAGATATCTCATAAATAATTAGTCGTGGAACTTTTTCATGTATGCCTGGCAAAAATAAACTGAGTAGTTTACATTTTAAAAGCTAAAGATGTTTTTTTTTTTCTATCGTTTGTCAAAATAAATAAATTTACTTTCAACGTTTATTTTGAGGCAAATTTGTTCCTAATATTTGTAAAATTACAGATTTTTGTTCCTACCGTCAATTATCGTTAACTTTGATTGTTAATACATTAGTTGACCGCTAATAGGACACATGTCATGCATCTATTGGGCACGTGAATCAAATATTTTGGTTCTAAATGTGTATTTTTGCTTTTTACATTTTTTTTCAAACGAACAAATTTATCCCTAGCGTTTGTAAAATGGGAGATTTTTGTCTCTACTATCAATTACCGGTAATTTTGACCGTTAATACGTTAGTTGACCGCTGACGGTAGGGTAAAAATCTTTCATTTTATAAATTTTAGAGACAAATTTATCCACAATAAACATTAAGGGTAAATTTACCTATTTTGAAAACGATAAAAACAAAAATACACTTTTGCCCATAATCCTTTTCTCAACATTTGTAGTTAAATGCCAAAAAGTATCAATGTTAATGTTGCTAAGTGATAGTTTACTACATTGGAGGTGCCTTAACTAATTTCCAACCATGTGATTATAGACAATCATGACATTTCTAATATCTTCTCTCACACGGTTAAAAACCACAATGAAATTGAATTTAACTTATTTCCAGACATTGTGTACAGCATCAACACTTTCTCCTTTCAACCTTGTCCCCAAGTTCCAATCTTTTCACATGACCGTTTTGAGTTCTGTTGTGTGATCACTACCCAACTGGCCCATGTGCCATTATTGGCGCTATCATTGATTTCTTTCCAATTTTACCCTCCTAAACTTTGTCAAACTTACATTTTCACCCTGAACCCTGATCTTCTCTCTCACTGGCCACAGTTCACTTTATTGATAATTGAGCTTCACACTATTTGACGTTTGACTGTTGAAAGGAAACAAAGGCAGAAGGGCATTGAGGAGAAATCGTCATCAAGCTTGTCCTTTTCTGCTTCTGCTAACTGTCGATTGGTATCTATTTTTGGCCCAATAAGATTTCACTCTCCATTGGTCCTGCCTCCTCCTGAATTTGAGAAACAAACGTTTGGTTTAGACTTTGGAGCAGGTAAGATGGCCAATGTTACAAGTCCTAGATTCACGGTACTTCATGCTTTTCAGTTATTCTTGTTGGTACAACTGCAAATCCAAGTTTCCTGCTACCAGTACAAGGTTGGAGATTTACATGCTTGGGGCATTCCTTCTTCTGCAAACCCACAAGTTTATACCTTTTGGTCCAAATATCATCCCCTCAAGATTGGAGATTCTCTCTGTAAGTTTCTTCATTGTATTCTTTTTCTGGGTTTGCTCATTTTAAAGATCTAATCTAACAATCTTGCTTCTCATTTTGACAGTGTTCTTGTACCCACCAAGTCAAGATTCAGTGATTCAAGTCACAGAAGAAAACTATAACACCTGCAACCTTAAAGATCCGATCTTGTACATGAACAACGGCAACTCTTTATTCAATTTAACAAATTATGGGCATTTCTATTTCATCAGTGGAAATCCAGGGCACTGCCAGAAGAAGCAGAAACTACACATTGCAGTGCTTAATGGAAATGGTTCAGCTGATTCTCCATATTATGGTCCAAGTGCATTGCCTGATTCTGCTGCTCCATCTTACCCTACTGTGTTTGGCAGTATCCCTTTACCTCCCTCTTCTTCGAGGACAATTGGGTTTTCGATCTCTGTGTGTGCTGTTCTTGGTGCAATCACGTCTGCAATCATCAATGGCATAATGTGAAGGATCGATGGAGATTTTATTGATTTATATATATTTATTGATTTGAAAGCTCTAGCTTATTGGTGGTTGATATTATATATATGGAATTTGAGTTTTTGTGATTCTTTTAGATGATAGTAAAGAATAAAAATGATGGTAAATTTGATGTTATTGTTTTGATATCGAAATCCATGAGATCGTGAAAAGAAAAGTATTGATTTTTTTGTTTTTTGTTTTAAAAGAAGATAGCGATATTTATGCCAAGTTGTATTAATTTATAGTTTGCCAGCTGGGACTGAGCTTGGTGCCGACAAACAATTCTCTTTTCTTCGGTGTCTCTATCCTTTTCTTCTGTTTATGAATGTGACTGAGTAATAACTATAACAGTATGTGGGGGCGAGCCTCCACCGTCTAAATTATTTATAAAAATGAACACCTTAACAGAGAGAATTTGAATCACATTTTCAATCTTTCTAATTTTCATTATTTTGCAATTATCCTCATCATCAATAGATGGAGCACTTCTAGCATTTTAGACTTAAATTAGACCAAACACAGTTCATTCGTCATATTATGCCCAAACATGAGATATTCCACCACAAACATCACCGCGTGGATTGGCCCAAATTAAGTAGACACCAGCCTGAACTTAACCACGTAAGAAAAAGATTTTGCTTGTCTGAACTGTCACAAGAAAAGGATGTATCACTTTCAGCTGCTGAATTTTTCATTCACTGCTGGATATACAGGTAGCCTGTTCTAATGGGAACATCAAAAACAACTTAAAAATTGGCGTAGCGTTCTCAACTTCTCATAGACAACAGAAATAAACTGGGGCAAAATGCCCAAGGATTAATCCCCCTCGTGGATCATAACCTTATGAACAGGGAGAAAGGTATAATAAGATACAACAATTTTGGCCATAAATGATGCTTAGATTAAATGATCATGATGGATTGAAGGCATTCATTCAGCCAGCCACATTATTGTCGATAGCCATTGATTTCTCTTCAGAAGCATACGCTGTCTCTGAAGCTGCAAGTTCTGCAAACTGTGCTGCAGTAGACTTCAATTCTGTTGCCGCAAAAGGACTCCTCATCTGAGAAGCAGTAGAGTCTATTTCCATAGCAGAAGGTCGTGGTGGAGATGGAGGTTGCACTGGAACATCTGGGTAAGCAGCTTTAAATCTAGCTCGAAGCCCTTCATCAACAAGTCGTACTCCATCCAATTGGTTACCAAGTGACATCCACCTGAGAGAAAATGAAGGAAACGTTGTAAAGGAGCTATTCTCATTGAACTTCATCTCATCACATACTAAATTCATTCTGAACAAATTTCATTTAAAGCATGTCTAAACTAGGATTTTTAATTATAATTTGGCAAACCATACCCTGCATGAGTATTGTGCATGCGAGCAAACAGTTCAAGCTTTCTTGTCCTTGGACTAATCCTTTCCAGCATGGGATACATCTGCAACAATTCATTTTGGATTAACTAAACTTGCACCGAAAATTCGGAGTTGAATTATTTCACAAGCACTCCATAACTATATATAACTGTGAGACAGCAAATATAACGTAAATCAAGCAGTAAACATGCTTCAAAAGAATTAACAGAAAAACACTGATAACTGAGGGAAAGCAAACATTAAAGGTAGCCAAAAACTTGAAACAGTGCACAAACCTCATCTGGCTTACGACTCGTCTCTCGAACCTCAGCAACGATGACATCAGTATCAATGTTCCTATTTACTTCTGGGTTTCCCTTTATCCCAACAAGGCAATGCTCTTTGCTGTGATTGAGCCAATGTCCTGTCCTGCCTGTTCTAATAATTCGCTGAAGTTGATTAGTCTTTACCCATATGATCTCCTCTACACGCTTGTAACCCCAAAGTTCCAAACTGCAAGAAAGTTGTGATATGCATATGAGCAAGATCCAACATCCACATGTATGGTTATTGAGCCTTTCAAGCATTATAACTCATTGAAACAGATTGTTCATCAACAACAGCAAATAGCATATACATAAAAATAAACACATACCACTCACGTCCAAGCTCCATTGCACGTCCAGTAACCCAGAGGAAAATCAGACCATCAGTCTGTAAGACAGGAACATTAAGGTTGCGCATTTCATCATCAGCCATTGTTCCATAAGGTAATTCCATATGAATGTCCCATGGTGGATCAGCCATTATGACTCCAAATTGCCCTAAAATCTCCATTTTAAAGTTACGAATATCACAGTTGATCCACTGTGGTTCACCAAGTTCTACTTCTGAACAATATTCTGCACGCTGGGGCTTTAAAGGTTTGGAAGTAGCAAGAGCTCCAGAGCCCATCATCATAGGTGGCACATCAGGAGTAGGATCAAGCTCATAATGAACATACTTGCACGTCTATCAAAGAAGACGGGAAGTATATCACTCTCGTCAGTAAAAAGTTCAGAGTGGAAAAGAACAAAAAGCAAAGATTTGAGATATCACATGGGGTGCAAAACACAAAAGACACATTATGTTATATTCATTGAAATTGAGCTGGAGAATAAAGAACCTCACCTTCATATGACGGCATGTGTCTAGAAAAGAACAGTCCCCTTGACTGACATCGGTATGAGGAGCAATAATCCGCCGAAAATGAACCTGAATAGAGTTAAAAGTATCAAAAATTGGAAAATGCAGTAATCAGATATTTAAGTAAAGACTTGGACAAACTAGGAGCTCACAGCAAATAATTTCAGAATGTCAGAATGTAAAATGCTGCTCTATTCCATGTAAGAGATTATAACAATTAAAACCAAAATTGCAGCATGCAAATAAGTCTTCTTTTCTCAGACATATCTCCCAAAAGAACAGGCTGAAACTCCAAAGCAAACATTGGCACTTTTAGAGCATATTGCTTAATATTAATACACTTCAATGCATTATGGAAAATTGGGTACTTTGTCCTTGAATTCAAACCATAATTGGATGATTTTTATATCCAGACTAGGGAAAAGAACAATGCAGGAGATTAGTTGGAATAACCAATGGAGCATATAACATAACTTATAAAAAGGCCTTTCTGAAACCAAAAGGATTCAATAATGAAGCTTTCCATAAAAAAGCAACTTAAAGTCCAATTGACCCAGGCAAAATTTGCTCTTTTAACTGTTTTCCCTCATTTCCATATTAGTCATGCAATCAGCTTTTAGCTTGATGCCTCTAAACCAATGGATTGTCTATAACGTGATCATTCAAAGTTCTCTTTACACCAATAAACAATACCAGTATACTGTAATTTATACTGACCTTCTCACATGCAATAAAAGAACCAGATTGGCGCCTGCAGTCCTCTTTTGTTAGAGCTGAACAATACTCCTTCAGCTGAGAACCACCTTTGGTTTTGAACTGAAACAAATCATTCAAAAATGTCATTTAGTGATCTGGTTACTAGCAGTTTAAGGAGGGAAGAAATGCTAGTAACGTACTGACTGAGCCACAGATCTCTTATTCGCATTTCTATATTCAAAAAAACAAAACAAGACAAAAAGAAAAAGCAAACACATCCTACATATACTATAGGGAAACAGAACATAGTTCAAATCTTAAATTTCTAATTTCCAAGCCATTAATTTTGATGGTAGCTTCTGTTTCTAATTATATACTATTCTCATATACAAACTTACAACAGCAAATAATTGATGAATAGCTTCTTGGATTAAATAAGATAGCAAAACATAACCGACTAAAAGGAAAAAGACTTCTAAAATGCCAAGTACCTTAGCAGCAACAGCAGTTTCTCTTGCAGTTGGCCGATGGATGAGGTCCAAAAGCTCCTCTCCTGTCTTTGATTTCTGCATCTCCATAAATGACTTCTTATTGAGCAAAGCCTCCAAATCCTTCATATCATCCTCCTCTGTTCTTGGCTTCTGCTGCTGCTGCATTGGCATTGGCATAGTATTTGGCCCCAGTGGCGGTCTTTGCATCATACTTCTTGGCCCTAACATCAACCCTCTCGGACCCATCGTCCCTCCTCTCGGTGGCCCATTCCACATATCCCCACCAGGACCGCCGCCCATCCACATATCTGCCGGCATTGGTCTCTGCAATACTGGCCCTCCCTTTCCAAAAACTCCGTTATTGTTCACGTCAATCCCCCCACTTCCATTGTTACCACTATTATTCTGATTCTGATTCAAATCACTAGAATTTAAAGATTCTAACTTTGCACTTTCAGGCAACTCTTTAACTAATCTAGTCCTGTCTATATTCAAGACCATAACTCTAGACTTACCACTAACCACAAACTCCTCGACCTCAATCCCGCGGTTCTCCTCTGCCATGGATCTTAAAGCCATTTCCACAGCTAAAATCGCGCCAGAATCCCCACCCACCTCCCTGAGAGCTGCCTTCTCCGCCGCGGTGGCATTCTGGTCATTCTCCAGCTTCCTCAACACCGTTGATGAATCTATCGGATCAAACGGCACTCTCTGTAACAAGCACTCCGCCACCATAACCCTAACAACCGACAAAGGACTCCCACTATCATCAATACTAAACTTGTCATTCCCATTTGAATAGATGGGTTTCGCATTGTCAAGCTTGGAACTTTCTTGCTTAGAATGAAGACCAGAGAGAGGGCTTGATGGGATTTTTACTTGGTTAGGGATTTCTATAGGTTTATTGGTCGAGGCAGGGAGAGGAGGCGTAGGGGTAAAAGGTTTGTTATTGAAAGAAGAGACGATTTGGAGAGAGAGGTCAAGAGAAGACACGATGTTAGGGACTAGAGATTGGAGAGAGGCTAAAAGGTCGAATTGGGTGGCGTGCTGGGTTTCTATACGGGACTCAAGCTGAGAACGAAGGCTTTTGATGGAGGATATTGGAGTTTCATCCTTGCTGTTGTTGATGCCATCTGATTGGTTCTCCATTGATTTGTTCTTGTTACCTTTGACTCTCAATTGCGGAGGTAAAAAACAAAGCTTGAGGTTTTGCAGATTTTGGGGCGGTGAAGGTTTAAGTGACTCTTTAATACTCAGGTCGTGGTTCTGTTTGCGGCCCCCCGATAGCGGAGGCCTGACGGGGGAGCAGGTATTTCTTCACGATAAAGCTAGTTTCGTTTGCTATTTTCCTATGCGCTACGACACGTCGTTTCCTCTAAATAAAATGGCAGACGTTTGTGAAGCATGTAAATCTATTCTCATACAGTTGACACTACTTGTAAAATTGAGGTAAAACACATTTTTTGGTTCAACTATTCGTGCCTTTTTATTTTTATTAAAAATGAAATTTTTATTTAGCTAAAATATGAAAATGCAATAGATTTGAAGTTCGATCTCTCTATGTTATAATTAAACATTTTATCAAAGAGAAATGACCCAAAAAAAAAATCATAATATTAATATATACAATTACAAGTAACATCTCTAGCTAAAAACAGGGCAGCCCTCAACAACAACTCCTGCAGCAGTTGGGCAAGTAGCTAAGGAACAACCATCAAGATCATTCCCCCACCAATCAATACTAATATTTTCTATCCCTAAACATAAATATATCAGAACTCCCATAAAGGCAAGTCCAGCATCCAATGACCCAGACAGAATATAGTTATATCTTTGCCATAAATCAGGCCTATACCTATACACTACAAACCCAGAAATAAACCCCAAAATTATCCAACTTGTGTAGTTCACTGCTGTAGCTGGTGGCATCATTCCTGTTGCTCCAATTAACACTGGCATATTAATCAGTTTAATCCATTCTTGTTGAGGAAATGCCTTAGCTGCTAACCACACTAGGATTGGTGCAATTGCTCCTGCTAAGAAGAACCAGTTCACTGCCTCATAGGTTCCTAAATCTCCAAAAATTCTTCTTGGTCCAATCAAACCCCATATCACTGATGCATCATAGAATACTGTGTCACTTGGACATGTCCATACACTGTTTGAAGCTGTTGTGTCACAGATATCTGGGATTGTTTCCATTAGCCACCAAGCTGTTCCCAGATATGTAAAACAGGCAATGATGGTTCCTACAATCTAAAATCATTGTTAAACAATTATATTAGCCTTGTTGAAAATACGCCTTGGCTAGTGTATTTCAATGTACATGGTACTTTCCACTTTAAGTGGAACATACCATAAAGAAGAAAAATAAGGACCATAAGTTTTCTTGGAAAATATAAATTTTGTTTTTGACATGACAGTTTATTATTAGCTTGGAGGTTTACTAACATTAACTTACTTGTGCCATGAACATTGTTCTAGGAGGAATCTTCATGTAATGTCCAAGTTTAAAGTCTTGCAAGAAAGTAATGGCTTGTGTCATGCTTATGTATCCGTACACTTTGAAGCACATATTGGCTACTGGGTATCCTGGGTAGATGTACCCAATTACATACTCGGTGATAATGTTCAATCCTGGTGTCTGTTATCAGAAGAAATTAGGTACTACAAATTTTAAAAAGAATGGATTTTTTTTTTAAAGTGAAATTGAAGAGGAAATTACCTGATTTGTGATGGCAGTGATGATGCCTATAGGAAGAGTGAACAAAATGGCAATTGCACAAGCTAATAAAACACCCCACCATGGCAATTGAAGTTGGTCCTTGTAATATTCACAAGAAAAAATAGTGGCTGCAATGTTTACCAAAAGAATGCATACAAACCACCATTCAGGTACTTGCTTGTATTTCCTCATCAATTTTGTGTGTATGTCCATTCTTTTCTCTTGAAAGCTTGCTTTACTTTGCTCCCATATTTCCCTACATTGCATAATAAAAGTAGCTAAGTTATATCAAATTTAATTTTACAGTTTTACTGATACGATAAGTGAGTAGTACCTGCCATGAAAGAGAGCAACATGAACAATAGTGGCAGTAAGAGCAGCAAAGCCAACTCCATAAGTCATAGCAAAGAAAGTGCTAAGATAAAGGGGTCCTTCCTTCTCATAAGCAGCAATATCAAGGTGAAAATTTGAATCAATGATAGAAGTAATATTATACTCTTGCCCATTTGAGGTGAAGAGTTCATCTGAGAAAATAGGGAAGGTTTTGGCCTTGTATACATTGAGCCAATAGCAAATTGGGGTCAAAATATACATCACAAAGATGAATCCTGCAGCCACATTGGCTGTGGCAAACCAAGGGCTTGCTAATGGGCTTCCAAGATAGGAGGAGATTGTGGACCAATCAATCCCAAAAGCCGCAATGCCAAGCCCATAAAGGCCCGAACCCAATTGCTGGGCTAGGACGGATTGAGGAAATATCCAGCAAATCCATGATAGAGAAGTCAACATTTCAAATAGGTAGCCTGGAAATATATAGTAAGCAAAGCTGGATATGAAGGCTATTAGGAAGAATTGGATACGTGTCACTCCTCCTTTGGGCCTCTCTTCTTTCTCATGCAGTGCCCTGTAACACCAGATAATTGGATATATGAATTAATACATTAAATAATTTATTAGCACTAATTATTTGTTTAGCCAACCCAATATGGAAGATGTCCTACATAATAATTTACTATATCAACTTGTCTCGCAATGTAAATTATATATGCATTGATAAATGATGTATTATTGCATGCAGTATTTGCATATTAATAAATTTCACCTTTTTTTTTTACAAATCAAATGAATTTAATTCTTAAAGATTCAATTTACAGGTAATTAGATAAGTAATGAATTCATAATCTATATTAATATATTTATCTTTCTAGCTTATAAAGAAGGGTATAGTTCAAATTTTCTTACAAAAAAAAACACATGAATTTGAAGATTAAAAAAATAATAAATACCTTTTTTTTTTTACTAATTAAAAAAAATAGTAAAATACCTGAACAAAGAAACTTGAACAAGATTTGCAGGCCACCACATAGGTGCTGGTTCCACCAAATACTTCCTGAATATCCCGGCCCATCCAAACCCCAACACCTACCATTCAAATGTAGCAACAACAATAATAGATTAAATAAAAAGAAATAATTAAATTAAAAAATAAAATAGTGAAACAACATTAACAAAGCAAGAACTAACCTGGGTAGTGATAATAACAATCAAAGAAACAAAGAAAGTGATGTGCTGTTTATAGAACTTCTTAACAACAGTAACAATATGAATAGCATAAACACTGCCTGCTCCTGAGTTAGCAAAGATTGTAATAAGAACATGTTCTTTAACATTAAAAGGACCAGGATTCAAGCTGAATTCCCATTTACTTCCTTTAAAGAAAACCCTGTCTGTGATCTTGGCAGCCATTAATTGGCCAAGAGGAACAACAGCAATCTGAGCAGAAATGGCTGTGATTGATAATGGCTCTGTACGGTACCAAAAGAACTGGTTTAAAAACGATAAAAGAACACAAGAAATTGTGCCCAAAAACCACATTCTGAATGTGAGAACTGGTAGAGATGGATCATCCGTTGTTGGTACTGTTAAAGCTACTTGTTTCACTGGCGAATTTTCTTCTGGTTCTTCTTCTCTGATGATTTCTGGTTTTTTAGAGTTTGCTTCTATGGCTTCTGATGATGATGATGGATCTTCAGGTTTCTGATAATCTTCCTTGCTTACTGCACAAAATATCAAATCATCAAAAAAAGATTAGGAAGATAAATTGAGTAATTAAGAACTTACTTAGAGGAGTTCTCGTCTCATCAAATCTTGCTTCTTCCATGATTTAGCTCTGAAAATGGCGGATTTCTGGAGTTGGGAACCTGATTTTATGTGTTCATGTACAATTAATGTTGAAAAAATAAAAAAGAATAACAGAAAGAAATTAAAATTATAGAATTGAAGAATGAAATGGAAGCGGTTTTTAGAAATTTGATTCGAAATTAGTCATCCAGCTCTGAAATTGGCCTAATAAAAATGTTCTCAACAGCTCCAGACAGGTTCGGTCTGGCCAACCAACTTGTTGGGGTTTGGCAGTTATACCTGTTGGTCAAATTAAGAATATTTAGATACCATTGGATTCTAAATATCAGCTCTCCATAAAATTAGATTCCATAATTTTTTTTTTTTTCCATCATGGATGGTCACATGGAGCTATCGTTGCATACGCATCCACCTTTCAATACTTGGCCATGCTAAAGCTATTAAATTCAAAGAAATAAAAAGCTCATATTTTAATTAGTTACTGAGTTAATAATTTATTCTTATAACGGAGTATTTATAATCGTATTTATTGATGACAAATTAAGAGTGCATTATATAAAAAAATATATAATTTTTATAAATAAACTCTTAATATCTTTTTAAAAAATATTTTATTTACTAATTTTACTGCCAGAGTATTTTTTTTTTTTCAAAAATTCGCTAAATATTTTATATTTTTAGATAACTAGAGGAGTGGATAGAGATCAAATTGTTATCAACTCTATGTAAAAACATAACATTTGTTGTATTCAGCTTTATACTTCATATTTTTTATCTAGATCAAAGTTCAAATTGAAAAAAAAATCATAATGATGCCAACTATAGTCTAAAGATATTAAACCATAATAATGTGCAAGAGACAAGAGGCAGGGGACGGCTTGAATCATGTCTGACATGAACATGCATGACCATGTAAAAAGGGCTTACTTTTCTTACCAAAAGAATAAAAGAAAAAAGGGCTTACTTTAATTAAAGATGAAGTTAATTTGATTACATGATATCCTAAAATCAAGATTAGAAAACATAATTAATTAATTAATTAATTATGTCTTTCAATTCTCTTTTCTCATGGGAAGGAAGTTGAATTCTGATTTCTCACTAAATTATTTTTATTGGTTTCTAGCCTTTTGGGGCCCATATGTATGTTTTTTACTACTGGTCAGGCTGCATTTTTTTGAGAGAACTTAGGCCCATTTTCTTGCTTTCTTAGGACCGGCCCAATTCAATGATAAAACCAATTTTCCTCTTCATTTTTTATTTTATTGGTTTGGGAAAAAAAATGTCATTTTTCTTATAGAGTATGATTTTTAACCGATTTGGCAAGTTTGCAGCCGGTTCTCTCTCCTAATCAGCTAAATACTCAGCAATGAAAACATCATTGAGCGTAAATCCCAAATCACTTACCTTTATTATTGGATAATTACTGAAAAATAAAGGATAAATTAATTTTTTATAAATCAAATTAATAATAAATGCTATTTATCAACCATGCATATAAGCTTCCACCCTATATATTTTTTACCAATTACATTAATTTTATGCCAAATTGTGCCATGTGCTGACTCAGCAAATATGCATGCTTGACACATCAGTTTCTTATTAATCAACAATCTGTAACAAAATTAAACTTGGTTGATTATTAAGTTAGAAATTGATGTTTAAAGACTTTACTATTGAAGGGTATTAATTAAGGGACCAAATAAGCAAATTACTCGTTGTTTACAGGGGCCAATTTCATAAAATTTATTTAAAGATTGATACTTAAGATCTTTTGTTACAAATAAGAATTCAGATCTTTTTTTCTTTTCTGGTCATACAACATAGCATAGCAAAAATGGCAGCAAATCTGTGGCTGATCTTCATATCAGTATCATATAAACACACGAGGACAAAAAACGTAAGTAAACAACTGCCAGACAAGATCCTTAGCTCGATCCACCATCAACAATTGTGACTGTTCGAGAAATGCATTCATTTCATCTTTAAAGAAAAAATATAAGCATATTTTTTTATGATGCAATATCACGATTAAGTCAGTATTTAAAAGAATAAATATAAATTTTCTGTGAATTTTAGAGTTTAAAGTAAAAATAAAAATAAGAGTTTAGAAGATTTATTTATGAAATTAAAATTATATATAGTATTTAAATGAGCTTATATATAATTTCGACATATTCGAAATGATTAACGACAATTACAAATTGTTGTTTTGTAAAATTTCGCATGATCCATTATTTCCATTTATTTATTTCATCATTTCTATTTAATTTTAGTGTGTGAATTTAGAGTAATACAACAAGCATTTCGAAATATATATTTTTTAAATCCTAATTATGAGTTCATACTATTTAAAATAACTAAAAAAAGAAGGTTGCTTTTGTAATTTCTTGGCAATTCGGTGTCAAACTACCTTCATGCTCCAAAATGAAACTTGTCATCTTCCTGATCAGGCACTTATCGAACCCATTCACATGCTCAACCCTAGAAAGCTTGAAACTTTCTCTTTCTTTCTAAATTTGTCTGCACACTTACTCGTTCAGCAGGCAGGTTTGTGTTTTTAAGACATCAGAGTCCTATTGATCAGTCTCATTACTGATAAGATGATAACCGAATTGCCAAATTATTGATCTTTAACTGAATTTTTATCAAGCTCCAATCTTTTTCGTTTGTTTCTCTTCTGAAGCTTCACAAGTTTGATTGAACTAACTTAAATCTGGAGTGCGAAAACTGTTTCCGTTTCTGGGTTTTAGCTCTTTCTCTGTCATGAGCCGGTTCCCATTTTCGTTTTGGTGTTCTGGTTCTATCTTTTGTCAATCGTTGCTCATTCCTCATAACCCAATGTTGTATCTTTTGATTCTTGACCTCTTTGTTCTGTTTCTGGGTGCAGATGTCTTGTCCAGGAGAAATTAAAATGATCTGTTGTATAGGTGTATGATGTAGAGAGTAAGTTTCTGTTCACTTCATATTTTATATGCATTGCTCACTTAAATTTGCTTCAATGGATTAATTCTCTTTGTTGTGTTTGATTTCTTCTCTTAAAGGATCTTAATTTGGTGGAACTGGTTGGTGGGTGGGTGTTGTTAATTAATTAGCATCAATGGCGGAGTTGGTTGGGCCAAGATTGTACAGTTGCTGTAATTGTAGTAACCATGTTGCCTTTCACGATGATGTCATTTCTAAGGCTTTTCAGGTGAAAGCTTGATACTGATTCTGATTTGGGTATACTCTTTGTTGAATCTGTTTTATGTTTGATTGTTTGCCTAGCCGAAAGCAATCTCATCATCGAAAAAATGAAAAAGAGTGTTAGAATTTCCTGTTTCTGTGAATCTAGGTTTCAAAATAGTTAAGATAAGCAACCGAATTATGTTGATTTAAATGCGTATATATTTTTATGTAGTTTTTCTTCATATATTGCAGAACATGATTGATCTAGTTGACCTACATGATCAATGATTTCCTTTTTGCGTTTAAATATATTGTTACATTGTGATCTTAGGGAAGGCATGGTCGAGCATTTCTTTTTTCTCATGCGATGAATATTATGGTTGGGCCAAAGGAAGACAGGCAGCTGATGACTGGCCTCCACACGGTCGCTGATGTTTATTGCCGCGACTGCCAGGAGGTGCTTGGTTGGAAATACGAACGAGCTTATGAGGAAACACAAAAGTACAAGGAAGGAAAGTTCATACTCGAGAAGTCAAAAATAGTCAAGGAAAACTGGTAGCACTTGTGCAGCAGTCTGTTTGATTTTCATCGTGTTCATGTAAGTGAATGGATGTCATTATATGTTCAGCTTGGCCAGGAAAATCTCTTCAATTGCAAATATTTTCTCTTTCTCAATGTGCATATTGAGTGGTTCTTTTGTGGATATTGTAATTCAAGATTGTTTATTTGTCAATAAAGTGTGAATAATTCTGTGTTCTTATTTGTTGCATTTATGGTTTAAAACTTTATCCCCTTTGGGGATTGCAAGGCGCCTCTGTCATGTCTGAATACTACCTGTTGCTTGAAGTGTTTCCGTAACTTATTTAATATGTGTGTTTCTTAACTAAAATAGTGAGTGATAGAGCCTGATTGGGTAATTGCAAATTCATCAGCCGTGTATGATGTCTTTTAGCCCATCACGACGATGCATCTCACACTACTGACACTTCCATTAACTTAATCTAGAGTTTGTGTTGACCTATTGCACATGTGTTTGTCCATGTTTGACTTCAATAGATAATGGTAGCCATAATGAACTTCGCATCCAATGAAGATGATTTGTCATGATGGTAGCCATTTGGCTGAGGTCATAAGCTATTGTTTTGGAGAAAAAGAAAAGAGAAGAATCATGTTAAGAGTGATATGAATGTTATTACACATATATAAATCATTTGAGAAGTGTGAATCTGTTCAAAATTGAACTTTGTGTGGTGTGAATGACCATGTTACTATCAAGGTTGTATACGATGATCCAATTTGAGATCCAGTATATGTTGATGTGATAAGTATTCCAATTGTTAGTTACGCAAGTAGAAATGGTGAATTGGCTGCAATTTTGCATGACACTGCAAGGGAATCATTGTTGGGAAGATATGCAAAAGTTCAGGGATGATATGCTTATATGCAGGAGTTCAGGGAAACCATGATGAAAGGAGGATGGTGTGGATCTGTTGTGTTCCTTAGAAGCTGCAAGCTTTCTGCGTGCTTGAATGTTCTATTAAGAGATTGTCTTATGCTACATATATGGCAAACAGTTACTTGCAGGATCTTTTCATAGGAGGGACTAGTTATAATTCTTGAAGCAATCCGTCTCTCTTCCTTCATTGTTTGTAATACGCAAATAATTGATGTTGCACTTTTAACACTGAAAATTCAGTCTGGTTATTGATCCATATTCATCATGATATGTTGCTGCGAGTTGTCCTTCGATATTTTTCACAAGCAAAAGACCAGTAATTTGTTTACGATTGTTCAATGTTGCTTCAGTATAACCAGTAATTTGTTTTATCTTGTTCGTGCGGTTTCTTCCACTAGCAAATCTGTTCCACTTTCGAAAAGTTTTATGATTTGTTCTGCTGCTGCTGCCTCGTTCTATCCATCTTTATGATAGGTTGAAGCTATTATTGCCAATGCATAAGCGTGAAGATACTATGGTGTTTTAACAGTTAAAAAGCACTATAAAGATGTAAAGGAAATAATATCTAAATATCAATGTTGAGAAAATAACTAAGCTAAATGCACATTCCGAGATTTGGCAATCCTTTGTTCCAACCCAAGAGGACATATTCAAAGACACACAGCAAGAAGGGTATCCTCCTTCCAGGCATGTTAATCGAACGCAAACCACTGGCAAACAATTGATCCTCAAGTATGGTCAGCTATTCACATAAAGATGAAATCATAATATCATTTCTTCCTTTCAAAATCACAACCATGAATGAATGAATCAAGCAGCACTCGAGTGCCTCAATTCCGTATTATATATATACAAGAAATAAGTTTGAAAATTCAATCAAATGGAAAGGCCAACAAGCACCCAATTAAAAAAAAAGAAAATAAAAAATATAAAAAGGAGAGAGAGAGAAGTGCTGAAAAAAATGGCTTCTTCCAATCCAATGCCTGTTGGAAAATAAATTCTAAGGAAACCTAATTCAACATATCACATTACAGCTATCTTCTTCTTCGTTATCCACTTCTTTTTGGCGTTTTCTATGGCTTCTTCTCTCATCCTTAAAAGTTCTCGGAAGCACTGATTATACTGCATGTCGATTGCATCAAGCTCTAGCTTTAGCTCATCCTGCTGATCTCCGTTTGCTACGGGTAGAGGATTTTCCAAACTTTTAGCCGATTTGTCATGTTTGGATATACCATCACCTGAACCCATATCAGATGTATTCAATTCAAGAATGCGGTCAAAGGATCCCAAAGGCTTTTTAGTACTCTCATCTGAGGCACCTGTCATATGAACTTCAGTAGTTATGTCTGAATTGCACGACTCTTTAGTGGCATGACTCTTCGTTGCAGCCAAAGACAAGAAATCATGCTCTCCGCCTACTTTAGAAGTTGCATCATGTTGTAGTCCACATGAACCATTAACTGCAGTTAAAGTACTCCCATTTGGACTCCAGTGAAGAGCAAGCTTCATTATCAAGGCATCAATCAACTCAGCAATGATAGCGACATCTTCATTTGATAAATCAAGTTGTTCTACCATTTCTTCGGCTATTGAAATTGTTGTATCAGCATCAAGATAAAAAGTGAAATGGATATTCCTTACTCCACCTGTTACCAAAGCAACATACTTAAGTCACCATTGAAGGAAAACAAAATGTACCTGTCTACAAAGCAGATAAGCTCACCACATCTTTCAACAATGCGCAGAGACAATGAAAGTGTATTGTCATCATTTCTCTCCCCTCTTAATGTGAATTGATTACTCTCAGTGAACCTTTGGAGTTCTAGAGTTGTTGAATGGAAAGCCTCATCCATGCTTCTGGTACAAGAACCTGTTGAAAGCTTCTTGTGACTCGTATCAATATCCATGGGATGAGATTCTGATTGCAGCAAGCTGAAGTTTTTGGACAAAGTATGCGGTAACCATAAAGAAGCAGAAACAAGTTCCTTTGAATTGTCAGTTGCTAGGAAAGGATCTTTCAAGAGTTCATTTGCAGGCAATCTCATGGATGCTGGAACAAGACACTTCTCTATAAACTGCTTTACTTGAGGATCATTCACTTTACCAAGGGAAGTAGGTTTTATGCCCTGTGATAGAAGAAGATAACAGAGATGTTGAGGCAACAAGATACAAGAAAAGGGGACCTTAATCAGTAAAAGTAGATCGTGTCAAACTCAAACTCACCGAAGTAACCTTCTTATATATCTGTGCAGGATTCCTGCATTCACTATATGGGTATTCACAGGTAACCAACTCCAACATGCACATGCCAAAAGAATAGATATCAACAAGTTCATTGTATTCCTCTTCATAGAGCTCCGGAGCCATGAATTCAGGAGTACCTGCAGAACAGTGAATTACAACTCTCAACCTTCAGTAACTGACTAGAGATTTAATCACCACAGAGAACGCCTAAATCATTACCTATGACACTTCTGGCTGTGGGTTGTTGCATCACAGTTGCAAGGCCAAGATCTCCAATTTTAACTTCTCCAGTGTTTCCATTCACAAATATATTGTCACATTTCAAATCACGATGAATGATTGGAGGACTATGACTATGCAAGTAGTGTAAACCCCGGAGAATCTGTCTTGCCCAGTTTTTAATGGCCTTGATATCAACATGCTTATGCTTCTTCCTATACCTGTGTCCCAAAATGAACCATGCAATATATAAGCAAATACAGAAGGCTCAAAATATGAAAGAATAAAATAAGATAATGGGAAAGAAAACTCACTGCCTCAAACTCCCGGAAGTGAATAATTCTGTTATCATATTGATGGTCTTGTTCTTATCATCCACCCATGAGTTACAAAACTTCATTATATTTTCATGTTTCAATGACTTTAGCAAATGAACCTCTGAATATAATCTTTCTAGTTGATCTGGTGACTGCAAAACATCTTCTATACTGACTTGATTCCAAGCAACTTCAATTCCATCTACTTCATCAAATGCCTTGTATCTAAAACAGGTGAACCAAAATACAGAAACAGAATTCAACTTGCAATCCTAAAACTAAAGAACTGAACAAAAACCAATAAGAATATAAGTTGCAGAACCATACACGGTCTTGAATGCACCTTTCCCCAAGATCTCATCGTACTGAAGGAATAAAAAGAAACAAAAAAGACAAAAAATCAAATCATTAAAACTAATAAAAGCAGATGGGCGAATTTTCACAAAATTTTATATCTAATATAAGACAAAACAGGAAATGGTATATGTTCGGTCTCTCATCAAGTCATTAAACACAAATACTAGCACCAACTGATTCTTACTTCCTGATTCAATTATCCATTATCTCCAAAATCCCAGTTCTGCATAGCTCTACCAACCACGTTCCAAGTATGTATTTTTTTTTCAACATTATCCACAATCTCTATCAAGTTTAGCTTAAAAAAACATTTATCCAGCTCCAAATCATAAATTATTTCCTTCAAATAAAGTCATGATCTTTTCAATAACTTAAAAATGACTATTAAAGAGAGAAAAACACATAATCCGTACCCGTATATATCGGCCAGTAGGGTCTTTCTCCTCAAAGTCACCATCATCATCATCATCACGCGAACTTAAATCCATTATCCACAAAAAACACAGAAAAGCCTCCACAAACAGGGAAGCAGCAGAGCCAGAAAAAACGCACCACTAAAAATGAAAAAAAAAATACAGCAAAGAAGAGCCGGAAGGAAGGAAGAAAACTAAAAACCCTATCAAGGCAATTTAATATTAACACCAAAAGGAAGCGAAGAAGTTGAAAAGAAGAGAAGAAATTGTTTGCTTTGCTGTCGTTCAGAGAATGCCTCACAAGCCACAGAATAGGAATCGAATGCCGACGTGAATCGGAATCGGCATCCAAACCCGAAAAAGCTCATCTGAGACTCGCGAGATTCCACTTCCATAACCAAATTCCTCTTGCCAATCGATTTATTTACGATCATTCGAGCCCTATATACATCCATATCGCCACCCACATCTTCTATAAGCCCTCAATTGCGCTGTGATTTTGGGAGAGGAAAGCCCTAAAACGAAAATTTGAAATAAAATTGGACGCAAAGCTGGAGAATTTAGAAGTCTAATCGAGAGAGCTAAATTTTGAGGAAAACAACTCAGATTATAAGAGGAATGCTCTGGAGAGGAAATCCACGCGTTATTAAAGGCGCGTGTTGTCGACCTATAGAAGTATATCTTTTTTAATTTAGGAATTAGGAATTATCTTTACAAAAGGAAACCAAACGGAATTAGTAATGGTAGAGCCCCTTTTTCACGGGATAAGAAGGGTCGATATTAAGGGCAATCTGTCCCTTTTCTGGATTTTTTTATTTTTTTAATAACTCTTATATATTGCACAAAATTCTATTTCAGTTATTATTAAATTTAATTAAAATAATAAAAAATTAAAACTTGATAAGAATTATAAATTGCCTGAGTTGCAAGTTTTCTTTCCTCTTGCCTGAGTTGCAAGTTTTTTAGATTATTTTTTCCGTTTTCAATGGCTTCCATCTCTGATGAAACGGATATCTCTCAAAGGTGTGAAAATGTTACGTTAGAGGATGAGGATGCTGATGGTTTTGTGTTTGGTGATGACGATTTTAATGATGAGAAGACAGATTTAGCTTTATGCCTCATAGGGAGGATCATTTCTAACAGATTTGTAAATGTTGCTGCTTTCAAAGCAACCATGGCTGAGGCATGGCAACCTGGTAAAGGTATAGACATTCGAGAACTAGCTCCAAAAGTGTTTAGTTTTCAATTCTTTCATCATGTGGATATGAACCTGGTTCTGAATGATGGACCATGGTCTTTTGAACAAAAACTGCTAGTTCTGAAGAAGATGGAAATAGGTTTAAATCCTAATAAGGTGGAGTTGTTTGAAGTGAACTTTTGGGTGCAATGTTATAACCTTCCTATAGGTTACTGGACTGAACGGATTGGAAAAAATATAGGTAACCATTTAGGCACTTTTGTTAAAATCGATCCCAAGAGCATTGATGGTTCATGGAAAAGCTTCATGAGAATACGTGTTACTCTGGATGTCAGGAAACCACTTACAATTTCTATGAAAGTGAAGAAACAAGGTGGTGATTGGGTGATAATCAGTTTTAAGTACGAGCGTCTGCCAAGCTTTTGTTTCCTCTGTGGAATTATAGGTCACCAGGAGAAATTTTGTAATAGAAGATTTGAAGTTGATCTGAGTTCTCATCAATATGAGTTTGGAACTTTTCTCCGTGCACCGGCAAGGAAGGTTATCACATATTCCGGCGAGAGATGGTTCCGTTCGAATATGACAGAGGTCAGAACTGATAAGGGTAATTCCGAAAATCAAGGCACCTCTTCAGGACAGATTATGAGCTACCAAAAGAAGCAGAATTCTATTTCAGGAAGGAGTGTTAGAGTTCCAAATCCTATGGATTCTAAACAGCTGGGCAATAAGTCCTTAACTTTAGCAGATAAAATGGAAGGGAATCTTATTGCTAAAAATACGTTGTCTCACGTGCATGAGGAGAGTCAAACTATGACTAATGGAGTTATGACAGGTGGAAAAGAAGGGGCTAGTTGTTACAATACGCAGCAGAATTGTATTTTAGAGCTGGATAACAAACGACGTCGCTCTACTGTGGATAGTTCGGACACAATACCGCCTTCTTCTTCCTACGTTAGTCAGGATCAAAAGACTGGGGATGTTTCCATGATTGAGGCAGGACCTGTTAACCAGGCCTGCCAGAAGCAATGATAGCCTTAGCCTGGAACTGCTGTGGGTTGGGCCGTACCCAAGCAATTCTGGAACTGGTGGAAACGGTCCATTCTCTTCGCCCCTCTCTCATCTTTCTTATGGAAACTCGGGTTTCTCAAGCTCACATTGAACGCTTGTGTAATCGTCTTCACTTTGTTGGTAAATTCATAGTTCGTAGTCCTAATTCTGGAGGAGGTTTGGCCCTTCTTTGGAAGAATGATGTCTCAGTTTCCCTTCGCTCTTATTCTCTTTTTCATATTGACGTGCTTGTTTCTTCTATCTCTCAGCAAGTTTTTCGTTTTACTGGCTTTTATGGGCACCCAGTTCGCAGTTTGAGGTATAGGTCTTGGAGGCTTCTCCGTCAACTAGCTGATGATAATTCTTGGCCATGGTGTGTTATGGGTGACTTTAATGATCTCCTTGCTTCTTCTGAAAAAATTGGTGGAAATCCTCACCCTTTGGCGCTTATTAATGATTTTCGGGATATGTTACAATGTTGTGGTTTATATGATATGGGTTTTGTTGGTTATCAATTTACTTGGGAGAGATCTCGGGGTGCTAATGGTTGGATTCGGGAGAGATTAGACAGAGGTCTTGCCTCTACCTCCTGGTATAATGAGTTTCCTGATAGTAGGATTGAGCATATTGGTATGGTCAATTCTGACCACATGGCTTTGCTGTTATCGACTTCTTCTACTCGCCAAACTTGTAATAAGCGCTTCCTTTTTGAAAATGCATGGCTGAAATATCAGGAATTTTCTGAAGTTTTCTCTCGATGCTGGTCAGATTCGGCTTCTTTTTCTCTTATTGATCGTCTAGCTTTTTGTTCTGTTTCGTTGGGTCAGTGGGGTGTTGCTGCTAAGAGGAAGTTTTTGGATGCTATTTCTGATTGTAAAGAAGAATTGAATATTTTACGTCCCAAAACAGATGCTATGTCCCTTGCTCGATTCAAGCAAGCTAAAGAGAAGCTAGCTGGGTTGTTGAATCAAAAGAATATTTATTGGCAGCAGCGTGCAAAGATTCAGTGGCTTAAAGAAGGTGACTTGAATACTAAATTTTATCATGCTTTTGCTTCTAGTAGAAGGAAGAAAAATACCATTTCTCAGCTCATTACCTCGGATGGAGTTAGTTTACACTGGAATGCAGGTCTCCAAGAGCACATTACGCAGTACTTTGAGAACATTTTTAAATCAGCACATGGCGATACAAGGAACCAGCTTGAAGGGGTTATGCCGTGCATCTCTTCAGAACATAATGAGGAACTCATACGGCCTTTTGATGTGAGTGAAGTTAAGGAAGCTCTGTTCTCTATGCATCCCGACAAAGCTCCCGGACCTGATGGCTTCAACCCAGGTTTCTTTCAATCCCAATGGGACCTAATTGGACCTGAAGTTTCTGATTTTATACTGAATGTTCTTAATTCTGGTGACATGCCTAAGGCACTTAATGATACTATAATTGTTTTAATCCCGAAGACTAAATCTCCTAAGCAGATCACTGAGTATAGACCTATTGCTTTATGTAATGTTGTCTATAAAATTATGGCAAAAATGCTTGCTAATCGCATGAAGTTCTTATTGGATGATGTGATCTCCGAAAACCAGAGTGCCTTTATTCCAGGGAGACTAATCACAGATAATGTACTTTTAGCTTTTGAGGTTGGGCATTATCTCCATCATCAGTCTAAGGGGCTCAGTGGTACTATTGCTCTTAAACTTGATATGGCTAAAGCATATGATCGAATGGAATGGTCTTATTTGAGAGCTGTTATGTGCAGAATGGGATTTCATGAGAAATGGATTAAGCTTATTATGATATGTGTGTCATCTGTTTCATATCATGTTTGTACAAGTGGTTACTCCATGGGTCCAATTGTTCCTGAAAGAGGACTTAGGCAAGGAGATCCACTTTCCCCTTATCTATTTATTCTTTGTTCTCAAGGCTTATCTGCTGCTTTATCCAATCTTGAACAAAGGGGTTTTATTCATGGCTGTAAAATTGCTAGAAGAGCTCCTGCTATAAGTCATCTATTGTTCGCTGATGATTCTTTTCTTTTCTTTAAAGCTAATCTTTGCGAGGCAGTAGCTATTAAGGAGTGTCTGCATCTTTATGAGAAAGCTTCTGGCCAAACGGTAAACTTTCATAAATCTTCTCTTGGCTTTAGCAAAAATATAGACCCCTTCATGCGTCAACTCTTTTGTGATCTCTTGGGTATTTCGGCTCCTCAACATGTTAACTCTTACTTGGGAATGCCGATGCTTGTGGGGATGAATAAAACTCAAGCTTTTAGCTTTATTAAAGATCGTATCTGGAAGAGGCTCAATAGTTGGAGAAATAAGTTTCTTTCGGGAGGTGGAAAGGAAATTCTCATTAAATCTGTGCTTCAAGCTATTCCAGCCTATCTCATGAGCTTGTTCCTTATTCCAAATGGCATTTGTGATTCGATTCATCGGATGATAAATAGATTTTGGTGGCAATCCAATAGAAACAATGCTGGTGGCATCAATTGGATTAAATGGGAGTCTCTGTGTGCTCCTAAAAAATTAGGAGGGCTTGGTTTTCGGAATGTTCATGAATTTAACTTAGCACTTTTGGGCAAACAAGTTTGGCGTCTCCTCTCTAGAAGTGATTCTCTGGTTGCCAAAGTATTGAAGGCTAAATATTTCCCTTATTGTGATTTGTCTCTAGCTCAAATTGGTAGACATCCTAGCTATGTGTGGAGAAGCATAATGGCTGCTAAAGAGCTGGTGATTAGTAATAGCAGATGGCGTATTGGGAATGGGTCTTCCATTAGTGTTTTTAAAGATTCTTGGCTACTTGATAATCTGAATCCGAAGATCACTTCCACTCCTCCGCCTGGCCTTGTGGATGCAAAGGTCTCCTCTCTTTTATCCAGTGAAGGCAATAGTTGGGACATAGCTTTTATCCAGGCTCATTTTAATAGCAGAGATGTTGATCAGATTTTGCGAATTACTCTAAATAGTTCATCATCTGCCGATTCTTTATTTTGGCCTTATGAGAATAATGGCATTTATTCAGTTAAAAGTGCTTCTCGGTTAATTCATGGGGTAGCTCAGCCTATCGTCCAATTTAATTTTCCTTGGCAATCACTTTGGAATCTGCCCATTCCATCTAAAATTCAGATTTTCTTATGGAAATGTGTCATTGGAGTTCTGCCTACCAGGTACAATCTTTTTCAGAGACGTGCCCTTGATAATTCAGTTTGTCCCTTCTGTTCCCCTCTCCATGATGAGACTATCCATCATGCTTTGTTTGGGTGTTCTTCTTCGAAGAGTATTTGGAATGATAGCTCTCTTGGTGTTTGTTTTGTTGACACTAATTCAGTACCTGATATTCTATGTACTTGGTTTTCTTCTCTCCAGCGGGATGAACTTTATCTTGCTCTCTTTATTGTTTGGGCGATATGGTTTAGGAGAAATAAGTATGTTTGGCAACAACAGAGAATGAGCAATGGGGCAATCCTTAGGTTGGCCAATGTCAATTTAAATCAATGGCTGGTGATTAATCAAAGGGATTTCTCCTTTTCTTCATCAGCTAACTCTATTGTGTTGGACTTGTGGTCTCCTCCCCCTGTTAATTTCTTTAAATGCAACTGTGACGCTGCCATTTTTGGGGATGAAAATCGTGTTGGTTTTGGCTGGATTTGTAGGGACTTTCTTCGCAGGTTCGTGGCTGCTGGTCATGGGTCTCTTATGTGCCCACTTGATCCGTTGCTAGCTGAAGCAATGTCAATGAAGGAAGCATTGGGTTGGATGAAGTCAGCTGGTATAAAAAATTTGCACATGGAAACGGATAATCTCATTTTATTTCAAGCTTTATCAAAGCCTTATCCTTTTATTTCGCCTTTTGGTTGCATTGTTAAGGACTGTTTAGCTGCTAGTCGTGAGTTCGATAATTGTTTGTTTTCTTTCGTTAGAAGATCAGGTAATGATCTTGCCCATATTTTAGCTAGGACCGCTGTTGTTTCTGCAGGAGTAAGTTATTCTTCTCCTCCTCCTTGTATTCAACAGTTGCTTTAATGAAATGGTCCATCTCTTTCAAAAAAAAAAAAATTGTATCAAACTTTAATTCTAATTGTATCAAATTAACTTTTTTTTTTATATCACCAATCCAAATTAAACCGATTAATAAATTTTTATTAAGTATAAAATACCCTATTTTGAATTTTTTTACTTTTTTTTATTTTTCAGTTACTAATAGAATAGAATTGATAAACCACAATGACATATTTTATTAATTAAAAACAAATAATTATTCAAATAAAGGAACCAAAATAGCTCAATTCAATTTTTTTGTTAAAATTTTTATTTATTTTTCTCATTTGGAGTTTCAAATTCTTCAATACATTGAACAACAAATTTACAATCCATCAAAATTTCTCTTAAATTCAGTTTTAATAGTTTTGATTTTGTTGCATTAAAAAAAAAAATAGTTTTGATTTAGTTATTACATGAAAAATTCTTAATAGGAAACAAGATAAATATTTGAATATTGCAATCTAAATATATCAATCAAAGAAAATTACTGTTTTGAGTTTGATTTATGTATCCAACCAATTTACCCATTAGATGCTTGAATGAAATTACAGATTAGAAAAAGACAATTAATTATTAATTATATTTTGAAAATTGAACTAATATTTATTATAAAGAGAATATATTTAAATATGCCAAATATCTAGAAAGTTAACTCTTATTTGTGAATAGATTAAAATAGAAATAGAAATAGAAATGTGAACGAAGAGAACACTGCATTGTTTTTAAGAAAAATAATCATATTTTGAAGAGCTTAACCTTTTAAGGAATTAAAAGGTGTAACATTATTTGAGAACTAAAATCACATGTATCATTGTTTAAAAATTAAAATCACTTTACTTAATTTTGAACCATCCAATATTTTAATGAAAATCGTTAAACATGACACTATAAAATTGAAGGATTATAATAATACTATCTTAACTTTAAATCACACTCATTTCATTCACAATATAAAATTTCACTCTTCATTTTTCACCAAATTTTAAAAAAAATATATATATTGACTTAGTTTTTACTAATTTGCCATTCCAAAAGACAGACAATTATAAAATTAAGTCATATTAAAATATGCCATATTCTATTTTTTGGTCCAAAACTATCCTTAGTGAAAGGACTGTGGAAATTGATCTGAACCATCAGAACATGTGCTATTACACAATCTAATGATTTAGATCAATTTTTATGCTCCTCCTCCAATTGGAGAATCATAGGCTCGGTCTATTTTTTAAAAGTAACACTTTTTTAAATAAATATTTTTTAAAAAATGGATATTTATTTATGAATGGAAAAAATACATGAAACAATCTCAATTCTGCCGTATACAAAGGGATCAGGATAGTTCAATACAAGCAAATCTAGAAGTTCCTCTCTCTCTCTCGCACGCGCAACTTGTAGAAATCAAGTGGGAACAAACATACATGATACATGGCACCACTCAGTATTTAGTAGAGACCCACTAATACATTGCAAGTAGCAAAGAGACCGCATAGACCCGTGCCGGTGCGAGAATTACAAGCTCGCATGCAAAAAGCAAAAAGCAAAAAACCATAAAATTGACATATAAATGCTTGCCTCATCAGCTGATGCCCGCCTAGGAGAATATCACCCAGTAATCAACTTAGACTAACTCAACAATTAATCTGTCATTAGCGCAATTTAAACCCCAAAGTACTCAACTTCTTATCCATTATGCTGTAGGAAGATAAGAACCAATAAAAAACTGCATAATTAAGAAATAAAGTTTCAACAACAACCAAGCAAAGGGGCCAAGATGGCATTCAACAAATTCTTCCACCTTCAGCATGGCAAAACCACTTGAATCATTAATCAAAATGGACTTAACCCCATTCTTACAAACAATAACATGCGTTAGCTAATATCAGAATTTCTCAACTTGATATATGTGCAGAATTAGTATCATTATTGCAACCCTGTGTTTCAACCTTGGCTCCTCTTCTGTAGATTGAAACTTAGCATCGATAGAAAATGAAACATCAATATAGCACAAGCCAGGGAGCTATTTTTGACTAACTATCATTGCTAAGGATTCAAGCTGAAGCAGGAATGAGAAACATAACAAAGTTCCCTACTTGCATATATTTCATTTTGGACTACTCTTGGTGACACTACTTGGCATTACACTTTCCTAGTTCAACTCCACAAATAGGCTAGCTTGAGGATGCAATCCTGCTTCTTTCAAGGACAAACAGAGTTTATCTGAACCATACACAACTCGAGGAAAATTTGAAACAAGGCTGTATGAATCAATCTCCACGAAACCCAAAGAATCAACATAGTCATATAGAGACTGGATCGTGGCAGTATTGTGGAACCTTCTATCTTTGCGTTCTCCAGTTGGGAAGCGAACCAAAACCTGATTAGCAAAGTAGGATAATGATATATTACATTCAAAAGATTCTCATATCAACCACATGACCAGTACAAATAGAAGTAAGAAAGCTTGTTGGCGAGACTAGAATAATTAACATTGGCAAAACTATAGAATAATTAACTAAGAGATTATTACCTGGGTTACATCAGGTCCTTTCTCAGGTTCAGCACCAAGTGAGAGGGCTTTCTCCTCCCGCAATCTAGCCAAGGCAGCCGCTTTTTCTTCAGCCTCACGTGCTGCTCTCTCTTGAGCTTCTTCTTTCTCTTTGCGTTTTCTTTCTGCTTCAGCAGCTTCCCTCTCCAGACGTTCTTGCTCTTCCTTCCTTTGGCGTTCCCTGGCCTAATTTGTCAAAAGAGGCACAACAGAACATATAAAAAGGGGAAAAAGAAAAGCAAAGGAAATAGAAAAACCATCAGCCATACACCTCATAATATTTAGCCAAGATGAAGAAAATTAAACCAAACACAACAGGGGAAAAGAAATTGCAAGCTGAATAGCTACATACTTGATCTGCTTCAAGTGCAGCTCTGTAAGCAGCATCTTGTTCCTCTCTCAAACGCATATTATTTCTTCTTTCCTCTGCTTCAAGCCTTGCTGAAACAAGAACAGGTGCACTTTCTTCAAGTACTCTCTGTAGTATCATGAGCATTTCTTCAGGAGATTTGGGTCCCTCAGCCTGTAAAGCAAGAGTGAGAGAACAAAAACTTATCATCTCAAATTAAGCATGATGAAGGCAACTTCCTTGCAAATAGTTTGGGTTCATTAATACACAATAACTAGTAAGTAAAAAAAGAAGAATCTGACTAATATAATGGAACAGGGCTGAAAAAACAATAATCCTGTGATTGCAATTTATGATGGAAATACCTATTGGTTGAAAATAAAAGCACCCAATTATATTCTTTAAAAAGAATTGCTAAAAAAAGAAAAGTATTCTTGTGTGCCCAGTTAAATGAAGTTTCCTAAACCAAATCATCAGATGAAATAGCAGACAATGACACAGAGAATCATAAAGCTAACAAGGCAAACCTCCAAGCAGTTAGGAAGCTAACATAAAAATGCCCATGTGAATCCAGATACCCAATACAAAGTAATGCCAAATTCGCTTTTATCACCATGAAGATCACTAAGTTATACAAGCAGCAAAAATATAGATGCTTCATTTTATATTATTTTATACTAGAGATGCAGATAATTGCAGAATAAACACTTGGATCAAATGTGCCCCAGCAAGCAATTCAAAAATCTCCTCCAGGAGCACATTCCACCATCACCAACCCACTTCACCGAACTCTGGCTAATTTCATCGTTGCAACAAAGGAACTACCCTTAAAGTAATCACTATTTGATGAAAATGATACCTAATGTTGCATAAGAAATCTTATTTCACTTATATGACTTTACATTCTTTTTTCCCGTGCTATGAACAAAGAATCCAACAAATTTAACAAACATGTAATAAAGCACATCCAAAAATTACATGCATGCACCATTAACATTTGAATCATAACAAGCTTTCTTCAGTAGCCTATAAGAAAGAGGACAGCTATATATAAGGAGAGCAGCAGCAACTTTGATTAACTCATGTGTCAGTTCCTCAAATACAATATCATCATCCATCAAATATGGAGGAAAGGACAAATACAAAGGATGGAAAGGTAAAAGCTAGACTACACTTTAGTTGCATTTTCTAACATTAAACCATAAAGCCACATCAATGTATACGGAACGACCAAGTGAATTGGAAACAAAGAGAAGACTTCAAAGCAACTCTATCCACGCAGCTTAAAAAAGAGTAGATTCAATTTCATGGTTAAGATTAACTACTTCATCTCACAAAAGGTTTTATATCAACCTACATCAATCCACGGAAAAAACAAAAGAAACCATGGTTACATAAAATTTTGGCATGATACCATCAATGCCAGGGATTTATCTCCAAAAAACCTCATGGAACTTCAATTGAAGTCAAAATGCCAATGCCAAAAGATCCACTCAATTTGAAACCTATGTTAACCCCATCCTCTTTGAATCTTCTTCTACACATCTAACAACACAAAACTCTTTAGATAAAGCATTCAGAAATTTTTCTATCACATCCTATTCAACAGTAATTGCAGGAATGTTGAGAACATGCATAAGAGCTACCGGTATAATACTTCAAGCCGCCGCGAGACAAAAGTGCAAAATCAAATGGCAAAACGGGATTGAATTAAATTAAATCACATCCATTTGCAACCCATTCCAAATTAGATTCCACAGCCTTGAATAATAAATAGAATAGGCAACTGAGACAACCAAGTGTGCGAAAATTAAATTTATAATCAACCAAGCATATGACAAATCCCAGAAATTCGTTACCTGTTGAAGCAACGCGATTCTTTGATTTGTGGCGGGCATAACAACGGCACAAAAAGGATATCTAGAAGCCTTCAAGCTATTGCTCATCTTGAATCCTTCGCTAGCTCTAATGCTCCCTCCCCAAGCCACGAAATTCTCATTAACGAACTCAGTGAAAACTTCCGAACACAGAGTCCTCTCGCAAAAAGCAGGCGTATCAGGATGATCAGGAGAATGCAAGTACACAAAGAGCAGCTTATAAGCGTTCCTAGATCTCTGAAGCGCATCCATGAACCCTTCGCTCACAAAATTCGGCCGTCTAGAGCCATACTCCCTCTCAAACACCGATACAAACTCCATCGCCTCTGTAGCCGCAGCCGAGACCGAAACTAATCTAGCCGAAGACTCACCATTCCTACTCGCACCCGGTCCCAACCCAATCATTCCAAGCGAGTAAGACAAAATCCCACCAGCAGCCCATAAACCGAGCCCGACAGCACCAGTTATTAGCCCTAAACTGCCCGAAATCACAGAAATAGGCAACGTAACGAGCTTCCATGCCAAACCGGGAGCAGCAGCGACTACAGCGCCAGGACCGGAATCAGACCGGTCAAAGTTATCACGAGGGACGGAATTCAAAGATCCCGCGGCGGAAATCCGGGCGTCGGTGGCAGCCGGTGTAGCAGCAGTGGAGGCAATTGTTTCGTTGTCGTTATTGTTGTTATTGGAAGTGAAGGAGGAGATCGCGAGTTCGAGGTCCCAGCCATGGGCCTGAAGAATCTCTGTGCACAAATCAGGATCTTCAAGGCCAGTGATGGCTTGAAAATACGCCAATTTATCAGCTACATCCACCATTATATCTCCGATTACTGGAATTTACGGCGATCGAAAATGAGAACAGAGACAGTTCTCTTGTTTTGGATATTGTTTTGTTCTTATTGACTGTATGCGAAAAATGAACAGGAATGTTCTTTTGGTATGGTTTTGGGGGTTTATGGTTAATGACGAAGTCGGAGAGGAGTGGAGGATTATCGATGTTGATGTGGTTTTGGGACGGTTTACATGAAATGGGCATGGTTTTATTTTAAAATTACGGGATTGCCATTCTCTTTGGAATAATTGAAAGAAAATTGAAAGAAATAGGATTTTATGGATTTCGTTATCTTAAATTCTTAATAATTACTATATGTAGTTGGAACTAACCTTTGTTAGTCCGACCATTGACAGAGCTCAAATTTCTTTAAGTAAAATCTCAAATTTAATTCTACTAAAATATTCAATTTTAAATTATTTAATTCTCTATATTTAAAAAAATCAGATTGAATAATAAATACCACATTAAAAACTATGTTTTAATATTTTTATCATATTATTCCAATGATTAATTTTGTATGTGAATACATATGTAAAGGAAATAAAATATTTTATTATAACTAATTTCTTTGCTAAAAGAAAATTATTAGAACTAATTTTTTGCTATTGCATTTGAAAGTGATGATACATTTTTCCATGACTAAACTAATGTACGGATTTTAACGGTTCAAAAATATCACCACATTGGACTCATTAGTAAAAATGCTGGTGGGCTTTATGCTCCGACCAGACCATGCGTAGGTTGAGCATGCTCTGTCTGAGTTTTTGTCAATGATTATGTACATTTCAGTAGCCCCATGGCCTGGACTGTGAACCTTACTGGCTGCTATAGCTAATGAAAACTTCAACATAATCTTAGTGACTTTAATTTATCCTAAGCCTGTGCATGTAGTCTATACATAACAAATATATAGAGGATGACAATATATCCTAATCATGTAACAATCAACAACCTACTCCGTCTCCTCGATCAAAACTTTTCCCTTTGTCTCACTGTTCTTTGTTCTCATCGGATTCTTACAATTTCTATTCTCCATCATTTTCCATTTCTCTGACTCTATAATGGCACATAAAGAAGACCAAACTTCCCTTGGCTGTTCATGAACCCAACACATCATAAAATAAACCTTCCTCTCACCAAGCTTCAGCTTGCTTCTGATTTCTGATTTATTCAACTTTTTCGATCTATCTGCTTTCAGCTCACTTTCACCAGCCTTAATCAGCCTTTGTAAATCACAAAGTGAGTAGATTAAAGCAGGATTCCCAAGAGCGAGTAGGCTCGTTATATCGTTGATGAGACCTAATCCAAATTGCAGACGGCCCATGTGCCTGTACTCTGGAGAGCAGGTTTGCTCCAAGAAGTAACACAGAGCTTCCCTCACTGTTTCTGGTTGCCCACCTTGGCCTAAGATAGAACAGATGTCCAACACCACTGTCGCTGATCCTGTGGCGTCTGATTGCCAATCCCCATTGTAGAGGCGTAGTGTGAAGCAGTAGCTATATAGAACATCAATGAAGTGAACCACTAAAACTGGTGATGGCTCTGTTGATATAAGCTTTGAAACTGGGGTTAATGGGTACTCAGGACCAGGAGGAACATCATTATACTGGTCTTGGACATTGTCATTTTGAGGTGATGATGACGTTTCACTCTCAAGCGATTGCACAAGTCGAGTTCCTTCCTTGCTAAGAGAGATTTTTCTGGCAGAAGGCTTTAGCCACCATGGTTCCCAGGGCTCAATGAACTTGCTAAGTTCTCCAGATGCCACTGTTCTTTGGAATTGTTTCTTTTGTTCTGCAGATAAATCATCAAAACTGATAGAACCTCCTGCAACACGGATTGGAACATTTCTATTAGTTTTGGGCAACAACATACTGGATCTAGAGTAATTTCAATATTCAAATAAGGATCTAGAGATTATATGGAATTAAAGAGAAACTAAAAGAAAAATGAAAGATAGGCAGAGAAATTTGTAATAAAAAAAATACCCAGAAACATACCCGACAAAATCTTCTGAACTGTCTCTTCAGACAGGACACCATCTACAAGTAAAAAAAGACAATAAATCCAGTAAGAAGAACCCCAAAAACACAATTGGTAACATAATGTTGAAAGACTATAAAAAATGTATGTTATAGTTTGAAAATTTACTTAAAACCATCCCTACACTAACAACTCATGGTTCATGTTTAAGGGATTTAATCCACTGCTGCAATTTGTAACCTCTCAATCCAAACATAATTCAAATACTTTATGTGAAGAAAGGATGATCTGTCAATTTTTTCATCAATTTTATGAATTTCAAAACACAAATCGACACTTTTCAATCTTATGCTTACATCTATCATTAACACTAGCAACTCATTCATCAATCAAAGTCTTACTTCTAATACTTGAATTTATGAGTTAGAAAAGTCTACCTGCCAAATCCAAAAACCCAATTTTCAGATTAAGACACTGGTAATCAAGACCAATTGTGGCAAAGAAGGCCATATCGAGCAGGATAAAAGAGCAAAAGAAACATACCATCCTCGTCCATGGAGTCCATTTCTTCATGGGAATAAAATCGTTTCAAAATGTCGAGCATTTTTTGCTTGGTTTCCTCGTTAGGTTGAATTTGGCCGAGCTCCTCCACTATATTTTCTTGCATAAAAGATTCAGTACACCGAATACTATGAGCTTTATAACAGTGAAGCGAACAGTAGCGCGAATTGCATCGCGGGCAAGTATACAGTGAAATTGCTTCTGGCACCTGCAAAAACAGAAGCAAATATGAAACGTAAACAATTGACAAATAAAAAAACTGAAGAGGTAACTGAAATTGGAAAGAACTTACACATGACAGATAATGCGAGAAGCAGGATCCAGAGGAGAAAGGTTGGAAGTTTTATCAAAGGTATGGATGGTGTTTGTCTCTGCCATGGTAACGCACGCAATTAACTCTCACCATGGAACAGTAAAGCACTTTTTTTTTCTTTTTTTTTCTGAAAGAGAGCCCTAGAAGAATCTCCTAGTGAATGGAAAATATTTTTTTTATTATTTTAAAATATACAATATATAACCAATAAGCAATCACATTATAATCTGTCAATACTTTCTTCTACATATCTTGGTTTTCATGAGCACAAAATAAAAATAAAAATAAAAATAAAAGAACGTAAAAAAGATCTATTTGATAGTGCATTTACTCAAATCTAAAAAGTTTTGATACAACAGTATTCTTGCCTTAAAAAATACAACCTAATTACTCGTGAATATCACAAATTTTTGAGAGATAAAAACCATCAGATAGGCAGGCTCAAAGTTACAGGATATCACTAGCACAATCAAACGAACTGTTACAAGTTGAGCAAGGTCAATAAAAGTGAATAACCAAAATCAGTAACACAATCAAACCCATTTAATATAAGGATACAACAAGCTTTAAGAAGTTTCTAAAACTATAAATAATATATCCACATAATCGACCAGCTTATATTATTAGTGGCATAGATAACAAATTGAAACTTAGTTAAAGAAATGATAGAAAATAAATTACAATTATTTTATTGAATTTCAAGATTGCAAAGAAAATTCATGATAAAAAAAAGTTATCAGTACGAAATCTCCAGGTACATTAATTATACTTCTATGTATCTGGCTTGGAAGCACCATTGCAGCAACAAATCCCAACCCAAAATTTTCCATTAACCAACCATTGAAACCTAAGAAAAAGGGATTGAAAACAGAATCTGAAAAAAATTCAAATAAAAATTACCATTTAAAAATAAGAAAACCAATGACACTGTTAAAAGGCAAAAGCTACAAAATGTCAACAACCAAAAAATAAAATAACCAAAACAGCAAGAAGACGAAGCCATTATTTGCAAGTCCAAATATGGTAGCATGATTCGTGGCAAATTGGCATAGAGATCCCTCAATGAAACCATAATCAAGTTAAGAAATTGGAAAAAGTTACTCACCTTCCATGAAAGACGGCAGATACTGGTGTAGCTCCAATTTGCGGCAGCGAAGGTGATGGGAAATTGAAGTAGAAGAGAGAGATGGAAAGAGAATAAGGGACTGCAGGTGGTCGGCGACGAAGGCTTTATGCGGTGGCCGGCTAAGGAAGCTACGGTAATGGTGATTTGGGCGAGAGAAAAGAAAACAGAGGGAGGGGGAATGTAGAAGCTGAACGAACGTGCGATATGCGGCACAATGTCAAGGCCTAATACATAATTCGACCCTTATACTTGCATCAATTTACCATACCACCCCCTAAACTCTCAATTGTCTCATTTGAACACCTATATTTTTTGAAATTAATAACTTTGAACACAAATTTGGGTGGAAATGGATTTGAATAGCGTGTGATTCATTCTATTTATGCTGGCATGTATTTGCTGTCCAATTTAACAAATAAAACAACATGTGGCGAGAGTATTAGGCGGACAGATCAACGTATTAGGAGCAACAGAACTTAGAGCTGAAGATGAATTGGAACCAACATGAAATCAATTAGGAATCATTTCCGTTTTACTTGTGTCTAATATTTTTCTCGATGCCATTGAGTGATATCAGATAAAAATCAATTATCTTTTTCTTTAGCTGGGGTCAAAGTTTATAGCTTTTTGTTGTTGTTACAAGTTGTTTGATTGCTCTTACACAAATTGGATGTTGCCAGCCAAATTCGTCAAAGGGTTTACTGGAAAACTGCAAAATAGAGAAGCTGAGTATATTCTTTCTTTTTTTATTATTGGTAAAATTTGATAATCCCTTGGTTCTTCCTTCAATATTTTGCAAAAATTGTTTGGTTTGCTTATGCAACAGTAGAAGGAAGAAGCAGAGCAGAAGAGAGAGGACGCATGAATTTGTTAGGAATATTAGGGATTTTACAGTTGGAGTTTAATAACTCCTATTTCCATCAAGTTTACGCTTCCACTTTGGAATGTAATTCGCGCTCCAAGTTGAGTCAGCATTGTAAATGACATTTCAGTTTATTAGTCTAAATTTGTATTTAAAATTATTGATTTCAGCAAATATAAGTTGTTGAGAAAGAAATACAAGTGTTTAACAAGGATAATTGAAAATTCACGGATTGATAAATTAATGTAAGTATAAGGGTTAAATATATATGCAAAACCTAAATATTAATAATTTTTCAATAAAATTATATCTAAATTAAATTGATTTTGATTGAATGACTATGTTTTCGAAATATAGATGTCAAATTGTCATTACAAACTCTTAATAATTATCTATAAGCAAACACATATTATGATCAGTGGCACTTCAAGAATATGAAAATCATACTCACATCCTATAGGATAGGATAGCCTAATAAAATCAAAGTATAATTTTAGACTTAAACTACATGATATTTTTTAATATTTTTATTAATGTCTGAAACCTTACAATATTAGTTTTATTTTTCAGTTTCCTTTTAATTGAGAGATTGCGTCAACAGATCCATTAAATGTTAACGAATTTACTGATTCAGCTTAGCTGTGGATTTCACCTTTGCCCATTCGGATGCCAACACAGCCTCCTTCTTCTTTCTCCTCTTCTTTTTCTCGTTCGCTCTATTTTTCTCAGCAATGGCTCACTCTCTTCTATAGTGGTGAAAAAGACTCTATTTTCTAGTGAAGGATTGATTATTGAAAAGAACGACCAAACTCCAGCTACTATTGCGATTTTTGGTGTACAAGCTCTAGTCAGCTTAGGTAATTCTGTTTAAATTTGAATTAATTTTGCAGATTTATTTTTGGTTTGATGTTTTTTTATACACTGTTCTGGCAACAATTCGAACGCTATCTGGAATCATGCTTACAAGATCAATATTATTGAGGTCTCTTTTCATTTGAAATTGATCATTGCCGATTAATTGTGAAAGAATTGTAACTGACCTAATTATTGTTAGATGAAATCTAGTTACATGGCACTTTTTGTTTCGCATTGGTGCTAATATGACCTGTCGAATCTAGTTCATTAATTGCCTTTGTTGTTGATGACAAGCGACTAACTTTTGTGGTAATGTTTGTACTTGTAAACTATGACTGATGAGTAGGCCTGTGCATCGGTCGGGTTCGGGTCAACCCGAACCGAACCCGATTAAACCGAAACCCGAAAATAGGCTGAAATGTCCCCCGAACCGACCCATAATATCATCAGGGGCCCGAACCGATAAACCCGACTTTTCTCGGGCCCCGACCCGACAAAACCGTTTAACCCGAAATAAAAAAAAAAAAAAAAAGAAAGGAGGCCAAGAACAAGAACACTGAACAAACCCAGATGCAAATCGAAGAAAGACAATTCATTAATCCACAAAATCCAAACGCAATACATTAATCCAACAAAATCAAAAAGCACAATACACCAACAACACTGATCATAAATGCATTGAAGCTACATATATTAGCCTGGAAAACCCACAATTTAGCTCAATTCAAAAATTCTAACTTAAAATCATGGATTTTTTTCTTTACTTTCAGAGTTATGATCAGAAGTGAAAAATAAAAAACCTCACTTTGTTTCAATTTCTAGGAGCTCGATGCTTGATTGTCAATATCTAGATCCATTAAATCAAATCCAATTCAAGTAGAGTTTTGACAAACCAAAATTTTCTTATTTGATGAGGATATAAATTCCCATTAATCCAACAAAATCAAAAAGCAAAATAAAAACAACAAGAAGAAAATTAAACCAACAGGCAACAGATTTGCTTCTAGCTTCCTCAGATCAAAGCAAATAACACAAATTCCATCATATACCTCAAGCTAACCCCTGTCTTCGATTTGCATCGTGTGTTCTTGTTCTTGGCTGAATTCACCCACATGCAATCCCAAACCCAGATGCGAAACTGACATATAAAAATATAAAATGGTTATGAAACCCATTAGATACCAAATACCAAATTACAGCAGGGGAGGTATGAAACCCAAAATACCAAATTAAATAGAAATGGAGAAGAAAGCAAGAAATACAGAGTCCAGATCTGAGGAGGGGAGAGAGAGAGAGAGAGAGAGGGAGAGAGGTGACCGGCGGTGGCAAAGAGGAGAAGGAGGAAGAAGAAGGAGGAGAGAGAGAGAGAGAGGGGTGACCGGCAGTGGCAAAGAGGAGAAGGAGGAGGGAGAGAGAGAGAGAGAGAGAGAGAGGGGGGAAGGGGGTGACCGGCGGTGGCAAGAGGAGGAGGAGGACGACGAGGAGAGAGAGAGAGAGAGAGAGAGAGAGGGGAGTAGACAGAAGGGGAACGGGTTGAGATGAGAGGGGTGGGCTGGGGTGGGGAAGTGAGAAATGAAAAAAAAAAATCATTTATATATTATGCTCGGTCGGGTTCGGGTTTTGGCTATTTTAACCCGACCCGACCTGAACCCGAAGATTCACAATTTATATCCCCGACCCGACCCGTATACTCCGAACAATCCTACCCGAATTGCTTATTCGGGTCGGGTTAACCGGGTTGTTCGGGTCGGGTCGGGTTTTGCACACCCCTACTGATGAGTTATGAGCTAGAGATCAAGAAATTTAGAACATCTCTGATACAAAAAGCATGAGTTCCTATTCATGATACTGAGTTCTTGCTAATAGGCTCAGTTAGTTTATCTACAAGCTAACATGCTTGGATTTTGGTGCAGACTCACAAATAAAATGAATAAGCAAGTCTGTTAGCAGTAAACGAAATTATTGATATAGTCCCTCAATTAAAAAGGGATTGAAAAATTGGAACTGAGATTATAAGATTTCAAATGTTGATGAAAATATTAAAAAGTACCATATAGTTTAGGCCTAAAATTATAATTAACCTTAAAATCAATTTGTGGTTCTATTGCTTTCAAAAAATAACATGTAGGCAGACATGACAATTTTTGATTCAATCCAAATCCAATTAAAAATAATAACTCGAGTTTTTTTTAAAAAAATCAATGATTCAGAAAATTTAGAGTGAAATTCGAAATTCAAAAAATTCATCCAAAAATACCTAAAATCCGATCCAATCCGATCTGAACCCATAACTCGATATTTTCAATTAAATTTTATTTTATATTATGTTTATTTTAAACCTATAGTTTTATAATATATATATATATATATGGACATTTTTAAATATAATGTTTTGTGGAAAATTAATTTGAAAAGTGGATATTTTAAAAAGTATTTAAAAAATTGAATTTTGTGGATCAAAATCGTCGAAAACTTCTGCTGGAAAGTAGAAGTTTCTACAGCATCTGACACCGCAGTAAAGTGCTGCGGTACCAGCTTTTAAAATTGCATTAGCAAGCACTGTATATTTTAACCTTGGCTGATGATTTTGACATGCTAGAATACACAATATCGTATGACAAAGTAACAATTGTTCTAGTGGACATTTCATGCAGCACTTTATATGCAATATAGCCAGAGCTCAATAAAGATAAAGGTCACAAACCTGTTGACTAGGAGTGATAACGGGGCGGGATTCCCCGTCCCCACCCCCGCTAGGGATGCAGGGGAAAAATCCCCCCATTCCTGCCCCGTCGGGGATCCCCGTCCCTGATGCCAAATTATCCAATCGGATGGGGAACTTTCAGGTTCACACTAAAGTTAAGCAAACAAATAATTCATAAACTATCTATGCTAATTTGTTTTTTGACAAGTAATTTGTTTCTTAAAAACTATTAACTTGCTAAAGTCTTAGAACTAATATTTAAGGATCAAAGCTATATGTGCTTATGATACTTTCTTCAGTTATGTAGATATTCACATGATTAAAATAACAAAATTAACACAACCATTTCTGAATAACAAATCATCTGAATAACAAAATTGCACTTGGACATGCCCAAAATTTAAGGAGGCAAATCAAATGGGAGACATTCCATCAAATGATAACAGCTCCACAGATTCTTCAGTAAGCAATAAAACACACAACAAATTATACATCAGCTTCTAAAAATTGAAAACGCAAAGAACAATCAACAAAATAATGCAATAATTCAGAACAAACCCTTCAATACAGCAAGTACATATTAATAAATTAAATAAGATTTCATCTCAACAATGACTAAAATAAAATATTACCTGTTCAACTGTTCTCAGAAGAAGCTTGCCAAAACTAATGAACCACCGACAGAGACAGATTGAGTGAGGGAGATATGATAGGATGGAGATCGAGCAAGAGAGATCGTGATTCGCAAGGGAGATTGCCTGAGCGGTAGAGAGCAAGAGAAAGAGAGTCAGAGGGAGCAAAATGCGAAAAACAGAGACTATGAGACGGAGAAAGTGAGAGACAAAGAGATCGACAGAAAGAGAGAACGAAACGGAGAGGGAGTCAGACTAAGACAGGGTTAGTAAGAGACAGAGAGAGTGAGGAAGAGGGACTGGCTCTGAGACAGGGAAATCAACAGAAAGAGAGGTGTCTAAGGTTTAAGGTTAGGGAAAGGTAAGAAAATCAAAAATTAATATATATATATATATATATATATATATATATATATATATATATACACACATATAAATTATGTTCGGGGTCGGGGATCCCGAGGGGCGGATAGTCCGGTCCCTGTCCCCGTCCCTGAATTTGCCCCGAGAATTATTTTCCCCCATCCCCGCCCCCACGGGAGGAAAAATCAGGGATTTCCCGTTTCGTGAACATCCCTACCGTTGACCTTTGACAAGGCTATTTATATCCATCTACGCAAAGTAGCCCATTAAAATATTGGCCAAAAGTGTATTTTTGCTTTTAACGTTTCTTCAAATGTGATTTCAGTAGCCCATTAAAAAAAACAGTCTATTGCGATTTCAGTATAAAAAACTTTTCAGATACCCTGAGTCCTAATTCTGACCTTGCAATACATTGTTATGGTTTTAAATATACATCAAATACCCAATTATTTTTTAAAACACACCAAATTTCTAAATAATTTGCAAAAATACATTATTTTTCTTTAAAAAATATCCATTTCATCTTATTTTTCACCGCCTGAAATGCATCAATTTATTAATTTTTTCCTCAACTGACACGTGTCTTGTTTACTCATTTTACTTGCAATTAAGATGTGAAGACAAATAACTGACACTGTCTGACTTATGTACTTTTTTGAGAATAAATTAATGCCTCATCACCCTTTAGACGACCGGTTGCCATCATAAAATTTATGCCTTAAATTAAGTTTCCAACATTCTACGGTCTAGATTGTGCAAGTTATGTAAAAATGGAATTTTAAAAAAAATGACAAAAATTGATCCAGGGGACCTATAAAAAGAAACTGTGGGCAGGTTGAAAAGGCCGAAAGAAAAATGAAAAAGTTAAAAAAGTGAATCTTGAGGCAGTTCTTCGCTTCTCCCACCGTCGCTAGCGTTTTCTAGGGCAAAATGACGTTCTTAATCAGACCTTAATCTAGCCACCGTAAACCACCGCTAGTAACCTCGGACGCCACCGCGAAGGCAATCTGGAGTCACCGTCGCTTCTGAGGATTCGATGTCAAGAATCGCCATCGTCACCCCCTATTTTCTCGAGTTAAATATAGCTTAACCCCGTCACTATACGCCGACGACGCTACAGCCACCGTATACGGTGGAGACGCTGCTATCGCCGGAAATCAGCGGTGGATCTCCGGTTTCTTGGTAACTTGTTCTCTGTTTTTAAATCTATTTAATTAAGATCCAATATGTGTTTTTGCTTCGAATGTAAATACAGCTTCATGATGTCAACTTCCGGAGAGATTTCCGGTCTAACTAAGCAGTATCTGTAGCAAATTTGGAACTGCCACTCCAACCATAAGGTATATGAATATTTTGTGGATGATAGTTTTTGTTATGTATGTTGTACTCAATTACTTGACATCTAAATGACCTATCTTCATTGTGGTTGCTGAGTGTTATCATATATATTTTGGCCTCCTGTTCTTTTACACGCTAACTTAATGAATATATCTATTAATTATAATTTCAATGCTTCTCTCTTAGCTTTCTTTTATTGCAAAATATGATGCTCATTCCCTTTCTACTCTTTGAGTAGCTTTTGCATTATATATCGTGAAATGGAATTATGATGCAGTCATTGTCAATCATGGTTGTTTGAGGTTTTTGGCTTGATTTTTCAATCATTTCCTTGATTACTTCTTGAGGTATTTTTTTGGGTTGAAATCCTTATCTAAGCCTTTAATTGGGCCTTATCCTTCAAAATTTATGGTCTAATCAGCAATGTGATTTTGCCAGTTAACACATAGGTCTTGGTTTGAGTGTGTAAGCTAGATTTAGGAATAGAAGAAAACAAGTTGAAATCCATTTGATGTTTAGGTTTTTCCATTGGATAATAGGATCCAGGTGTAGTTCCTCCACAATTTAAAGATGTCTAGGGGGCTGCTAAGCCGGATTTTATTGTTCCAGCTCTGTAGTGTGATGAAATATTCACTCGAATCCCTCCTCTCATACAAGTGAACTAAATTGTGTGTCTGACATTTATTTATGTTAATATTTTTATCTTTCTGTTAGTTTTTCTCTTAACTATAATAGTCAAGCCCCCTCAGATTTGGTAATATCCCTCACATTTATTTATGGTAGTTCCAAAATTAAAAATAATAGTCTTATTTGGTTTGAAGTACATTTTTCAAGAGAAACTACATATTTTATGAATTTGTTTATAATTATATTAGAAATTGAAATTATCGAATTTGATTAATTATTTAGAAAAAAGAATATAAAAGATTATTATTATTATTGTTATATTAAGATAAATAACAATTTGGGAGTTATTTTGTTTATTATTTTTCACATACAAATATAAAAATTTATCACTTTATTTTTTAATTTTTGTTGACAAAAGTATTGTTTTACATCAAGAAAAAAAAATTCGAAAAATAGAGCAATATCAGACAGAATTGAAAAACATGGTTATGAATGACATATCTTTTTATATTCAATTCAAAAAGTTTTTAAAGTTGCCGTTGCTTCTGAGGATTCGATGTCAAGAATCGCCATCGTCACCCCCTATTTTCTCGAGTTAAATATAGCTTAACCGGTAACTATGCGCCGACGACGCTACAGCCACCATATGCGGTGGAGGCGCTGCTATCTCCTGGAATCAGCGGTGGATCTCCGGTTTCTTGGTAACTTGTTCTCTGTTTTTAAATCTATTTAATTAAGATCCAATATGTGTTTTTGGTTCGAATGTAAATACAGCTTCATGATGTCAACTTCCGGAGAGATTTCCGGTCTAACCAAGCAGTATCTGTAGCAAATTTGGAACTGCCACTCCAACCATAAGGTATATGAATATTTTGTGGATGATAGTTGTTGTTATGTATGTTGTACTCAATTACTTGTCAACTAAATGACCTCTCTTCATTGTGGTTGCTGAGTTTCATCATATATATTTTGGCCTCCTGTTCTTTTGCCTGCTAACTTAATGAATATATCTATTAATTATAATTTCAATGCTTCTCTCTTAGCTTTCTTTTATTGCAAAATATGATGCTCATTCCCTTTCTACTCTTTGAGTAGCTTTTGCATTATATATCGTGAAATGGAATTATGATGCAGTCATTGTCAATCATGGTTGTTTGAGGTTTTTGGCTTGATTTTTCAATTATTTCCTTGATTACTTCTTGAGGTATTTTTTTGGGTTGAAATCCTTATCTAAGCTTTTAATTGGGCCTTATCCTTCAGAATTTATGGTCTAATCAGCAATGTGATTTTGCCAGTTAACACATAGGTCTTGGTTTGAGTGTGTAAGCTAGATTTAGGAATAGAAGAAAACAAGTTGAAATCCATTTGAAGTTTAGGTTCTTCCATTGGATAATAGGATGCAGGTGTAGTTCCTCCACAATTTAAAGATGTCTAGGGAGCTGCTAAGCCTGATTTTATTGGTCCAGCTCTGTAGTGTGATGAAATATTCACTCGAATCCCTCCTCTCATACAAGTGAACTAAATTGTGTGTCTGACATTTATTTATGTTAATACTTTTATCTTTCTGTTAGTTTTTCTCTTAACTATAATAGTCAAGCCCCCTCAGATTTGGTAATATCCCTCACATTTATTTATGGTAGTTCCAAAATAAAAAATAATAGTCTTGTTTGGTTTGAAGTACATTTTTCAAGAGAAACTACATATTTTATGAATTTGTTTATAATTATATTAGAAATTGGAATTATCGAATTTGATTAATTATTTAGAAAAAAGAATATGAAAGATTATTATTATTATTGTTATATTAAGATAAATAACAATTTGGGAGTTATTTTGTTTATTATTTTTCACATACAAATATAAAAATTTATCACTTTATTTTTTAATTTTTGTTGACAAAAGTATTGTTTTACATCAAGAAAAAAAAATCGAAAAATAGAGCAATATCGGACAGAATTGAAAAATTCGAAGATTGGAGTACCTTGATTTTATTCGAATTTATTTACTTACTACTGTTATTTATAATTTTATGTTTTAGATCTTAAATTTGTAATATTTAAATCGATGGTGAGGTTACTTTCCATGAAATGCTAAGCTGGGTTATCTGAGTTTTACAAGCTAAGAGTTGGACATACTTCTTTGTAACCGAGCTGCATTTGCAGTATCCCTTTGAGGCAGATCAGTAGGTCATTTAAAATCATGAGTGGAGAACTCTCTTTCTCATTGATTTAACATATCGTATTTGGATTGTAATTACTTGTGAAATTTGCCACTTACAAATGGAAAAAGTCAGTAGAAGAGTAAAAAAAATTGATGAAGAGCATGTTTTCCAAGAAAAATAAAACCAATGACTAGGGAATACTTTGTTAATTTTAATGAAAAACAAACTCTTACCTCCTTTTTACATTTACATCTATTACGTCCCAAATGAAGCTAAAAACAATATATTTGTAGACAGAAACATTGAGAATTGAAGCATATAACCTGTTACGCATTTTTCGAATAGCTTATAAGAGCTCTCATAGGCTTGTCATATATCTTCAATATATTAGATTGTCATTAATTGGCCAAATTAATTCCATCTAACCTTCCCCAGGCAGCGGTTATTGTTTTCCAGCTTATTTATGCATATAATTCTTATTACTAAGAACTCCTTTCGTGTCAGTAAAAGTGAATTCTGATTACTTTTTATATTTCCATATCTCGTGTGATTGTACATAAAATGAATAGACATGCTTGAGTACGATTATTTTTATATGAGAAATTATTGAAGATGTTTCTTGAAAGATTTTTAATAATTATTTTGCCTGTTGTCCTATAATGAGTAGGCATATGCTCGCAATGTTTATTTCCAAATATATTTACATGGATATCCAGGATACTGCATGAGAAAGGAAAGTGACCTGAAGGAGATTTGTGAAAGATTTAAGAACTTGGTATTTATGAAAGATTTAAGAACTCTGTTGAAGCTAACTCATTGTTGAAAATATCTCTCTTAAATATCTGCATAGACTACATTAATCTGTCTTTCAGTGACTCAACAGATGATTTCGTTGAATTCTGCAAATGCACAAAAAGTATTCTGTCCTAAAGTTTATTCATGTTATTTTCTGGTACCTTAACTTGTCAAATACATTAATATTTGTGGTTAAATATTTTCTGAGCTTAGTGTAAGCTGGAGGATTTTTGTCTTTGTTGTTAACTAGGAAACTTGGTTTCAGTTTAGATGTAATTGTTAAATTTATGTCTTTGAGGTCAATAGATGACATATTGTTTGCCTTTGGAACTTCATGATTCTTTCATTCAAAACATTTGTGCACTTTTTTCTGTGTTTATAATGCCAGTGTTCTCGCTGTCAAGTATGAATGAATGCAGGTTTAGACACTAATGTGGCTATGGGTTTTGTGATCGAGAGCAGGTTGTCTTTTGTTCAAATGGGCTCCCAGATGGCAATTGCGGTACAGCAGACACCATTACCTCTTTACACCTGCTATTTAAAATATCCTTTTCTTTATTTGTTTCTTCTCGCTGTTTTTTTTTTAATATATATGCCTCTCAAATGTAATTTGATGGTTTAAATGTTGTAATCCGTATATTTTAGGTGTAATAGTGGAAATATGTATGGGAATTGAATTATTAGGAAAATATAAATATGATTTGGGTGGGATGAGATAAAAAAACAGTCACGGGGTAACTGCTGAAAAACCAAAGTCAGTAATAGTAGGCCCCAAAGAATCTGAATTTTTCAGGCATTATGCATAAAAATTGGACCATTAAAAGCCATTTTTGCCGCCCCCAAAATTATTACCTAAACGCTTGACGAATACGTATAATTGGGCTTATGTGTAGCATGTATTGAGAAAAGGGCCCATCTCTGGCCTAAATAGGTATGAATTTGCCCATGTGGCACATATACATACAAATTGGGTGGATGTCGATTAGGCCTATAAGAAGGCATATTGAAAATGTGTAAGGCCATATTGAAAACGGGCCCATTTTAGGCCCATTACTAATTCGAATTGGGCCTATATGAGGGCCATGACTTGACCTATATCAGCCCACAAGTCCAGAAAGGGCCCACTGAAAAGGCTGAAATACATATGAATTGGGCTCATAGGCCCATATATGTGTAGACTGTCTCAGGCCCAAATAATTAATAATTGGGCCTAAGTGAAGCCCATATATGCGGAATGGGCCCATATTGAGCCCAAATAATTAATAATTGGGCCTAAGTGAAGCCCATATATGCCGAATGAGCCCATACTGAGCCCAAATAATTAGGAATTGGGCCTAAGTGAAGCCCATATAAGCGGAATGGGCCCATACTGAGCCCAAATAATTAGGAATTGGGCCTAAGTGAAGCCCATATATGCGGAATGGGAATTGGGCCTAAGTGAAGCCCATATATGCGGAATGGGCCCATATTTAGCCCAAATAATTCGAAATTGGGCCTAAGTGAAGCCCATATATGCAGAATAGGCCCATATGAGGCCCAAATACATATAAATTGGGCCTATATGAGTGGGCCTCTTAAGCCCAATTACATATAATTGAGCCCATAAGAAGCCCATTTCTGTACCTCAGGCCCAAATTAATAGGGGTTGGGCCTCCATGAAGCCCATATATGTATAGAATGGGCCCATCTAGCCTTTTAAGTACCAATTGGGCCGATGTAAAGCCCATAAATGTGAAAAATGGGCTTACCCGGCCTAGTAAGTATAAATTCGGCAAATATAAGGCCCAAATACATACAAATTGACCATTATGAGCCCTTCATATGCCCAATTGAGTATGATTGGGCCTGTATCAAGCCATCTGTGCAAATAGGCCAATGTATAAATTCAAACTGGGCGAGTAAAGGGCCTATCTTTAGCCCATTAAACTATACTCATATATTGGGCTGCAGATGTCCATTTCATTTTTGAGCTGGACCCTAACCCAAACAACAAACAATATGTCTAAAGGCCCATAAGTAGTTTGAATTAGGCCATCGTAGGCCCATTTCCAACCTATGGACTAAGTGACCGACCGAGCCAATATACTTTAATAAATCATAGTTTCGAAATTGGAGCATTCGTACAAGCTATATGTTCTAGAGGAAATTTATGCCTACTAATCGCAAGATCCATCATAGTGTGGCCCATTCACAGTCGTTACGGTTCATTGTATATTATCAATTACAACAGTCAAATTACATTTGAGAAGCAAAAAAAAAAAAGAAGAAGAAAAAAAGGAAAACCTGTTTGTTTACAATCAAGAAAACCACAGCATAGCCATAGCATTAGCATCTAAACCTGCATTCATATACTTTGGCATTAGGAACTCACAAAGGCGAAATTCAACAAAATCATCTGTTAAAAGTCAATGAGCAACAGATTATTGCAGTCTATGCAGATATTTTATGAGAGATATTGTCAACAACGAGTTGGCTTAAATGGATAATTTATTCAAGTTCTTAAATCTTTCGCAAATACCAAGGAAAAAGAGACCAAATAAAAGAGAACTAAGTGATAAATAAGGGCTTGTAAAGCTTACAAATGAGCAATATATTCCTCCTAGAGCCGTTTGCAAGCTGAGTTCACCTTCCCTCTCCTTTCTCATGCAGAATCCCAGCCATGGTCATATCCATGTACATAATATGGAAATAAATGTCGCAAGCATAAGCTACTTATTACAGGAAACATTTATTGTAAAATCTGTTAAGAAACATCAATAATTTCTCATATCAAAATAAATGTACCCGAGCATATGTCTACTTTATATACAATCACACAAGATATGGGAATATAAAAAGTAACCCTGCCATGACTGCAAGCGTTTGTAAAAGGTTTTATGCTTTAACTCTCAATGTTTCGATCTTATTTTCCTTTAATAATGACCACAACTGCAAATATAGCAAAGTCCAACTCTTTGCTACAAAACTCAAATACCCCAGCTTAACATTCAGATAAAGTAACCTCAGTTTGCAAACCAAAATAATCTTTCTTTTCTCCTCTGAATTTATGTTCGCTAATAAATTAGGTAAGTTAGTATTACAACTTGACATAAAAGACTTCCTTTTCTTCAAGAACCTTAGTAACTAAATAAAAAGGTTTCACAAGGTGCATCGATTTAAATATCACAAATTTAAGATCTAAAAAGTGAAATTATAAATATACATAGAAAACTTCAAGCTATTTATTTTGCCACACAAAAAACTTTTTGAATTGAATATAAAAAGAGTCGTTCATAACCTTCTTTCTCAGTGCTATTTGATATTGCTTCATTTCTCAAGTATTTTTTTTCTTGATGTAAATGAATACTTTTCTCAATAACAATTAAAAATTAAAAAAACTAACAAGTTTTTATATTTGGATTTGAAAGATAATAAACAATATAAAATCTAAAATTTGGCTTTAACTCTTTTTCTAATTAATTAATCAAATCCAGTAATAAAACTTATTCGAGTAAAACTTAATTTTCAATTTCAAATGGATTAAAAAACTTGTAAAATATCTCCTTTCTCTAAAAATAATGCACTTTAAACCTGATAAGACAATTTATTATTTTATTTTTGGAAGTCATGGAAATGAAATAATGGATAGGACCAAATGTGAGGGGGTTTTACTATTATAATTAATAGAAAAACTAACAGAAAAATTAAAGTATTAACATAAACAAATGTCAAAGACACTATTTAGTTCACTAGTATGAAAGGAGGGATAACTAAATATTTCATCACGTTGCAGACTTGGTCTAATAAAACCCAGCTTATTAGTGTCTTAGACATCTTTAAATTGTGGAGGGACCAATAAAATCTAGTTTATTAATGCATTAGACACAATTAAATTGTGAATAGTCTACACCTGGATCCTATTATCCAATAAAATAACCCAAACATCAAATGGAATATTTCAATCTGTTTTATTTTCTCTGTTCCTTAATCTAGCTCCCACATTAAAACCAAGACCTATATGTTAACTCACAAAATCACATCGATGTTTAGACCATGATTTTTTAAAGGAAAGGCCCAACTGAAAACTTAGATATTGACTTTGACCTAAATAATACCTCAAAAAAAGAAGAAATGATTGAAAAATCAAGCCAAAAATCCCAAACAGCCATGATTAAGAAAGTGCAAAAGCAGATAGAATCATACTGGATATTGCAGGCTCTTAATTTTCTTCTTCCATAAAGATCATAGCTAGAATTGGCACAATATCCCAAAGCGGCCACCTTGCACAATTTGGCTTATGCCTTGCTGTTGCAACTCCGATAGAGAGGAAGGACAGAGCTTTTGGTTTTCTCATGTTGTCAAAGAGTTGAACAATAAAAATAGATAGTGAATAACTAATCGAATTGATTGTGTTATGTAGGAACAACGTTTAAATCTACCGGTCTGTTAGGATGCCTCCACAGCAAACATCATTGCACTTCCACTTGACACCTATCGCAATGATAAATAGCTCGTGTCGCCGAGCATTTCTCAACAGAGGCACACCTAGAAAGTGGCAATGGAATCCACTCTTTTCCTTGCAGGCTCGATGTCATAGGCTTAAGTTATAGATTAAAGATTAAAAAAAAAAAAAAAAAACTTTCACCTAGCATGATATCGGAAAGAAAGATTCATCAGGTGTACTAGTTCGTATATTATCACTTGCAGCTAAAATGAGATAAACCATTGATAACTAATAACAAAGGCAAAGAGATTTATGGTATTGAGTCGCATGAACCCTAACTTGCGAGATTAGGTCTTTCTCCAAAAAAAAAAATGAACGAATCACCAGTGCCTTTGTGGTAGTCTTGAGTGATGAACTCTATTTGTGGATGAAGTGCGCAAATATTTAACATAGATGACATATCAAGAATACCAAATAGATTTTCTGGAGCATATATCTATACATATCAAGAGGTAGAGAAGAGTTAAAGGTACATAACAACAAATGGTAATAACATGCACGAGACTTCAAAAAACTTTAACAATCTTTAACATTAAATAAGTTCCTAAAAGAACAGAACCTAAAAGAAAAAAAGAAAGAGAAGCTAAAAGAACAGAAGAAAGAAAGAACTATCTCCCCTGACACTGTCACACGCAACAATCTACTATGGAAATTTGAAATTCCCTGTGGATTCATAGTGTCCCACCAACAGATTTTGGTTATATGCAGAATGGGATATCCTACTTAAAACAGATTTTGGTTTGAAACTAACATAGGCAAAACATTGTATCCTCAGCACTACATATAAAACGGTTCTCACAGAAAAAAAAAATATATAAAATCTGCGTGCAATGATTGCCATGAACAATTCAAGGAAAACAATCTACAAGCCTATGACCTAATTCCTTAAGTACACAATTATTATGCCCCACTATTTTACATTAAGTTTTTGCTTTTAGTCCTCTTATTCTCCGCCACATAGCCAATATTTTGGAAATTTCAAAGTAAGAACACCCTAAAAACATATTTAAGAGCTTTGAACTACAGCACATATAGCTATCAATAACAACACAATGGAACTCAATTATTTGCCTATCCTCATGTTTTATTATACAATGATAAGATCAATCAAGTGATTGCCAAACTGGAATCAAAGAACAAATATAAGTTTCCAACATTTAGATAGTTTTCAAACTCACTGAACATGAATGCCAGTTGTGTTTCATATTTTCTAATAAAAATTAAAAAGCAATCTCCTACAGGAACTTATATAGAGGGATTCAGGAAAAAAAAAGTGATTAACCTATTCACCTTAGTGTGAATTCCAATGTGGATTCATTGCCTGAAAAAGTCACAGTTCTGATAAATTGATGCAGAATGACTGCATCATAATTCCATTTCACGATATAGAATGCAAAAATTACTCATAGAGTAGAAAGGGAATGAGGGTCTGATTTTGCAATAAAAGAAAGCTAAGAGAAAAGCATTACAATTATAATTAATAAATAATCATTAAGTTAACCAGGTAAAGGAACATGAGACAAAAATATATATAATAAGACTCAGCAAAAGAGATGTCATTTAGATGTCAAGTACTTGAGTGCAACTTATATAACAAAAACTATCATCCATACAATATTCATATACCTTGTGGTTGGATTGGTAGTTCCAGATACCGCTTGGTTAGACCGAAAATCTCTTCGGATGCTGACGTCATGAAGTTGTATGAAGTTATATTTACATTCGAATAAAAAACACATATTGGATCAAAATCACCATTAAACCCATAAATAGATTAAAAATAGAGAACAAGTTACCGAGAAACTCGAGATCCACCGCTGATTCCCGGAGATAGCAGCGTCTCCACTGCAGATGGTGGTTGTAGCATCGTCGGCGTATAGTGACGTGGTTAAGCTATATTTGACTCTAGAAAATCGGGGGAGACGTCGGCGGTTCTTGACAACGAATCCTCAGAAGCGGTGGACGACGAGTCCAGATGGCCTTCGCGGTGGCTTTCAAGGTTTCTAGCGGCGGTTGGCGGTGGCTTGATTAAGGTCCGATCAAGAACGTCATTTTGCCCTAGAAAACGATAGCACCGGGGGGGGGGGGGGAACTGCCTCACCTTTCTTTTTTTCTAACTTTTCATTATATTTTTTCAAGCCTCCGTACAGTTTCTTTTTATTTTTATAGGTTCACGGAATTAAAATCTGCTCCATTATAATTTTTTGTCTTTTCGTTATGGGAAAAGTGCAAATTATATTGAACCTTGTGCATATTTGGTTTTAAAGTACACTTTATAATAAATTTGATTTGCTATTTAAATATATTTTTGACATAAAATTATTTTTATTTTTATTTTTATATAGTTGGTTCAAATTTATTTGAAATTAATATAACTATAAATAAATAATTAGAAGCACATATGATCGACGGACATAATAGTTAATTGATTAAATTTGCTATATGTATACTGTAAATTGAAAATTTTTTATCACTAGACATATTGTGTTTGGTGACAAGTTTAATAATATAAATTTTAAATATTTTTTCAAGAGTTAAAAAAGGGATCTAATTTATATTATGTAAATGGCAAGCTTACGTATCTACTATGTATTTTTTTATTTTTTTATCTAAAATTTTATTATTTTCAATAGTAAATTTGAGTATAATACATAATAATAAGAACTATTTTGGCATTAGAACTGCTTGTGAATTGTGATACTGGAGTTCTTACTGTAACAACTAAAATGTTTCCAGAAAGTTATGGGCCTGTTTGGCATTGCTTTTGGAAGGCCAAAAAGCTGCTTATTTGATAAAAAGCTGATTATGGGACAAAAAAAAGTGTTTGGTAAATGCTGATTTTAGAAAAATCAATTTTCTGAAAAGTGAAAAAACCTCCTATTAGAAAAAGCTAGAAATTGAAGCTTTTCAGAAAAGCTGATTTTCAGCTTTTAAGGGCAGCAGATTTAATATTTTTTTTAGACAAAAATATCCTTCATTTTATTTCATAATGACAATTATATCTAATATAATCTTTTTTTTTTGTTTTTTCTCTTATCCTATCACTCAAAATTATCCTTTTTTATTTTTTTATTCTAAAAAGCCATTTTTAATCATATCATTTACCAAACAGTTAATAACTATTTTTAATTTTATAAGTCATTTTAAATTTTATTTACCAAACAGTAATCTACTTTTCGACATACAGCTTTTTGGAATATAACTTTTTTCAATTGAAAAAGCTATTTTCATAAGTTTTGCCAAACTGGCCTGTAGACAATGAATCACTTATTGAAGATATTGCTAATTTTGGCACAAGTAATGTATTCTTTCATAATTTTATGAAAACAAATTGAACTTCATGTCATTTTTCATGTGACTTTTTGCATAAACAAATGATAAACATGCACACAACAAATACAAATAAATTATATCCTCAATTGATCTGGTTAACTTTATTCAAGTTTAGAGTATTTGGACTTCTCACCTCTATGTTTATTGAAAAGAAAAGGCCCAGGCTCGGGATAAAAGAAAATACCGAATAAAGAATTAAAAGTTTTATTTATTATAAAAAAAACAGAGAACGGTGAATTGCAAGAGAAAAAATACTGGAGTTTAGTTTTGATTCTAAGTATCAGTTCACCAAAATAAACTTTCCCTCATCTCTCTTTCAATTCATAATCTACACTAAGCCAATGGCAGATAGTGCAAGAAAAGTTAAAGATACTGTACTGAACGCAACTCTAATGTTTGAAATTGAAGATCGGGGAGTGTAAGAAGAATCCATTACAATTCAAGATAGTTGTTACCTTGAATTACAAAGAAGAAATTGATGGTAAAAGCTTCAATGAATGGCTGCAAGCCAAAGAAGGGATACTTATAGTAGACCCAATGTCAAAGAAGATCAAAGAAATTAAGCAAAGATTCATACTTTATGGGATAAAGATTTCTAGCTAGCTAGTATGCTAGTGGAGATTTTTTTCTTCTTCTCTTCTTCTATGCTCATGATGCTGAGTACATTGGCTTTGTATAGCACTATAGAATGCTTTAAGTGGATCCTTCAAAACACTGATGTAGAGTGTTGGGTATTGGTTAAAATTCTCTGTGTGCTTAAAAGAATAAAGGACAAATGAGTGAATACGAGAGAAACAAGTCAAATCAGAAGACAAAATCATGAAAACATGTCTTTTGAAACTATATTCATAAATGAATATTATGTGCTACAATTAACGAAGCAGATGATGAGTCTAGAAACAATTTGCATTAACCAAAGCCCGTCATATTCTGAAGCAACTTTATTGGAATCTCTACTGTTAGTAGAAGAAGAACTCAAGCTTTAAGGGAAGGAATTACAGTAACTAAACAATTTGCTTCCCATTTCAAGTTGTATTGAAACATGTCACCGAAGACAGATGATGAGATAGGACATGTAATGAATGTTTTATATTAGATAATATCATGTATGCTATGGTTTGCACTCAACTTGACATTTCACATGTCGTCAATATTGTGGTTAGGTACACGGCATATTCTGTAAAAAAGCATTGACAGGCCGTGAAATGGATTTTAAAATATTTAAAAGATACAACAGATATTAGTTTGGTTGACTATGTTGTTTCAAATTATGTACGGACTTGGACAAGAGAAGATCTATGACATATAACATGATATATGTTTACTCTTTTCTGTAGTGTCATTAGCTAGAAGGCAATTTTGCAAGCTATTATTGAAGCAATCAACTATAGAAGTATTAAAATAGGCTATTTGGATACTGAATTTGGTAAATGATTTTAGATTAACTAGAAAGCAGCTGCAGTATTTTATGACAATTAAAGTGTCATTCGCCTTACCAAGAATCTGATGTTCCATAAGCGCATAAAGCATATTAATGCCGTGCATCACTTTATTCGAGATATTGTATCACAGGATATTATTGATATAAAGAAATTGTCTACACATAATAATTCAGCTAATATAATAACCAAGGCAGTTCCAACTACAAGTTTAAGAATTGCCTAGATTTAATTGGTATGTGCAATATTTAGTAGCGCCTTTGTAAGGGCAGTATGCAAGATAAAGTGATAATATCAAAGTTGATTGAAGGAAAGCCAAGGAAAAAATTTAATGATGTGGCTTGAATTTAATTGATATCTTAAAATTGTATTATTCAATTTCAGATTATGATATCAGTGTTATTAAAAAAAGGCAAATCGCATTTCAAAAATGATTGGAATTTGCTAATTCTAGTATGACTGGAATAATTTTGAGGCCTATAAAGAGATTTAAAAGATAAAATTCATAAAAATATCATCAAATTAGTGGTTGTAAAATTCTTTTTCATTTTTCACCTCTCTTTTATCTTTACTTGTAATTGTATTAGTTAATTGCATTTAGTCTCAACAACTCCTTCATAAACTTCCCTTGAAACTCATACATACGAGTAAATCAATTTGCAAACTTTGGATATCAATCATCTCTCATCTTTCTTTTCCCCACCAATACATGCTTAGGACTCCCCATGATCTTACCTTGCATTCCTCCACTCGCATCAATCAATTATGGTCTTTAAAATCAAGCAATCTATTTTCTTTGGACTTTCTAATTCGCCTAGAATCCAGTGTTATTTATGTTCAAGTAACGAATTGGTATTGTGCCGCAGAGATGCGTTTATGTATGTAATCCATTAGCAAAGAAATGGGTTACTCTTCCTCTTCCACCCACACGCAGCCCCAGGGCTTGTTTTCGATTTAGGATACAAAACAAGTACTTCCACTAATTTCAAATTAGTAAAAATTGTTTCCACAGTAAACAAAATAGACTCTGATTCACTTGACTTGGAGATATTTGATTTGTAACAAGCCAATGGAAGGGGTCAACGATAACATGTGGGCATCACATTATCTTCAGTGGCATGGTAAATGCAGGAGCTTTGCATTGGGAAAGTCAGGGCAGCAATGCCTTTTTAGCATTTGATCTGAATCTTGAACATTGTCGTGTCATACAATTGCATTCGATATTTGATATCTACCCAGAATGGGATAGAAGATTGTACTTAGGAATGATTACTGGCAAGCATTCGCCATAGATCGTACTAATAAAAAGAACTACTACATATGCATTCGTAAGAAATAGGATGGGACTTATATTATCAACGAATACAATTCACAGACTACAAACACACCTGTGCTCTGGTAGTCTTCCAAATTTTCACAGTTCATCTATTCGGGAAAAGATGGTCTTCACATTTGTTCTACCCAGCTGGCCTACATTGGTTCCATAGATATCACAACCATCTACCTCTGATTTTGCAATGCCCCATCTCAACCGTTTTTAGTTTTACTTTTAGTACCTTAATTTCTTGTATTGAAATATGCATTTCTTAGCAAGTAATTTTTATGTGTGAATTTGCAGATGCTAAGTCTTTTATTACTACTGATTGCCCCTTCATTTCTACATATCATGTATTGCTTTATGTTAGTCCATCAAAGGCTATACAATGAGTTCTAAATTCTAAATTTAAGCACATCATAGTTAATGAATTTTTTTGTATAAAAACTCATGCTTTTTGTTGATCTTGTACACCTTTGTTGTTAAGTTCAAGTTCTTGCACAGAAACCTTGAATTCTGCTAACTTTGCTAGTTCTTCAACTTCCTTGAAAATGTGTTTGATCCTTGCTGCAATTTCTATCAACAAAGAAGCAAAAGTTACCAGTGGAATCACTTCAAGCAAAGTGATTCTCTCCATTACTGCATTGTCATTATTATCTGGTTTGTTGCATAAATTAGAAAGTGATTTTAAGGCATCTTGTAGTTCATCCACTGAACTGCTCATTTCTTCAACCAATAAATCTATATTGGATGGTCTTCTCATTGTCCTGATAGTTGCTGCTAGCCCTCTTATAACAATGCCGGAATTGGAACTCACTTTCAGGCAAATCTTGCCTAGTTGCTTCCTTATTAGCTCAGGTGCCTGTTGTTTAAGTAATTGCGGCTTAGATTAGCATCATATTCCAAAATGTTTAATCTTCATTACTTAATGAATTAGGAACATTAATCACCTGATTGTCTGAATCAAGGCAACTACTAAGAGTCTCAATGCAATATGCACAACCACGCATGGCTGCTCCAATCTTCAGATACTGATTCCATGGATGTTTGAAGCTGAAACAGCCATGTGCAGGCTCCCATCTAGCAAAATTGGCCTGTTGAAAACAACAAGATCAACCATAAGTTTATAACACTTGCGTCTTCAACATTCAAAAAATTTTAACTCCTGACACGTACCATGGATTCTTCGCTTGCCTTTGAGCTTATAACACATTTGTAACCAAGCAAGTTCTTGTCGTTTGTCCTTTCATCGTCGTATTGATTGAAATACTCAGCTACACATCCTGAAATGGCAAATTCTTAGGAAAATTGCTAGGAAAAATGACAGTTGTTTTTTATATGGAAAGGCACTTACCATCTAAGGAATTGGCAAGCCTGTCCATGTTATTACTTGTGAGAATATATAGATCCCCACCAGCCCAAATGGGGCAAATGAGCACGGTTACAAGAATGCACAAGGAAATGCCAATTATAACAGTAGATGATCTTTGACGAGCCAATTCAAACAACTCCTCAACTCTATAACCAGAAATAGCAACCAGACTAAATGTGAGAATAAAGATCATGGCACCATAATCGAACCGCTGTTTAACTGAGGGGATAAATCTTGAGAAGGTTGCTGCTGAAGCTGAGAAAACGATACATTAAAACTAAGTCAGCTCAATGAGTTCAACTCCCTGAACAAGTTTCAGGATTTTACTCTCTTGGACTTAGTCCATGACTTTCATTAATGGACCGAGCAGATAGTACTAGCTCGGTCTATGGATAAAACCATCGATCGGTCTAGATAAGAATTTTTGTAAATTTGAGGACATACCTAGAAAGAAAACTGAGGCTCCAACAATGAAAGGCTCAAATTTTTCTCCAGATTTATTTGCCACCCAATGGACACTAATTGCAAGCAATGCAGCAAGTAAAGTTCCAAAGACTCTATTCAAACTCTTATAAATGGTTGCGCCTGCAAAATATCAAATATTAGTAGGAACTTTACTGATTGTGAAGCTTTCTTGAGGACTATGAGATTTCAAATTCGAACTCAGTGAACTGCAAAAATTGCAAAGACTCACCCACAGTGTTCTCAAAGACAACCACAACAGTCATGACAGCCCACATAGCATTTCCTCCAACACCTTCATATAAAGGTCTCGTATAGTAAAAGAGTGAAACAACAGCGAGTGCCATTCCTACTTTTAGACAATGAACCAATTTTCTTGGATCATTTACTGCTATTTCCTTTGCTTTCTTGAAAAAGTTACAAATTTTAAGGATTAAACCTTGTAGACCAAGCCATGATCTAGTCGTTGCCTCTTGGACCAACACCTTTGATGACCCATCTGCTATATTTATCCTCCACTCTACTCCATTTGCTGCCATGTTCTAAGCTCTTAGTACAAACAAAAATGGTGATCTTTGAGAAAGATGGCTTCTTTTTTTATGTCTCCTCTCATGCAAAGGAGAGGTGATGCTTAGTTAAGCTTGATGGCCAGTATCTGCTGACTATTTAAGCTCATATGAATTTGGTAAAACTCTTGCTGAATTTGTTAATAAAACAAAATAGGAGGATAAAGTATTAAAATTAAATAAATAAATAAAACTAGAATCTAGTGGCTCATTTCTTGATTCTATGTTGGCATTTGGTAGGTAATTGTAAAGCCAGGCCTGCATTACGTAAGACTGCACTCAACACGAAAAATTTTATTGAAATAGATTCATATCCTGACATTTTATTATAGTATGTTGATCATGTCAGAAAATACTTATTTAAATCGGATTCATGAGTTCATTCATTAATCGAATTCAATATCTCATTCATGCAATTCTTAAAATTTTTTTTATAGTGATTAAACCATACTTAGATGATGACCTAATTAAAATTAAAAGTTGAAAGTCATCCCTGATGAGTTGGATGTCAAGAACTTAAAATGTGTGTATTTTACGTATTTCCCAAGTGAGGTCTTTGATCAGCTTCCTCTTACTCTCTAGAGGATAAGAAAATTAGGAAAGAGCACCTTATAAAGATAAAGTGATAATCCCATTTTATAACATGATATTTTTGTAGATAAAATTTCTTATTCTCTCCAATAATCCCATTTTATAACATGATATTTTTGTAGATAAAATTTCTTATTCTCTCCAATAATAATATTAAGATATGGTTTATATATGTTATTATTTTGTGTTACTCCCAAAATTTGGCTGTTCTAGTTAGATATCTGAGTCTCTAAATGATAGAAAATTGAAAATTGCTTGAAAAGGAATATAAGGTCATGACCTAATTCTTAAGGCCATCTTTTTAGCACTGCTCATTTTTTCATGCTATTTACTCTTGTAGCATTTGTAAGTGGAGAGGCCAATATTAAACTAAAGGATATTATAAGTAATGTTGCATAGGCAATGCCCAATAAGTGGGATCTTTTTTTTTAAGTCTACAAATAGTTTCAGCTGTTGTCATGCATATAATTAGGTCATGACTGAGACTGTTCTGGTATAATCCTTATAAAATTAGAGCATTAAGCTTTCAATATGGTATTAATATATATGTTTTGCTGATATTAACTTGAATGGAGACGGCACTTATCTCCCCAATGCTAAAGCTAAAGCCTTTCCACAAAGTGAAAGGCACACCCAACTATCAAAAGTTGCCTCTTATTCCACCAAATGTACCTTGCATATGGTTGATAGTACTTTAAGAGTATGCAAAAAGCTGATACTAACAATTTTAAGGCTTAAAATATGGATTCATTACCATAATTTCTGTTCTCCATTCTGTTGATTTCATCAACAAAGGAAATCAGCATGAAAATGCTTCTTAGACCAAAAAGTACATTCTTCAAGAATCATGAAGCCAACAGTTGATTGTTTGTGTTTAGAACAATAAGCAAAAGCAATACTCTTGAAACATGATGATCCTGTATGCAACTTGCACATTCTCAGGAAGCGAGTCGGAGAGATGGAGATAGCAAATTTCAATTAATTATTATACTAACAAAACATCAGATTGCTGCAAAACAAATTCGTTGTTAGCCTATGACTAGCTGGTTTATGAACTTTTAGACTATAAACAGGTTGTGGCAAGAGAAACCTAAGAAAAACTAAAAGCACAAAACAAATGTAAATTCCCTAGTGTTTGTTTCACTCTATTGCAAATGAGATATAAATCACACAGCTCGGCAGGATCAGCAACCAAGGGCGAAATCATATGTCCTGCACAGGCATGCTCCATAAGTATTATCACATAATGAGCAGAAGTATCACTTGCCGTTCCTTTGAAAGTATGATCACTATTTATCAGCTGTATTCACATTTCACTTCCATTTTCAAGTATTTGAAACGGAAGGGAGAAACCTCATTTTCACACTTCACTCTTGGCTGTTAAGACCAGAACACCAATCACAGCAGAACCTTACAATGCTCAAGGTGCTCTAAAAGTCCTTGTTTAAGGTATCGGTCATTGAATTGTCTCCCCAATACTGATCGGACATGGCAATACAGGCTGCTGATAGCTGCTCATATGAGCTACACTGCCATTCATGGCATTACTAGGCTGATTTGCTGAGTTCATCCCGTTTGTGGATGTTAGTTGTAGAAGCTGAACTAGGGACCATAATATGTCTATCCTCGTTATATGTGTGTTTGCCTGTAATAAATGTAAACATCAGCACTCTGGACATTCTTTCAATGAAGGAGAAAAAAAAAAGGTCCAAAAATGTTCTGTACCTCAACGATGAAATGTGCCCATATTTTATCTTCTCGGGATTCCATCACTCCCTTCAATATATTCAATCCAAAGCCCCTAATTACATCTGCTATCTCGAGAAAGAAACCTCGATCCTCACAAAGCATCTGCAGCAGACAAGACAAACAAAAATCAGTCGGTTTAAGATGCTGAAGGTTGATATCATATTATCAGGAAACAGCCACAGTCTCTTTCTCTACATGTTTCATACCTCTATAAGCATTAGGCCAGGTGGACTAAGATCTTCGACTCTGATAGGGCAAACCATTGATTGCTCACCAACTTCAAGTGCCCATGTAGCACCACCACTATTCGTAGTATTCTCGTTGAGGACCTTTTTGTTTGCCTCACCGATGAGCTATAAAAAGTGCAATTTACTTGTATCAATGAATTGTATTACCAAATCTAAGATTTCCACATGTTTGCATAGAAAATGAATGCATAGAAAAAACTAATAACCAACTATTTACCTTTGGCTCATCAGCTTGTTTAATCTTGTCTGCATACTTTGTCACACTTTGCAAGAAAAGCAAGTACTTGATGGTTCGATCCAACAAAGCATCAATACTACACTGTAACATTCACAAACAAGCATATCTTAACATGTATGATATATCATCCTCCAAGAGAAAAAAGTAACTCCTTGCCCTTTTAATAAAAATTTTATAAGTTAATACTTCTTTCCAGGATTATTTCCTCTAAAGAAAAGACTTAAACTGCATTACCTTTCCACCATCAGGAATGATCCCTTTCAACTCTCTCATACGATCTTGGATCTGCTGACGGTCTTTTGGCCTTGGTCTAGTGCTTTCCCCAGGTCTGGCTCTTTTCCTGGCAGCCTTTGTAGGCTCCTCATGCTTCTTTGGTTTTGTTAGAGTAGCAGGTCCATTGTTGATGCTATAGCTATCATCAATCCATAAGCCTACTTGTGATTTTGGGAAAAACTCTTTCTTCAGTAGAAGATTGGTTTCCTTGTCCTTATGATATGGAGGCTGCATTGTCGTGTTGCTTCCACCAGAACAAGAAATGCTCGCTAAATGTGCTTGATTGAGCAATGACCTTTCCAATCTTCTTCTCTTTGCAGTGGAAAATCGATCATCAATGCTAGAGTTGGTAGCGTGACTAGAACTGTTACCACCATTTAAAAGTTCTTCAAGTCCTAACTCTGAGAACAGCCCTTTCTTGGGTCCATTCGCAGAATTAACATCCAACTCTGATATGCATTCTGAAACACCAGAACTGGTGGCTAAGTGGCCAGCACTCCCGATCGCCTTCAAATTTTCTTGGTAATCCTCAGATTTTCCACACCCATATTGTATTCCAAAACCTTTTAATGGATCACCGCCAGCATCACTCGTACATACAGATTTCTGCTGTTTGCCACAAGAATATGTATCTGTTACGGAACTCTGGACTGAATTAGATTGCTGTATAAATGGAATGTCCAGTGAGACATCTCCAACCACGCTTGATGGTACTGAAGTAACCCCTGCTGACATTGAGACAAGCTCATTAATTGTGGATGTAACTTTGCTGATGGCATTCTCTGGTGTAGAAGCAAACCATTCAAAACTATTATCTGCTACAAAGCAGTTAGACTGATCTGTTACAAAATCATCTAGCTTAAAATCTTCATTAAATTTTTGTATAGCATTTTCTCTTTCCAAAAGTTCACCTTCATTTTCATGAAATGATGAAGGAGAGTCCAGGTTGCTCATTGATACAGGAACAGTTTCTTTGGTGGAAAAAACATTAACCAATCCGCCTATGCAAGAGACTGGAACATTCTCTTTTGTAGAAAAAACATGCGGGGAAGTCTGGGCCCCCATTTCTGATGCAAACAGCGACTCCAGTGAAGTCAGAACAGAACCTTCATTACTCCAAGTACTAATGAAAGGGGTTTTTGCAGCCGACTTCCCAATAAAGAAGGAAGATTGCGAGGACAACTGTTGGAGCTCACCTATACAATTACCGGATATCACATCATTACCAGCTGTCTGCAATTGATTGGTGAATTGAGATGAGGCCAAAGATAAAGGGTCCATCTTCTCTTGTTGAAAATCTGATGCGAAAGCAGAAGGCTGAATATGATTAGTTGAAGTATAAGCTATTTCCATTAGCTCATTGCAGCTGCCACCACGCACTGGTGTAATATTACCATTGCAGAAGGAAGCAAACCACTCATTTAGATCGAAATCATAGTTCAAAGATGAAGGCGGGTTATCACCCAAAGTAATCCCATCAATATCTTCCATCCCACCAAACAATCTTTTTGTTTGATCTAAAAATTCTGATGTCAATAAAATCTGCATAGTAAGAGCACTAGAGTCAATAACAATTTATCAATGAGCATCATGTGATGGTGTTTGCTTTATTCACAAACTGCATATTAGCTACCTAGCATCAAAAATAGAAATCAAGCTGTTCATATACATAAGAATTCAATACAGGATCTCTTGATTTAGTGAAGTTAACATCAATGGCAATGAAACCTTGGAAAGAATAATTAGAGCTAGATGGCATAGCTAATCAGACTATAGCAAGCAAAATGCAGGTTATAAAGTATAATGTATGAACTAAACGACCTTAAATTGTATTCCCAATAGTTTATTTTATGGAAAAGTGGCAAACTTTTTCCCAAAAGTTGCATTAAAATGACATTGTTGGGTTAGTTATCAGTACACTAACCTTCTGGGTGGATCCAAATTGCATCACTCCTCTTGATTCCACAGGGATTACAGCAATAGTCTGCAAATTAAACTTAACAGTAAGTACGAATGACCTTATACACAACAGTAAATGGCTGCAGGAAACTAGTAGATGAAGCAGATATTTTGCAATGCGGACCTTTAGTCCAGAGGAAAATTGGCAATGAATCTCTGAGTCATCCTGCAAGGAAAGAAATCTTCAAATAAGTGGACCTGATGTATCAATTTGACAAAAAATTCAACAAACAAGCACTTGGTGGCTAAAGAAAAAGTAAAAGATGAAGCACCTGATGTATATCTTTGCCTTCATTGGTAGCATCTGAGAAAATCCACTGATTTTTCCCAGATAGAGCAGCTTGACCAACGATTCTGAATTATACGATGACAAATAAATTGTTGAAAATTATGGTCCAACAATGAAATTTAGAAATATAATAACAAAAGCTAACAATATTTTAGTTTGATCTGAGCTTACCCTTCACCCAGCATGTGAACCTGTAGAAGCATATTGTCAACTAGAGCTCCCATTTCTTCTTCAAAGTAGGAATCTTCCATAGTCAACAACCTGGTAATTTCCCAAGATTTTTAAAGCAAGTAAAAAACCATTTATCATACACCCAGCCAAGATCCATGCAAAATCCTAAACAGTTAGCTATTTTCAGAATCTAGGTCAGATAGTAAAGGTGAAAGCTTTATTGCTCAAATAAAAACCTGATCTCTAATAATGTCGGCAGTATAGTCAGCTCCTATCAAAATTGCTCTAAATTATGGAGAGAATATTATTAAATAATTTATTTGCTAAAAAACAACATACTATGCTTATTAAAAGCTCATTCTTTACCAATTTTGTAAGCTTTTGTCACTACTCCAAGTAAAATTATTTAAACAGAAAAACAAAATGAGATGAAGCTATTGTGATCTAGAATTAGTACGCCATTTCAAACAAATAAAGTGAAATAAAATAAAAATAACTAGAAAAAATCAGGAAAAAAAAATTGCAATAAGGATAATTACTTCTTCAAACAAACAGGAAAAGCCAAAAGCTTCAAAACTTTGAAGAAGCAAACAAAAGGAACACAATAAACTTGTGTGTACAAAAGACAATAAAAAAATTCATATATGGATGTGTAAAAAAAAGAAAAAAAAATGGGAAACAAACTTACATGAAATTTCTTTGATCAAAGCGCCAAAAAACGCCATAAGACCATCCATTACTGCAACAAAGACTTTTAAGTTTCTCCTTCAAAACCAAACCCATTACAGCTTCACTTATTGAACTAACTGCCAAATCTTAAAATCCGAAACTCATAGCTCAAAACCCATTTAACAATCTCAACTGTGTTCTTCACAGAATGTTTCTTAGGCAACAAAAACAAGAAAAAGGAGCAAACTTTGAGCAGGATTTCAACTTAGGAGTACCATTTTCATAAACCCAGAGTATTTTCCTGCAAGAAAGAGAACATATACATAGAAACAGAAACTGTGGTCGGCGAGAGAGTACTGACTGAGCCAAGTGAAGGATTAAAAAAAGCAAATGGGTTTCAATGTTTATATAAGAAATTAAAGAAAAAGATTGGTTATTTAATTTTAAGCTTTGCCAATAGTCTCTCTCTCTCTCTCTCTCTCCTTTTCTAATTTTTCTCTCTCTCTCTCCTCTTTTATTTCTTGTATGTCTTTTATTGTATGTAGTTTGTTTGATTTCTTTCTTTCTCTTATGGGACAAAAATGGAGATCTTTGAGCATTTACTATGCTTATATCTTTGTCTTTGTTTTTCCCGGCGACCGGTCCCATTCGGTACTCAGCTTCCCACTTTCTTTGTCGTTTTACCGGCTATACCGGGTAATGGTTGTTGATTTTCTCGTTTGGTTAACGTCTAACATCTCGCGATATCTCGTGTTGCTTCTTCAATTTTTTGTTTTTAATTTTAATATTATATATATTAGTTATATGGGACTATTTAAAAATTATACGTACATAATGTAGTAAAATGTGATGATTGTTACTTATTAGGTCTTGGATTTTTGGTCCCAAAGGAATATCTCAACAATAAAATTAGCCTCAAGGTGGTATTAAGAGATCTTAAATTCGAGCCTCTGTTACTTTAATTCCTGCATAAAAAAAATTTGATTTTTGAATTTTGTAGTTTAGTTTGGAAAATATGATGATTTATGTTACTCAATTACCATTGATATGTAATAAAAAATATGAATGGGATTGCACAAATTAATTCTTAATTTAGTTGTAATAGAAATTAATTTAATTGCATCTATGTTAATGAAACAAAATACTATCATGTGAGAACAATGTATATAAAAAACTAAAATTTATCATTGCAGATATTTTTAATGCAAATTAAATTTTTGTTGATAATGCGAGAACCACGTTTCTAACATAAAAATAAAATTATAAAAATTAAAAATATATAAAATATACAAAACTAATGAAAATATATAAAAATATTTTTGAATTTTTTCAACAAAAACAATGAAGCATTCTAACATGCATCAAACAATTTGATTTTTAGCTGGAAACACACTAACCGGCAATCTTTTTTATATGTAAACTATTATTCATAATTATAACTATTAAAATATCTTATATATTTTCTTTTTTTTGCTCTATATATTTTTGTTGTTGTGGCAAAAATACATCCAAAATGATGAAAACTCAAAGCTACTAATCCTTAATTAGATACTAATTAATTGATATTATTATTATTATTATTGATAGATAGATAGATAGATAGATAGAATTAATAGTATTATTGCTATTATTGTAATGAGAAGGTCGCCATCCAACGGCCCAATTAATTAAGATTAATATATATATATCTAATCTGACGTCCCTATCTAATCTCACAAGCCAATATTCTATTTTGAGTGGCCTATACCTTTAATTACGCAAATCTCTGTTTCCTAATTCCCATTGGTACAACTGCAGATTGCATTGACATTTGCAATACAAACAAAATTAAAATTCTTTACTCAATCCCTTTTATATCTTTATTTATAAATTATTGTTATTATATAAGAAAGATAATTTTTGTAATCACTTATATATTTATAAAACAAATATTTACTTTTGTTACACAATAGTCCACATTAATTAAACAGACGAATGAATTCAATAATTCCATTTTCAAAAAACTATTGTTATCACCTTCTTAAAATCATTGAAATAATGCCTATGCTAAAACAAATTAATAGGGGCGGTGTCATCTTTGTGGACTTTCTGCCTTCTACTACTTTCTTATACCTTTATATATATATATATATATTTATATACTACTTACTAGCTAGGTCCAAAAATTAATTCCATAGCTCATATCTTTTTTCATCTGCATTTTCTCTATCATTTTTTCAATTTGTATAATTAATCTAAAGGAAAAATAAATAAAAATATATATATTTTTTAAATGTAGTATTAGTAATATAAGTTGAAATATATTAAATTATTAGATTTTCAAAGGAATTTGGTTGTAATCAAAGCAATAATAAGACTTGCAATCTAAGTAACTTTAACATGATTTTTATTAGATAACATATAATGATCGTATGATAAGCATATACTTATCTAAAATCTATTTTACGTGTCATTAATTTGTAATCACCTCCTCTTGATGCATGGTTCTATAACAGGTTAATCGACTAACTAAAAATAAAAAGGGCTTCTATACTAAATTTTGCTTAATTAATAATAATCCACAAAACAATCGATCCAAATAGTAAAACGATTAAACTTTAAGTTTACATTATATCCTGTTTATTGTAATCATCAAACCTAAAAGATAATATATCAAACATCACATGTAATTAAAAAAATATATTTATATTGAGTTTATGCATTTATTTATACATTAAATCAATAATAAAGACACGTCAAATTAATTTACACTTTACAAATGTATAAAATGCAGAAAATATATATATATATATATATATATATATATATATATATATATATATATTATAAATTATCATGGTTCCTGATAACTATAAAAATATCATCTGCCAAAACCCAGACAGCCGGCTCAGTACACCTGGTATGGCCCAAAACTCATTAGCAAAAAGCACCAAGCGTGACTTAGAAGCCAAAATGGCGGTCGGGTGTGTCCGATCGGACCGATAAGACAGCAAGTCCCATCCATCCACTGACACAAGACAGCGTCCACGCCCTTCACCTGCTCCCTGTCACTTCGCCGCTTATCTGCTCTGACTGCTAGTTATCACGTCCCAAGCATTCAAGTGCATCACTCCTATCTCCTATAAATAGCCCAATGCACAGTGGTAACAGGTATTCAATATTTGAGACTCTCTCTCTCTAAAAACTCTCTCTCTAGAAAGCTACTAACTTAAGTTTCGAAGTGCTCACGGCTGGTACGACCGGACATTTTTTCTTGCAGGCTTCAAGATCCGATCGGCTCTCCCTCCTTTTTAGATAAAGACATCTCACGTTTTATCAGTTCCCACATAAATAAATTTATGAATGCAATCTATACAAATAATTTTTTATAATTAATAATATAGTATCCATGTAAGTAATTAATGAAAGTTTACTTTTGTAGTTCTTGTATGTATCTTATAAATTTGACTATCATTTCGCAACAACATTTATATATTAATATTATCGGGAAATAATTATATTCGGTGGAGGAATTATCCTTTCTGTTTGGATGATATAATTATTCGTTATTATGGATATTCAATGGTACAATAACATACAAAAAGTAAAAATGCATTATTGCCATTATATATAATATATGTGGAATCAGGTTAAACTCAAGTAATAAGCCAATATACCTACGAAAATAATCCACTAGCCAAAATTAAGACTTCTATCTCTAGCTATTTTTATTTCCTATAAATTCCAGCAATTTCGATTTGATCATTTTTCTTAACGTCAAACAACAGTATCTACAAATAGAATTTGTCATTAATTATTATAAATTTTAGTGTCCGATTCGCTTTCAAAATTAGTAAGAGATTGCAAGTTTAAATTACAATTAATAAAATAAAATAAAAAAATGAGAAAGAATTTGGATTTAATTTATTCTAATACTATTTATAATTACAATTTAACATTATATGGCTCTTATATATATATATATATATATATATATATTCAGCAACAATTTTTTTTTAATTAACGAACACTCTTTAGAAATTAAGGTCAAAATAAAATAAAACATTGATATTTCAGGACAGTCATGAGTATTGATGCTATCATTCAAATTGAGTGGCAAAAACCCAATAGAAAGCTCTTAATTTTGAATTATCTTCATCATTTTTCAATTTTTTAAAGGGATAAATAAATAAATAAAATAAAAATTTCATGGGTGTGGTCCATCCTAAATTATTATCCTATCTTTATGTAGTTAAAATATTATTTCTTTCCTGCATAGTTTGAGTGTAATTTAAGCCTCCAAATTGTGATACTGATGGTGGCATAGTAGGACAATATTGGAAATAATGGTGGTGGTGGTGGTGGAGGCGGCGAGGCAGCCACCACTGGTTGATCGACGGGAGAATATTCCGGCGGTAGTGGATTATCTAATTGGATTTTATGTGAAAGTGGGTCGCACCTTGGGAACCGAACTATTATAAAACAAAAAGTGAAGGTGGGGCCCACATTAGGCTTGTGGGGTTTGTAGGGATCATTTTCTGATCCCACCTTCTGCCACTGCCTCCCTCCCCTCCACGAGAAAAATAAATTGAAATTGTAATTGAAAATAATTTATTAATTTATAACTTTCCCTCTTTTTTAATTTTTTTTATTACATAAATTCATTTAAAATTAACTAAAATGAGCAAAATAATTTGTAATTTTTTAATTATCAATCCGTGAAAAATTAATTTTTAAATTTAATTAATATAAATATCTTCTTATGAATATCGGTATCTGAAAGTCTATATAATCCGACTAATTCAGTTCAAATTATATCATTTTAATATGAAGGCAAAACTCTTTTAATATTTATTTTCTCATTTTATAAGATTTAAATTGAAAATTTTATTTAAAAAATGACGAATATTAAACTACTTAATTTAAACCAATCAATGTTGGTAAATTAATATGAATTTTTTATCTACAATTATTTTATCTTGTTTCATTATATAAAAAAAATAGTTTTGTTAGCTACAAAAATATATGAATCAAATATAAGTTAAAATAGAAATTTTGATATTTGATTAGTAAATTAAACAAACATTAATCATATTTTATTTATTTTTTGGGGGGCATTGATGAGAAGGTTTAGTGGTCCACTAAAGCAAAGGAAGAAAAGGTAAGATAGCGTGGTCAAATGGTTTGCATAATCCATAACATTGGTTAATCCACTACACTCAAATCTCATCATCAAATTAGATTATGATATGCAATCCATCCCTTTTTCAATAATCTATAAAAAAACGAATTTACAAAAAACAAATTTAGTACCTATGAATTTCCTATTAACTTAATTAAAGCTAATTATACATTTCAAAAATATAAAATCATGTTAAAGTGAATTTGGCAGTCCATTAGCATTGCAGCCGATGATACTTGGAATATATTAATCTTAATTTCCCATGCAGGGAAACAAAAGCACTATCTAGATTATCGTAATTTGTGCACTAATTACAATGCGTAACCACAGTCTTAAGTATGAGCACACTTTGACTGTCATAGAAGTTTTAAACCGATTATATATCAAATGAGGAAAAATATTGTCTACTACATAATATCATTATCTCGTGTCTGCTCATTTAATCACCGTATAATAAGTATGATTAGAAAGAGATGTCTTATATATAACTATTTAATTTGGTATATAAATTTTCTCCTACATCATGGGTTGAACCCATCAAATAAACTATAATATATATTATGAAAATTATTATACTTACTGTTGTTTGGACTTATTTCTCTTTTTTTATATAAATCAAGGCCATAATAAAAATCTAGTATTGTGAACCGAAATTTGGCTAATGAGATCCCACTTAATAGAGTTTGGATTTTCGGAAAAAAAAAAAAAAAAAACATTCTTGATGATTTAGAATATATGTATACATAACTAGCTAGAGTGAAACTATAGCTCACTTCTTTTTTTCATGCGTCATCATTTGACAGTGGTCGCAACAGTTATTTATAGTAAAAGGCTACACTTCAATTACTGTCCTAATATTCCCACATATGCCTAAACAACAAAAGTGTACATATATATATATATATATATATATATGCGTAAGCTTTATATAAATGATATATAATTATTCGCACCAAAAGATAAAGTATATATATGTGGTGTATAATGGAAATTTCTTATAATGGATTTAATTGAAAAAAGATCCAAGGTTCTAAAACTGATTAAAGGCTTTGTTTAGGGGCATGCATGCATAATTATTTTTCAAAAATAATGGGACGAATATATGCAAATGGGTCCACAAATATATTTCACGTATCTTTCCTTCCTAGTATGAGAATCTTGACTTGGCTCAATTGTTATCAACCCTAAATCTCTTTTACACTTTTTTTTTTTCTTCGTTTGCTCTTTTTAGTATAATCCATCATTCATTTATAATATATTAGTATAACTAATTTAAATTCATGCGGAACGAATTTGCATAAAAAAATAAAAATATTTTTTTCGAATTTTAAAAAATAATTTATATTCAAAACTCAAACTCTACGTATATAGTTATAGGAAAAAGATTTTGGTCCTTTCATCTTTTGGAATAATTTTATATTTAATTTGATTTTCATGTTATATGTTGGGTTGGACAACTATTATTATGATTAAACTATTATAACGTTTTTTGGTAATTAAATGACAAAAAACAAACCACAATTATTAATGGAGAAAACATGATTGACAATAATCCAAATTCATTTAATTCTTTTGGCATAAAACACATTCATTTGGGTGTTCATTTGTTAGTTAACATTACAATTATATGGTCTGGCTTTTAATAGAGTGTGAAAAGAGAGATAGAGAGAGAGAGAGAGAGCCACAGAGTGAATGCAGAAGCAAAGTTACACCATAATTTTCACCATCACAGCCCTTCATTTTTTAGCAAGCAAACCTTATGATTCTGTCTCCTCAAGACAACACACGCTTAATCATAGCCGTTGAGAATTAAGTCAACTGCTCATCAATGAAAACCCTAATTATTTGCTTACCCCTTTTTCCAATCTTTTTACAACTAAAAAGGGATATAAAATTGAATCTAAGATCAAGATTTAGTTTGTTTATTGTCTTTATCTTTTATATATATATATATATATATAAGAAGTCATTAGGCATGCCTAATTAAACAAGAATATATATAACGATTATCTGTTTGAATTAGTGAGAATTTGAATTAATAAAAAATGGCCCCTATATATATATGTGTACACACACACACACGATGATGGAGATTTACATTTGTGGTTAGACAATTTTGTTTTGGTTTTATGGAATAATTATAATATGTTGTCTAAGCTTTATTATTCATGGGAAAACATACTTTTGCCTGATATTCTCTCTTTCAGTTATAATTGAAACATGCTGACCTCTAATAATCATAAATTATATTTTAATTTTGAATAGAAGATAGGTTTGATTATTTCAGTTGCAATTTTTGAATACTATTTGAAGCTTTATAAATAATATAAAATAAAATAAACTAATAATAATTGAGAAATGTAAAGTGTGACACTTAGAGAATCCAAAGTGAAGGTATAAATATACATGGCATGGAGTAGATACAAAAGGGCGTTTGACTTTTAAAGGAATTATAAAGCACCTTTAAGTCAAAGGATGTCTTTAACGTGAAATTGTTATGACTTTATATAGTAAGCCAGCAATGGATACTCTTCTACAATAATTTTTATTGGAACTTTACTAGAATTTCATGGAGATTATTAATTATTATCACAAAATTTATCCTCATTGACTTTTACCCACATTGTATAAGTATCTTCTAAGTCTCTCCTCATCTTCAATAATTGCAAAGCATCTTACAAAAAGTGGCATCACTTGATGATTAGGAGTAATTTCACCCAAAATAAATAAATAAAATTGAGACAAATATATATGCATGTTGCAGTACAATATGTAACGAAAAAAATTGCTAAAATATTATTAATTATTATCATTAATAAAAGCCTAAAATCGGGGGTTTTATTTTATAAGATTAATTTAAGCACCAAATATACCCCTTTAAATTTGTCTTAATAATCAATTAAGTACTACATATTTCGATGGTATCAAAATCAGCCTTAAAAAGTTAAAATTGGGCCAATTGTATACTCTTTAAAAAATAAAAATTGAGTAAATAGGTAATATTTGAAATAAAATGTAGTTAAGGGACTCGGGGGGATATTATTGAAGTTAAGAGACGATATATATAAATTTTACAGATGTATATTTTTTGAAATTGAAAAACTTGGTGGATAAGAATTGAAGTTGATATCATGTGTAGTTGATGTGAACATGCCGAGTTATTAATTATTCGAGTGAGAGCAAAAGTATTGAATAGCAACGATAACTCCAGGAGGAGATAACTGCGTTGTTTTATACAAATTATTATTTTTTTATTCTATTTTATCTGTCATTTTTTTTTCTATATTTAATTGGTCAACTTAAATTGAACAAAAAAATTTAAATTAAAAAAAAAATAAATAATATTAAAAGTGTAAAATTATCATATAAATAAAATTTAAATTTTACTTAAAAAATAATATATAGTAAAATAAAGGAAATATAATTTACATATTAATTTATGGTAAATTTTGGAAAGAGAGGTCAATGTAATAAAATTAAAAAAATAATAATAAAAAAGGCATTATCTGAATCAGTTGTTCCAAGGAAAAGGAAATTAGGTTTTGTCGTTATAGAAATTTTGGCCATTGGATGTCTCTCGAAAAAAGCTTACAGGGGAATCTCACTCTTATCTTTTTATTGGAACCCAAAGCTGCACTGCAATTCTCCAATATATATTTAACCTCAATTTATCACATTTTTTTATTTTAATATATTTACACAAATAATAATAATGGAGGTTTGTAAAAAATAAAAAAGCAACTAATTTATTTTATTTTTTACTAAATTCTTATTATTTCAAATTTTAATCATATATAAAGTAATTATCTGACGGGACTTAAAGAAGTACATTAGATGGACCGCTAAAAGAATTATATGTAGTCGAACATACTTTGGCTAGTAAATATGGTGATAATAATATTGATTTATGCAAGTAAATATTTAAAAATCGAAAGTTTAGAGTGAAAATGGAGGAAATTAGCTGTCAATATTTTTTGGGCAATGGTAGGAAGTGAGCAATATGATTACTAAATTTGGATTATGTGCCCAACCAGCAGCAGACCACCAACTGGAAATTTTGTCACTTATGTCAATTCAACCTTAATTAATCCAAGTCATTAAATTTGTTTCTGGGCTCAAAGTTGAAGGCAAGCACGATAAGATAAGGTTTTGGTTTAATAATTGATGCCGCTCGCATATCAAGGGTTAAAAATATTGCAATTACCGATTGCCGTATCATACCGGTGTGGGTAAGCAAATTTTGATTAAAATCGAAAAATCGAATTAAATATATCGATTTTTTTAATTTGCTTCGATTTTTTGAATTTAATTTTTATTTTAAAATTTTAACAAGTTCGGTTCGATTTTGAAAGATAAAAACCGAACCAACGGATTTTCTCTTAAAATTATTAGTTTATATTTAAAATTTGAAATAGTTACTATGCATTTTCGAATTGAATCTTTATTTTAGACTTGCAATTTTTTCAATTTAAAAGGGGACTAAACTGTATTTGAGGTCCATATAAATTTAACTAAATAGGGACTAAACTGTAAGAAAAATAATAAATGGGACCCACGACCATTTATTAGCAAAAGTGGAGTTTTAAGGAGCTATCAACCACTAATGAACCAATCATGATATTGTTGTACTGGGACGTCGTGGTCTACTCTCTACTATGTGCTCAGGCCCAATCAGGTCCCCCCAGACCTGCAGTGGGGCCCGACCTCAATTAAAAACAAACAAACAGACAAAAGTACCCTCTTTGTGGTAAAATCGGTTTCAGGGAATGTCTACCCTCCTCCATACAGCTCCTGCTCCTTTCCCTTTCCTATAAACACAAACATTCTATTCTATGTGGTCATCCCTATCATGCTACTACCTACAATTGCCCCATTTTATGGGTAAGTTTTGCTACTTTATGTTAATTACATAAAATGCTTTCCTTCATCAAATCATTAGTATATTAACATGTACCAAAATAAATTATAAAAGTAACGTATCTAAGTTTAATGTATAAATTTAGTTAGACATTCTACATTTCGATTAAAAATTGATAATTGAATTATATAATTTCATTTTTTTACATCAAATATGACTCAAACTTTTTAGAAAATCCATCAAAATATAATATTTTGAGGTAATTAAAACCTCACTAATAGTTTTTAAGTGATGACGCACCAAATTAAATTTGGATTGTTTCAAAAATGCTAAGAGATAGAGTTTATATGGAGAGCTTAAGGTCCATTAACGGCATGGAATCACGCCCTCCCACTACAATAGCCATCAAGGTATAGACCACAAAAACAACACGCATATCCCTGTGGACCATTTCCTTGGGTGCTACTAGAAATTGATCTTTCCTTAAAACGGCCAGACACGTGGCTTTTAACACTGACGTCGATTGTTGCGTCCATTGGAATCAAACGGCGATTATTTTGAGGATCTGAGGGGCTATGTGCCGGCGATGTAGGGGACAACTAGCCGGACGGTTCAGATTTCTTTATCTTTCTTCTTGTGGGGCTCATTGCTGTGGGCTCCACCTGTGGTGCTGATGTAAGTCGCCATTGGTCTTTATGTTCCACGTCATGAGTCGTGTTGGGTGGAATGATGACTATGTCAGGTCCGATGATGGAAGCTTACGTCATCATAAGTGCCTTTTGTCCTCTGGTTGTTTTTCTTGGACCTTTACACACGTGCCTGTGTCAAAGGCTTCTATATTCGCATGTGTTAATCATAATCCAAGACTGGCCTTGCTTGATTAATAATACGCTTCGGTTGACCCAAAAAGGCCTGGCCCATTTATTTTTTCGGGCTCATTTGATTGACAGGCCTGGCCCACAAAATGCCATGGATCTAAACCCATTTTTTTTTAATAAACTCGATTTTTTCTTAGTTATTTTTCATATATACAATTAAAAATAAAAATTATTAATTCATCATCGTCCAATAATTAATTTTTTAAAATATATGTATATTTTTTTGGCCTTCAATCTAAAAAAAGGATTTCCTTATGTATCTATTTGAGCTGAGAAATTAAACTATTAGACAATACAATGCAAGTTGGAGAAAATAAAATTTATAGTGGCACATTGAATGGAACCGACTTTTGTTTGCTTAATTATTTCGTAGATAAGGTTGTCTATTTTCTCTAATAAGATTATTATTACGTATTTATTTAAATATAAAAATGTAGAAAAAAAAGTCTATATTCGTTAGCCATCATGTTTAAATTATATTATTATGATAAACTATTTAATTTGTTAAATTCAATATGTTGCATGTAATTTAATATTAATCAATTATATATAACATAAAAACATGCATGAATTATGAAAATGATATAGATACTTGTCAATAGCAATGATAAGGTTGCATACTCTCTCTATTTAGGTAAATAAAACAACTTATCGTACTTAATTATGTTATTGTGTTATACACCTAACCTATAAAATGTCATATAAATAGAAATAACAAAAATCAATTTTCTTTATTATAAATTATTTTGAAAAATAAATATATAAAGGCAACACATTATTTTTCTTTTTAACGTTTATTTTAAAGTTATATTTTACCTATTAAATTATTTTTAAATAAATACTAAAAATGATGGAAAAATATTTTTATAATTGTTGAAAAAAATTACTAAAATACGAAAAGATTTTATATTTTAACAATTTTTTTTAATTGTTCAATATAAATAGCTTGAGCAAAATAGTGAATTAACCGATCATAATTCCATTTGTACCCTTAAAATAGTTGCTATTCAAGGTGGAGGGCAAAATAGTTAATTTATCACTTACCTGTGCATGCCTCTACCAATCATTTTGTCACCAATAGATTACCGCCATAAGTTTCATTGTGCCCTTGAAAGAGACTAAAATTATAATAAGTCACTATCTTAGTAGGTGAAATTCCATTCTCATTATAGGGCTAAAATAGTCACTTTAGAAATTTCTTCATTGGAGTTCTCACAGGTGTAGCTGAGCTCAGAAACTCCAGACAAAACCTAAATGGACACATTCTCTTCAATTCAAAAATCACTGTCAAATTAGCTAATAACAAAACGGTGGATTTGTACTCTCTGTAGCTTGCTGCTCAATTCTTCACTCCATTAATGGAACTGGGGCCTTCTCTTCTTCAAGGTGAGATGAGAAAGTTACTCTTTTGTTTTCAAAATTTATCACCTGAAGATGTTTTTGTACAATTTTTTATTTATTTTATTTTAATTAATGTTATGCGTTTTTTAGCATATATACTATATAATATAAGGAGCTTACACATTCTGGAAAAGTTGTGCTTTTTGAATCTGTTTGCTGGTTGTGATTCTTATATTCCCTTTTGGTTGAAGAAAAAGCAGATGAGCTGAATGGAAAACGAGTTTTGTATAGATCTGTTTTGTTTCATAGAAGAAAGCATTGAGAATATGATTAATTTGAGTAAGTAATTATTTCAAGTGCTGATTTTGATCTATCAAATTATTTAATTTGCCTGCACTGTTGTGATTGGGCTAATAGAAGAGCTCTCTTCCTCTTCAAGTCTGAATCTGTTTTTACATAAAAACCTTAAATTTATGGTTCTACCAATTTATCAATTGATATTAGCTGAATGGCTATTCCGTTTGCACTGATGATCCTCTTTCTTTCTTTCTTTCTTTTCTTTTCTTTAACAGGATATCCTTGTCGTACTATATATATGTATTATTTAATGAATCATAAGCTTTTGTCTAGAATGGTTTGGTTGTCAAAAAAACTCTGTTTGCAGCCTTGCTAAACACGGCTAGGAGGACTGGCTTTTTCAAGAATTATGCAAACTAAATTATATGATCAACTGATAGAAACTTAGCATACTTCAAACTTTTATAGAATTTTCATTCCTGTAGCGAGTTCAGGTCTTTTGTGACGATCACTGGGCAAGTCTTTGTTTTAAAACTCATTCTGCAAAGCACAAATATATATGCCAATGCTTGTGTGCACAAGGATGTTATACCTAGTCTATTTGTGGATTTCATGTACGTATATCAGTTTGTTGTGGACAAATGTCTCTTCCATACTAGCATTTCAACTTGTCACATTTTTCTCATTTTCCCATACTTGTTTACATGATCTGAAGTTGTCCTGTTATTAGAGAAATAATAAGTCTCAAACTCAGCATTTATGCACATTTGATCTTTATTTCTTTTTCAGGTGCCTTAATTTGGATGTTAATTGGTTTTAATGCATGAAGCATGAATTTTGTGCTCCTAGTCGAATATGGACAAAACTGGAGTAGGCAAGCCTTGCAGACTCGGAGACCAAAGCACTAGTGACATTATAATTCGGTTAATAAATTCTGAAGGAAGACCTGAAATTTTCTACTCTCACTCTTCCATTGTAGTTAATAGGAGCAAGTTCTTTTCAGAATGGTTTTCTAATCCTGACTCTGGTCCTGCTATTGAGATCCACTGCTCAGATTTTAATTATGATCACCATGCTAACTTCTTAAGATTGTTGTATGTCCCTGTTGATTCACTTCTCGACTCCTTGGACTCTGTCAAGTCTGCTGTTGGTGTACTAGAGGTGTCGGTCACATTCAGCTGTGAAGAGATCACAAAGAGCTGCATTCAGTACCTTGAGGCTGTTCCTTGGGAGGACTCGGAAGAGGAAGAAATTTTGAAAGCAGTCTCAAAACTTGGTCCAATAGCTATGCCCATAATAGCCAGAATCCAACCAGCTGATTTAAAAGCTACAAAAAATGTGTTTCTTTCTGCAGTTCGTTATGCTACATCCATTGGTGGGCTGTGTCCTTCATTTGGTGATGAGCTAAAGATTTCTGCACAGGAACAAGTAGAATACATGTTAGGGGAAGACGAGGACATGCCATTGGTCACAGCTGATGATGAAGTAAAATCAGTTGTGCAATTAGGCCTTTCCAATATATTTTCTTCATTTGAAAAGCAATTATCCTCATTGCTTTTGGATGCAGACCTCACATCCAAGGTAGTAGAGGCCAAAATTTTGCAGACAGTAGCTGATCTCCAATGGATGTGTAACATACTTCCAAAGATGGATCTAATGAAGGACTTTGTTTCAAGGTGGGCTGAAATATCTGGTAAAGTTTTGGAAATAATGGAAGATGAGAAACTTGATTCTAAGATGTGGGGTGTGAAAATAAAGTTGGTTGAACTTACAGGAAAAGTATTGGAAGCGGTTGGATATGGAAATGTGATTCTTCCAGCACGATGTCGGGTGCAGCTACTAAATGTTTGGCTGCCTTATGTAAGGAAGATGAAGCCTCTTTTGGACTCCAAATGTGATGAAGACTCGACTTTTCGATACAAGATGGATGAAGACTTATGCCAGAGTATTGAGGGGGCAATTGTCTCTTTAATACTCGCATTGCCATCAAATGATCAAGCTGATATTCTGGCAGATTGGATGAAAACTGACCAAGTTCGATACCCTGACCTAAGCGAAGCTTTTGAGGTTTGGTGTTACAGAACGAAGTCAGCAAAGCGAAGATTAGTAGAGGGCTTAGACAGGGTTGGCAAAGGCTCAACCTTTGATTTATCAATCTGATATTGTTGTAACATTATTTTTTTGATACTGAATGCTGAGAATGTATTTTGACATGATCAAGATCAATTTGAAATTTAAGAATTTTCATTTTTAATTTTATTTTATATGAATCTATCAGGCATCTTCTGTAGTTGGGTGCCTAACTTAAGATTATTGTCTATCTGTAGGTTGGGGTCTGGCGGTGGTTCTGGGTTCATAACAACCAAACCAATGTCAACTTCCAGGTTGTGGATGTTGGTAGAAGCGATGCGGTTCTTAGGCATCATGTTGAAATGGGAAACATCCTACAAAAGTCAACTTATATTTTATTTGTGTTATATTTTTCAAATATTTGTGTTATAAATTATATCATGTTTGGTACGATATAAATATATAATAATTTAATGTCACTTGTTGGAGGAAATTTCTCACTGGGTGCCGTACATATTTTCATTTATGGATTGAGTTTACACTATGCAATTTGTTCCATTAAGGGGGAAAAAAAACAATTGAAAGTTTAGAAGATTTTGGATTGGAGTTTAAATTAGATAATAAAATGAATGATAGTTATTGAAAATAAGCTGAAGATATAGGATTTTACCATTAACTAACATATGAAAAATATCTAATTACTAAGTCTAAAAAGTAGTACAACAATGTGAAACATAGCAAAAGTCTAATCCAATGGTGTCCTAAACAACCAATTGTCTTCTCTTAATCATCCAGCTAACCCTCTTTCTCCCATTCTCTCTCTCTAAATATTTGATTATTCTACTTATGGATTTTTCTATCCTTTATAGATTCGAACCCAGCCCACTTTGAAATATGTTCTCTTTCTTTGCATTCTTTCTCATTCAGCATCGTCAACCTGAGAAGCGAAAAAGAGATTCACCACTATAATCAAAATCCGATCTTTGACTCAGTCACCATCGAAAGATCATATTTTTTTATCAGACCCACATCACCAATCTCACCAAGGGAGAGAATGTACGTGAAAGCGGTGCCGCCGACGGATTTGAACAAGAACACCGAGTGGTTCACGTATCCAGGGGTTTGGACTACCTATATGCTTATGGTTTTCATATCTTGGCTTATTGTTCTTTCCCTTTTTGGTTGCTCTCCTGGTATGGCTTGGACTATTGTCCACCTCGCTCATTTCCTTGTAAGTTTTCCTTTTTCACCAAATTTCCAATAATTTTGGAGCTTGGCTTTAATTCCTGCGATTTGTGTAGTTTTGCTTGATGGGTTTTGTTTTTTGTTGGACGATTGATGTCCATCTCATGTTTATGGATCTATTTATCTGCTGATTAGGATGCTTTAAAATTGATTCTTTTAGGCCTTCGAATTCCTTTTTGTTTTTCGTTAGTAGTTGTGCTTGATGATTAGTTTATCATGGAGTTTAGGGAGGACAAGTCTGAATCTTTTGCTAGTTTTTGATGTGAAACAGTAGTAAAGTTGGTTGATGCAAGAGACTTGGATTTATTAAAATATTGTCCTTTCTGGTTAACAAGGAATTCCACTTGTTCAACACAGCAATAAAAGGTTTTGGTATAGAGATATAGGGTACTCTTTAAATCTTGTTCGACTTGCACAGAACACTATATCCACAACATTTTTCATATACTGCAATCAAACTGAGTTTTGTGTCCAATAGGTTCCATTCGACCTGGCCTACGAAATGTAAAGGGACTGACTGTGACTTTATTGTTGACTATAACATATTGCAAATGATTAACATTTGGAAATATGAACTAGCAACGTCAGATGTCTAACACACTGTCGTTTTCTGTTTTAGACACTGCGCTATAGATGGCAACTTGAGTTTTCTATACTGACATTAGTCTGAGGAAGCTGATTTTAACTGTCGGAGAACTAATATTTAATTTGTTAAGCTTTAGCAAATGTTTGTAGGAACACCCTATTAGAGAATCAAATTGGTTTCAGCAACATTGAGGTAACTAGAATCGTAGGATATCTTTCACATTCATCAGGGTTATCCTTCGTCTAGCTTGGCTTGAGCAAGTAGCATAGCATTATTGAAGGATAGGAAGGAGGGTGGTGTTTCATTCTCTTGGATTTTTTTCACTTTTTCAATGAAATTGTTGGTAATATTTTGTGTTATCCAGAACAATGCTTGGCATATGCATCACCATAGTCAATATGTTATAAAAGAATAATCAGCTGGACTATATGTAGGGAGAAGGAGAGAGAGAGGAGGGCAATGTTTCATTCTCTTGGACTTTTTTTTCTTTTCCAATGAAATTGTTGGTAATATTTGTGTTATCCAGCATAATGCTTGAAATATGCATCACCATAGTCAATATGTTATAAAAGAATAATCAGCTGGACTATATGTTGGGTTCCGATGAGTTCTATAACTGCTATAGTTTTGATATGACATGTATCTGAACTTGATTAGTGGTTGAACATTTCTTTTTCCTTCTTAGAGTTGATGAGTCTTAAATACCTAGTGAAAGCTACTTAGTGGTTTGCAGTTATCTATTGACATGTTCGTGGCCTTCTCTAGATTTTCTTTTTGCAGGCTCTTCTTTTCCATTTACCTTCCATGATGCAGCTAGATCTGATAATACATGTTCTCCTTGCTGCATGTTTGATGATTAAACTCATAACTGGTTTTTCTTTTCTTCTTTTTATAACGCATGCTACATCTAATATTTGATTGATGTGCTTCCTAGAAAGAAAATGTTATTTTTTTTAGTGAAAATATATCAGATTTCACTTCTTTAAATTGTTTAGCACCTAATGCCATTGAACAAATTCAGTATCTAGCTTATATTTGAAGAATCTCCTCTTACTTAACGGATCATCTTGGTGCAGATTACCTATCACTTCTTTCATTGGAAGAAGGGAACTCCTTTTGGTGATGACCAGGGTATCTACAATGGGCTAACTTGGTGGGAGCAAATAGAAAATGGCAAGCAACTGACTCGCAATAGGAAGTTTTTAACTGTTGTACCTGTAGTGCTGTAAGTATTTTGCCCTTTATAATTTAGTGCTGTATCATATCTTATTGATTGGTGAGATCCATAGGCCCAGGGTCCTGCCTTGCTAGTAGCTACGTGTAAATTTTTCTAGGCCTGAATAAGGGTTTTCCTCATATCCCATAAACATATTAACAGGCTTGATTTCCCCTTGAAATCTGGTTGTATATTTTATCTTTAAAATACATATCTGTTAATACAACAAAAATACAGTAATTTTTGTGGGATTTGCTATGTTCCAATCCGCCCATTTATTTAGCTTTTGGTTAATCTTCTATTAGCATTATTACAGGGATTCACCTCTAGCCCAGTCCCTGAAACCCTGGGTTTGAACATGATAAGCCCTCCAGCCTCTTGCAGGATTGCACAATAAACCTTTTGTTTGTCATTTTATTTTGTTAAGATGAATTAGTCCTTTTCTTTTCTTTTTGTTTGGGTGACTACTAGAGAGGCTTGGTTGAACATTGCAACGGGAGCAGACAATACATACTACTTGTTAAATAAGATACATGTAAACAAATCTTATAAGTAGAAACACAGCTTTTCCTCATGTAACCCTGTTGATGCATGTACAGAAAGCTTATAATGCTGTCTCATTTTTCCTTTTCCTTCAGACTTTTGACTTGATCTGCTTGGCAGACAGGTTTTCATACAAGGCTCATAAGAGTGGAAATTCATGATTGTTGCAAAAGTTGATATATCTTTGTCACCAGACAGTGCTTTGCTTTCTCATAATAAGCTGGTCCCTTTTGCTGTCTGTTATCAAAGCACTATTTCTTCTAAGAAAAGTTTTAGTAAAATTTTGTCGCATGTTCCTGTTGTTTCCTCATTGTTCCCAAGGTAGAAATGTTAAGATTTTCATTCCTTTTACGTTTCTTTTTTTGAAACCTAGTTGAATAATATCTGAAAATCCCAGAGAACTGAAAATATTCGTTGCTTAACCTGTATGTTTGATTTGTCAGGTATCTAATAGCATCTCACACAACAGACTATCAAAATCCAATGCTCTTCTTCAACACATTGGCTGTATTTGTGTTGGTAGTAGCTAAGTTCCCACACATGCACAAGGTTCGCATATTCGGAATCAATGCCGATCACTGAACTATTAAACATTGTCATTTTATATTACACTTCGTTGGGTCCGACTGTTTTGGCATTCCAATATGATGATGGTATTAATTATCCCTGTACAGATACTGAGACTGTGAAGGGTTAACAATTCTTTTTGTTCCTTTTTCGTAAAGCAAATATGTATACACCCCCATGATTACATTCTGGGGAAGAAAAATCTTCTGTATTTTCTCGTATAGCTGGCTTATGCTGGCGAATCTTGTGGTATGATGCTATGCACCCTCCATAGAGGATAGAAAACTATTTTTCTTTTCATTGCCTGAAGTTAATTGAGTTCTGCCAGCAGGAAGTAAAGCTACAATTCTATTCAAGAATCTTCAGTCAATAATAAAATGTTAATTTCATGGCAACAAGTTATTGGCTCTGTTTATAATCGGATAAGAAAATGTAGTCTAAGCACAAAAAAAGGGTTGAGCATACTTTTCTAGTACTTAGATCATATTTTAAATGGTACTGTTAGTTAACATGACGGTCGAAAAGTAAAAAGTACCGTGAATGGCGGTCGAAAAGTAAAGTAAAACTTAAATGTATCATAAACAGAACAAAATGACGATTTAAAAGTAAAAAAATAGCATAAAAATACCATAAAGAAATGTACTTTTTCATATGGTGGGAGGGAAGTTGGAGGCCATCTGTACATATAGTAAATTGCCCTTAAGAGTTAGAATTGATTGGCACTAACTACTCATATCTACTCTCATCATAAAGCACATGCAACTGGTAATAAAATTACAGAGTCTTTTACTATGTCAAGCAGTGTCACCTAAAAGACGCCATGTTAGCTTAGCTGCCATTTCTTCACCCTTTTTCTTTTAGATTCATAAAGTCAGCAAATTAAAATGAGTGTGGAATAATGCGTATAGTTGAATAAATCTGTTTATATTGTTTGAAGAAAGGGAAAAGCCATGAGACATTATTTACAATATTAAAAAAGCAATTTAATGTAGTTACGGAAATGAGCAGCCAATATTTATTTTGGAAAACGTAATGTAAAATAACAATATAAGTCCTTTCTTTCTTTATTTTGTCATTCCTTTTTTATTAATCTTCACCAAAATATAGTTATATGGCTTCAGAAACAATGCATAATAGACTTCTATTCTTTGTATCTCGATCATAGAGAATAACCTGTTATTTATGCGTGTGAAATTCAATTATTCAATTCGGACTATCTAAAATTAGATAGGAAATTAATTTTTATTTGAACTTTACTATTATTAAATATTCTTTTATAGTAGTCAAATGTTAGATTCAGCAATAATAAATCCTTACGAGCCATTACATTAACGTAGCCCTGATCAATTTGAACACCCTAAATTCGAATACGATTTGAGTTTTTGTCCCAATGTTGCTATAATTTGTCCCAATGTTGCTATAATTAAAGATTCATTTAATATAGTCTGATAAGCACGGTATAGATTTGAACATTACTATTATGCATAATAGACTTCTGTTTTTTGTATCTCAATCATAGAGAATACCCTTTCATATATGTGTGAAATTCAATTATTCAATTCGGACTATCTAAAATCAGATAGAAAATTAATTTCAAATGTTAGTCAAATGTTAGATTCAGCAATAATAAATCCTTACGAGCTATTGCATTAACGTAGCTCTAATTAATTTCAACACTTTAAATTCAAATAGGATTTGAGTTTTCGTCTGAATGTTGCTTTCATTAAAGATTCATTTAATATTGTTTAATAAACACTGTATAGAGTTTTTTTTAACTCCGTTCGATAAATTATTTAAACTCTTAAATATTTAATTTTTTATTTTTTTAAAATGCAGTTGGAATTTCTTTTATTAAAAATTTGTGGCTGCCTTTACCTTTTCTTTGCAGGCGAACAGAATTGGGTTGGGAAAAGAAGGTCTCCAATCCCATAATAAGAGTGGAGGAGGTACAACTAACAATTTAGCCAGTTATTATGCAAGACTGAGTGGGTTACAGCAAAGAAACAAAAATGAACTAATTTTATATTTAAATAAATACTACATTAAAGAGTGTAGATCTAGATGAATCATCAGACTTTAGTGGGGTGAATTATTCTCTAGCACACTTGCCTAGGAGAATGTTTGTGGCCCCCAAAGACCGAGACCAAATGTTTTTAAGATCTTTCTCAATCTTTAAATTACTATTAATCAATTTCTACTCCTGCAAATTTCAAATTTTAGTCTTGCACGTTTGAGTTTTCTTAATGCATATATATATATATATATATATATATATATATATATATATGTGCGTGAAATTTCATAATTTCCCCTTTATTTTTCTTTTTTAAGTGTAGTTATAATAACTGAGAAAAATTCTCTCACCTGCTTCATGATTTGCTTTTAATGTCTGGGGAGAATCTCAGTACTTCTGAATTCTGTTAGGCCATGCAATGCACAAACACTCAAAACCTGTTTACAAAATATACTAAAAAAAAGAGCTAGAGAAAAATATATAATTCATAGACCAGCACTATTTTAATTAATATTTAATTACCATGTCTAATTAAGAAATAAATTTAAAGAAAAAGCAAATATAATGAACAAAGCCTTCATCCATAAAACTCCTTACAAATTTTCGTATAATACATATACTATTATTGTTATTATTATTAATTACTATTATCATAATAACTATTTATACCAAAAGCTAATAACAATGACACATAATTTAGAGGGTAATTAAGCAAACATATGAAGTAATTAAAAGGGCATTTTTCTACTTGTTACCCTAAAAAAGAATTCTGGATTCAGCTTGATCTTCTCTTCTTCTTCATTCTCCTCCTCCTCCTTAATTCTTCTATGCTTAATTATACATACCCCATTAATGAAGCCAATCTAAAATAAGCTTCGAACTCCCACAAAGTTTCAAGATAATTGAAATTGAAAATGACAAATTAAGCAAATATAAAGATCAGAAAACCCATGTATCCTATCTGTTAGTAATCAATAAATCCAAACAACGTCACCCACCTTAAGAAAAATTAGTAGAATTTTTTTTTTAAAAAAAAAACACCAAGATTATTTTCTTTTTCTTTAATTAATGATTACCATGATCCTCCTCCTCCTCCTCCTCCTAACATGCCAGTCCAATATCCAGTAGAATCATGTTGCTCTCTGCCATTACTTTGCTCAACAATATGATCATTACTTGTGCTTGAAACTTGCTTTAGATCTTCAAATGGAAACAGAAGCCTTCCATTTGTTGTTTCTTGAACCCCAAATCCATTTCCAAACCCATCAAGTGAAAAATTCAAACTTGGCTTGAAATCTTGAAGAGTTCCAAATCCTGAAGTGTAAACTGAATTGAGATCTTGAACTTGAATATTATTATTATTGTTACTATTATTAGGCATGAAAGAATTCAAACCCCTTGAAGAAGAAATCCCAGTTAATAGCTCCAAAGCTGAAACTTGACCACCACTACTAACACTAGATATAGAATTAGTACTAGAAATTTGATTCTTGTCGGTTTCATTAATGGTAGGAAGTTGAATCAACTCAGAGAAACTTGTAGAAGGAAAAGCTAGGTTTAGATCTTGACCTTCTTGGATCTTGTTAGGGTTTTGAAGAGGATGAGTAAGATGAGGAATTTTCTTGGAAGAAGAAGAAGAAGAAAGTGAAGATCTTTTGTTCTTTCTTGAACCACCACCAACAGGAATGTTCCTTAAAGAACCACCTTCAGTCCAATATCTTCTACAGGTCTTACAAAAGTACCTAGGTTGTGTGAGACTGTAATTGTTGTAATAACAGAATTTTGTGTTGGTTGAATTGCACCTTGGACAGTTCAATGCTTCTTTTTGTGGTCTTGTCTTCCTCTCCAAATTATTGTTATTATTGCCTGGTTTTGTAACTATCTCTTCTATTGGTTTCACCACTATCTCCTAAAACAAACATCAAATTGTACTAATAATTAGTAAATTTAAAGATACAAAACAAACAAATAAAACAATTTACTTACTTTACACTTTTCAACATTTCATCAGTCCATAAAAAAGGCAAACCAAAAGAGAAAAATAAAAAGGAAAAGCTCTTTTTTCCTCATTTTTTTCTTTATCACTCAAGAAAAAGAGAAACTGATAAGAAAATAAATCCAAATCAGTGGGGACTTGCACCCAGCTGCCATTAGAACACACAAAAAAGGAGAAAAAGAAACAACTTTTTAAAGAAAATTAAGGCAGAAAGAGATCAAGAAATTAAAGATCTATGTCTACCTGTGGCCACTGAGCAGTATCCATGGAAGAAACTGAAGAAGAAGAAGATGGAGAGAAATATTATTTACTGAGAGAAAAGGTCAAAAAAAGAAAAGAAAAAGAAAAAGAAAAAAGACAATTTTTTTTTTTTGGTTTTTGTTTTTTGAAAAGCAAGAAGGAATGTTAAGAAGTGGTTTTTGAGTGGAAGTTCTTTATGGGTTGTCTGCGTATTTGTACATAAGAGAGAGAGAGAGAGAGAGAGAGATTAATGGCAGATTTTACAATTAATATACTTTCTTATTATATGAATAATTTTAAATCAAAGTGGGGAATATTTGTCCGCTCATATTTATATATATAAATAAAATATTGTACAGAACAAATTCATGGCTTCTGTACAAATTATATCCTTTAATGGGGTGACTCTCTTTGCCGACCAATTGGACTAACAAAATGTCACATTTAACTCAATTTTTAAATTTATCAGCTCAATATGAAATGAAGTGGCTTTGAATTTAGTAAATAACAGTATGATCTATGACTCTCATTCGCTCTCTCTATTTATACACACATTAACCACATTAAACATAAAATAATTTAAGCCAAATCAATCTGACAACAAAAAAATTAAGCGAAATCAAATTATTAATTAAAATGTTCTTCTTTTTTTTTTTTTTAATTGTAGGATTTTAAAGATTATCAATGGCAAGTTTTTCTCATGCATATATACCAGGTTTTCACATATCAATTTAGTAATAGACACATAGATTGGACCATGATGGATCCAATTAAAATTGGTATTGGCCAGTTCATGACTAAAAATAGAAAGAAAGAAAGAATTTCCACTCTTTTTGATAAAAAGTTCCAATCATTTAAATGGTGAAAAATGTATATACATAGGATAATTTTTGTGTATCTCTCTCTATATACATATGGATGTAACTTCAAACCCTATTAAAATAATAGTTTTCGCTTTTATAGTTTAACCCAAAATATATTCCGCTTACTATTTTTGTTTTATAGTGAATTTGTAAATTATATATAATATCTTTGCTTAGTTTCTTAATTAATAATTAATACTTTAAATTCATTTTTTTATACCATTTAACAAATAAAACTTAAAACAACTTAATATTTAATATCCTAACTTTTTGTCTCTTTATTAGTATACTCCACTTAGTGTCAAAATAATTTATTGCAATGTAAATTCTAATATTGTATATTATTATTAGTTATTTCAATTTTTACAATAGTGATCATATATGATATTAAATGAAATGTATAATTGATAAACAATATGAAAAAATATGTCTCATAACAATAAAATCTAACTTAAAATGTGAGAAAATAGAAGACTATTATTTTAAGATGGAGGGAGTATATATTATATATGGAGATATTTTCTTATCTTGTTAAGGTGAGGATTGTCGAATCGATTATAAGGAGTATTATATTTTTACAACCAGTTGATGCGAGATATTTAACACACATTTTCACTCCTAGAGATATATACATATTGGAAATTTGGAGTGTGAGGTTTGCAAAACTGGACGTCTACGGGCAATCTAATATTATAGAGTACTAATAATTTTGATATCATGTAAAAAAAAAAATTGAATTTAATTTAATTTCCAAAAATTAATTTATTAAATGAGGATTATGAGCTATCATAAAAAAAATACAAACGAATGGATATGGGGTATTTAACATATATCTATGCCTATAATTAATTACTATTTATGTAAGATGCTAAATCACTAGCTAGCAAGAATAAGTTGCATTGAGGTTTCGAAACTTGAAATAATAACTCTAGAATCAGTATACAATCTCTTAATTTGAAATGGAGATCATAGCATATATAAAATGACAAAGGATTAATTATTATTATGTGGGCATATATATCACGTTAATCAATAGTAGGAAGCTAGGAGTAGCTATTGAAAACAATTTAGTCATGATTTTGTTTTAATTACCAAGGATTCCATTCTCACCTAAGTAACCGTGATTGATGCAAATGATGAGAATTACTAATGATGTAAATGAGGCAAAAATTACTCTTATTATTAAACTTATCAAATATGCATACATATTGTTAAACGAATCCGTCAGTAAAAGAGAAACAAATACAAAAATTTAATGAAGTTTGGTCTATAATGCTTATTCTTAGGCCAAAATTGAGAATAATTTTCACTGTAAAATTTGAAAAAAAGAGTTCATGTCGAATTTTCCTTACGAATGATCATTCAACCTTTTATATATATATTTTTCAAATATTTACTAAATCAACTGGATATTATACTGTAAAGGGTTTCAATATTTATACCCGCTTCATTTTTTAATTTCGATTCGGATCACTGTGTGAATTTTCTAGATTGGATTATAATTTGGATCTACCGAAATTTAATACACGAAAATGATACTAATAATAAATGATAATTATTACATGACAATTTACTATTATAATTGATAATACATACTGAATTTAGACAAGTAAAATGTTGTAAAACAATAATATATACACAACCTCATCAAATTTTCTTTTGAAAGGAAAATTGATAGAGTATTATTTTGGATTTGTTTAATCTTGCTCTACATGTTTTTCTTTTAAGAAAAAAAATTTACAAAAACATAGTTATATACATGAATTCTTAATTTCTCAAAAAAGGAGAGACCATTAATTCAAACTTGAGATTAACTGTAGGCGTAAGAAATAGGCTTGAAAAGTGACTTGACTTCACCAACAACAGCCCATTTTTAAAAAAAAAAAAAAAAAAAAAAGATATTTATGTATAATTATATATTATATATAAATAAAAAAATATCTATAGATGTGAAAAGCAACTTGACATGAACTTAATTAATTGTTTCACTATCACAACCACAGCCCTAAAAATCATAGCTATAGCTCTATATAACCATTCTTGGACATGGAGGCATGTGTGGTTCTTTTCATTTGGTAAAACAGGAAACCAAGTAGTTAATTAATTTCTCAAGCTAATTAATCAATCAAAAAAAAAAATCTTATTGAATAAATTATGTCATAACCGAGTCAATAATTGCCATTATTATTATTATTATGGCCTTAGTAATTAATATATGTTTAAATATCAATCTATTATGATGGCCACAATTGCTGAGACTTTTATGCTGAGGAAAAAAGTGTGAAAATTAGAAAAAAAAAAAGTCTGAAACTAATTTTTATTTTTTAAAAAATAGTATGAATTTTATATATTAGGTAGATTTCTTATTACTTCAAAATATGTACTTAAAATAGTCAACAAAAACCTTGACTCTAATCACTACATTAAAAAAAGTCATTGATCTATCATATTCTCTTTCAGGAAAAAAAGCAATTCTAATAATGAATCTATGTTGTAAATTTTTTTTTTTTTTCACCAGCCAGCAGGTTATGACAATATATAGCATCAAGAACCCTATATGAGGAGGCTTCATTCTTTAAAGTAAAGTTATTTGAAATGCACAAGGACCATAGATAATGATTCATATATTAATTTCATTTATTAAATTAAATTATGTATAAAAATAGCTATATACTTTTTTTTTTTATAAAATTTCTCACTTGTATCAAGTTTATATATGTTTATTTACAAATCAAACTAATAACATACTCTTATATAAAATATATATAGATCTTATTACTTTGAAAACATATGAAATTAACTTTAAATTATTTTTTTTATATGATAGTGTATTATAAATTGATGATAGAGATTTGAACTCATAACTTCATATATATTTTAAGGCAAAACCCATTTTCAGATCCTTAGATCATTAAAGATTTTTTACATTTGATTCATTTATTATAACAATTTTTTTTTTTAATTGAAATTCTTATACTTTTATTTGAGGTAATATGCTGTCCCTCGTTAATAGGCCATTAGTGCATGTTTTTCCGTTGCTGCTAAATGGCGCATTTGATTGCAGTTGCCAAAGTTACCGTCCAAACACATATGGATCTAAACACATAAAGAAAATTTACTGTCACCGGAAGTACACCAATAACAACCATTCACCTAAAAACAGGTCGGTTTTACGGAAAAAAAGAGCTTGAAAGATCAATCTTAAAGAAAGAAAGTGTGAAAAAGAGAAGAAGAAAAGATAGAGAAAGATTTCGGTGCGAATGGTAGACATTGAAGACGGACTGTGGTGATGGTGGATTGACAAATGGCAATTGAAAACGAAGGAAACAAAGAATTTCGATGGTTGTTAATGGTGAAACGCATGAATTGAAGGAGAAAGGAGATAAATAAAAAAGATCCAGTATGGTGATGTATACCGTGCATGCAAAATTTGACTGTTAGTGAATCTTGACCCAAGGGCTTAGATTTACGCATACCGTATACATTGCCACACAAAATTTTAATAATGTGGTGCAATCATGCATACAGTGCGCATAAATCTAAATCGTTGAATTAAGGTCGCTCCTAATTCAACGGTCCAAATTTATGTGCATTGTATACTTCACTGCATCTAATCATACCCAATTTACTAGACGTATCTTTTAACGGCGAGTAAAATACAGACGCTAATTGACTGTCAATAAAGGACTGCCAATTGCCTTATATTAAAATGCATAAATTCAATCAAGAATTTTCTGATTGAATTCTTAGTAAATTGACCAAATGTAAGAAATTTTAATAGTTGCAGAACTCCATGATGAGTTTGCATATTTCAAATAAGGCTATAATTATCACTAAATTAAAATTCACCGGTTGGCTGTTTAATAATATATAAAGATTATATAAATCAAATGGAATATAAAATATACATTATTTTTAACTGTTTAAGTCTAATTAATGAAATGAGTGACTTGTAAAACTAACTTCAAAAAGTAATCAATTAAGCAACAAATTTTGTTGGGGGGGACATTTTCACGTTGATTTCAATATATTGAAAAATATTGAATTTAAGTTTCGCTTTCCTTTTTCCCGTATCAAAAGAACATTAAGCAACAAATTAAAACGTAAAGATTATGAACAAGTGTAGAATCTAGCTAGGTTTCCTAAAGCTGAAGAGGGGTTCTAGTTTCGCAAGTCAAAGGAATCAAATCAATTTTAGCAAACAAGGCCCTAACTATACAACTTGTATACTTGCACTCAAAGTACATTATCTCCTTTTTAATATTCAACATATATATATATATATTTGGTCGTACGGCAATTTCAGGCAACTTAATAGACTCTCTAACCTAACCAAATTAAACTTGTCCCTTATCCATGGAAACAACATATTTAGCAACTTCACCTGTTTATTTATTGGCCAAACAACTGTCATGTAATAGAAATAAATCTTATTCTACAAATATGCAACCGATGATCTAAACAATATTTCTTCTTTGCACGCCATTTATCATATAATTGATTGTAAATACTACACACTAATTTATCATTGATCTGATCTACAAATTAATAATAAAAAAAAAATTCATAACTATAAATTATAATAACATTTTAGAGTTTGAGTCATATGTAAAAAAGAAATTCGGTAAATTTCCGCTAAAAGACTCTAACAATTAAGTCAATAAAAAATAAATGGTAAAAGATAGAGAATGTAGCTAGTGGATTTGAGAGTCTTTATATAATACCTTGTCATATATTTTATTAGATGAGCTAAGCTATTAATGTTAGATAATGGTTATTAACGATTAGCCATTAATGGAGTAACCGATTTACTTTTTAATATTATTAAGTTTAAAAAATTAAAATTAGGTATTTCTGTTATCAAATTAGATGCCAATTTTTTTTTTTTTCTGTTCTTAGTAACTAAAAATTGTGCAATAAAATTAACATTAAAAAATCACTACCAAACTGTCCTTTTAAGTTTTATCTACTCACATGGATATTACTAATATCATTTGTCACCTAATTAATACAAAAAGACATCATCTTCCTCTTGTTCTCGTTCTTCTTGTTATTGTTATTAATATCTGCTACAGTGAAGCTCACACTTTTAATATGGTGTGAGTGGTCACATCCTTGATCTCGAATGATTGAACGGTCGTGATTGGTTCAATTTCTTATAGTAATAAGCTTGGTTAATTTTAATGGCAGCTCCATATTTATATATGAAGGTGAGTGGGGTCCGTGCGTTATGTCTTTTTGAACAAGCTGCTATGATATTGTCAACATACCTAAATCATATATATTCCGTTGTGGCCCATCTCATTTACTTCATCCTCTTAAAATTAATGAGTTCCTTTTTTTTTTTTTTTTTTTTTTAATGATTAAAGTAAGACATGTGTGCATATATAGATAATTTTATATCATGACAGGATTTTATATTTTACAAAAATCGTGAAAAATATGGAGGACTTGGGCAGAGTTCATTTGTAGGTTTGATAGAATACTAGCATGATTTAATTCAAATAAAAGAAGTCATTTTTTTGAAAACACATCGTATTTTTTTTAAAAAAATTGATTTTTCTTAATTAATAAGTAAACGTTTATATCAGGTAAATGCTGAATAAGAAAATACTTAAGTGTACTAATTATATCAACAATAAACTGACATAAATATAAAGTAAAATTTTTAGTATTTATGTGAATTTCTAATAAACTTATAGACTGGATTAAAATAAGAAAATCTTGCTTATGATTGCCTAGTAATGAGAAAAAGAAAGATAGGTCATGACAAAAAGCATGAAAATCATGCAAAATTTATCTTTTTCATTCTCTTTAAAGAAAAAAATAAAAACACGATTTGTTTCTCGCATGATACGAGGTATTAGGTTTATCTAGTTATTATACATATACATTACACACCACAAAACTTACTGTAGAACTACCAGTCAATGGTGTGGCGGCGAATAGAAGCCGTCAGGTGTGGACCATCTTCTCCGATTAGGACCCATCTAAGAAAACCACATAAGAGGCTCAGGAGTTGACACGTGTCTGTTGATGTTGACTTATAGTCTACAGTGGGGCATAAACGACATCATAATTGCTCAGAGTCATAAAGGGCATTTCACTGTGTAATACTGTAAAATGTTGTGTTTAAAATCGAGTGGGCGGTGGCCCGTGGTGGTGGAAGTGGGCCCTCCGACACATGCCCATGCCAAATCCGACCCGATCAAGCAAACGATCTATCCACAGCCGTCTGATACAAGTAAAAAAAAATAAAAAAACTTCCCAATCTATTTTATGATGCTTTTCACCACAGTGACGTGGGCCGCATGTGCTTGGTGCAATTCCACGTCACCACATATTACTATATTTATATGTACACTATATTTTTGCTAATATTTGATCAACAAAATGTTTAAATTCATGTGAATTTTGTTTACAACTGCAACCATCTCCTTCGGAAAAGAGTACATGAATATCACTAGACATAGCCATGGTCAGGTTATTTTTAGACTTGGCCGGATTATGACAGTATTTATGTGATTTTTTAATAGTCTAATTAGTGATGGATTTGAATCGAACTTAAACTTACTTTTACAGTGAATCGATTCTGTCAAATAAAATCTAAAAATTACTTCACAAATTGCAAAAAGAGTAGAGACGGTCTCTGATTTGGCTGGAAGGTACTTGCTGATGCTTAAATCAATATCAAAAAGTATTGAAATAGAGATAGAGAAAATAAAAGATTGATAAGAAAAAGGAATTATATAATATATATATGTAAAAAGGAAGAACTTTCAGCAAATATATAGAGTGGCATAATCCAAGTTTAGAAAAATTTTCTGAGATTTGTATTGGTTCGCCGTTCGGATTATTCAATGTATAACTTTAATTAAGTGGTCAGTTTAAAAATTCTAATAAAACAATATTGGTTGGTATTAGATTGAAATGTTTGAGCCAAGAGTCAATATTCCATACATATGTGATAAAGGTGTATTATCATTTATCACTAATTTTAATTTACAAATCTTTTGTTGGACGCAACACATACATATTTAAATGAAAAAAAAAATAGCAAATGAAATTCAATAACGTAACGTTAAAAAAAAAAAAATCAATAATGTAACAGGCCAAACGCGGCTTTGAAGCCAAAAATGGGCCACTATGAGTGCCTTGAGCCGGCGCCTCCGAGAAGAGGGACCGCCTCACCGCATTTACGTGGAAATTGTGGTGGTTGGACCCTCCAACATGAAGGGCCACCCCACATGTAAATAAAAAAAAAAAAAAAAAAAAAAAAAAGGAAAAGTTGAAGGAAACTTGTGGTTGAATTTAGAAGAGACGTGGCCACTAAAATGGCCACTTGAGAAAGGTTGCTCATGCCTATAAATAGGCATTGAGTTTAGTCTTCAAAACATACCAACGAAGAGAAACTCTAAGGCAAGGAATTAGCCTTTGAATAGAGTGAGTTGAGAGAGAAATTAATTTAGAAAAATATTGGGATATTTTTCTAAAAGGGGAGTGACAAAATAGTGAGTTTGGGAAATACTTGTGTGCCACTATTTTGGGTTTATCTCAAATTATTGTATTGCCTCTCTCTTTTGTACCCATTAATTTTATTAGTGGAAGAAATATTTTCGGAGTTTGTCCCGTGGACGTAACCCAAACGTTTTGGGTGAACCACGTTAAATTGCTGGTGTTAATATTTTACTCTGCTAATTTTATTTCAATTTATCCGCTGTGCCCAACAACTGGTATCAGAGCCGGTCCCAATAAAATTCTTAGTATGCTCTGTGGTTGCAGCATTGACTGATCTTCCACATCAGAAAAGGATTTTATTGTCCAGTGAAATTCTGAGTATGCTCTGTGGTTGCGGTATTAACTGATCTTCCACATCAGAAAAGGTTTTATTGGATTTATTGTCAGTTGAAAGGGACCTGCAATGGAGGCAAAAAATAGCAGAATGATCTACTTAAATGGCTCAAACTACCACATCTGGAGTAAAAAGATGAAAGATCTTCTAGTTGTGACGAAGATGCATTTGCCGGTGTTTGCCACAGCTAAACCCGAAGGTAAAACCGATGAGGAGTGGGAGTTTGACCACGAGCAGGTGTGCAGTTTTATCCGACAATTTGTCGAAGACAATGTGTTCAATCATATCTGTAATGAGACAGATGCCAGAACACTGTGGAATAAGCTGGAGACGTTATATTCTTCAAAGACAGGAAATAATAAATTATTTTACTTGACCAAGTTGGTGCAAGTAAGATATAGAGAAGGAACTTCCTTGCCAGACCACTTAAATGAGATGGAAGGAATTCAAGATCAGCTAAATAGAATGGGAGTAAAGCTGGATGATGAAGTGTTTGCTTTATTGGTATTAGCCTCTCTGCCACAGTCTTGGGAGACTTTAAAAATCTCCATCACCAATACTGCACCCAATGGTGTAGTTAACATGGAGATCGTAAAAAGCAGTATCCTGAATGAAGAAATGAGAAGGAGATCACAGGCCTCATCTTCTTCATCACAATCAGATGTTCTGGTTGCAGAATCAAGAGGAAGGAGACAGTCTAGGGAACAGAACCCTAGAGGCAAGAGCAGAGGGAAGTCAAATAAGTATGCCAATGTTGAATGCCATTACTGTAAGAAGAAGGGTCACATTAAAAAGTTCTGTAGAAAGTTCAAAAAGGAGCAAGAGAATCGAAGCAGAGCTGTGAAGAAAGACGACAGCAGTGATGATGAGCAGACTAATATCGTAGATGAATTCAATATCATTTATGATGAAGATATTGTCAATCTTGTATCTCAGGAATCCAGTTGGGTACTTGACAGTGGCGCTACCATTCATGCTACATTCCGTAGAGAATTCTTCTCATCATACACACATGGAGATTTTGGTGTCGTTAAGATGGGAAATGAAGGCCTGTCAAAGATTATTGGCAGAGGAGATGTTTGCTTGGAAACAGAGAATGGTACCAGACTAATTCTGAAAGATGTCAGGCATATTCCAGATATGCGTCTGAATTTGATCTCTGTACGCAAACTTGGAAATGAGGGATATTGCAGCTCCTTCATTTATGACAAATGGAAGCTTACAAAAGGCTCGTTGGTAGTGGCTAGAGGTGAAAATCATACAACACTGTATGTAATGGAAGCAAAACTCTCCACCGATATAGTAGCAGCTGCAGCCGTGGAGAAAGACAGTGCAATTGAACGGTGGCATCGGAGACTTGGCCACATGGGAGAAAAAGCAATGAAAAGCTTAGCCAAGAAGAAAGTATTGCCCGGTATGGATGAAGTGCACTTAGACAAATGTGTTGATTGTCTAGTTGGAAAGCAAAACAGAGTTGCTTTTAAAAGTTCCTCTCCTTCCAGAATGAAGAATGTGTTAGATCTGATTCACTCAGATTTGTGTGGACCAATGCCAAAGTCACTTGGTGGTGCTCAGTATTTTGTGACTTTCATTGATGATCATTCAAGGAAGACGTGGGTATATCTTTTGAAGACAAAAGATCAGGTGCTAGATGTATTTAAAGAATTTCATGCCTCAGTTGAGAGACAGACTGGGAAGAAGTTAAAATGCATCCGGACAGACAATGGTGGAGAATACACTGGGTCATTTGATGTTTATTGCAAAGAGCATGGTATTCGGCATCAGATGACACCTCCAAAGACACCGCAGTTGAATGGCTTAGCTGAGAGGATGAACAGAACTTTGATGGAGAGAGTCCGATGTCTACTCTCACATGCAAAGTTACCTAAGAGATTTTGGGGTGAAGCTATTCTCACAGTTGCACACGTGTTGAATCGTTCACCTTGTACTCCTCTCAAGATGGATGTTCCAGAAAGAGTATGGTCAGGAAAAGATGTTTCCTATGATCATCTGCGGGTGTTTGGTTGTAAAGCATTTGTTCATATCCCCAAGGATGAGAGGTCCAAACTTGATGCCAAGACAAGACAGTGTATTTTTATTGGCTATGGTCAAGATCAATTTGGCTATAGATTTTATGATCCTATTGAGAAGAAACTTGTCAGGAGTCGTGATGCTGTATTTATTGAAGATGAGACCATTGAAGATATTGACAAAATCAAGAAAGATGTTCCTGATTCCAATGGTGACTTATCAGATTTAAAATTAATTCCTCCAACACCGGTGCCAAGAGAAGTTGGAGATGAAGATCAAGTTTATCCACCTGATGATGATGATGCTCCTACACAAGTTGGTTCTGAAGACGATGATGATGATGATCAAGATGATGTTCCAGCACCAACACCTATGGCTTCTCCACCTCCACAAAGGAGAAGTGAAAGAACAAGATGGCCATCTTCCAGATATCCTCGTGACCAGTATGTGACTATTACTGAAGGGGGAGAACCTGAGAGTTATCAAGAAGCCATAGATGATGAATCCAAGCAGAAATGGATTGAGGCCATGCAAGAAGAGATGAAGTCCTTGCATGAGAACAAAACTTTTGAACTGGTGAAATTGCCCAAAGACAGAAGGGTCTTGAAAAACAGATGGGTGTTCAGGATTAAGCATGAAGAACACAGTTCCAGTCCACGTTACAAAGCTAGACTGGTTGTCAAGGGATTCAGTCAAAGAAAAGGAGTTGACTTTGATGAGATTTTCTCACCAGTTGTGAAAATGACATCCATTCGAACTGTGCTGGGGTTAGCAGCAAGTCTTGACCTGGAGGTTGAACAAATGGATGTCAAAACTGCCTTCCTGCATGGTGATTTGGAAGAAGAAATATACATGGAGCAACCAGAGGGGTTCAAAGAAAGAGAAAAAGAGAATTATGTTTGCAAGTTAAAGAAAAGCCTCTACGGCTTAAAACAGGCACCGAGACAATGGTACAAGAAATTTGAGTCTGTTATAGGGGAGCAAGGCTACAAAAAGACTACTTCAGACCATTGTGTTTTTGTGCAAAAATTCTCTGATGATGATTTCATCATTCTTTTGCTCTATGTGGATGATATGTTGATTGCTGGCCAGAATGTTTCCAGAATTAACAATTTGAAGAAGCAGTTGAGTAAGTCTTTTGCTATGAAAAACTTGGGACCAGCAAAACAGATTCTTGGCATGAATATTATCAGAGATAGAGGCGCCAAGAAATTGTGGTTGTCACAAGAGAGGTACATTGAGAAAGTACTTCAGAGATTTAATATGGACAAGGCTAAAGCAGTTAGTTGTCCTCTTGCTACTCACTTTAAGCTGAGTTCTGAACAAAGCCCTTCTATAGACAAAGAGAAGGAAGAGATGGATAAAGTTCCATATGCTTCAGCAGTTGGAAGTTTAATGTATGTCATGGTGTGTACACGGCTGGATATCGCTCATGCAGTTGGAGTTGTTAGTAGATTCCTTTCAAATCCTGGAAAGGAACATTGGGCTGCAGTAAAATGGATTTTCAGGTATCTTCGAGGAACTTCCAAAATATGTCTATGTTTTGGAAATGACAAACCTGTGTTAGCTGGATACACAGATGCAGATATGGCTGGCGATGTAGATTCCAGAAAATCCACTTCTGGTTACCTGATTACTTTTGCAGGGGGAGCTGTGTCATGGCAGTCAAAGTTACAGAAATGTATTGCACTTTCTACTACAGAAGCGGAATTTATAGCAACAACGGAAGCTTGTAAAGAGTTGTTATGGATGAAGAAGTTCTTGAAAGAACTTGGTTTGCAGCAAGATAAATATCAGCTATTCTGTGATAGTCAGAGTGCTATTCATCTTGGTAAAAATGCCTCTTTCCACTCAAGATCAAAACATATAGATGTGAGATATCATTGGATAAGAGATGTGATAGAGAAGAAGCTACTACAGCTTGAGAAGATCCATACGGAAGAAAATGGGTCAGACATGTTGACGAAGATTCTACCAAGACAGAATTTTGAGTATTGTCGGCTAGCTGCAGGATTAGTGAAGCCCTCCATGTAGTCGGGTGGGGGAGATTTGTGGTGGTTGGACCCTCCAACATGAAGGGCCACCCCACATGTAAATAAAAAAAAAAAAAAAAAAAAAAAAGGAAAAGTTGAAGGAAACTTGTGGTTGAATTTAGAAGAGACGTGGCCACTAAAATGGCCACTTGAGAAAGGTTGCTCATGCCTATAAATAGGCATTGAGTTTAGTCTTCAAAACATACCAACGAAGAGAAACTCTAAGGCAAGGAATTAGCCTTTGAATAGAGTGAGTTGAGAGAGAAATTAATTTAGAAAAATATTGGGATATTTTTCTAAAAGGGGAGTGACAAAATAGTGAGTTTGGGAAATACTTGTGTGCCACTATTTTGGGTTTATCTCAAATTATTGTATTGCCTCTCTCTTTTGTACCCATTAATTTTATTAGTGGAAGAAATATTTTCGGAGTTTGTCCCGTGGACGTAACCCAAACGTTTTGGGTGAACCACGTTAAATTGCTGGTGTTAATATTTTACTCTGCTAATTTTATTTCAATTTATCCGCTGTGCCCAACAGAAATTTCCAACAAATAATTTTACGATAGACCTAATTAATTTTATTTTGACCCCAAAAGAAAAAAAAATTCTTTTATAAGTCTCCATTATATATACCCCGGTTATGAAATTTTAATAATTGAGTGTATAAACAATTAATTCTCTGTTTTCTTTTATTAATAATAAGTTAAGAGATGGTAGAGGAAAGAAAGTGACATTTCATCACAAACCATGAGAATTTTGAATCCGAAATACCCTATTTGATGTATTAATAAGATAAATTTAGTGACCAACAATAGGCTTTCGATTCAGCAACTGACACTTTTCTTCAAAATAGTTTCATAACATATACGTGCATAAATTTTAAATTCTCATTTTAATTTGTTTCAACAGTCAAGTCAGTGATATAAAAGAATAATAAAAATAAATAATTATATGATAGAACTTTGAAAAATTTTATACAATATGATTATACTGTATTAAATGAATTGAGTTATTAATGCTGACAAATAATATATAGTGATTTATTATTAATGAATTTAATAAATGAGTTTTTAATTATGGTAATTCTCAAATATGAATTCGGATGGCATTCAAATTTATAATTTTATTTTATGAAGAAAAATTGATATAATCAATTGTCCCGGATAGAAAGTTTAGGCTGCTGAAATTTGGATAAGACAGCAAAATTATCAGAAGCCATAAGCCAACAATTCATGGGGTCGCTTCATGAAGTAATGCATTGGTTTGATTTTGCTTTTGCTTAATTATATATTGCACGTGGAACAATACTGTTATTTTGATTATATTACAAGTAACTATGTAGGTCGTGGTTGATGAAATGTGTATTCTATCAAAATTAACAAATAACTACGTCTTAATTTTAGTCTTCTTATGGTAAATTTTGGAATAAAAGATTTACAAACAGTAACGGTAAGGAGCTTTATATAAAAACCAATAAAAATATGGAAAGATTCTAAAAGAACAGTCAAGTGGTAGAGATTAGTTCTAATATATTTAAGACCCAACGTAAATTTAAATTAATCGGATAAAAAACTTTAAATATCGAATTGTTATAGAAAAGGAAAAGAAATGATGGAGACATGCCAACAATAATTTAAGGTTTATCTAGGAGAGAGATAAGGAAAATTAGATGCAATGGACCCTTTGATAATGCAACATAGCACAAAAATGGGGGCCTCAGGCATAAACTATACCCGCATGGGTCGGTGGATATTCGATTTCAAGAGCCTTCTTGCCAAACTAAGTTGAGCTTGCTATCAAGAAATGAAGCCTCCAATATTCCCAAAATTGGAGGGTATGCCCCATAATTCCTCTAGGCAAGGTGTACACTATGTTCTTGTGGTTGGAGGGAATAGAATTACGCCTTTTGGACCACTAGGCCTTTCCTGCTAGCCTTTTCTTATCTAGTGGCCATTCAAGGACGACTGGGCCTAGGTTCTTCTATACTGGATTCTCTTACGTTACCAAATCCTCCAATTCTTTTTCTCTACAATCTAATTTGGATTCGCATTGCACATATCTATAAAATAGGTAAGACATTTCCTTTTCAACATTAACAAATATTTTATATTTAAAACTCGAACTCGAAACAATTGGTACGTGCATCCAAATTGGATCATGTTATTCATCTCTAAATTTTTCTTCACGAGATTCTAATCATACTAGCGCTTAGCTACTTGTTTTGAACTCTTCAAAAATAATAATAATACTAATAGTGCTTTCCGAATAGATAAGAGCCATTTAACAAGTATTGTGATAAAGATGGTAATGGTCAGGGATGGATTTAGAATTTTAGACTAAGAGGGCGAGTTTGAAATGTATAATTTGATTAAAATTAATATCAAGGGGACAATTTCAATGAAAATCAATATTAAAAAGGATAAATTTGATTAGAATCGATATTTAAAAGGTCAAACGGTAAAAATTAAAAGAACAAATATAAAATTTATAAAAAAATTAAGAAAAAAAGTTATTTTTGAAATATAAGGAAGGCAATTGCCTCCTTCTCCACCGTGTAGGTCCGCCGGTGGTAATGGTATATACTATATTTATATATATGTATACATTTTCAAAAACTCTATTAGGCAACATGTTTTCTCCCTCAAGCACTCTCTCCACGAGCCGAGCGAAATAGCTAAGAAAGAAAGTAAATCAATTAAGCCCAATGAGGAATGTATTGGGCTTTGGCCTTTGGGTTTGGCTCGTATGTACATCCATTCATGCTAATCTTTCTTCATCATCTTCATCGCTAGTCTAAAACAAAAAGATATATAATGGATTGTTATGATTTATTTATTTATTTATTGAAATGGGATTGTTATGATTTATTATTACGTTCATAAATTGATATTATAATAAAAAATATATTAATATTATAATAATTGATTCTTTTAATAATATGCTCTAATATTTACCTTTATAAATTTAAAACTAATTATGGAATTTATTTCGTACAGGACAATTAACTCTATCAGTAAAGGAAAGTATGAGTAAATCTGAAGTAAAAAAAAAAAAAGAAAGATCGAAGCGAAGCATGAATTGTTACAAAGTTTGAAAATGTCAAACGTCGAGTAGTACTTTTATAAGTATTTTTTTTTATAGCTATAGTTCCTAAGAGAAAAAGCAAACACTACGGCCAATCACCCAATAATTAACGCTAATTATCATTATCAACAACTCCATTAAAGAAGAAGACAGATGGTGTTTCTGGGGTCAAAAGTCAACTTTGATCAACCTGCTCCATCCCCCAATATCAACAGATATAAAATTATAAAACATTTAACACAAAAGATTGTTTAAAATAATAAAGCATGTAACTTGTAAGTGATGCTAATTAATTAATAACTAAATTATTTATATAACAATATTTTATTAATTCGGTCAAGAAGGAAAAAAAATCCAATCTGAATACAAATTTCTCACTTCCCAATCAATTCTTTTTCTCCAAAAATAAGGGATATTCTAATAATAATAATAATAATATATAATAAATTGAATTAATTATATTTCCAACCTAACTTTTTCTGGGCAACAAGAATAAGCATCCGACTCAGAGGGTAAGATGATAAGTATATTCATGGATTGCTTTAGTTATATTCTTCATTGGGTAGGCAAACAACAATCAATTCTTAGTTTCTTATCTAATTAAAAGTTAGATTCAATTTATATTTTCTTTTATACGAGTCTAATAATTTATTTCTTTTAACATCAAAACGTTTTTACTGTATGTCTAGCTAAATCAGTATATAAACGCAACAACTAAGTTGAAGTAAGAAATTTTTATAAAATAAAACTTATTTTCTACCAGAGGTGGTAAATTTGATCCAATTTAAAAATTTCGTCTAGAGTTTAGGGTTTAACTGAATTTTCAAATTTCGTTTAGGCCAGCCTGAATCTGACCATTCCGGTCCGACCTAAAGTCAGCTCATCCCGACTTTAATTTGGCCCAACCGAAAGTAAGTCTAAATTTTATTTATACATGATTATACAAAAAAAAAAAACTTCAAATTTTGTTTCTGCTGATCCGAATTAGACCCATCCCGACTCGACCTAAATCCTACCCGTCCCGGTCAAACCTGAACTCGGCTCGTACCAAATCCAACTCAGCTCAACTTGAAATAGATCTGTATTTTATTTATGTATTCTTGTGTAAAAAAAAAAAATTTAATTTCAATTAGGCATGGCCCGAATTAGGATGGAACTTAGCTCATCCTTTTAGTATGTTGTAATTGCATCAATAATGAATTTTTATTAAAAAAACTAGTTAAATGAGTTAATCTACAGTTTTAGCCATTAGAGCTATCATGCGATTTATTTGGGTCATCATATAACTCATCTAAATTAACGTGCAACTCATTTGAGTCAATATATATATAGTAAACTTATGGATTAACTCAAATCTATCAAATACATTTTGGTATTAATCCATTTATGAACCATAAATAATAATCCATTTATAATCTACCAATTTTTGATCCAATTCAAACCTTCTTAATTTGACCAATTTGCTATCTATATTTTCCAACACATATTTCTTTGTTAATTAAAAAAAAAACATTGGTTGATATATTTTCTAAAGAATACATCGCAAAAAAAAATATTAACTTTTTAAAGAATATATAAGCCATAATTGAGGACGTGGATTAACGAGCTAATTCCCTAATAGAATATAAATACTTCTGAGTGACAATTTTTTTTTTTCAAATAAAAATAGTAAAAATACAAATAATTTTATGAGCCCGCATGCAATGATCATCACATTTAGTATAGCCATGACACCTACACACGCATACCATCCCGCCAAAAAGAATATTACGTGGTGGCCGGTTGGTGACCCTACTAATTATTTTTTTACCTCACTATATATATATACATATTATTGGATGGAATTTGATAGAAATTTGGTATTTATACTGCTGTCCAGTTCATCTATTTTGACTGTCATCTCGACGAAATAGTTTTAAAAAAGTACAGTTTAAAATTTTATGAAAAAATATATAAAAAACACTATTTTATTTGTCAAACTAATCCTTTATTTTTTATATAAATAAACTTTAAGCCTTTCCATTTATTTATAATGTTTTTTTAAGTAATCACGAGATGCATGCGAAGACTGTCTATATGTATAAATAAAGATTTCCTTTTTTTTTTTTATACTATACAGTTAGATTGCTAAACCAAATTATTTAGCGCATTAATTGTTCATTGTTTTAGTAATAATATGCATATCGTGTGTGTCATCTACGCTATCATTTCAGCTTGGGAGGTTAACTAGGTGTTGTTTGTATGAGATTGGTTATGGTGTGATGTGGTGTGGTAGAGTATGATATAGGACTATATTTATTATTAACATGTTTGGTAAGATATTAATTTATGATTTAATAAAAATTTGATGAGAAAAAAAATAAACATAATTTTCATAAAAAAATATAAAATTAGGATTATATATATATATAATTAGAATATAAAGGGAAGATAACAAAAATAAATACAAAATATATAGAAAATCATGGTAAACTATCAATTTTATAGTTTTAAATTTATAAGACCTAATCTATATGGAGTGTAATACCGTGTATGTGTGCGTGCACGTATTGTCTCTTCAGTGATGCCTTTTGAGGTATCTTTAGTGAATGTCATGATATCGTATCTTTTAGTTTCCGTTATCCATACGTTGGCCTACTAGAGTTTTGAATGTGAATAGATAAGTATATCTACAAGAGTTCTACAGCCGTTTTTGTGATATTACAGTGTCTTCCGTTATCGACACCTACAAAAAATAGTGGGCAAATCGGTATTTGGTTATGTTATGTTCTATTTTGGCTTATAAATGTTATCTTATGATCTGATGAATGACTATAATGTCTGAAATGAATTATAGGTTTATGCATTTTCATCTTCAATTTAAAATTTATGCAAAAATAAATTATGAGATAACCATCAAACACCATAATTCATGGATTGAAAATCTTTTGAAATAATCATTTTACCAATACGATACTATACCATTTCTAACCATTATTTTTGAACTTTTTTTCATAGAAAAAAAAATCTAACAATTTTAAAAGGAAATATTTTTTTAAATTAGTCAAAAAGAATGTTCTCCTGAACGGACCACGGAGAAATAAATATAGATGACCACTTGCGAATTCAAAGTCAAATAATACAATTTCCCCTTTCTTGAAAAAGAAAAATTTACTTCTTTTGCCGGTCAACTTGGAATATAATAGAAGCATTTGGCTGACCATTTTATTGGTCCTGGTGGACAGCTTGTTCTTGGGGAGGATTGTGAGCAATTGGCGATTAGGAAAAGAAAATGGTTTGATTCTCAAATAGGTAGATCACCTACTGCAATTTCTTACTATCTTAATTTTAAGGTGAAGCTGCAAATTTCAATGTAACAATTTTTTTTAAAAAAAATTCATATTATAGATACATAAAAATAAATCTATGATTCTTTATTATTCATATTTTTTAATGAATACAATAAAATTAATAAGATTTCGATTAATGTATAGATGGATTATCGATAACTAGCAGCTATTCATGTCAACTACACTAAAAATGACGATTGATTGGCAACTGCGATGACCTAAAATAATACTAACAAATTCATGAAAAAAAATATTCAAATTGAAATTCAATAGTTTAATTATGATAATTAAACTATCATGAATTTTTAAAATAATTAAAAATTATTTTAATTAGACGATTGATTGGCAACTGCGATGACCTAAAATAATTAAAAATTATCATGAATTTTTAATTATGATAATTTTCAAATTGAAATTCAATAGTTTAATTATTAATTTGTAAAGCATTTTTATTTATTGGAAAAATTTAGAAAAATAGTACTCTATTTTGTTCAAAGAAAAGAACTTAAAAAAAATAAAATAAATAAGAGCTTAATCGGAACCTCGAAACGAAACAACGCCTGAATTTGACGTAGCAACAAAAAGAACTGTAACACAAAAATTCACAGACAACGACGTTGAAAACAAATAACTACCTTCTTACTTCCCTCTCCTCTCTCTTTTCCTTGTTCGTACCGACACTTCTCCCGAGAACTTTTGCTCTTTTCCTCTAATTTTTAATTTTCTTTTTTCTTAATATAATTCATTTCTTTTCGTTTTTGGGATCATATTCTTTGCCTCCCCAACTGGAGACTTGTTAGCTTGCTTTGATTTCCGGGGTTTGACCGGAATTTTCACGGCCACCCAGGTCTGCAAATCTTTTCCTTCATTTTTCAATTGTTTATGTTGATATCATTTGAAGGCAATTTTTTTTTCCCCAATTTGAATCAAACCCATTTGGATATTGGTTCATTACATGAAAAAGATAACATCTTTTCAGACTGAACTGTTCATTATGAGATCTGTGTCTTGTGGGTTTTATTTGATTATCTGATTCTATGTTTTTGAAATGAAATCTGATTTTATATCATTCAATGATTCAGGAAATTGATGGGTTTGTAGGAGCTAAATAGGAATATTGATGATGGAGAATTACAGTGAAGAGAAAGAGGAAGAAGAGGTTTTTCTTGATAGCCACGAGGATTGCAGTTCTAGTGTTGACTTTGACAATAGCTTTTCAATTGATTCTCAGTATGAACTTTGGATTAAGACACCAGAAAGTGTTCATGGTCGCCGCAGTAGGTTCCTAAGATCGATGGGTTTAAGTTTGGATTGGAACACAATTTCCAAGGAGGAGTCAACTGATGAATCCTTAACTAATGTCCAATTGGGTTTTGATAGATTGATGGTTACCAGTGGAGCTGAGTTGAGGATGTCTGGTTCTGAAGATGGTCTTGTAATGCCGGAGTCTTCCAAATCGTTTCAGTCAATCGAATCCCGAGAGTCATTTGAAGATCGTTCTGGAGAGGATAATTTTGTATATAAGATCAGAAATTTGGATGATGGAACAGAGTTTGTAGTGGATGAAATTGATCAACATGGGATGCTTAGTAGATTGCGTGAGGTGGGTTCAAATCAATCTCTCAGCTTTGAAGAGTTCCAAAGGATCATTGGTGGTGCATCTCCTTTGGTTGAGAAACTTCTTAGTACATATGCCGGGGAGGCAAGGGTAATGGTTGAAGCAAAAAAGAAAGCCAAGAGAAGTTGGTTAAAGAGATTAAGAAGATTAAGTCATTCAACACAAACTGTTGATAAACATGGGGCAGCGGGTGTGAAGCCCCATGGTCATGAAGTGACTGTAGGATCTAAGATGCAAAGAGTTAAAGTTCATTCATCGAAAAAGCGGTCCAAGGAATTGTCTTCCCTTTATACTGGACAGGAATTTGTTGCACATAAGGGATCAATTTTGACAATGAAATTCAGCCTTGATGGGCAATACTTAGCAAGTGGTGGTGAAGATGGAACTGTGCGTGTGTGGAAGGTGATTGAGGATGATAGATTGGAACAATTTAACAAGTCATCTGATGATCCTTCATGTCTGCATTTCACAATGGATCATCATTCTAAAATAGCCTCTCTTGATGTGGATAAAATGAAAGTTGATAAAACAAAGAAGCACGTATCATCAGATTCAACTTGTGTCATTTTTCCACCCAAGGTGTTCAGAGTACAGGAGAAGCCTTTGCATGAGTTTCAGGGACACAGTGGTGAGATTTTGGATCTCTCGTGGTCTAAGAAAAGGGTCAGTACCTTATAAATAATATGGTTGTACATAAAACTGCATAAATTTTCTTGACTGTATGATTTCTGATTTGTATTTTGTCTGATTATAATTGCTGCAGTTTCTGCTATCATCCTCTGTTGATTACACAGTTCGTCTTTGGCAAGTGGGGTGTGACAGATGCTTGAGAGTTTTTTCTCATAATAACTATGGTCGGTCTCTTGCAATTGATAATTCCTTTGTTGTTTTATTGTTTTGAACTAATATTTGACTATTTAACTTCTAATGTTGCAGTGACTTGTGTGGATTTTAACCCTGTGGATGATAATTATTTCATCAGTGGTTCAATAGATGGAAAAGTTCGTATCTGGGAAGCGGTTGGCTGCCAGGTGGTTGATTATACTATTATAAGGGAATTAGTTACTGCTGTGTGTTATCACCCCAGTGGAAAGGTAAGGAAAGTTCATTTTTCGTAAAAGAATTCCATAAAAGATTAAGGTTAGATTTATCTGAAGAAATTCTTTGCTTGGATCTTGCAGGGAGCAATAGTGGGCACTATGACAGGGAACTGCTTATTTTATGATATCAAAGGTATCCATTTATACGATTCATGGTGGAGTTTCATCAGCTATATATATAGCACAAAGCTAGTTCTTTCAAGTATATTCGCATTTGTTTTTGCAATGATACATAGTTGATAGAAATCTTTATTCCTTGATGTTGTTTTCTAAAAAGCTTTGCAACCTAACTATGATCATATCTTTTGGTATTGCAGACAATCGTTTGCAACTGGACGCTCAAATATCCTTACAGGGGAAAAAGAAGTTATCGGGCAGGAGGATTACAGGCTTTGAGGTTGTCATGATGTACCCTCTCTCTTGTTTAAACAACTAGTTTAACTGCTATTGCTATTTTACTGAGTAGAGGCTCACTGTCTATAATTTTATCATTCAGTTCTCCCCGAGTGATCCGAGCAAAGTAATTGTCACTTCTGCTGATTCACTTGTACGAGTACTATGCTGCACGGATGTTATATGCAAATTTAGAGGTTGGTGTCTATTCTTCATCCTTAATGCGACTCCCATTGGTATTGGCTCATGATTTACATTTGTTATCAATTAGCGTTGCCGCTCCAAATTGACCATTGAATTGTTCGACTTTTCAGCCTCTAGCATCGGTATTGCGGCAAACCAAAGATTTGCATCATTTACCTCGGATGGGAAACATGTTGTCTCAACACGTGAAGATTCTAATGTTTACATTTGGAACTACCCTAGCCAAGAAAAGAGTCCTCGGAGAAAAAGCATTCAGTCTTATGAGAGCTTCATGTCTCAAAACGCATCGATTGCTTTACCTTGGCGTGGCATCGAAAATGAACACATAACAATCTTATCTCCCACATCGAATTTCGAGGATTTGGACCACAAAATGCTTCAGTCTTCACCAGATTGCTTCTCTCTAACCCGTGGACTTTTGTCGGATTCTTTGACAAGGGGATCTGCTACTTGGCCAGAAGAGAAACTTCCTGATCCGTCCCGGGTTGTTCTCTCACCCACGAAGTGCAGACCCGAGCTCAAGTTTTTGAGGAATGCCTGCAACAGTATGCTCAGTTCTCCTCACCTATGGGGTCTTGTGATAGTAACCGCTGGCTGGGATGGAAGGATTAGAACATACCTGAATTACGGGTTACCTCTTCGCCTTTGAAACCTGGCAGAGGAACCAAAGAAGGTTCGTTTTGCTCTTTTCTTTTTGCTGTTTAGAAGAAATACAATGCCTGAGCAAGTTCAGGGCAGTATACACCACAATAGTTTGCAAAGTGTACAATAGTTAGGTAATTTCAGATGACCATACAGAAATATATTGATGTCTTTACATTTTCACTTGAGAGATTCTGATATAGACGTATACTCAGTTTTGTTATTCTTTGATTTGTTTGGTGCTGTGAGCTCCAAATTCAATACTACTTATTGTACTATGTGATGAAAGAAAATTTTGATTTGTGTATAGTTTTGTACCAAATTCTTTTCTGATCATCCTATAAACTTATCTTTGAAGATAAGTTTGGTGTTGGACTGAAAAGGGGAAGCACCATATTCTTCTATCACAAGCAAATCTTGACAGCAGAATTTAGCGATGCTTCCTTTGATAAATTCATTTATCAACCGAAGCAATAATAGACTGATATATAAGAGAATTGATTTTTATTTTTATAAACAATATTTTTATCACTCTCAACCATTTAATAGAATCATGGATGTAGTCTACACCGATTCAAGATCCATTATATGATATCATTTTCTTTTTTTTATTTTTGGTATTTCTTGTATTTTACACTACCAGTATCCAATGCTGGTTGGCCACATTGCAGTTTATCTTTATGAAAATTTGAAATAAGGGTCAAATTTGCGTGTAAAATATTGAAAATGGCACATATTTGTTATTGCAATGATAATTTAAGGAGCAAATATGAATAATTCTTAATACTTTCAAAATAAATATGAATCATTTTTAATATTTTAAGACTATATTTACCTTCAAAATATCGAAAATAGTCTATATTGATTTTTGCAAAGTAAAAATCTATATCATTTTCGATACTTTAAAAGCAAATTTTCATTCTTTATCCCTTATGAAGTTGAAGAGTAGGCCAAGTGATCCCATTTTTGTTGTGTATTTGGTGTTTCTCCACGTGATTTTCTTGTCCATTGCTGGAAATGTGACTTGTAATTTCAAAAAGGAACAGAGAAAATATATAATTTGTTTGCAGCAGTGTGCAAAATTATCGTGGGCTCTTGTTGCCTATGATTATCAATTTGTGGTTGTGGCTCTCTGAGTTGATTTCCATGGCCCAGTTAAAACCCCCATTATTTGAGGAGAGGATTCAATTGCAAATGAAAAGAATATAAATAAATATACCCACTGACTTTTTTCCCTGCCTTTTACCGTAAATATTAGCTCAAAAACAAACTATTCTGCTTAATTTATTGCAAATTCTTCACTGAATTGGAACTGCATTATTGCAGCACAAACATAATGCAACAACCACAAATAGTAGTTTCTGTTTTTGTTTGTAAAATAAATATATACCATAATAGTGGTTATGTCAGTGCAATCTCTTTTTCAATGATTGTAGGCTTTTACTACATTTGTATTGGAATTTATGAATTCTCCATTAACAAAGGCATAGTATTCGAGTTTTGTATTTGAAATATTTTTAAAAAAAAAAAAAACATTTTATCACATTTTTAAATTTGGTTCCCTACGAATTTAAATTAAACGGACCAATAATCGACCGGATGTATTATAAGAAAACATTGTTTAATTGATGCACTTGAATTAGAACTATCATAATGTCAAATTAATCAAGGAATGTAATGATAATTATGCTATAATTAATAAATATTGAACTGGAATAAAGAAGTAAGAGGCCAGTAGGGCTCTATCCCACCAATAGAGGCTGTTCTTAGGAGGAAGCAGAGCTTAGTCCTGTCTTATGCTGCTAAGACAAGGACATCAATGATGTTTATTTAAAATTGAGAGGTATCTATCACAACTACACTTTCTTAATTTCTTATCATAATCTTTTAAACATTCACAATTTTAGCTTTGAATTTTTCGTGATAATCAAATTTCCTTAAATTTTCTTTTGGCAATGATTTTTTTTTTTCCTTTTTAGGCTAAATGAATATAAAATTTAATTTAAAATAAATATTTTTCTTTGTTTTCTTTAAAATTAACTATATAATTGCTATAAGAAATCATGATAATATATTATTTCGTGAAAAAATGACTTGAAACAAATTACGTGTGAATTAAAATTTAATAGTTAGGGGCTAATAAAAGCTAATTAGTTTTATGATAAATTGATCATTGTAGAAAAATTCATTTGCCACTTTGGCAATTTAATCGAATAATAATTACTCACGAAGCATATTCATGCCATATAGAGATTTTCGTGAACTAATTTTAGTTTAAAACAATCAAACAAGTAGAACATATATAAAATTGAAGTTAATCTATAACAGCAATTGTCCAAAACATAAATCTTAATCATAAGTTTGTGGCATTTAGAAAGCTGCTGTTTCAACCATCATAATTTAGTCTGACAGACGAAATTTAATTAAGAATTCGAAAAGTTTCAAATTCAAAATATTATTATTATTATTATTTTCACAATTATATATAATTGGGCCTTTTCTTATATTCAAAAGAAAGCTGCCTTCCCGAAACCAGAGTTTTATCTCCTGCAAGACATCTTCCCGGCTCAAACAAAAATTAGTCTGAATGTGATATAGGGTTAAAAGTGCCTCCCACAATAGATAAACAGTTGTATGAGTTATGACTCATTCAAGATACCGCGTGATGAGAATTATTTCATTTTGGTGTGAGAAAGAATGGAATTCAAACTTTTATCAATAAGGAAAATAGGCATAATAATTATAGACTATAAATCTTTTATTTTGGAAAGAAAAAAAAGTTATTATCTCGGTGTACTTTACACATGTTCTTGGTATTGATAAAGAAAGTTCATTTATGTACAAAATGATCTTTATAATTTATTTCCTATTTTATCCATTTAGAAGTGCTAACTTATTATTTTTTTTTGGTGAAGAAAGGGTGAGCACAGCTCACAAATAAAACTCAACGAACATAGGAAATTCCAACAGAGTCATGATACAGTCAATTACGCATCCCAGAGGGAGGCTTATGAAGCACATGGTAACTTGGAGGGAAACCGTACGCAAAGTGTGAGAGGAAATCCGCAGCAAAGTTGACTTGCCTGTGAACATGATTAAAGGAAATAGAATTAAAACTAAGGGAAAGATTTCGAATATTCTGAATGAGAGAGTTGCAGTATGAGTTAATAGAGCAATTGCTACAGATCATATCAATGGCCACTTTATTGTCGCACTCCACTGCCACATTTTCGAAAGCTTCTTCCTTGGCTCGACGAAGACCATAATACACCCCCCATATTTCTGCATGAAGTATAGGACAAACCCCGAGTTTAACAACAAACCCTGTACTCCAAGCACCAAGAGAATTTCTCAGCAGACCTCCACAAGTAGCAATACCTCCCATTGAATGCACCGACGCATCTGAATTAATCTTAATAGTGTTACTGGGAGGGCAGGACCACGCCACCAAGGACTGATTGGCCATAGAATGATCAGACAAGCTAATGCGGTTCAAGGCATCTAAACAAGAAGCAACAAAGTTAATCGCGTCCCTAGTTAACAAAAAGTTGGGTCTTTGAGTATTCTTGAAAATAAAATTATTCCTATTTTTCCAAAGAAACCAACAACCAATGGTGAAGAATTCCGGCCACCTAATACCCTCAATCTGAACGTTCTTCAACTTCAGATTAAAATACACCCAATCCTTGAAATGGCTAGCCTCCATAAAAGAATCCACCAGATGCACGGGAAGAACAAAACTCCAAAATTGTATGGCCCCAAGACAATTCTGAAGAACATGCAACCCATCCTCCCTAGAATTTCCACACCCAGCACAGGTGGCTGAAGAAGAGAAGTGCCGCCTTTGCCTTTCAGCGTTAGTCATCAACCCATTATTCATCCATCATGATAACATAATATTATTTGTACAATTAAATCTCTAAATTATGCAATTCAAGAATAACTTGATCAAAACAGTTGATAAGATATTAAATAATACAGGTGATAAATGTCGGCAGAGTTTCTAAATGAACATTTGTTGGTGGAGATTGTGTATGGTAAAATAGATTAGTGAAAATAGTAAAAGCGTCACTATGGTTCATCATCATACTTCACTTTTTTTATTGTCATATTTTTAAAAACTCAACTTTAACCAATGGAGTTATTAACTAACTTAGTTATTAATAAAAATATAATTTCTAACTTCAATTTTTAATTTTCATTTAGTTTGAATATACAAGATTATCATTAATTGGTACACTATTACATAAAAAATTTAGAATTTAAAATAGTTAACATTCTAAAAAAGAAGATAGTATGAGTTATTTTTTCCTCAATAAAAGATCTCGTGTTCGAGTTTTAAATGTAAAGTATTTCTTTAAATACTTAGAATAAAAATGATAGTTTAATATTAATAAAATTGATTTATGAAAATTCAAATTAAGCATGAAAAATCTAAAAGAAATATGAAAAGAAGAAAGCTTTACTTGACGTAGGGAAACATTTAATTATACATAAACAATATAAACCAAGTTACTCGGAATTTGGCATTTACTACAAATAAATCCAAAATTATGAACGATAATCTCCACTTGGGCTGTTATATAAAAGGCATGAAATTTGTTCCGAGCCAAGAACATCAAGACCTGCTCTTTCTTTGTTTTGTTTTGTAGGAAATTAATAATTCAAGTGAAAAATGGGAAGAGCTCCATGCTGCTCGAAGCTGGGTTTGCATAGAGGTCCATGGACTCCTAGAGAAGATATACTTCTCGTCAACTACATTCATGCAAATGGTGAAGGTCATTGGAGATCTCTTCCTAAAAAAGCTGGTAATTATTTCTTATAAACTTTTACATTTCTTTTTTAATCAAGATTCGACTGAAATTCAAACTCCAGACCTTATATATAATTCTAATCGCTAGACTAAACAAGTCACAAAGTCTTATAATGTTTATATTTCTTGTCTCTTGATGATGTATACAAAGTTCTGATGATAGCTGGATTGTAAATTGAACTCGAGACCTTATAGTTTTGATCACCAGACGAAACGAGCCACGGTATTGTAATGTTTATACTTCTTGTCTCATGATGATGCATGCCAAGTTCTGATAGTTCGATTGAAATTAAAACTCAAAGACTTTATATTTCTGATTGAAATTAGACGATTCACAGTGTTTTAATGTTTATAATTCTTGTTTCACGTTGATGTGTACGGGGTTTTTTGACATGTTTGTTACATGTTAATTAGGGCTTCTTAGATGTGGCAAAAGTTGCAGGCTAAGATGGATGAATTATCTGAGGCCAGATATCAAGAGAGGGAACATCACTCCTGATGAGGATGACCTTATCATCCGCCTTCATTCCCTTCTCGGCAACCGGTGGTCTCTCATTGCCGGAAGATTACCGGGCCGAACTGACAATGAAATCAAGAACTACTGGAATTCCCATCTCAGTAAAAGATTGAAGAACACCACCAAAGAGATTAACTGCTCCACTCCCACTGATCCAACTAAATGCAATGAAAAGAAGAAGATGATGATCAAAGGTAAAAAAAATCAAGAAAGTGGAAATGGACAGACTAGTACTAACAAGATTCATCTTCCAAAAGCAGTTAGGGTTTCTTCAGTCTCAATAGCAAGAACAAGTAGTAGTTTTAATAATACAGAAGTTGATAATGATCTTGCTTGGACATGGTCTGGCTTTGATCATCAGCAGCAGGCTGATAATGATCTTTTTTGTGGGTACTTCTCTTCTTCATGCCAAAGTTATAAACTAGATGAAATCTTTGATGAATATGATCAGCTGCTTAAGACAGATAACAATGAAAACTTGGATTCTTTCATTGATTCTCTATTGGCTTGATTGGACTTGCAGTAATGGAAGTAACAGCTTTTTCTTTTTAGGGTTTAGATTTTACTAGTTGTTTTTTTCTCCCTAATCCTTCTGCAATGGGAATCCCTCATACCCTTTAAAGGAAGAGTAATAAAAGCACAAGAAAGATTCTTAAAGCATGCTTTTTTCCATCCATGCATTTGACATCTCACCTAAATTCTATGCACGTCTTCTTTTGTATGCAAAAACACAAAAAAAAAAAGAAGATAAAGTTTGAGCTTAATGTGTATTCAATCTACTACAATTGGCACAATGTTTAAGTGCGCTTAACCTACTAGACTTGTGTCCTCCTCACATTATTTGAATGTCATGCAGCGCCATACAGGTATTAAATATTAGAAAATGACAAATGCAAGCAATTTAATGTATGAAAACAGAATAACAGAAGCTAAATGAAGACCGAATAAGCCAACATCCTTGGAATTAAATAGAGCTAATCTATGTTCACAAATGTAAACATCAATACATTTCTAAGAACAGACACTGATTTTATGAAAATGAAAAAAAATATGAGCTTATTCAAGTCAGAATGGTTAGGTAGGTAAAGAAAGGATGTAAAATATACATTTGCGATTAGAAAATTTTATATGGTTTAAATTTACATTATTGATTACAAAGTAAGAGCAATTTTGTTTCAAAATGGCCACAAGTCACCCCAGAGGGATCTTCGTGCTTGATGGTGTAATATAGGGTTCTTGCTCTTTGTGACAACTATACGTTCAAATGAGCCCTCTGAACCATCCTGATTAATTGCTCTACAAACATCCAATGAAACTTGCTTGCCTCTGTGGATGGGTGAGAAAATTATTCTTCCCCAACCGCCTCCAAGATCAGCACGGACTGTTTCTTCCTCATCTTCTTCCCCATCTTCATCATTTTTGTCAATGTTGTCAGTTTCAATGACATCAGAATCATACTCTAGCTGATCATCCACTTCTTCATATGGGATAACTTCAGCTTGATCTTGCTCCATTTGGTCCTCTGTCAAGGCCATGAACAAATTTCGAAATGTAATGGAATAAAGAAGACTCAGAAATCAGAATCTCATATTATTGGACTTGTAGGATAAGTTTGATCAATATCAATGTGCAATAGAACAGAGTATGTTCTTCTTCGAGAGATTTTCAAGAGAGCAATTATTAAAATATACCGTAGTCAATTTCAAGTTCTTCTGGATTCCTTTTAGCACGCTGCTCCTTTAGAGTATTGAATTTCATATCACCGAGAGGCCAGGATACCCTGTTCAAAATACAGTATACATGTGTCATTTGGAATAAAAAGAAATCAGAGATTACGTAGTCCATTTGAATCCAATATGAACCTTGAATTCTGATATTCAAAAAGAATTTCTTTAACAAATAGAATTGAGAGTTTGGGTAGGTGTAAACCATCCATTAAACAGCATTTAGGCCCAAGTATAATTAGGCTGCTAAGCTTACATGCTAAGAGGCCTGTGAGTATTGTGGACAAACATCCCACAAAGTAACTAACGATTTCGACACACTAACTGTTGATGTGTACTAATTGTTGAAGATATACACGTTTAAAACAAAAATGAACAGAAGATTTAAAGTACCAACCTAGGCCGTTGTCCTCGTCTAAAAGCAACAAATGAAAATTTCTCATCTTCAAAGCCACGTAGAGGTTCACCCTTGGACCGCTGCAAATCATTAAGGAAAAGAGATACGCAAAATACAAGAGATTGATACCTAGAGATATAAATCATCAAAATTTATGCAAACCTCCTAGCAAATCTCTATATGCAAGTATACAGAATCCTAGAAACATGAATCTTTAAGGTCAATGCACAAGATCAATGATGAACCTTGTAAACTCGTTGCGATGTAGTCCTCTGCAAACGCTGAGCAAAATGACAATATTTTCCAGATTTTTGCAAAGGGCATTGCCCGTCATGAGCACACTGCATCAGAAGTGCTGTTAGGAGAAAATTAGAAATGTAAAAGAAAATGCTAAACAACTTAACCTCAAAAGACTCAATATAAGGGAGATAATCATCATACTCACAGGAGCAACCACAAAAGCACCACTTTTGACAGATACCAAATCCTTACACGTATCCTTATTTTTCACTTCAGATTTACGAAGTTTCTGAAAGATTTATCAGTACACCACATAAGCTTAGCATGCAAAGGCCATCATAAATTAGAAACTCTGAGCATTCGTCTCCAAAATATCAATAAGCATCAGAACCAAGTTCTCGCCAAACAACAGTAAAAGAAAAACAGGAATCTACCCTTTTCTCCATCCATAATATGTGAGATCGCATCTGAGATATTATATTAGATCCATGTGGTGTTCCTGGTTCAATTAAAACCTGCTCCAAAATTGAGTATTCAGAAAAATAAACACAGAGAAAATCCAATGATTTATACAGATAGTAGATGCTTTTGTGATTCTGATGAATGTAAAATCATTATAATTCTTTTGCCATGTAAATGGCATATGCATATTGAGACTAAAACTCATTGCAAGGATGAACCATACCAAAACATCTCGTGTCAGATCCCAAAGCTGGCGAACTATGGTAAGCCGGTCCTTCAATGACGGTATTTCCCCAAGCACATAGGACTTCATAAAACAATGGATATTTAAATTAGTTAGTGTCAACAAAAGTTGCAATAAGATTCCAAGAATGCAGTGAAACACAAAGCAAACATATCGGATTCTGCATGCAAAAGGAAAAAAAGGACATAAAGAGACCTAAAACAATTATACTAGAATAAATTGCACTTGCATATACTAGAATAAAACTTACAGCAATTACAAAGTCATGTTCCCTCTCTGACTTGTTGATATTTTTTGTTAACGCTTGAAGGCTACTGTAACTATGAATTAGTGGCAAATCCTTCAGACCTAAAATAATTATAACATATTAGTATCAGAATTTAGCTTGAACATGTGCTTCTCAAATGGAAAAAGGGAAGAAATGATGCCACAGGAACAGAATATTGCTAGACATTATCTGGTAGAAATAAGCTGTAATGTGACCCATGTTCATCCATTCATCACAAATGTACTACTTGGACTAAATGGTACCATCAGAATTAACCATTCATATAGTTCTGCTCGGTATAGGAACAAATAATCTAAAAGCTACATAGTTGCCACTTGCCACAGAACAATTTTTTTCTACCGAATATACTAAATAAAAAAGTTAAGCTCATTGAAACATTATATAGCACCAATGCACACGACTAGATGTTGGCATATTGCAATTCACCATCATAGGATGCCGCTTGCTCTTAATTCATGGTTATATGGTTTCACAAATTTTCAACGCCGCACTCAATCTCATTAAATATTAAAGCTATGAACTCTACAATCTCAGGTCAAACACAAACTGCTTCACTTCTACATTCCTATACAAAATTAGGATTCAAATTATATCAAAAGTCATATCTAGTAGCTATAGCAAACAGAACATTCCGAAATTACCTTGAATGAGGCTACGACCTGCCCGTTGCATCGATTGAGATGGCTCCACTAAGTTAACCTTTTCTACCGACTTTGGCCAGACTTCTCGCATCGCCCTATAATAATTCACAACAAAAACCAACATATTTCATCACTTTCAATAGCTTTAAGTCTCTCTTACAAAGAGACAATAAAAAAGAAAAACACTCACCAGAAAGCTGATCCTGTACCACCCCCAAAATCTAAAACCTTAGCTGGACAAAAACCAGGTAACCTTCGTCGAACCTACTTAAAAAGAAAGAGCCTTTACCAAGAAAAAAAAATGGAATCGGTTAAGGATGAAGTGCAATTAAGAATGTAAAGCAATACTTCGCTAAGAACTCTGTAACAGGCAGAGTAGACAGCTGGCATTCGTGACGCCACATAAGCAACAGTCTCATCGTCAGTGTACTTAAAGCCAATATCACCATAAGCGCTCCTGATTTTCCAGCGCTTAGAGCGTTCCATGGACTTGAATGGATCCTCAACAAGCTCCCTTGAGGTATTCGTTGTCAGCATCAAATTCACCTCCTTGATTAGGCTGAAGGACTCCGATAATCTCAGCACTTTCCTCTTCATGTGCGGCTCCTCTTGCTCTGCATATGAATTCCAATTTCTTACGCACTTGAAGAAGAGATTGCAATTGGAAATAGAAAGGAGATATGGAACCTACCTCGGAGGTATCTTTTAATGGCGCGGCGGAGGCTGACGGGAACGACGAGGCATCCCTGAGATTGTTTAGCGGCAGAGCGCAGGGTTTCCGGAGTGAAGACTTTTGAGGTGGTTTCCGGGATTAGAGTCGCCATTTTCCGACGGAGTTTAGGAAATCACCGTCGAGTTATGGCGGGATTTAGGGGTTTAATGGCGGGTTTAGGGTTTTAGAGGGATGTTGGTAAGCATGTAGAAGCGGAACTTCAAGCCCAATATATTGGGCTGTATTGGACCAAAGAGTTTGGAATATGGGCCTAAATCGAAATCGAGCTGGAATAGACCAAGTACTTATATTTTAAATTTCAATTTAAATTAATCGAATATATATTAAATAAAGATTCTCTTTTCATTATTATTCAAATGATTAAGAAATCACAATACAATTTTATTAAAAATTTTACACTGAAACTATTCATATTAAACAATGCTCTCAACAATAGCCACCAAATATCAACATATATCTCGTTCCGTAACACTGCTTGCTATGTCTCCTTCCTTGAGACTCGTCACCATATGCCTCTCATGTAATCTTCGTCCATGTAAGTTTTGTATCTATAAAGCAAGTCTCTTAAGTCTCTATGCAATGATCTATCATTGACTTGATATATATATATATAACAGGTGGTTTTTATTTTTGGCATTTTGATTCAATATGGATCCACTTTAGGAAACATTGAGGGCAAATTAGGCTACAAATATAATTGAAAATCAGAACCTTAGCATGAAAAAGAATAAATTTATGGGTGCAAAAGATAATGTAAAATGCCCACTTATATATTGAATTCATGGCCGCACCTAATTGTTCGTCTTGGTTGAAATCGATAAAGAGGAATGTAAAGATAGAGGAGAAATGATAGTTTGCCAATTTAAGGCATACAATGCATGTGGGAGAAAGTGACATGCATTAACCATCCTCTGGTCCATGAACAAAGAAATGTAGGTCCCAAGTAGAGATTAGAAGCACAAGTTATCATTGCAGTTGCATATAGAAGGAAGTTACTATTCCTATGAATAGAATGGCATTTACATATTATAGGGAAATGGGTTAAGAGAGAGAGAGTAGTTAACTTACTCCACCCATCAAAAATTGTTGTTTATTTTTCTTTAAAAAAGTTACATTAATAAAAATGAAGTTGTGTTTTCATCCATATTCGGTATTTAAATTTATTGGTTTGATTAATTTGAATTTCTATTAAACAAAACTATAAATAAATACAAAATACTCTCTCAAATATTTAAGAACTCTCTAAAATTCGAATTCATAGCGTGTGCATTTCATCCCATCGATTAAGATTAACTGTGGCTAGAATAATCCCTAATCTCTCTCAATATATAAATGAAAAGCATGATTAATTTAATTTTAATTTCAATTTCAATCAAATTCATTAATCTACTTTCTAAATGGTTAATTTTCAATAAATTTCTTGTGCTTGTGCATACATAAATGCAATTTCTTGTGCATGCAAATTTATAACTGCAATTTCTGATCAAATTTAGAATAAACTGACGATAATCAATAAATATCCATTTCCTTATTATGCATATGAGAATTTAATTAAGATTAGTATATTAAATTAATTAATGACTCCATAAAAAGAGAAATTAATTAAGATGTGGTCATACAATGGTCTTGAATTTTCTTTCCTTAAAAGCATGTTTCCCTCCAACCCCCAATCTCCTGGCGCATGTTCGTAGGGTCCCATCTTCCCATTACCTCAAAGATACTCTTCAAAAATCAACCACCACATGATAAAAAACCGACCCCATGTTCTTATTGCCCACTTATGTATATTCTTCTTCAATGAAATTTCAATTTGTACTATTACCTATTAATAATCCTCAATTATGGATTCCTAGATCTTTCATTGGCTATATCAAAACCCATTAACGCTAACATAATCATATATAGAACAACATGATCTTCACCATTTTGCTTTGTATATTCTAATCAATTTTTAAAAAAGAAAAGTATATATAGGACTTCCACGCACTTTCTTTTCCAATCAATAGCTCACTGATTACACGATTACATCCGTCTAATCATAGTACAATTATCATTAAGCCAAAACTGATGACTAACTAAACTATATAGTATAATTTATATCATACATAAATTAACATACTAACCATATAATCTAGGCTGTGTACATTTGCATATATCTCTCTCTCTACTTTTATGTTTTCCTCCATAAATTATATATATTTATCAACTGATTCTAATTATAATATGCTGTCTTTTCTTTTCTTTTATATATTTAGATTATATTCATACCTATTTTTTTTATGCATCAATGAGTGGATCAAAAACTGCTTTTGGGTCTCTAGAAACCATGATTTCTGAGGAGGACCATAACCGAGCTGCTTCGCTTGAGCTGGATCCCAATTTAGATGTTGAAGCTTCATTGCAATCAGCAAAATACTTTCCAGAAACATTCAACAATCTCGGATAAGTTGCTACATAACATGTTGTTGCAGCAGCCTGCTGGAGCATCCAATAATTTTTCACTAGTTAAAGTCAAATATTTATTCAAAACAATTCCCACAAGGCTCTTATAAATTCATAATCACCTGAGGAATTGTCTTCAAGAGCTTGGATGCCATGAAAAATGCCAAATCTGCATATCCAGACCAATAATTGTTACCAACATGCATGATTACACTAGCTGCTGCTTTGGAAAAAAAAAAAAAAAAAAAATTACACGGGGTTAATTGAACCACTTCCATTAGAATTTGAAGATAATGCATAAATTTTTCCTTGAATTACCACCAATTAGCTGATTATGAATTTATCGAGTGTGAAGTTATTAAAAATTTAAGTAATACTCATATATTATTAAAAATATCTGATTACCTTATGAATTTTGTTAAAAATATCATATTAACCTTCTGTTAATACTAAAATGCCGGTAATTTGAACTTCAGGGGTAGTAGGACATTCAATTTGTTAAGGAATTAATCTGTTAAGCGTTGATGGTTCGAGGAAAAATAATGAATTAATCCTAAAAGTTAAGATATAGTTCATTGGTGGTAGTATTAAATCTTTAGAACGTTTAATGACATCGAAACTTAATTTTATAATCTTTTGAGAGTTAGATTTGGACCTGTAATTAGGCCTTCTCGTTCCCTGGTGAGTCTGGTTCTGACGATTCCTGGGTGGACACAATTGACAGTCACGTTGGCTTGCGCTTGCTGTATTAATTAAGTGATTAAACAAACATTAGTGACAAATCAAATCATGGAAAAATAAAGAGAAAACAACAAATTTCGCTTTTTTCATCAATATTAAATATAAAAAATAAAATAATAAATGAGGATGGTACCTTCAGTCTCTGAGCAAGCTCCCTTGTGTGCAAAACGTTAGCCAGCTTCGAGAGAGCGTAAGCACGTGTGGGATCGTAGTCACTGGAGAGAGATTGACACCATTCCAAGACAAAAAAAATTCAGGCTAAAAAGGTCAAAGCAAAGATGCGTATTGTACCAAATCATAACAACAATAATAAATCTCACCATTTGTTTCGGGATATTTCACCGAGATACCGAAGCATATCGCCGGAAAACCAGCTGTATATGGTGGAGGAAATGTTTACGATTCTCCCTTGAATGCCGGATTCATTTGCCGTTCGGATCATCTTCTTCAGTAACAATTTCGTCAACAGAAAATGACCTGAAATTTTAATTTTGAAAACAAAATTTCAATACAATTCTTATCTGAAATCGAAAACATGCTTTTCTTTGCATGATTTACCGAGATAATTAGTGGCAAAGGTCATTTCTATTCCATCTTCCGATATCGCATGCTCGTGTGCGAACTTGCCAGCATTATTTCTGATGAAAAAGGTAAAAGAAATCAGTTTTTTTTCCTCATCAACCAAACAGAAACTTGATTTTGAAGACTCACATAAGGAGATTGAGAGGCAGATTGAGAGATTCGAACTCAGCAACGAAGTTACGAACAGAATTGAGAGAGCTAAGATCAAGCGCCATGACAATAATCTCCGAATCAGGACACTCCGATAAAATACGCGTCTTAGCATCCTCCGCCGCTTTCATATTCCGAGCCGGAAGCACAAGCCTAGCTCCATGCTTCGCCAACACTTTCGCCGTCTCCGCTCCTATCCCTGAAGTAGCGCCTGGAAAAAAAAAAAACATCCCTACTATGAATTAATAACCAAATTACTCCAAAAAAAAGGAGAAATTAAATTACACTATTAAAAACCGGAATTATCACCGGTGATGATTGCGGTAATGGAACGGAGATCGCAACCGTCGGTTACTTGTTCGGCAGTGGATTTAGAGCCGAAACCACTAGGACCGGCTGAGCCGAGAAGGTATTTGACAGTCTCAAGCATTTTGATAGTTATGTGTTGCTTTCTTTTCACTCAATCTCTATAACTAATTGACTATTTCGTTGACTGGCAATGGAATCAAATTACGACTTTCTTGCTTTATGCTGCCATAAACATAGACAGTGCTGCTAATTAAAGACTGAAACCGCTTCGTTTTTTTGTGTCAGACTGCGCCGCTTAGCATTAAAATACAGTTGCAGAAAGATGGAGAGAGAGAGAAAGGGAGGAAGAAGATGAAAGCTAATGAAAAAAGGACGAGTGTATTTATGGTTATGGGATTTTGATTTATTTTTTATTTTTTTTTTCTTAATGGTACAAATAAAGACTTAATATAGTGATTAGAGAGATAGAGAGGATTAAACATTTGTCATTGATGGATGATGATAAATCTGTTGCATGATTGGGGTTTAGCGTTTGTTTATTGGTGGCCTAATCCAATTCTTAATCTTGATTATTTTTTTACTTAATGATTTTTTATTTAATTTTATAATTCATTTAAATATCCAAATTTTAATAATAACCTATTAAGCATCAATTTTGTGAATAATAAACACAAATTCATATTTTTTTGTTCTCACTGCACTCTATTTGGATGTATCCCAACTCATATAACTATTTACTAATTCTTATTCGAGACAGAAAGGTCTATTGTGAGAGATAAAACTCTAGTCCCAGATTTTAAATGGCTGCGTACACGAATGATTGAACGCACGACCTCACTTAAAAATTAAAGCATGTAATATTTAATTGTACTGATATGATATTTGAATGATTGTGATAAAAATACATGTCCTATATATGAAAAAATTTAAAATGGAAAGAATTGGTTTTTTTAATCTTTTGATGGATTTTTTTTAATCGATCAGTAAGGTTGAGTAATAGTATGGATTTGTGTCTATTATATTTGTAAAATTAATAAATACAGATATTTAATATATTATTGTGTGATACTAAATCAGTATAATTAAGTAATTGATAGTATGAATTTATATTTATTATTTTTAAAGTTAAAAACTATAAATATTCAATATATTATTGTTAAAATTTAAATTTTTAAATAAATTATAATTTTTTTTTAGTTATACAATTAAATTCAAATACCTAAACTTTCTTGTTCTTATTCTTCTTCTTCTTCTTCTTATTATTATTATTATTATATTTATAACGAGGAAGAATATGGCAAGTCTTAATAATATCGGCAAGTAATCGGCGTTGGCGCTGTTGTTGCCTTTTATACATATATATATATATATATATATATATATATATATATATATATATATATAGAATAGACACTGTTGTTGCCTTGTAGATAAATAAATATTAAATAATTAAATGGTATTCCTTGGAGATTGAATGATGCTGTTTCCAAGCTAATCTCTGGTCAAAATCGTTTTTTTTATTTATAAATATTAGATGATGATATAAATATTTATTATTTTGCAAAATAAATACTAATTTAAATATGATAAAATATGGAGATTTTACTCTAAAAGTTTTATTTATTGAGAGACATTTTTATGAAGTAATTTAATTGTACTCTTAAAATAAAATAAATACTTATTATGGAGATTATATTACTCTAAAATGAAAAAATAAAATCAATAATCAAATATGGAGATTTTACTCTAAAATAAATACTTAATATTTTATCATATGGAGATTTTACTCTAAAATTTTTATTTATTGAGAGTCATTTTATGATGTAATTTAATTGTACTCACATTTTCGTAGAACAATATTCGCATTTTGGTAGAGGCAAGTGGGGGTTGGTGATTGGTTAAAAATGAGTCGGCGATTAATTAAAAAGAAAAAGAAGAAGATCGTTGGGCACGAGGGCAGAGGCGGCAAGTGGAGAGAAAATCGCACGTGAGGGTTGGCAGATCGGTCAATTCTACGGCCTCGACTGTTGGCATTTTCCTCGGGATGTAAAGTTATTATCCTGGTCAATCATTCTTATTCAATACCGTAATGCCTCTCCGGTCCGGTCCGGTCCATCTATTTCTCTGCAATTACCTGCTTTTTTTTATTATTGATTTTATTTTTCATTTAACTATTTATATTTATTATGTATCAAATTGTGGAGACATTTTTAAAAATAATACTTTTTTAAAAAATAAGTTATTTTGAAAAGTATTTAAAAAAATAAGGTTTTTTTTTTAAACCGCAATATGTCATTATGGTTTTAGAGAGTAAAACCCATAAGCCTGAAATTTTTTTACAGTGAAATTGCAATATAAAGTATGAAACCACATCAGGCTATTACAGTTTCATTACGTCATAATTTATTATTTATTTAAAGAAAAAAAATACTATCGTCCATATACTTTAACGTTTTTACACATTAAATCACTCTATTTTCAAAACTATATATTGAATTTTTTAACTTTTCGCGTGCAACACATTAAGTCCAATTTAAACGATACTGACGAAAGTATAATACACGTGGCATTAAAATCGCGAAAAACCATCTCAGAATTATTGTGGGATCCAACCGAAATTAAAACATTTAGAATAATTCCACATCAGATGATTATGTGGATATGGGGGGAGGGGGGATATAAACGCACTGTTTTAATCTTTAGAATAGAAAATTGAGCGTTTTAAAACAAAACTCAAATTCTCTGTAAAATTCTCAAGGCACAAATGAAACGCACCATTTAGTCTCAACAATTACTCTCTGTAATTATTAAGTAAATTGATTAAGAAGAGAAGAAAAGGGAGGGAGAGAGACAGAAGGCAAGCATGAAGAGGGAGAGAAAATCGGGTTAGGGTTCAATCTTTGAAATCTTATTAAAGAAAATTATTGAAAACTACTTGCAGAGATGAGCACACCAAGTGAAATTTGAGGAATTTCATTTCGAATGAAGTGAGAAAACGAGTTAATGCAAGAACTGTGAAAGGGAAAGCTAATAAGGTAATAATTTTTTTTTTTTTACCTTTTTTTGTTAAATGGGGGTAATTTTATCTTATTTTGAAGTTGTAATTGGTATTTCACCCGATTGTGGATTATGGACTCTAATGATTTATGCTTTTTACACTCTGTTATCAATTTTCGAAACATAAGAAATCAAATCGTTGCTGGATGTTTTAAGGTCCGACGAGCTGCTACCACTTGAAGAAGTCATAAATTTTTTGTTTTGGTGCGCTTTTCTCTGCAATGAATTTTCAAGAATTATTCTTCAAGCCAGCCAAAGATGGAACCCTAAACGCTCTTCGCTATTGCTTTCGCCCTCTGACTCTCTCTCCTTTTTATTTGTTTCACAATAGATTTTGTGTCTTGAGAATTTATAGAGAATTTGGTTTTGTTTCAAAACGCTGCGTTTTCTATTCAAAAGATTAAAACGGTGTGTTTATAACCCCCTCCCCATATCCACATAATCATCTGACGTGAAATTATTCTGAGCATTTTAATTTTAGGTGGGTCCCACAATAATGTTGTCACACCCCAAAATGGCCCTAGAAGAATTACAGAGTTTTGGTTCGAAAAAAAGTAAGTTTATGTGCGAGAGTTCTATCGCGAGCGCGACAAGTGTCGCGGGCACGACAGAGCCCTCCAGCGGTTTTCGAACTTCAGCTGGTTGGTGCGGGCGTGAGCGTTCTGTCGCGAGCGCGACAGAACCCCCTCGCGAGATGTGTGCATAAGTGAGACTAAGAGACGTGGAGTTGTAGTGAGTTGACACATGGTGTCATAGGAGAGTGACAAGTGTCATCGTATAAGAGTGACAAGTGGCGGCATGAGAGTTTGACAAGTGTCATTGTAGGAGAGTGCCAAGTGTCAAGGTAGGGAAGAGACATTTGGACTTGGCTTGGCTTGGCTTGGCTTGGCTTGGGCTTGGCTTGGCTTGGCTTGGCTTAGGATAGGGATGGATTAAATGAGATGGTTGGCTTTTAATGTGGTTAGTGGGTAATTAATTTGGTATTTTTCTTAATTTGACCGGCCACTTTCCTACTCCTATTTCCATTCCTTCATTTGGCCTTTTAATTCTTCTATTTGTTTCTTTTGCTTTTAGTTGCCGTCCCCTTTCTTCTTGCCATTTATTTGCTTCTCTTCTTTTACTTGGTTCTTTGGGAAGAACCACTTGGATGGGTTAAAGAGAGTGAGTTAAGGGCTTGATTAAGTCTCTTAAAAAGGTAAGCTGGTTTTGTTTTCCGATCTGACCTCCTTTTTCTCTTTGGTTGTGATTTAAAGTGAAAAGAGGGTTAACCTAAATGTTTTGGTCTTGTTTTGCATGAGAGTTATGGACAAGGAAAGGAGAAGCTCGAAATTGATTAGAGAGAAGCGGTTAAGCCACCTAAGGTAGGGATCGAGTGTAACTGTGTTAATTTTGCATGTGTTTATATGAGAGATGCTTGATGAGCTTTAATTAGCTCAAGATGTTCATTTTGATTGCTTACAGTGCTCATGACATGTGTATATATGCTAAAATTATGTAACTTGATCATTTGAGTGTTTGTGTTGATGATAGAGCTTGATTTTGCGAAATTCTGCTTATTTGTCATCGGATCCTTGTGTATTGTATTTGTCATAAGTAGAGTTATAGAACTCCAATTGCGTTGATTCTAATTGCATCTGAAAGATAATAGTTTTAGCTAAAAATGTCTAAGAGAGTGCTGGATCTAATTCTGGCCCTAAGTATCCCGAAAAGTAATTAGAACGTAGGTGACCCTGTTCTGGCGGGTTCACTGGAACAGTATAGATTGTTTGAATCATATTGAGAGTTCTAGATGTCCAAATGACTTGAAAATTATCCCATTTGAAAGATAACATCCTAGAGAACAATTGTTAAGAAGAACACTTTGCCTAAAAATGACGTTTAGAGGTCGGTTTAGACGATACAAGATCAGCGTAAAAAGCAGTCTCATGAGGCTCCTGAGGCGAGCCTCTGTCGCGAGCGCGACAGTGGTCGCGACCTCGCGACAGAACATCACAAATTAGGCACTTTTTTCTTCATTTTGAGCCTATGGTTGGCATGGGTCAACCCCTTGTCTTTCCCCTTAACGTTTTATACATGATTCGGGCTCCTAAATGATTACAAACTAGTTGTTAACGGAAAAATACATATGAGTGTGATTAAAAAAGGTAATTGAACTAATATAGTAACAATGTATAATTGTAGGAAGTATAGTAAATGACATGGTAAATAGGTATGAACTTAGGAATTGTTATATAATGCATTAGAGTATAGAGAGCTTTTAAACAATCTAGCTTCTGTCGCGAGCGCGACCTCTTGTCGCGATCGCGACAGTGGACTTGCCTTCCATCGCGAGCGCGACCTCTTGTCGCGATAGTGACAATGAACTTGGCTTCTGTCGCGGGCGCAACTTCTTGCCGCGATCGCGACAGTGAACCTCTTCGCATCTTGTTTTATTTGTTTTGAAGAGAGTGTTTTCTTCTATCTTGCTTTGCATGATTTATATGTTCATGAAATGAATTTAAATGTTACATGCTTTTAATTGTTGAACAAGATTGTATATGAATTACATGCCTCTGAATTTGATAAATGCACTTGAACTTTAGTTGATGAGTTGTTGTCTGTGTATAGTGTGTGAGTTGGTATTGAGCCTGATTACCGTTATAGTGGATAGATAAGCATGCTTATAAAGGGATTAGAGAGTGCAGCTGCCTATGTTCCGCCCCGTTTGGGCGAAGCGGGTCGACCTCTGAGAACGGTCATTAATAGAGACAGATGAAAATGTTTTGTGACTTCGGTCCATCGAAAATATTTTTTTTATAGAGCGTCCCGTATCCACCATGAGAGGAACTCAGGCTTGTTTTGTTAAATGTTGTACAGTGAACTTGAGATGATTATAGTGTTGCTTCGAATGAAGCCATAGTACATGAAGGTAATGTTTAAGTACATTACAATTCTGTATACAAGTACATGATTACATGAGTGTAGTGACATGAATTTGGTTACATGATAGCGTATATTTGAATAAATGAGATGTACAAGTTATAGTGTGCATGAGACAGTGAAAGAGTAAATGTTACTTATATGTGAGTTCCGAGTACTTGATAATCAAGCATGCTACCTATACATGTATAAGAGTTATATGCATGAGATATATGATCGTATGAGTTATTTGTGACTTCGTAAAGAAGTCCCTTGCATTATTTTCATCCCCACTAAGCGTTATCGCTTAGCACGGATGTTTATTTCCGTGTAGGTTACAGGTTCGGATCAGTGAGCGGACATCTGCGGGTCAAGGCCACTAGGAGTTTTGTTACAACTTTTTATAAGTTAGAGATAGAGTTTTACATTTTGAGTAACATCATTATGTAATAAAAGAGTGTAGTGGTTACATGTAAATGTATATGTAAAGCTAAATGGAAACTGATGTAATATGAATATGTAAATGTATATGTAGTTAATATGAAATGCAAGTGGGCCCTAGTGTAGTATTTAATTACTTTTAAATGTGTTTATACTCCGCTAATGAATGTACAAGTATACGTAAGTGTCCGCGTAGCGCCCCGATATTCCTTACCGGGGGTATGGGGGTGTTACAAATGTTGAAACGGTTTCATGCAAGTTTAATGCCGTGCGTGCTACAGTTTCATTAGTGCCGTTCAAATGAGACTTAATGTGTTACACGCGAAAAGTTAAGAGACCAAATGTGTAATTTTGGAAGTATAGAGACTCAATGTATAAAAATGTTAAAATACATGAACGAAAGTATGATTTTTTCCTTTATTTAATTAATAGTATTGGAAATAAATATCAACTGTCATCTATTTTTCTAGTAGTAAAAATGTTTTCCTAAAGTTATGGGTGGCATGGGTTCAAATTATGTCGCCGTTATCTATTGTTTCATTGATAAAAATACATTCCTAAACTTATGGGTGGTGCTGGTTCAAATTCTTCCTTTAACTTTTATTCTTTTTTAGTAGATTTTATATTTCATTAATTATTAAAAATAAATATCAAATGTTTCCTATTGTCCGAGTGGTAAAAATGCATTACTCAATTTATGGGTGGCATGGGTTTAAATCCTACCATCAACCTCTTTTTTTTTTTAAATAGATTTTTTCATTACTTTTTATATTTTATTTAATTAAAATTAATTGATTTTTTCATTAGTTTTGCCAATAACATTTTTTAGTGGGTTTTTTCATTATTTTTCATATTTAGTTTAATTAGAATTTATAACCAATTTTTTTTTAAAAAAATATAACTAAAATTATTATTAAATAATTAGACACGTCAAAATTTAACTTGATATGTATTCCACATCAGTTAATTATAAAAATACAATATTTTTTTTATAAAAGTTTGGCCATCCTTATTTTACAAGGTAAGTTTTGGTATCGAATTAACCTAAGCCCATTTTATTGAAAGATTATTCACGATAAGTTAAGTGGAATTTAGTCAATATCACGATGTAATTTATAGTATGACCAAGGATGATAATGAGGCGGGAATTCCCCGTCCGAGGCGGGGACCCGATCCGAACGGGGCGGAGAATCTCCGAATTTTTCTCCCGCGGAGGCGAGGAGAAAAAAATTCCCGCCCTTGAATTCGGGGTGGGGACAGCGGACGGGGGAACAGGGTCCCCGTCCCGAAAAAAAAAATTAATATTTTATTATATATATATATATATATATATTAAATTAAATATCTATATATATTACATTTTTTAGGTTGATATTTGTCGGTGTGTAAATTGTTCAAGTTATATTATTAATATTTAAATTGTATGAAATATTTATAAATATTTGTATTTTAATTGTATGAAATGTTTATAAATATTTGTATTTAAATTGTATGAGATAGTTTTAATTTTAAGTCATCAATTATTAAATTTTGCAAGATAAATATTGTAAAATATTTTTTATTCGGGTCAAAAATCTCTATCGGAGTCAAAAATTTCCATTAAAATTAAGTAATTTTATTGGGGGCGGGGACGGGGATCCTTGCGGGGCTGGGGACGAAAAATTCCCGCTCCTAGGTGGGGCAGTAGGTGGGGAGCCACTCCTCGTCACGCCCCGTGATCATTCCTAAATATGACTGCATATTCGATGTCGGATTATACATTTAATCAATTAATTTTGAAAATTAAATTATAGTAGTTTATATAAAAAAATGCCAAAACAAAAGAAAGAATTAGTAAAATATTAAGTTAACCAAAAGAGTATAAATAATTCATTAAGGCACGATTATTTATGGATTTGGAGGAACTTGGGTAAAAGTCAATTTTTTTTTTTTTATTTTTATTAAAAAAACCAAAAGTTTGAAATGCATGAAGGGATTTTCAGCTTTTTCTGTAGCACATGTACAGTAGCCGTGGCCGCATGGCCGGGACCGATCGATGGCGACGTTACGATGCTCATCCACGATTTCTTATCATATCATGTATATTATTATAAAAAACAAAAAAACTCCCATTTATTTTTTATCCAGATAGAGGTATTAGTTTTCTTTCTATATTTCTTTGAACGTAGTTTTTCAAATTAAAAATTGTGTTAAAATGCCTATATATTTATCAAAAATCCATATAATTGTTGAAAATTGTACTAAAATGCTTAAAACACTCTTTTCAGCACACATGATATAAGTGCATTTAAGCTCAAAAAATAATTTGAGAGATAAAATAGAGTTTCGAGACAAATATCAAAATTAAAATATTCTATTTTCCAATTTTATCCATATCTGCAATTACTAATAGTGCTGTGAATGTAAGCAATACAAATTATTATTAATTTTAGCTAGAGATTTTTTTTTTTTTTTACATGATAATCCATTATTAGCTGTTACTATTCAAAAGTCGGACTTAGACCGGATATTTAGTTGGATTTACGTGACTTTTTAAATTTGTTCTTGTTAAATCAAATCATGATCGGGTCCATTTATCACGAAGAAAAAAAAAGAAGAGATAAATTGAGAGAAATGGGGTAGGGCTTACCTTGAAAAAAAATAAAATAAAATAAACATCTAGTATGAGATGAGGGACAATATGGTGGAAAGAAAAAAGAGAGTGACAAATACTTCAATGCTTATAAAGATAGGCCTACATCTATATTTACATAACCCAAAGATAAGGTATTAGCGAATGGCAGTCCATCACTAAATTGCTACAAACAAACTCCCATGAATAATAAAAGAAAAAGAAGATTAATGGTGAACATGCTATGATTTTATGATTATGGGTCACATCATATCATGTTTAAAAGCTTATATTTTTACATGCATCATTTCCGTGCTTAAAAAATGGGATGATATGTGCCAATGTCGGAGCACTTATAATACAGTTCTCGCAACAATGATTTATAGGTCAGAATGAATATGAAATTTACTATACAATATATACAAGTGTTTCTTTGTACGTAGACTTTTTAGAGGTGAGTCCAATTGCAGACCACAAATTTCGTTGAAGAATGGCACATGGCAAAGACATTGACTTAACCTTTGATTCTGCCCACTCGGAGACAGAACACTCTATGCATTAAAAAGACATCAAACTTCAGATTCCAATATAAGATAAGAAAAAGTTTGAAAATTTGTGTCCCTCGCACAGTTCTTTCTATTTTGGTTTTAGCTATTTTCAATTCTCACTTATCCTTATCTTTGTCTCTCGTGCTCACATTTTTTTTATATATAAATATATATATTTGTTATTAATTTGATTTATAGATGAATTTGTAAAGTTGGTATGAGTTATATATATATGGAAATGCAAGACTTTATTATGCATGAAATATATGAACTTTCTTTGAAATCACCATCATATCAATAATTTAGATCTCTCAATCAATAAATTAGTATTTCCTATAAAAAAACATGATAGTTGTTGAAAGTAGAGGTGACAAATGGGTGGATTGGGCGGGTTTGGGTTGGGTCATAAATGGATTGAGTTATAAATGAATCAAAAATATATGGGTCATAAATAGGGTCAATACCTAAATGGATTGGGTGGGTTTGAGTCGACCCATTTAATATTTTTTTAATGAAAAATAATTATCGATATAATAACGGGATACTAAAAAGATTATTATAAAAATGTTGGCGCAAATGGGTCGGTGGAGATTCAAACGGATCGGGATATCGGTTGACTTATAACTGTCCAATTTACTATTCATTTGGTAAAAATTTTGGCAGTATAACGGCTATATATATAACATATCTTTCCTGCAATTCAAACAATCTACAGTCACACACAGGGGCACAACAACACAATAATTCATAAACCAAGTGGCCATTTTTTCATTTTTAAGCCAATTATGTAATCCTAAATTATTTCACTCACTTTCTAAACTCAATTTCTCCCAAAATTAATTTTATAATTCTTAAAATATATAAATTAATCTCCCGGCAAAATTTCAGCTCAAACAGAGTCCGTTTTTCGATCTGATACATTTAAATCAGTCGGTTTTGATAATTTTTAGTGTTACCAAAAAATTAATTTTTCGCTGTCAAAAATTTCTAAATATTAATCAAAGTCTATATATACTATTAAAATAATTTTTAGATGTCATTTGCTATTTTTAGAGGTCTAGTTAAATTTTAATCAAACCGGATAACCATTAAAATGAGGCGGGCTTTTTTATTTTATTTTTGACTTTTGGAGATCTATTTGAGTTCATTTTTTATTCACATTTTACCCTCGGATTCCTTGTGACTAGTGTTTTTTGATGTTCAAATAAAATATTTTTTACCTTCGGGTGTAATTTTTGTTTCCAGTGCACTATTTAACGTCGAAATACTATTCACGACTAAGCCGATAACTCGGCCATTACAAATCTAACCAACAAAATACACATACATATTATACAACAATAATACAGCGGGACAGTTTAAGCAAAAGATATTGTTCATTAAGGCAAAAGTTTTTAATATTAAAGAAATAATGAAAGAAAAAAAGAAAATAACAAACACCCATTGGGTCTAGGAAGAATGACCCAAATAGATTGTATTTTATATGGGTAGATTTTGGGTTGATTTAAATGGGTCAATTTTTTAGTTGGATTGGGTTTTGGTCAATTTTTTTGGATGAATTTAGATGAGTTGTTAGGTTTTGGTTAATTTTGACACGTCTAGTTGAAAGTCTATTTTTAAATAATAACAGTGGCTTTTATTTCATATTTTTTTATCTCCAAAGTAATTAATCTGCGAATGTTAAAAACTTAAAATATAAAATTATTTCTCTTGGCTGCGTAATCTAAATTTTATTTATTTATATATTAATTCATCGATGGAAGCATAATATTTTTTTTTTTTAAAATGAGTAGTTGTAAATTTATAAATAATTATAACAATTAATATGTAATTTCAACGATTGATGCGGCCAAAGGCTTTTAAGAATTTTCTAATTTGGCGGAGTGACACGATGCAGCAAGTGGATGGATTAAAATCAGATTACTCCAAATGCCATGATTAGATAGCAATTTAATCTTGAAATGACAAATAAGATTAAAATATTTAATATTATGGTGAATTAACAAATTATAAATTGCTAAAAATAATCGAATAAAAAAATACACCTTAGAGCCAAAAAGTTGATTACATGTGGATTTGTTTGGTACGCTCGGACGCACCACATCATATCAAGCCTTGGATTTCGTATGTTATTCCCTTGATTATTATATACAAAAATTGATTAACTAAAAAAAATATTATTTAGATCCAATCTACAAATCTATTTAATTTATAAATGAATCAAACTTATTGCAACGGCTAGCAATTTCGATCAATTGAAAAGAGAGACTTATGGCGGAGTTTTATTATAAAAAAAAAATTGACAGTCAAGTTAATGATAAATGAAAAAACTGTAAAATATAATATAAGTGTATGAAAGATTTAGAAAGCATATTTGATGGTGGTGAGAGTCTCTATGCAGTGTGTGACCACATTGTATTAAATGAATTAAATTATTAATGATAAATAATAATTAATAACGGTTGGTTATTTTTAAAGTATCGTCTGTTTATAATAATTAATTTTTTTTAATAGCGATAAGGTTGATACATAAGTTTTGACTCTGACTAAATTTATGGATTCCAAATTATATAATAGAATGAATTACATATCTTATTAATAAGAGAATTTACCCATACTTGGGTATATAAATAATTAACAGATTTGATTTAGATTTTTTTTTTAATTATTAATTAAGATATTTCATCTAGGTGTTAGCCAACTCTATTTGACTACTAAGATGCACTAAGAAAAGGGACAATCATAATATAAATATAAAATAATAAATCAATTTATATTTGTATTTTTATTATTATTATGTATCATATTGCACATTTGGCCATTAATTTCCACTTACTTATTTTTCTAATCTAAACTGGAAATATTTTCTTATATGAAAAGTGATATATGAATTTGTATATTAAATTAGGAATTAATCTTCAATGATTGCCAATTTGCCACTCTTTTTCTGTGGGAGCCCAGAATCTTAAAAGGGTCCCCTCCCTTAAAATTAGGACCACACTTTCTAAATTAATCCCTAATTACTCCAATTAATCTTTGGCTTGATGACACTAATCATCTCTCCACCTTCTTGATTTGAATAATCCCTTTAGCTTAATTATTAATTATATTTTATGCCACACAATCAAATTAATTTTTTTTATTAATTATTTTCTTATAAAACAAGGTTGTCAATTTCACATTATTCCACCGCCTTATTGCTTAGCTTAATACCTAAGTTCTGTGAGGCATGAATCACTTCACTTAGGTAATTTTTTTTTTGAAAAGAAAATAAAAAATTATAAAAAAGTTTTTAAAAAAGCCCTTTAATATTTTTTAATATAAAGGGCACAGCAAAAATACAAAATTACTCGAGAGGTTTATTAGAATAAGTAAAAAAAGTTTAATAATTAAGAATTTTGTTTTGGCTATATATTGAGGATGACTTGCTAATTTCACACCAAATAATTTAAAGAAAACAAAAAAAATACTCATTAATTAATTTAGAGAAAACATACAAAAACAACAATAAAATAACGAATTTTTGTAGTGCTCAACATACCTAACTCAAATGATATCTGGAATCGAAATTGGGAATCTGATTGATACCTTAGTGGATTCTCTTTCATAATAATTAATAAATCTCTAGCAAAATATATGCAATTAAGGATGTGCTTTTTGTCCTAATTATCCCAAAAATAAAACAATAAAAGATGGCACGTTAATCTGCTAGAAATTAGGCTTTATCGAGTTTTAATTATTATTATTAGTAGAAGTCGTAGAATAATCAGCAATGGGTAAGGGAAAAAGAAATAGGATCCATCAAATGGCCCGCCGGCCACCACTTCCCACTACGAGTTGGACGATGATTATCCTAAATCAAATTTTGATAAGGAAACAATTAGTATAATAATCAATTGTTAATCAGTTACTTAGTTAAGATGATGAAATAAATAAATAAATAAATTTATTAATTAAGCAACTAACTCCACCAGCTTTGGAAGCACTATTTGTATTACAATACTAATAAATAAATGTTGCTTCTAGAGCATATGTATCCAGGCTTTGTGTCATGATCAGGAAACCTAATCTTCTCTATATAATTCCAATAGTATAAAAACACTATAGGATTTCAAAAATAATCTTACCCTAATCACAGCCTCTAATTGCATGGATAGCAATGATCATCATATATATCATAATAATTAAGTAGTCTCACATTCGATTGAAAATTCGAACATGCATGGTGTATTTTATTTTTACAAATAAACTGTGAATATATCTCTATAAATATAGAAAATTACTTACAAATATTTTAAAAAAATAAAACCATTTTTTTGATCAATAAATGAAAAAACCAATTATTTATTTATTTATTTGCAAAATAGGTGCTTAAATGAAATGGAGGGAATGACACAATTACAACTCTTCTTCCAAATTATTTGGAAAAAAGGTCAATGATTTAAGGAATGTGATTTAAGGAGCTTAATTAGTAATTGATTAACATTTTTTCCCTCCTTAATCTAGTGATTAAAGTAGGATGAGCATATCATAAAATTGATTATTTGATTACAAGTTTAAGTTACTATCTCAATTAAAAGCTTTTGTCCTTTTATTACAACTTTGTGCTAATGGGACCATACGCTTGCATTTAGTATAAATTAGGTAAGGACCACAATAATTAAGCAGTACTACTGCTGCTTCCATTACATTGACTTATTACATTATTTTTTTTAACACAATAATATTTGTAATAGACTTAATATTTACTTTACAATACAAATTAATATGAAAATAATTAATTATTGCAAGACTGAGTTAGTTAGGAGTATGATGCAAAACTCGAGATATATTATGTCAATTCGATATTATTTTGGTCCAACTAAACCCGTTCAAGATTTAGATGGATTCGGACCCTCCTATCTGTAACATAACCTGGTTATTTGGACTCAAACCCAATACCAAGTTTACTAGCAAAATAACTATTTTGCCATTCACGTTTATGTTGAAATTCTGTTTTGCTCCTCAAATTGTTTTTATAAGGCTATTTTAGTCTGAGGATAATTTATTAATTTTACATTCTTTTTAATAGCACCTATTCTAATAAGGGCATTTTTACTTTAAAAATAAGATATTGAATGCAAAAAAAATAAAAATTTTGTATATCATGTGATTATATCATATGGAGAAAATTCTCAAAATTGGACTGGAAAATGAAATGGGAAAATAAAAATGAATTTACATAAAATTTGTTAGGCTTCAGTCAGCAATCAATTTCCTGATCTTGAGGCCATCCAAACTCCTCCAAGAATGACAATACAACTCCATTTGTCCAACCAAAACCAGTCTGCAAGTTTTTGCAACAATATCATTAAGGTTAGTTGGGAAAAAAAACACAAAAAAATCACAATCTTCTTTTCATGCATAGTTCTATTTATTTAGTGTTATAAACCTGAGGAATGTATTCTCCTCCGCCTCCGAATTCTCCACACTTCTCGACATTGTACTTTTCGTGCATCGCCCCGGTTTTCTTGAATCCGACATAGTTGGTTCTTATCCATCGCCTGGAGATGTCTTCTGCTAATGTTCTTGCTTTTTCTGATCCTGATCTTGCCAAACCTTCTACTATCATGTGCTCCAGTGGCGCCCAACCATTCGGAAAGTCCCTGTCGTTTCATTGTCTGGATTAATCCGGACACCAAACATTTGTCATTCACAATATTTTTACTTACCATTGTTGTCCTGAATTTGTTAAAGAAGTGGCAATTCCAGCAGGGTAAACAAGGCCTGAACTTTTCAGGCTTCTCATAACATTTTCCACCAAGTTAGTGTCTTGGCATGCCGCAAAACATGAACATTATATCAGCATTCGTTTCGTTGGGAAATCTGAATTGGAAAATTCTGATTTTGAATCACTAACCTAAATTAAACAGATCGATCCACAAAGGTGAAAAGTTTGAAGCAAATGCATTCTGATTCTGATTAGAAGCTTTCCATGTTTCATAAACCTGAACATAATTGATCAATTAAATCCTGATAACAAAAATTCTGAAAATGCTGCAATTATAGGAACAATACATTACCTGACATGCATTGCCAGTACTAAGCCAATAGTCAAACCACTGTCCCTTTTTTTCATTCCAAAAAACAGAGTTGATTGCCTTCTTTCTAGCTTGAGAAGCTTCTAGAAAACTCTCTGAAATACTTTCTTGTCCAGTTTCTTTTGCCAAGTAGGCAATGTCTAGTTCCATCTGAACAAATACACAACTCGTTCTTGTCAGGAAAATTTCATAAAATTGCCAATTTCAAGGTTTCTTGATGAGTCATACCTTGAGTATAAACACATTTAAATCAACAGGCAAAACTGATGTTGTAGCCAATGATGTGAACTCTGAAGAATTCCTGTAACAATAAAAAACAAAAATAAGCATTTTTAACCTCTGAACTATACATGTTTCGTCAATTGAGCCTCTAAACTTTTACGTTCTGTGCAAGTACCTCATCCATCTTGTGCTGAAATCCCATCCAGATTCAGCAGCTGAAGCGAGGTCACGGTAGAACTGTTGTTTCTCAGAGATATTAAGGAACTTGGAAGCTAATTTCTTATCCTGAAATAGGAAATTTAAGTGAAAGAATTGTAAGAATAAAATTAATTGTGTGCAGAATAACATTCCAAGATTAAGAACACACAATGACAGAAGATTCAGGCCTGGGTTTGTTCCACATTGCATAATACCGATTTAACGAATGGTTGCTGCCTTTAGAATCCTGAATGATGACTCTATGTATATCTACAGCAAAATGTATCAGTTACAGAAGTTCAAGTAAAAGAAGAAGCAGAGAAAGCCAAGAAAAACTAACATTGGTGAAATACCTGAATTCCAAAATTCATGTTCATTAAGCAAGGCAGGCAATGCCTTTTTAGCCAATTCCATATCGCCTGTCCTTTTATATATCTCAACAACCATTGCACTAAGGAGCGGAGGCTGGCTACAAAACACAAAATTCAGATGCTTTAATTACTCATCTATCGCTACAGTTTCTTACCTAAACTCTGTTCATGTGTTCAGTTGGCAGCAGCAAAATACATTGCAAACATTAAAGAAATCTATTATGGACTAAGTTTGGGCAATAAAACTTCAGCATATGTTTAATTTATACAAAAAATTCAGAAAGTGGAAGAAATATTACCTCCTATTTGTGTAATATGCCCTTGCTCCATTAAGGGCATAGCCATATATATTTACAAGAGAAATAAGATTCGTCACAATTGCTTTTGCAGTATCATACATTTTACTTGCCAGCAAGCCCCTGCAAGTTTCAAATTTGCATATATATTAGCTTCTTTTATTTCAAATAAAAGAGAAAGAACTTAATTGGAAACGATATATATAAATAATTGCATTGGAATGAAGGAAAAAAACATAAACGTAAACTCGTTGAAGAATGTGTTAAAGCAAAACCTGATAACCCAATAGGAATCCCAATAATAAACCTCCCGGAAACGAGATCCCGGAATGATGACCGGCGCCGGCAAGGGAAGCAAAGTATGCAATTCAGGGTGTTTCTTGACATCATCGGAGACTTTTCTACTCAAATTCTTCCACAAAGAATGAACCTCCAGAGCCCAGTCTCTGACCTCCGGACTCTTCACTTCAGGCAAGAACCCATCAGGCTCCGGGAAGAAATCCGGCGGCTCATAGTACACAACATCTTTACCTGCATCCTCAAAATAGTTTTCCAAGTAAACTCTCAAATCCTTGACTGAAACGGTACCGTTTCCAGTCCTTGGCAGCCTATTAAATGCCTTTTCAGTGGCTGAGAGATTGAATTTTAACGGCAAATCAACGTAATATTTTGGGTCGAAATTTTTGTCGCCAAAAGTGATGAAAGCAGTTTCTTGAAGACGTTCGAGGAAGATGATCAATGGCGTGGATGTCTTGACAGGTCCTACGGTGTCGTTTTTGCATAGAAACAGAGATTTTGAAAGGGTCATGTTTGGTAGAAAGAGAAATAGAAAGACCACCTCTAAATCAAGATTTTGAGAGACGGAGTTAGCCATTCTTTAAGGGGAAAGATAGTGAGAAGTTTGGTAAGGGAAGGAGAGTAAGAAGGCATGCCTTGATTTTAAGAGGAGAATTCTAAGAAAAAGCCGGCAAGTTCCGTTGGTTTTTGTCTTTTTGTTCAATCAAATGTACAAATCGTTGCCTTGGATTTGCTTTCTTTAATAGGATGTCATGAAAGGTGTCCCTGCACCGTGTGAAAATTGACCTAATTACGTGTTATTTACGAAATTTATGAATTTTCCTTTATCTGAATGCGTTTAGCAGATCCGTAGACTTTGCATGGGAAGTGATAACTATGGTTTATTATTGTTATTATTATTATATATAATATATATTTATATAATCTAATAAGTTACTTTGAGAGGTGACTTTTATTAACACCATGTTAGTATTCTAATTAATAATTTTTTTTATAGAAAATAATCAAAGTGAAAACTGAATATGAAACATGTCAAACCAATTTTTTTATTAATTTTATATTCATTAAATGACCCAAAAGATTATTTTAATCTCATTAAACAACTCTTTTATAAGATTAAAAAATTAATTACTCCGAATATTTCACTATATTTAATTTTTTTAACAAAATTCAAATTTTATTTATATGATATTTTAAAATTTTCAATAAAATTTAATTTTTTTCAATACAAGTTTACTTGTTTAAAATCAATTAAATTTAAATTTATCATAAATTCTTATTTTAATCATTTAATTTTATACTAAATTTAAATTTAATTAATAATTATTTAATACCGATAAAAATAGCAAAAGAGACATTTATAATGAAATGGAGAAAGTATATATGAAAGAAAGAAATAATCAAATTTTTACGGGGAGAGCATTTATAAAATTCATTTAAGTTTGGGAAATAAAAAAAGATAAATGGTTTTATGGCAAGAATGTCTGGCTTTTGGTAGGCGGCCGACGTGGCAATGACATCGAAACTGTACACTTGCGTGGTTGGACCAATCATGAAGATGACTCATCATAGTACCATTTTGTTTTTTTGATGGAACTATATTTTATAAGAAAACATCGATTTATTTATTTATTTATTTTCTAACAAAAGTTTCTGTCTTGTTGTTGTCTATTTGTTTATTTATAATTTATCAAACTATATAACCAATACTATTTTCAGGGTTTATCTGAAAATGAAACTGCCGTCCGTATTTTTGTGACGTGTAACACCTACAAAGATGTATGACTAAAGCTGCTTACAGAAGTTTAGACAGTTACAATGCTGATTTCTATGGAAAATTCTTGTCCCAATTCTAAAACTTCATGAATCAAATTTAATAGTATATCTACTGAAAATATTATGGTAATGACTAATGAGTTTAAATTCTTTATTCTAAATCTCAAATTTAATTTTTATATTGTACATATAATTAGAGATTTATAAAATTTGATCCAAAAATTATATTCAGATAGAATTGTTCCGTTATTTGGGTGGAGTCGAATTGAGAAATTAATATTTTTTCGTGTTTGAATTGTCTTTTCTGACCGAAAATACTACATATATAGTTTTTTTCGCCTTTCAACCGATGACCCATATCTCTTTTTCTCTGCTTTCATCTCTCTCTCTGCTTTCTCCTCCTCCTGAAATTGCCATCGCTCCCAACGAGAAGCAAAGAGAGAAGGACAAAAGGAAGACTATTTTTTTTTCTTTCATTTAGTGTGGAAATTTCACTTAGTGGGATCTGAATTTGAAAAACTTAATTTTTCTTTGTAATTGTTTCAAGAATCTAACTTTGGAATTTTTATTTTTTGATTTTTGGTTTATTGTATAAATTCAAGTTGTTTGTTTGCTTGAATTAATTGGTTTAAGAATAGCACATATGGTTTCTCGATTTTTCTTGTGAATTGAATTTGCGTGTTACATGTTTATTTTTTAATAAAAAAATATTTTTATTTCAAAAAAATTAAATTTCTAATTTCTCCAATTGTTCCGGTCGGATTCCAAAATTTTTAGATTGCTTGTCCGGGCTCCAAACTTTATTTAAGATTGATTTGAATTCTGTATATGGCAAAATTTGGATATCGAATTGTTCGAATCCATTCGGATTTGATCCGAACCTGTCCGATGCACACCCCTACATGAAACACATACTATTGAAATAACCACCTTAAATTATAGATTTGATAGTGCTAAATTCTAAATTAATCAATTAAATGAACTTAAAAAAACACAGACCAAATATAGAACAGTCATAAACCAAAAAAAATGATTTATTAATATGGAGAATTAGCAACCATTCATCTATCATTTTCTCAACTTTCTCAACTCTTTTATTTTACATAACACTTTTCTATTAATCCGATCCATAAATCCAATCCTAGTAAAAATTTTCAATTTCTAAAGGAAAAACAAGAAAAATTAAATTAAATTTGAAATTAACCATAAAAAAATTTGATTTGATAGCTATCACTTAGCGAAAAGTGTAACAAACATTTATAGTCATCAAAATTCTCGATCACATAAGGAGAGAAAAATGAAGGTTACAGATCGAACTTCTCAGAATAATATTTCACTTCTCAACATATACGGTAGCTATTCAACTTCATATCAGAAACTACTAAAAGCATTCAAGGCCCTAACTTTTCACACAGTCCTCAACACCTAATTTTATTGTTTTTTTCCCTGTCAACCATGTGAGCTCAAAGCAGATAGAATTGAGCTCCTACTCATAGTCATGTATGCTATATCCCATGTGATAATCACATGATTATCACGTGCTGATGCCCATCAAAGTCAAAACTCATCAAACTATAGTTTAGAGCATTAATTGGAAGAAATAATTTAGATGTTGGAAGCTATCCAATGCTGATAATTATGACCTCAAATTTACATCCTTACCCTTATTTTTTGAATTAGTAGCTGTAACAAACATAATAAACATTTCCAGTTCTGCATTTCAATGAGGCGTATAGACATGCAACAGCTTTGGATGATTAGTCTCTTAAAACATGAACATTGTTACAAGCACAAAGTCACCTCACCCTGCAACAACCCTTTCCTTTTCGCAGTCGATAAACATCACATTACTAAATCCAACAACAAAACCCTCATCAAATCTAATCAACTTTCATTGCTTTGCTAGGGCATGACTCCAGATCTTTTTTTTTTTTCACAAATATGATTCACAAACCAGCCAAATGAGAGTTTAGTAATTCACAGATTAGTAATTTTTTTTTCCACAAATATGATTCACAAACCAACCAAATGAGAGTTGAGTAGCTTCACAGATTAGTAAAACAACTCCACGAATGGATGTAGAGAACAGCTCTGAAGCACATATCACAAAGAAAGAACACGGCAAAAGTCACTCAAGAGAAGTTACAAACTTCAATCTCTTTAACTGTCTCATTTTAATCTTAAAATAAACAAAAAACATAACCTTACCACACTACAATTCCAGCCTAGCAAAGGCCAAACACGTAAATTTTCAGATCAAAGGAGAAAAAGGAACTTTCAGGTAAAGGTAATACAGATCAGTTTCATGAAAAAAATCATTTTACTAGGTCAAAATGGCAGGCCTAGCCTTTCTCATAAGATGGAAAAGGCAAAACTATCAAAGCCAAAGTACTTGTGCTTCACCTATACAAAATATTAGATGACTAAAGGTATAGAAAAGGGCTGTATATGGGGACAATACTTACTAGTTATGTCTAGAAGGCCAAGTAATTCATGTGTCTTCTAGGCAATAAAACCTGGAAACCTATTAACTTATTTGGATAAAAAAGGAGACAATTGCCCTGAAAACCTGGAAAAAACATGGATGTTAAACCAGGGAAGCAGATGACAAAACTGTAGCCCCCTGGTTGACTGCCAAAGCTTGGTGATCACTAACTCAAATCTGTGCCACTTTAACCAATTATTTACTAACTTCAAAACATAACTGAAATAGACAACAGTAACTTCCCGCAAAAGATTTCCACAAGGATAAAAAAGTGTTCACATAAAGAGGGAAACTAAGGGAGAAGAGGCTGCACCAGCAAAAGGAAAGAAAAACCGAGAGAGAGTCATTTCCATGGAATTGTCGTCCAACAGAAAGAAAGATACTTTCTACCCAAAGAGGCAATCCAGAATTCTACCAAAGATTACAAGTTTAAAGGGGACAAGAGCAAGGTTGTACATAATCAGACGTTGCATCACTATGCTGCTTTGCTGGAAGGAGCAAGAAGATGAGTAAAGCTGGTATAGGTTGAAATTTGGATAACTGGCATCCTGCTCAATAACAGTCGCATGCAAGTAGCATTTTCAGCATGTTACACTATCAACTACTGTGCATACAATGGGGATAGAGATATAGATATGGAGTGACATGGATGCCTATGATGCAGAAGAAGTGGATAACAAAATGGAGGTGATGCAATACTCCTTAAAGTAAGCAGAAAATTTATTACTTTCATTATTCTATTTTCCTTGTAAAGATATATTCCTCGGAATATTATTTCTCCTGACATCTCCATAAGACTAATGTTGTGCGGATACAACACAATCCTGCCAATATGCAGTGCAGATGCTAAAACCAGTAAACAAATACAAATTCAACAGATATAGAAGCAAAATGGAAAAGCAACAATGGTAAAATGGTAGCATAATCCCACAAGCAACCATAAGAGTTGATATACATCGTAACCCTCTCACTTCTAGTATGGAAGTAAGGCTTAGTTGTTGTGCAACCTCTCTCCCCTTTCAGGACAAAGTCTAATCTTGTCTTATCAATAATTAGAACAATTACTCCACTGATAATCCTCAGCTGCTTGATTCATAAGCTGTAATTACTTTATGTTGAGCACGATTCCTACAAGAAACTGTCTAGACAATACTTATGCCCAAAAAGAATCCCATGAAGCTCATGATAGATCTTTGTTGTTAGTTGAGACAATGATTCAGTCATTATTTTCTTACAAAGGGATTTCACATCACAAAAAGTGGAAGTAATAGAAGATAACAGGTAGACCTATGTCATTGTAAAGGTTTAACGGCTCGTTAAAAAGCAAAAAATGCGTTTAACTTTTTGAAGGCAGCCAAAAAACTTCTCTTTGACAATTGCCACAAAAAATGAACTCTGCCTTTCACTTCAAAAAACATAGGGAAAATGATAAGAATACAATATTAAACCTGTTGCATCATCTCATGACAACTCAATGAGCTGAGCAACAATTGTTTCATCATTTCTATGAATTTATATTCTATTAAATATAATAACGTGAGCATTTGAGCAACCAACATGGTACTCTCTCATGTTCTAAGTCAGTACCATGAAAACCAAACATACAAACACACACTCATTGGGGATGAACATGCACACAACCACTACTCTTAACAGTTTAAGTTGATTTACTTGTGATTGATGACAAATGATTTTTGTGCACATTCATCCCAAAGATCACATAATTATGCAAGGAACGAAAAAAAGGAACTAGCCTGCAACAATAAAGCTGTTTAGTTCTGATTAAAATTCAATTTTTACCATTTACTAAAGGAGATCTAGAGCCAAAAGTAATTTAGTAACTGCTAAAGAACACTTCTTTTCCAATTCGCGCATCATCCAGAGAAAAAGAAACAGGACATCGAGAAGATTAAGCAATCAAGTAGACGTGCCAGCTTTTGCTCAGATAATTTACTATAATTTGATTATTCAAACCTAAAAATGTCAATTTTTTAGCTCCTCTAAAAACAGCAGCAATCATTATTATCATTATTTTTAAAGAAAACTAAATCATGAAGACAATCAAGGTAAAAAGGAAGGTCAATCAAGCACCGGTCCCACATAAACAGAAAAGAATTCAATCTTCATACAGTGAGAACATCATCGCATTAATAATCACAATATAACGATTTGCACATATAAAAACTCTGAAATTCCACAAACAGAACACAAAGATTGAAACTTTGGGGGTTTGGGAATTGTCGTCTGGGGAAGTGAAAGAGGAACCAATACTAAAAATACCGAAGAGAATTTTGACTAATACTCAAACAGGGAGATCGGATCCATCGCTGTGATGAGAGTTGGTGGAGAGAGTGAGAGGGCGATCATTGGCCTCATCTTCATTATCGTCATCGTCTGTAGCAACATTAACGCAAGAAAAGCGCTCTAGAGAGGAGAAGAAGGCGGAGATCACGGTGGTACCAAACCAATTGGCCATTTGGTTAAGGTTCTCCATGGATACGATGCTGCCGCCGTTGGAGGCGTCATTGCTGTTGTTTTCCATCGTTACAAACCGAGGAAGGAGCTGATTATTTAAAAAAAAAATGAATTCAAATTTGTTGTTAGCGAAAGAATTTGGGAATTTCAAACCCTAATTTTGTGAAAGGAGGAAAAGCTAGGGACACGAGATGCAGAGTAAAAACGGGCGTGGATTGAATGTGAAGAAGAAGAAACGTTGGGTTTTAATATATTTAAGGTTGGTTAATTAATTATAGATAATTTCAAATAATTATTTCTAACACCGTATAGTCTTCCCACTTATTTTTCTTCTACTTGTTTGGGTCGGTGCCTTTTATCATATTTCTAATTTCTTTTAGGATTATGTTTTCCAGCTACTCATATTTAGCAGTTTTTTTATTTAATACTCATATTATTTTTTTCGAGAGAAATAATACTTATACTATTAGCTATGCCCTCAAATGGAATCACATGAAATTCAAATAAATAAAAATCTAACTACTTGATCAGAGTTTAAATTCTATCACCCTGCCTCCAATAATTTATTATATATATATATATATAACTTTGCTCTTGAACATTTCTATTTTTCCAAAAAAAAAAAAGAAAGAAAATTATATTAGAAGGTAGTCTATAAAGGTTATCCTAAAGAAATAATTTATGTACAGCTTGGACTGTATCTTTTTGAACGACAATTCTAGTTTGAATAATTTGAATTAAATATAAATTACTGTTTACTGTTTAAATAAATATGGAGGGCAGATTATTCAAAAAATAATCTCGACATGATAAAATTTTATAAACTTCTCTTTGCTGAAATAATAACAACGCAACAATGGATTGGTCCATAAGCAATCTCATGCACAGGTCTAAGAAAATAAATTTCCAAATTTTATACGCATTTTAATTTTATAAACTACTTCAAATTCCTTCAAGATATCATCCATGGAATACAATATAACAACGTTGAATATGGAGAATCACTAAATTGAATAAACCAAGAAACAACTATACTGATATTTTGTTGTGTTATACAGATCCACTTGCCGGCCGCCAGAAAAACTCGTTCTGTTAAAATCAACTCCGATTATGATGACTTTGACAAAAGCAGAAATTCAAAACTATTGGTATTGTTACCTTGGCTTAGCTCCAGATTTAACAAAGTATATTTAAGATGATTGCAATATCTTCTTATAATCCTGGAATGTCCCAGGGAAAGGTGTCGCCCTTCCTTCTGATACCACCCATAACTCCTCTACACTTCCAGATATTAGATGCTCATCGTGACTAACCTGCAATCGAAAATGCCAAAAACTCGTTAATTACTCACTTGTTTCGATAAGATCAAATAAGAAGGTTAAAATTATTCAAGCCAACAGGAGTTATACCATGAGAATCCCTCCTTGAAACAAGACAAGACCTTGGATTAGTGCCTCCACTGCATCCAAATCCTGCATTTTAAAATCCGTTTGCATGTCAAAGGGCGATAATGTCATAATGGAGCAATAAAAGCTGCTTACGGATAATCAACCACAAATAAAACACACGAGATTGCCCACTTGTTTAGAACCTAACACGGGGCAATGCTAAGATAATATAGCATCTGCATAATATAAAGTGTTAAAAAAGAAATCATCTGGTGTCATGAATTGATCATGAGATTCCTAGACTGCCTCCCAAATTTATCTCTTAAGCTCTCCCTAGAGAAACCGTTCATTGCCTCAAAATTTACCGACTGTAATACGTGAATCTTCAGGAACAAACAAAGGAAGCCTCGTATTAATGCAGTTTACTTGAATTTAAAAAACAACACTTCCTTGAGAATCATCCCACTCATATAAAATCCTTCTAGAAAACAGAATGACAAATAACCTGAGTTTATACAACAAATATGTGAAACTCAAAGCAGAATCAGTTGTCCTTTGCTGCAAAAGCTCAATGAAAAAGGCGGAACTAACATCCTTAAAGATGATTTGGGCAAAAAAGAAAAAAACATCCTTAAAAATATTTGATGTAAATTGAAAAGTCAGAATATAACTTTAACAGAAAGATAACTTACCAGATGATTGGAGGGCTCATCAAGCAATATTATATGTGGCTTTTTGAATGTTATCTTCGCGAAGGCAACCCTGCTCTTCTGACCACCTATGTCCAATTAAAAACATATAAACCTGAGAAAACATCACTTGAGAGAACTTAACAATCAGAACCATGATTAGCTCTGTGATAGCTGTTAGTAAGCATTGGTTTATTGATGAAGAAAGGGCCATCAGCCAAGAAGTCCAAGGCCACAAGCCCAATGTGTGGAAGGTTTACTCCAGGAGGCCCAGGAAGAAGGCAACGGAAGGAGATGCTGAGCTGGCCTAGAGTTAGTTATGGAAAAAGAGAAATAAAAAGAGGAGGAGGAGAGAGAGAGGGGATATCAGAGATTTTACTTGTAATGGAGGAGTAGGAAGGGAGGGGAATCGGAGATTGTTGTTTGGCTGCTCATTTCAGCATTTGGCCCTCATTATCATTCTGTATTCATTTTCCTTTTCCTTTGATAGCTTGGTTACAGAAACTGCTATACTGTAATTGATTTATCTCATATCAATATACCCATTTCATCATATTCAGCTCTTGTTGTGTGATTAACTGTCTTTCGATATCGTTTTTCCTAACATTGGTCCGACCTGCCGGATTCGAAGAACTTTTGAGGGGGTGAACAATATGGAAACTCGTTTGCAATCCGTGAATACCCGTTTGGATGATACAGAGGGGAGAGTGGGCGAGTTAGCCGCCTGTGTGAGAGAATTAACCAAATCGGTTACCGAGCTTCAAACGTGTTTCGCCACATCCCAAATCAATTATCAAGCAGACAAGAAGACGGAGGATGAATTCAGAAGTCAAGTTCTGCATTGGCTTAAGCGTTTGGACAAGCAGCCTCAGCATATGGAGGAGGTCAGTTCACTGGGAGAGACGTTCATGGAGGGAGGAGGGAACCGTCCAGGGCAGGGTTCCAATCAGAAAATTGAATACCAGACCCATCCAAACCACTTTGCCGATCCACTTGTATCGCTAAAGAAGGTGAAATTACCAATGTTTAATGGCACGGATCCTAGAGGATGGGTAATGCGATTGGAAACTTACTTTCGTGTTAACCAAATTTCTTCCGATATGCGTGTCGCTTTGGCTGAAATATGTATGGAGGGTTCAACCATCAACTGGTTTTCTATGTTACTGGATGTCTCCCCATCTCTGACGTGGGAGCAATTCAAATCGGATTTAATGCGTCGATATGGTGGACTTCATTTTTCTAGCCCATTTGAGGAACTAGCTGACCTTAAACAAGTGGGTAGTGTGGAAGAATTCATCGAGAGCTTTGAGATGGTTGCTGCCTCTGCTCCTGGTCTACCGGAACCGCAGTATGTGGGGTATTTCATTAGTGGGCTGAGAGAGGAGATCAAAGGTTGGGTGAAGGTGCACAAACCGGAGGATAGGGTCGAGGCTATGCGTCTCGCGCGAACTATTGAGGCTTCGTTGCAGATCAATCGAGGGGGGCTGGCTCCGACGAGGTCGTTCCAGAATTCGGTGAAGGAGAAGGATGGTTCATATAGGACACATGGAATTCCTGGACCGTGGGCTGGGCCTAATAGAGTGGGTTTCTCACCCACCATGCCTCATCAGTCCCCAGGCCCAAATCTCAGCAAATACCCACCCGTGTTGTCAACCCACCAACCATCCACCCCATCTGCATCCACCGATTCTAATCGATGGGGGCAACGCCGAGCAGGAGTTCGGAATTTGACCAAGGCGGAATGGGAAGAACGGCGGCGGAAGGGACTTTGTTTCCAGTGTGGGCAGAACTATTCCCCACAGCACAAATGTCCTAGGGCCCAACTAAAGGTGATGTTATTGGGTGAGGAGGATGAGGCTGAAGAAGAAGAGGAATTTTATGATGTTGACAATAACGAAGGAGACAATCAAGTGGATGGTGAATGCCGGGTCCTCGAATTCAACCGCCTTAACCACTATATGGGAGTTTCTGACAAATTGGACAGGGAGTTGAGTACCATCAAGTTGAGGGGCACAATAAATGGAATTCCCACAGAGATGCTGGTGGACAGCGGTGCAACCCACAATTTCATCTCATTCCAGTTAGTGTCAGTGTTGGGATTTCAGGTACGTAGCATCCAAACTTTGGGTATTCGGTTGGGCGATGGGAACATGATTGGGGTAGACCAGAGATGTATAGGAATTCCCATCCAAATTAACGACTACACCTGTATGATTGATGCTCTTGTAACCAATATCGGAGGACTGGATGTAATCTTGGGGGTAGAGTGGTTGCGAACATTGGGAGACGTTACTGCTAATTGGGCATCTGGTAGCCTGAAATTCGCTGATCAGGGGAGAGTGGTGGAATTGAAGGGGGTACAGACCAAGACCATGGAGTCGCAAACTTTACAACATTGGTTGACTGGGCATTTGTCTCAACTCACGGCAGAAGAAAACACTGTCCCTCATAATTTCATGGCCGTTTTGGCACATTTAAGTGACCACCAGAAGTCCCACATGGAGGGCCTCCTCACTAGACACCGGGTTGTGTTTGCCCAATTAGAGGGACTTCCGCCTCAACGGGCCATAGAGCACGCTATTACCCTCCAGCCTGGTCAAGGACCTGTGTGTGTGCGCCCCTACCGGTATCCTCATCATCATAAAGAAGAAATCCAACGGCAGGTTTCAGCTATGTTGCAACAAGGGATTATCCGACACAGTCAAAGTTCCTTCTCAAGCCCGGTCATCCTGGTCAAGAAGAAGGACCAGTCGTGGCGTATGTGTGTGGATTACCGCGCGCTAAACAAGGTGACAGTTCTGGACAAGTACCCTATACCAGTAATAGAAGAATTATTTGATGAATTGGAGGGTGCAAAATTTTTTACAAAACTGGACCTCAAATCAGGGTATCACCAAATTCTCGTGCGAGTTTCTGACATAGAGAAGACTGCGTTCAGAACTCATGACGGTCACTATGAATTCCTGGTCATGCCTTTTGGCTTGACCAACGCCCCAGCTACCTTCCAATCAGCCATGAACGACATCTTTAGGCCCCTGTTGCGTAAGTGTGTTTTGGTCTTTTTCGATGATATACTGATCTATAGTCGTACCTGGGAGGAGCATCTGCAGCATGTGAACTTGGTTTTGGGAATTTTGGCTACAAATCAGTTTGTGGTTAACGTCAAGAAGTGCAGTTTTGGACAGACTTCTGTGGAATACTTAGGCCATGTGATCAATGGCTCCGGGGTACTAGTGGATTCCAGCAAGGTGGTTACTGTCCAACATTGGCCTGTTCCAACCACCGTCAAAGGGGTTCGTGGGTTCTTAGGACTCACCGGATACTACCGGAAATTTATCGAAGGGTACGGTAAAATCGCTAAACCATTGACTGACCTTACAAAGAAGGAAGGATTTAAGTGGACTACAGATGCTCAGCGGGCCTTTGACACATTGAAGCATAGGTTGACTACAGCTCCAGTGCTTGCTTTGCCGAATTTCTCCAAGCCATTTGAGGTTGAATGTGATGCCTCTGGATGTGGCATAGGAGCTGTCCTCATGCAGGATCGCCGGCCCATCGCTTATTTTAGTAAGGCCTTGTCCCCCCAAAATCTCAGCAAATCCGCATATGAGAAGGAAGTTATGGCCATTGTGTTAGCAATATTGCACTGGCGACCATACCTACTGGGCCACCCATTCATTGTTTACACTGACCAGCAGAGCATCCGTGAAATCCTTCATCAAAGGATCACCACTGCAGGGCAACAGAATTGGATAGCCAAGTTGATGGGGTATAAATTTGAAGTCCGATATAAACCAGGGAAAGAAAATCGGGCTGCAGATGCTCTGTCTCGCCTCACTGGAAACGTAGCCGATTTGTGTACAGTATCAGTCACTCCTTGTTGGCTGGAGGCGCAGGACTTACTCCAAGAAATAGCTACTGATTCCCATATTCAACGAATTTTAACTGACTTGAGGCAGGACCCTCTCTCCCATCCAGGGTTTGTGGAAAGGCATGGTATCTTGTACTTCAAAAACAGGTTAGTCATCTCTTCTACCTCTGCTTGGATTCCTAAGCTATTAGCCGAGTTCCATACAGGTCCTTGTGGGGGGCATTCCGGCTTCTACCGGACTTACCGACGCTTGGCTTCTTATGTTTATTGGGTGGGAATGACAAAGACGATCCAGAAGTTTGTTCAAGCGTGTGACATTTGTCAGCGTTACAAAGCCTCTACACTGGTTCCAGGGGGGTTATTACAGCCTCTTCCCATACCGGATCAGATTTGGGAGGAAATCTCCATGGATTTCATCACTGGCTTGCCAAAATCCAAAGGGTTTGACACAATCTGGGTTGTGGTTGATCGGCTCACCAAATATGCCCACTATATTCCTCTACGACATCCATTCACTGCTCGCCAATTGGCAGAAGTTTTTGTTCGGGAGGTAGTTCGTCTCCATGGGCTCCCAAAATCCATCCTCAGTGATCGTGATCCGGTGTTCCTAAGCAGGTTTTGGCAAGAAATTTTCAAGTTGCAAGGAACTACCCTGAATTTCAGTTCCGCTTACCACCCCCAATCCGATGGGCAAACGGAAGTGGTGAACCGCTGTGTAGAAACCTACCTCCGCTGTTTTGCTACAGATCAACCCAAAACTTGGGTCAATTGGCTCTCCTGGGCAGAATTCTGGTATAATTCGACTTATCATGTGTCCATTGCCACTACTCCTTTTGAAGCAATGTATGGTCGCAAGGCACCCACTGTTTTTCAATTTGTTCCTGGGGAAGTCCAAGTAGCGGCGGTGGGGCAGGAGTTACAAGACCGCGATGAGGCTCTGCGCCAACTCAAATCTCACCTTGCTCGCGCTCAGTCACAAATGAAATCTGCTGCGGATGCCCATCGTCGCCATGTGGAATTTGAGGTGGGTGAGCAGGTCTATGTTAAGTTGCGACCCCATCGACAACACTCAGTCACTTCGCGGATTACACCTAAACTGGCTCCACGTTTTTATGGGCCATTTCCCATTATTCAACGGATTGGTCCGGTTGCTTATAAACTGGAGTTGCCTACAGGAGCCCGAATCCATCCTGTTTTCCATGTCTCGTTACTGAAGAAGTCCATTGGATCACGGCCTGCCTCTTCCTCTTTACCGGTAGACATGGCACCTGCTGAGGCTCCCCCTATTTTTCCTTCCTGTATCCTTGCCTCAAGACAAGTCAGTAGGCATGGTGATACCATTTCTCAGTGGTTGATACAGTGGCAAGATGGTGGGGTTGACAATGCAACTTGGGAGGACGAGTTTGTGATTCGCCACCAATTTCCAGACTTCAGTCTTGGGGACAAGACTGCTGTTCCCCCCCGTGGCAATGATGAAGAAAGGGCCATCAGCCAAGAAGTCCAAGGCCACAAGCCCAATGTGTGGAAGGTTTACTCCAGGAGGCCCAGGAAGAAGGCAACGGAAGGAGATGCTGAGCTGGCCTAGAGTTAGTTATGGAAAAAGAGAAATAAAAAGAGGAGGAGGAGAGAGAGAGGGGATATCAGAGATTTTACTTGTAATGGAGGAGTAGGAAGGGAGGGGAATCGGAGATTGTTGTTTGGCTGCTCATTTCAGCATTTGGCCCTCATTATCATTCTGTATTCATTTTCCTTTTCCTTTGATAGCTTGGTTACAGAAACTGCTATACTGTAATTGATTTATCTCATATCAATATACCCATTTCATCATATTCAGCTCTTGTTGTGTGATTAACTGTCTTTCGATATCGTTTTTCCTAACATTTATCCATTTATCATACGAAACCTTCAACTCAAGTTACAGAACCAATCAGTAAACTTCATGTCTAACCTCAGTTATGGAGGATCAATTTGGATCTTCATTATATAACATAAATAGAGGAAAGAAACATACCGGATAATGTGTACATTGGTTGAAGAGCAAGGTTCCCAGTTACACCAAAAGAACCCAAATGAGCACGGAGCTTTTGTTCAGGCACTCCCTACAAGGAGGAATTCAAGCTTTTACAATCTTTTACTTCTGTGAGATATGGTTAGTCCTAGCCATGAACCATCCTCCTTGGAATAGTAAATGGCTTAAAAAGTGTAAAAGATCCTTTTTTTTTTTCTTTTTTTTTTTCCCCAGAAAAGGAAAGAGAAGAGAGAATTCCTATCACTGAGAAAGTAAAATGACACTCTTTGTTTCACTGTGACTATGAGCAGGTTGGAAATGCTATATATCACTCAAGAAAGCTCTCACTTTGGCATTCCAAAACAAATATGCTCAATTTGAATAGGGAAGGATAAAGATCCAAATATCTTATCATATCTGTTCACTATTCTCAAAAGAATTCAAAGAATAAGCCGCTTGCAATTCTCAGCAAACAATAAGCCAAAAAGAAATTTGAGTGGTCCAAAAATAAATCAGAAAGAATTATCTAATTCGCAAAGTAAGAACTCACAGGGAAGCAGCGCATCATATATAAGAGGGGATTGGAAGAGAGGTCAAGTCCATCGACATGATGCTGACTAAACACAGCAATGCGAACCTGCAAAGAGGATAAGACAAGACTCATTGACTTCAGACACAAAAAGCAAAATTTAAGTTTGACATGGTATTATAAGTGGCATAAAGCAATTTAAACAAAGAATTGGTAAACAACTCTGAAATTAATTCAGACATCCTCTACTTCACCAAACAGAGTAAAGAGATGGTTTCTGTCTCAACATTTATTTTCCCCCAGAATAAGACTAGTTTTACAGCCAGACATAATCTAAAAGGACAAACTCCTGAATGTATGAAGTACATACAAGTATTGATTGAAGTTGTTATCCACTATAGGAGGAATTATGAAAAGAAAGAAAGATACCTTTGCTGAACGAAAAACTGTACCGGAGCTTGGTTGTAGTTCTCCTGCTATTAGCTTAAGTATTGTTGATTTGCCAATGCCATTTGGCCCGACCACTGTAATGAGGAAGAAGCATCTCTCAGATTATTGCCACACCATGTATGGTATTTATTAATACATCTATTTGTCTAATTTATATATTGTTCACAATAATGCTAATTGAAGTAAACTGTAACATTCATGCATATGTTATTATGTTAACAATTTACAGGCAGAAAAGCAGAAAGTTCTATATAGACAAGCATACTTACTTGCAATGCGGCTGTCCAGATCTATCCCAAAATTCAAGTTCTTAAATAGTAAAGGGCCCCCAGGATAACCAAAGGAAGCATCACTGCAAGTGTTCGTTAATGTTTAGTGAGCTTCTGATGCTAGTGTAACATATTACAACAAAGAAATAAGGAAATTAATGTTTCTAAATTACAAATCCACTGGAATAATTAAATAAATGTCATTATTCCAAATAAAAGCTAAGAGAAATGTAGCATTTCAAGTTTTTTTTTCTTTACAAAGTGGAAAGTGAAGCACCCAGTTAATATGCAATATTTGCTACAACAGCCACAAATCAAACCTGAAACTTATTATGGGGGGCCCTGGTCTATCATCTGGAGTAGGAAACTCAAATTTGTAGCTGTGCATGGAATGAGGCAAAAAACAGAGAAAAGATACAAAGTAAGTTGAGGTATGAGGGAAAATTAAGAAGAACGTTCATGTGACATCGAAATTCCACTAGAGTCATAGAAGAGGGAAATGCATACTCTGGGTCATTAATAATCTCATCTACACGACCCATTCGCTCCAGTGCCTGAAAAAATTCAGGAGAAGAATGAGCAGAGTGTGCCAAGTAAATGAAGCAATGAAGGTTTAACATCTTGAATATAGGATTATCCAAGATTATAGATAATAATCACCTTGATTCTTGACTGGACAAGAGAGGCCCTCTTAGCATTATAACGAAATTTGTCGATGAAGGTCTGCAAAAAGGAATGAACAATGATTATGTAAATTTTGTCCCAAAAATATCTATCATTAAGAAATTTTGACACAACAAATTACATGCCAAGCTAGCCAAGTATAAATAAAGAGGAAAGGAAGAAAAACAAAGGTTGAGAAGTGATCAATAGACAGCAAATAATCAGCAGGTTGCTTGGTATGGCACCTTGAGTTGGTGACACACAGCTGTATTTTCAGGACATGATAAATAAAATGATGACTACGTCTAATAAAAAATCTATTGAATGGAACAACCAGAATGGTGTGCCCAACCACAGGTGTCTTACACAATTAAAAGAGTAAGGAAATAATGTCATATAAACCTTCACACAGAAACATCTAAAGCAAAGTGGATAAAACACAACATGTGCTCAACTTCTGTCATCAAAACATGAATGGGCATAAAAAAACAAAGAAACGAAAAAGCGAGTGAAGTACTACAACAAACGAAACATTATGTGCGTCATTGCATTTCAGATAAAAGAGACCTGCATATGTGATCTCGCTTTCTCATTTGCCTCAAGTGCTTTCTGTTGGTTCTTGATTTGCTCCTCTCGTGTCTTCTCGAATGTATCATAATCACCCTTGTAAGCAGTCAACTTTTGCCCATGTAAATGGAGAATATCTGTGACTACCTGAGACACAAAATCGAAGTTATAACAAGAAAAAAAAAAAAAAAAGTCGAAGAATATCATGATAACCTAGACTTTATAATTTTAAGACAGTGTGAGTGATACCGTATTCAAAAATTCTCTAGCATGAGAAACAACTATAAATGTTTTTGGCCATTTCACCAGGTAACTTTCCAGCCACAGGACGGCATGAAGATCAAGATGGTTCTGCAGAAAGGATTACAAAATTATGAAACAAGACATACTAAACGAAATACACATCTTGAACAGCGAGAAAGCTAATCCACACCGTCGGCTCATCAAGCAGCAGTAAATCAGGCTCTATAAACAGAGCACGAGCAAGAGCTATTCTCATTCGCCATCCTCCAGAAAAAGTTTTAGTTGCCCTCTTCTGCATTTCTGGAGAAAAACTGAGCCCCTGCACGTATTCATGGGATAATTAGAATAAATTTTGAGGAGATAAATCATTTCAATTGCTCGCATTGAACTGAACTGTTTCAAAAATCAGTTCATATTCAGGTTTTAGTACTCTAGCAGCTATTTTTTGTCAAGTGGACCAACTCTCCTATCATAGACCTTGTTGCTCACTGTTTACACAATTCTTGTGCAGCCAACCTTTATGAAGTTGAGTTCAAGGTCTAGGTCAACTCAGAGCCATTAATGCTACAAAAGAATGAATAGAGAACTGACCGCAAGAATGGAAGCAGCACGTGCTTCGGCAGAATACGCATCAATGAACTCAAGCCTTTTGTATATTTCCTCAAGCCTTTGTGAGGCTGCATCTTTGTCAACTTCCCCGTTCTGATTCTCCTTAGTTTCTCCATCAAATTCCGAATCTCTCTTCAGAAAAATAAGCAATATTTTAGCAACACTACAAGGACTGATGACACCAAATGGAAGTTATAAGTCACTCCAAAATAAAAAATACAAACTCACTTGTTGAGCAAGTAGATGAGCTTCTTCTTCCAAAAGTTGGGTTCTTTCAATATCAGAGTTCAAAACACATTGCAAGGCTGATATGTCATCACCAACCACTTCTTGCTCAACATGTAAGATTTGGCAGTTTTGGGGAATACCATCAATAGCATGCAGAGCCATGTGCCTAAGGAAAGTTGTTTTCCCAGTACCATTTCTTCCAACAAGACCTGCAAGCAAAATGGGACAGAGAACAAACGTTACTTGAACACATTAATTTTTTTCTCAAATTCTTCCTTGACTACTTTTGGAACAAAAAATATCTCATTTTGAAGTTGACAAAAAAGCTAACCGTAATGCCTTCCAAAAGAAAGTGTGACTGTTCCATCTACTATGAGATCACGACCACCCACTGAAATATTGAAGTTCTCCATATGGATATCCTTGACAGCTGGTCCACCGCCACTGTCATGATTCACACATACAACGGGCATTCCAGCTTTAACTGCTTCCATTTCTGCTAGATGCACTTGATATTGTGCCTGTTTAATGTAAATTATCGTAATGAGATCAAAATATGTAAAATAAAGCTAACAGGAAGAATTATACATTTTGCATTAATAGTGGTCTGGCTTAATGCATTGCCAACATTATTTAATGTGTGATCCAAATTGCTAATGAATGAAATTACAACAATACCAAAAAATTTGGAAGAAACAGCAGCCAGTACTAGAAAATAATAACAGACAAATGGGCAAAAAGTCAGGCATCACTGTTTCACACACAACTAGAATGGCGTTATTTTAGACTGAGGCGAAAAGATTTTACCTCTCGTTGGCGCTCCTCCTTCCTCTTTCTCCTTTCTAGCTTTGCACGGTCTCGCTCAGTAAGTAAAGGTCCATCCGTCACCTCAGGCTTCTTTTTTGGAATCTCCTCATCCATTCCATCATTCATTCTTAGAGGAGTCATAAGGCTGCGCATAGTTGGTTTTGCTTTAACTAACCCATGCTTTCCAAATTTTTCTGATAGCTTGCCACAAACCTGTCGCATTCAACAAAGGTTAAGGAAGAGGGATGTTAAGTGAAGAGGAAATTTGCATTGGTGTATCCACTTCTACCTAAACCAAAGGCATCTACTGATATATAGCTTAATAATTGTTGATGTCAAATCATAAGAAAATGAAAATCACTTAAATATTTTCATTTCTTCAATTTTTCACAGCTAGCGAACAAAGAAATGGGCAAGAACTACGTTAGTTAGCTCAACTAAGCTCAATCAAACAAGCTAAACCAACAAGAAGCACGCAATTCCCTCATTACGGTAACAATATCCAAACATATAAGCAATCGCATTCGCATTCTACGATAGCAAAATTGAGCAGCAAAGATAAAGAAATGAAGAAGGCAACAATTCAAAGCTATTTACCAGCTGGCATTCAGCTAAGTCGGAGACGCAGCCGGCGCCAACGAGAAGTTCACCGACAGCTTCGAAAGCACCCTCGCCTTCCTCGCCAAAATCAAAGTCCTCATCGGCGAGGACGTTGATGATGTAGTCGACGATTGGCTGATCCACGTCCTGGAGGCGGCTGCCCAGCACCTCATGAACCACTGAGCTGGCCACTTCCGTCATGGCCAAGTTCGCGAAACAAAGAAGAAAAAGAATACTCTGAAGGTTCTTGTCGCAGCGATGGAAAGATCGGCGAACTGCAAAGAACTCGATTGGGAAGGAAAGTTACAGAGCTGTTTTGCTCTCTGGTGGGGGAGGGCAGAAACAAATAAAACGACAGCGTTCTGTATAGATCAAATGATATTTGCCTGCCGGGCCTGTTCACGACTTCATGGGCTTAACAGAGAGTAATTTTCTATCGGGATCAATACAACTACACCCATGTTTGGTACAAATACTTTCAGAAAACCAAGCCCAAAGTTGGTAACGGCTTAGAGGGGCCCAAATAAGCATTACCTGTGCGCCTCTGCAAAATATGGAACCAAGAATCAAATCCAACCATAGACGATTTAGCCTATTTGGTTTGTTTTTTTTTTATTTTCATCTTGGTTGGTTCGATTCTCAAAATAAAATTCAATCTAATCAGTTTTTATAGGTCTAAAACTAACATAATTGAACCGATAAAATTTTGATAAACTGCATCGTTTTACATTTGTTTATTATATATTTATATTTAAATTGTGTAAATATAAAATATATAAACTGATTGAACCGAATCAAATTAGCCGAATATAATTCCGTTACTTTCGATTTGATTTCTAAAATGATGAAGTTTAATTTTCAAATTTATTGGTTGGATTTAATTTTGTAGTCAACCAATCAACTTCACAGTGCTAATTACATTATCTAAAAAGGTTGGATGAGTATCAATTTTTCTCCTTTGATACTTTATTCTGGCGATGACTTTATAATTAGTGATAGTACTATTATCAACTGAACCTGATCCATATACAGTTCAAGGCTCAAAATAAGTCAAAGTCGAGAGACACAAGGCTTGTGACGCCCAAGAGACGGGTGGCATATCCTATCTGATCGAACTGATAGAGTATGTTCCTTGTCAAAGTTCACTGACACACGCTAGTAGCCCACACCTTCTACCTGTTCCATATTATATTGTCGCTCACCTGTTCTGGCTCCTGATACTCAAGTGACTTCTCATATGTACTACAAATAGCCCAAAATATAGTGATACCAGGTATTGATTTTTTTTTTTCTACATTATCTCTCTAAGTCTTACTAACTTAAAATTCAAAATGCTTATATTTGGTCCAATCGGATTTATCTTATTACAGATACGATTGTCTTGTTAATTCAATCGGCTCATTCAAAATTTTCATCTGGTCTCATTCTATTTTTGATCTTTTAGAAATTATCAATTAGCTTTTTAGTTTCATTGTTATAACATTCAACTTTTTTATTTATCACATTTCACTCTTGAAGGACTTTGATCCATAGTTGTTTCTTTGTTTTTACATTTAACTTTGAAATTACAGTCGAAGTTACATGGCAGTTTGTAATGATTTTGGGAAAAAAAATTGAAAGAAAACGTAATTTTTAGATAAAACGAGATAAATGGTTGCAAATTTTAAAATTAATACAAATTAATAATAATAAATAACTAAAGTAAATTGGAGATGATTAAGTATGTTAGGCATAACACACATAGGCCATGTTTGCTTTCCCTCGTAGTACATGGGATATCCTAAAATAATACCCTGTAATACATTAGAGGTTTTTTGGTTAATTCTTTTAAAAAATAATACATGTATTATATAATACAAAGTTTAATTTTTATCCTACATACACAGGATAAAATAATATAGACCTCCCCCATAGGTTTATTTAATACGGTGTTTATTTTAATCTCCACTTTTTCTCATTTTATACAAATTATATTTTATTATTTTATTATCATTTTTATTTTGCAAATATATATTTTATGTGCCATAATAGTTTGTTAAATTTATTTAGTTTGATTATTATTATTATTATTTGTTAAATCATTTTTTATTCATGATTTTTTACTTCTGGGTCACTGTTACATATTGGATTATGTCTAAAATAATAATGATGAAATTTATTTATTTTGATTTGTTATTGGACCATGTATAAAATTATTAATTGTAGCACATTTGTTAATATATTTCAATTATGTAATTGAAAGTTATTAATTAAGTTGTTTGTTTGATTGCTAATTTATCTACTATTATATATTCATGTTTCAAGAAATTTGTGCACTTTCTTAAAAAAAATTGTATTTTACAATTATTTTTTAAAAAATTGTATTTTACAATCATTTTTTTGTCTAAATCGGTAATATTAAAAATAATTTAATTTTGCATGTTTTTTAATTTTATTTAAAAATAACATAATACACTATTGTGCATCAAAAACGGTATAAAATATTACAGGCTAATATAATGTTATATCAAATGTTGTATACTATAATACAGGTTAATATTATACAGACTAATGCTATACAGGTTAATACTATACATACTAATATTATATAGGCTAATACAATATAGCGAACCAAATGTGCCCATAGTCCATATGAACACTGTTAAAAAGTAAAAAGAATATTATTTTTTTAATTTGGTAGATAAGGAAAAAAAAAAAGGTGAGCACCAGTTGTAACGGAAAATTAATATACTATATTAAGTCCATCTTTCCCATTTTCCTTGAAGCTTCCCATACTTTTTATAAACGGCATAGATTTCAAGGCTTATGAAATAAACTATTAAAAATGGAACAGTGAATTAGAAGGTATCCCATGTTCATGAAATTGATAGAGTTTAACCTAATTTGAGCAGGAGTCTATGATTAATTAAGAATTAATACAGCTTGAGAATTAGGATGAGAAAGCATGGGATATTGTGATTCTTATTCTTTTAATTTTTAATTTCCTACTTTTCTTTGTTGCTTCTGCTTCCTTGTCAACTTGTCCTATCAATAACATACTATAATAATTAACATGCGATTCCCTGACCAATGACCACGTGACAGCAGGATAATTTCACCAACTATAATCAATCAAAGTGGAGTAGCCCCTGCTTTTCATTCATCTTCCTGTTGCAAGCTAGTTTCACTTTCTCAAGAGGTAAGCTCAGTTTACAGATATTAAGGATCTTTGGTCTGTTTTTTCCATGCTAACTAACTGCTGTTAACTTCTGTTGTTCATTTTGAAGGATACACAGAGATGAGACTAGTGAAAGTAGCAACATGCAACTTGAACCAGTGGGCTATGGATTTTGACTTGAATTTGAACAACATAAAGGAGTCCATTGCAGAGGCTAAACAAGCTGGTGCAGTAATTAGACTTGGCCCTGAGCTTGAAATTACTGGCTATGGCTGCGAAGATCATTTTCTTGAACTCGACACAGTCACTCATTCGTAATGAATTTCTTTTTTGAATCATTTTCTTTAATTTTCTTGAAAATCTTGATGTGTAATTACATGATTATAGATGGGAAAGCTTGAAGGAAATTCTAGTTGGGGAATGGACAGATGGAATATTATGCAGCATAGGAATGCCAATTATCAAAGGAGCAGAGCGTTACAATTGCCAAGTTTTGTGCATGAATAGAAAAATATTAATGATAAGGCCGAAGATGAGGCTCGCAAACGGTGACAATTTCATGGAGTTTAGATGGTTTAAACCATGGAACCAAAAAGACAAAATGGTAGAATTTCAGCTTCCAAAGGAAATTTCAGATGCTATTTCACAAAAATCTGCACCATTTGGCTATGGATACATTCAATTTCTTGACACGTATGTTTCCATAAATTTTTATAAACCAAACTAATATTGAATTGTACTATTTTTTTAACTTTTTTTTTTTGTTCAAGATATATAGTTCCACTATATTAATTTAGTTTATGAATCTATTCTAGATAAGTCTTTTTCGAGATGAATTGCATATTTGTAAATTAAAAACTATTTAATCTGTAATTAGAGGTGTTGCTGCTGAAGTTTGTAGAGAGCTTTTTAGCACATTTCCTCCTCATGATGATCTTGCGCTCAATGGGGTTGAAATCTTACTAAATGCTAGTGGAAGTTACCATCAATTGAGAAAGGCAATTGATTTTCGACTTCGAGCATTAATCAATGTTACTCGTAGTCTTGGCGGAGTTTACATGTACAGCAATCACCGAGGATGTGATGGCAGTCGCCTTTATTATGGTACATCTTTTTAAATCTAATTACAATTTAATTTGATCTTGACTAGCGTATTCTTTTATATATGTTATTTTCTACTTTTTGATCGTTTTATCATATATGATACTGTTAACTGATTTAATGGTTAAAAAGTGAATAATATATGCAAAATACAAGGAAAGATCATAGGTTTTTTTTTTTTTTGGTTTTTATGTCATCCTGGTAATTATTTGTTTTTTTTTTAAGATGGATGCTCTTGTATTCTAGTCAATGGAGAAGTGATAGCCCTAGGCTCACAGTTTTCCCTAAAGGATGTTGAAGTTGTGGTTGCTCAAGTGGATTTGGATGCGGTAATTTCACTAGTCTAAATCCATTTCTAAATTTTCGTTTATGAGTTGCTTACAGTTTCTTACATCACATTGTGTAATTGGCTTATAGATGAATAGTGTGTAGATAAATGATAACTGTCAATCAATTTTGGTAGTCCAAAATCCGTAAAGTTCGTGTATAAGAAATTCCTGGTAAAGGAAATAGATGTATATGTATATAAATTTAGAGAGTTTACATGATAGAACTGAAAGTTTATATATATCACCTAATCATATTGTATTAGCGGCATTAATGCCTGTCGATCATGATTTATTCTTCAATGTGTGTAATGTTGATCATATAGGAATTCCGACCATTTCAGACTTAGAAAGTAGAAAGTCCGAGTAATATAGTTCGGTTATCGATAAGTATGTACGGTTGTTTGTTGACAGGTTGCAGCTGAAAGAGGAGCTTCAAGTTTATCTCGAGAAGAAGTAAATGGCAAAACCATGATACCATCAGTAATAGTTCCGTACAATTTATGTAAACCTTTTAGCCTGAAATCACTCATTTCTAGCCCTATAAAGGTTTGTGCCAAAATTCCAAGTCATTTAGGATCAGATTTTGGTTGCTCATAGTATATTATTCTATTAATTTGCTAAAACGTCGATGTTCATAATTATTCATAGATTAGTCCTCACTCTCCTGAGGAGGAAATAGCCTTGGGACCTGCTTGCTGGCTGTGGGATTACTTAAGAAGAAGTGAAGCTTCTGGATTTTTGCTTCCCCTTTCTGGCAAAGCAGATAGTTCCTCTGTGGCTGCCATTGTTGGCTCCATGTGCCAACTTGTTGTGAAAGGTCATAATTATACCTTCTTTCTTATACGAATAAATTTGTCCTTTTTGAAGAGCTATTCATTATATTTGATAGCCTGCAGAGATCGCAAATGGGAATGAAAAAGTGAAAAGCGATGCAATACGAATTGGATGTTACACCAATGGCCAATTTCCAACAGATAGCAAAGAATTTGCAAACCGCATATTTTACACTATATTTATGGGGTCTGAAAATAGGTTTGTAAATTTAATACCGATTAAATGATTTAACATATAGAAATGTAAAATTGCATATTCTTTGCAGTTCAGAATTAGCAAGAAAGCAAGCAAAGCTTCTTACAGATGAAATTGGTTCGTGGCATCTTGATGTTTCTATAGACACCGTGGTTTCTGCATTGCTATCAATCATCCAGAAACTTATTGGAAAACGGCCACGGGATAAGGTAAATGCAAAAAAAAAAAATCCTCCATGAAAATTGCAAGTCATATTGTTAGCTCGAGCTTTTTTCGCAGGCAGATGGGGGTTCTGATATTGAGAATAGAGGGTTAATGAACATTCGAGCTCGAATCAGAATGGTGCTAGCATTAACATTAGCTTCACTCTTGCCTTGGATTCATGGCAAGCCAGGGTTTTATCTTGTTTTAAGCAGCTCTAACGCGGATGAAGAACTGAGTGGTCAGCTTACAAAGGTATTCTTGGAAAACATTTACTTTTCTTAAATAATTGTATGAACCTAGTTCACTCAAGTTTGATTAATTTATTCATGAAAATCCATTTTTCATTTTTGCAGTATGGTTGTAGCTCAGCAGACATAAATCCGATTGGAAGCATTAATAAGCAGGATATTCAAGCATTTCTTCAATGGGCTGCTACAAATCTTGGTTACTCATCATTGGCAGAAATCGAAGCAACTCCTAAAACTGTTAGTAAAACTTTTTCCAGCCATAAAAATTAAGGTACTTAATTTTTTTTTTTCACTGATCATGTTGCACTACTAGGATGATGGAATGGAGATTGAAATGACAAATGAGGAACTGGCAGTATGTGGAAAGTGGCGAAAAGTCGGTCGTTGTGGACCTGTATCTATGTTTAAGGTATGGCTTGTAAACTTATTTTGCAGCATATTTGTTATTATAGCAATTCAATTTATAAATGCATGCTACTGATTGTACGTTGCAGAATCTTTGCCATAAATGGAGTTCAAAATTAATCCCATCAGAGATCGCGGATAAAGTGAAACACTTCTTCAAGAACTATTCTATAAATCGACACAAATTGACCGTTTTAACACCTTTCTATCATGCTGAGGTATTCTAATGTCAAAATACAACTAATAAAATGGATTATATATTTACCACAAGAAGTTTAGAAATTTATACATCTCCCGGCATTATGCAGAATTTTTCACCGGACGATAATAGATGTGATCTTCGTCAGTTTCTCTACAATACAAGATGGCCCTATCAATTTCGTCAGATAGATCAACTAGTTCAGGAGCTTGATGAATCCAAGTGACTCTGAAAACTTTCTTATTTGTTTTGTTTTTGCCATTTAGCCCCTTTTTGATGGGAATCAGTGATGAGAAAAATTAGATTGATAAAAAAAAAAAGGAAATAAATGAAATTTACTCTATTTTACTTTCTATTGTTGATACTATCAAATAAAATACAAGAGAAAATTAATTTGTTCTCCTATAATTGATTTTATTTTGTATACTCTCATTTCTCTGCATTTTTTGTGAGAAAATGGAGAGAAATGAAAGTGGAGATTATTTTACTTTCCTTTTATTCTATTTATAAATTAAATAGATTGAATTGTTTCGTATGATACATAAAAATGATAAAATATGTATTTTTTTATTATTTTTTTTTATTATTTTCATTACTGTTGTATATTTGCTTCCATATTTAGACATAAATTTGTGCAAGTTACTTGTATTTGAAAAAAGAAAAAAAAAGGATCAAATAAACCGATCTATATCCTATACAATCCATTTACGCTCCGACCCACATTAATCCGATACTATCCATATGCTGGGTATACCAGTATTTAAGCTTTATATTCTCAATGTGATAATTTAAATGAGAAATTAAATCACTAACCTCGTGTTTCCACGGTTAATGTCTTGTTATGCAAATCCATTTTATTGGATATTGGATATTATCATAGTAAAAATTAATAATTTAAGAAAAATATATGACATTTTATTTCCTTTCGGCATTAAGCTCTAGAAACTTCCAGTTTGTGAAAGTGATTTTGCTTGGGCTTCAGTAAGCCCATTCTATATCAATGTTTCTAAAAAGAGAAAAAAAAAAAAAATAAAGCCACGTAATTGTGTCCAATTGTAAGCGGCCACGATTTACCCAACACGAGAACTAATATCATTGGGCGAAAGATTTCATCTCGAAATATGATTGGTCCACGTCATCAGCTATGACATCTTCCCTCACTTCCCTTGGACCTGATTAACAGAAGCGAGCAAGCGCCTTCGTGCTCTTCGGTTTCTATAAACTATAAAGAACTCAAAATCTCTTGGGCGCCTTTACAGGTAAACCTCGCCATTCGAAACAAATTTAAAGCTCTAACTCGGATATACACGAAAGCGACGAAACTGATATACGAGAGAGAAGAGGAAGAAGAGTTGTAAACCATGGCTAGCTCGTGGAGAGCTCGAGGTCTTGTTGTATCAGCAATCGTCTTCTTTGGTTAGTGTTTGCTTTCCTCTCTTCTTATAATTAGATCTGATTTTCATTTTTTGTTTAATTTATACTTTGGGATTGTTCGTGTTCTTTTGATTTGTTTGTCCTTCTTCTGATAGACAAGTATTGATTTGCAGATCTGGCTTCATTTATGCTTTTGGGATTTATTAAGCTGTGGGATCAATTCGTTTATGTGTTTCTGCTTTTGTTTGAAGAATTGATAATCTATGATTTATGAAATGATTACAAACTTGTAGTGCTAATCGGTTAAATGCGGAAATGAACAAGTAGTCCTTGTCTGTTAAGTCTCCATAGCTGATCAGAGCAATTACAATGTGTTTTGACCTTTGATTCTTGTTTGCTGTTTAGCTCTATGGTCAGCTTCTTAATTCTTATATGAATGATTTGTTTATGTATTCTATTTTGTTCGCTCGGTGAACCACTTTTAGTCAATAATTTTAAGTTAAGAACTGTTGTTGATGTTATTAAATCTTGCATTGTAGGATGTCTCTTTGCAATTTCCATTGCAAAAGAGGAAGCTACCAAGTTAGGAACAGTTATTGGGATAGATCTTGGCACTACATATTCTTGTGTTGGTGTTTACAAAAATGGTCATGTCGAAATTATAGCCAATGATCAAGGAAATCGTATTACCCCGTCATGGGTTGCGTTCACCGACAGTGAGAGGCTGATCGGTGAGGCCGCAAAGAATCAGGCAGCTGTCAATCCCGAGAGGACCATCTTTGACGTTAAGAGACTTATAGGGAGAAAGTAATGCATCGACTCAATTCTTTAATTTACTTTTGTCTATTGATTATGGGGAGTTGTTTATTGAGGTTTTTCTTTCTACAGGTTTGAAGACAAGGAGGTCCAGAGGGACTTGAAGCTTGTTCCATATAAGATTGTGAACAAGGACGGAAAGCCTTATATCCAGGTTAATATTAGGGATGGGGAGACGAAGGTCTTCAGTCCTGAAGAGATCAGTGCTATGGTTCTGACGAAGATGAAGGAAACAGCTGAAGCATTCCTTGGGAAGAAAATCAAGGATGCTGTGGTCACTGTTCCTGGTTAGTAAAGCACCTGTTTATAGAGCCTTTTTTTTATCCTTTATATGCAAAAACACATTTTCCAACACGCTATCAATCCCTTGTACTAATGTGCATCCTGTTCATTATTCAGCCTATTTCAATGATGCCCAGAGGCAAGCTACCAAGGATGCTGGTGTCATTGCTGGACTTAATGTTGCAAGAATTATTAACGAGCCAACAGCTGCTGCCATTGCCTATGGTCTTGACAAGAAAGGTGGTGAGAAGAACATTCTTGTCTTTGATCTTGGTGGTGGAACTTTTGACGTCAGTATCTTGACAATTGACAATGGCGTTTTTGAGGTTCTTTCAACAAATGGTGACACACATTTGGGAGGTGAGGATTGGTCTGGTCTTGTCCGGCTTCCCCCTTTTTTTTTTTTTTTATTCTTTTTCCTGTTATTTTTAGTCTCTATATGCTTTTGAATCAGATTGCAATAGTTAGCAAGTTTTATGAGGGGATGCTTATAACATATTTTATTGCAGGTGAGGATTTTGATCAGAGGGTCATGGAGTACTTCATTAAGTTGATCAAGAAAAAGCATGGAAAGGATATTAGCAAGGATAAGAGAGCTCTTGGAAAGCTCAGAAGGGAAGCGGAGCGCGCCAAGAGAGCTCTTAGCAGTCAGCATCAAGTCCGTGTGGAGATTGAGTCTCTTTTTGATGGCATTGACTTCTCTGAACCACTCACCAGAGCTCGTTTTGAAGAATTGAACAATGATTTGTTCAGAAAGACCATGGGACCCGTAAAAAAGGCAATGGAAGATGCTGGATTGGAAAAGAGTCAGATTGATGAGATTGTTCTTGTTGGTGGTAGCACTAGAATTCCAAAGGTTCAACAGCTACTGAAGGATTATTTTGATGGAAAGGAGCCCAACAAGGGTGTGAACCCTGATGAGGCTGTTGCCTATGGTGCTGCTGTACAAGGAGGCATCTTGAGCGGAGAGGGTGGTGATGAAACCAAAGGTAATCCTTAGTTTTTCTTTCGATAGCAGGCACTTACAGCAATGATGATGAATCAGCATTTTTATATATTGAGATGGGTATTGTGTTTAACTTTTAACTGACAATGGTTGTTGTACTGGCTGCAGATATCCTTCTTCTGGATGTGGCCCCCCTCACCCTTGGTATTGAAACAGTCGGTGGAGTGATGACCAAGTTGATTCCTAGGAATACTGTCATCCCAACCAAGAAGTCTCAAGTTTTCACCACTTATCAGGATCAGCAGACTACTGTCTCCATTCAGGTATATAATCGCTACCTTTTGCTTTTCTTTTCATACTTTGCTTGAATCTCAATTTTAATTACTTTCGGCTGAAATGCAGGTCTTCGAAGGTGAAAGGAGTCTTACAAAGGATTGCAGACTGCTGGGGAAATTTGATTTAACTGGCGTTCCTCCAGCCCCAAGGTCTCTTTCCTGCTTTCGTTAATATCATTGAACAATTGTTTCACCACTTTGCTGCGAGCTAACACCTTTACTTATTTGCTGAACAGAGGGACTCCTCAAATTGAGGTTACATTTGAAGTCGATGCCAATGGTATCCTGAACGTCAAGGCCGAAGACAAAGGCACAGGCAAATCAGAGAAGATCACCATTACAAATGACAAGGGTCGTCTTAGCCAGGAAGAAATTGAGCGGATGGTCCGCGAGGCAGAAGAGTTTGCCGAGGAAGACAAGAAGGTGAAGGAGAGGATTGATGCTCGTAACAGTTTGGAGACCTATACCTATAACATGAAAAACCAAATTAACGACAAAGACAAGCTTGCTGACAAGCTTGAGTCTGATGAGAAGGAGAAAATCGAGACCGCTGTGAAAGAGGCCCTTGAATGGCTGGATGATAACCAGACTGCTGAGAAAGAAGACTACGATGAGAAGCTCAAGGAGGTTGAAGCTGTTTGCAATCCAATTATCACCGCCGTATACCAGAGATCCGGCGGAGCTCCAGGTGGCGGATCAGCAGAAGATGAAGATGATTCACATGATGAACTGTAAGAAACTCTATTTGGTTCCATTAATCACTGCTTTACAGCAAAAGTATGAAATGAGGATGTAGGGTAGGTGAAGTAATTGAGAATACTGTAATTTTTCTGATGGTAGAAGCGAAAGGGGAGAGAGGAGGCTTTTCCCTTGTCATGTTTTTTTGAGGTTAAAAAACTTAAAATTACATTGATCTTTTATGTTGTTAACAATTTGTAATTTTCTTCTTTCTTTTCTCTATGCTAAAAACTCCCTTTTTTACATCGTTTTTTATGTACCATCTTATTTTATTTTATTCTACCCTTATAAATTTAATTGATCTAAATATTTGAATTTTAACAAATATATGTACTTATAATTTAACAAATATATATTCTTAGAGCATGTGAAGTATAATCGAACATTGATGTAACAAGAAAACCAATCCAAACCAAATTCAAATGCTTTTTTCTACATGTATTAAGCCATTTATTTTACTAAATTAGCTCTATTCAGTCCAAAAACACCAAGAATAAAGTGGAAAAATTGTTCTCTTAATACAAGGGAGAGAATTTCTCAACCCGTGCGAGTTAAACAAGAGAGAGCATTTATTTTTATTTTTTATAAATCGACTACAAAACCAATAAAATAATGCACAATTTGGACCTCGAAATGGAAAGGGATGCGATTCAGTTGTTCCGAATGGGAATGGGAACAAATATTAACGCCTTTTTTTTCTTCTTTTTGGACAAAGAAGTAAGGAAAGAAGAACATGAATATGAACTATGAAAAGAAATTTATCTTCATGAATATGCTCCTTGAAAACTAAAGCCCAGCTTTAGGATCGCCCGAGCTTGCTGCCACAACTCCCATCCCTACTCCACTTGAAGAAACTCCCAATTTTTCTTTCTCATTTGATTCAGAAAAAGCAACTTTATTCCCGTTTAATTTCTGAACAAGTTCATCAATCTTGCGAAATTGATGAGGCCATCTTGAATTGTAGAGAAACTGCCTAAGATCAAACCTATTATCTTCTGGTGAATAACTCTGCAAGGAGAATACCTTTAAGTCTCTGAACATGGTTAATAGATCAACTCCAAACTGTCTGTCTTTAACATTAAAATACCTCAGCATGGTAAGAAGGTGTTAAGACTGTCATCTTGTGCCGGTTAATGGAATAGTACTTAAAGAAGTGCTTCACCTTATCAGCCACCTCCAATGGCGTTAATCTTGAACCCCATTTGTAGCAGAGATTCTGTAACAATCAAAAATCATTTGCATATAAGTGAGATTTTGAATAATGACATTTGTGAGACAAAATAAGCTGCAAAACGCACCATAAACATCGATACTGGTCCACAGCGGAAAATCTTTCTCAACCTTCCATAAATTGAGAGTTCCTCGTATGTCATTCCCATATCCACTTCATCAAGCTGTTTCGATGCAGAATGGAGGATTAGAGTTGCATTAGTACACGTGTAAAAGTAACACTTGCAGAAAGAATACCTGACTGTAGTTGGAACGGATAGGCTCTAGTTCAGCGGTTGGTGGTGCAGCTTCAATTTCTGCCAAGGATGAGTAGCCAAGATGGACTGCAGCCCACCGCAAAAATGAACGAAGATCTTGCTTACTAATACTTCCTATTGGATTTATATCTGCTGAGCTACAATCATACTGTGAATGATCAAAAAGGTGGAATCTTATTAGGAAAAAATTTGGCAGATTAGCTAACAGCTGCATCAATATTAAACAAAAATCGAGCAATGACAATAACTGAAAATTATTAGTTAACTATGCAACTATGTTAACACAGAATAATAGTTTGTCCTAGAACCAAAATCCACTGGAATTATCCAAAATGTGGCTTCTAGGTTGGTCAAATAGTGGGTAATACCTTAGTCAGGTAACCACGCAATCCTTCATCCACATTAGAGCTACCCAAAACGAGATAAAATCCCGGTTTGTTATGAACCCAAGGCAAGAGTGATGCCAACATAAATGCTAGCACCATTCTGATTCGAGCTTGAATGTTCTGCAACCCTAGGTTCTCAGCATTTGAACCCCCATCTACCTGCGAAACGAAATAAACAGATTAGAAATTTAATAAAAACAATAAATATTCTGTTGTGAATCAAGAAAATACAGGAATAAGAGGCACTCTGCTGTGTGCATTGAGCAAGAAGGTAAACTTAATAATCCTCTTACCTTGTAACGTGGCTGCTTGCCTGTTAGTGTTTGGAACAAGGATAGCAGTGAAGAAATAACACCATCTATCGACACATCTAGATGCCATGAACCAATTTCATCTGCCAAAACCTTTGCCCGTTTTCTTGTGGCTTCAGAACTGCAAAAAAGCAAACCCTGTTACTGCAAATTAATGTGTTGCCAAACCTGAAGGTGCAAAACTTCATCAGTATAGCTGTTCTCAATATTTGTCCAATGACAGTAAATTGGTGATACGTACTGAATGTGACTCCAATACTAACACAAATACTAGAATAGAACAAAGAGAAGCAAAAGAAAATCCTTCTATTTTCTTCTATATATGCCAACCTGTTTTCAGTCCCCATGAATACAGTATAAAATATGCGCTTTGCAAATTCTTTGCTGTCAGTAGGAAATTGACCATCAGTGTAATTTCCAATTCGTACTGCATCAGCTTTTACTTGTTCGTCCCCATTTACAATCTCTGCAAGTAACATGCATAACCAACTAATTGAAGATAATGATAAAACTTAAGGATAGAATGAGAACAAGCTTTGTTTTCTCTGCTGTACACATAGGCGTTGTAGCTCAAAACAGAGGCATTTTATGAAAATTTTTAGTGATGCACCTCCACTGACCTCATAAACAATAAATTCAAGAACAAGTTAATAATACTGAAACTCAAAGCTAGCCTTTTCATATCTATGTAAATATATGCCCATTAGTTTGGATCAGCCATGTAGATCTGTTTTGTGCCTTGCCCAACAATTTTAATCAAAGTAAATATGACGTGTTCAGCTCTGAACACCTAAATCATATTGACAATCCCTGGCTACTTGAATTGTTTATCAATATTCTATTAGCCCTTTGATCAATTGAGTATAGCAGAATAAGTAGCATCTGATCAACCCCTCATCCTGAAACATGCAAAGCAGACCCCTAGATTCATGAAACTGGGTCGGTTGAGGAACACAAACAAATGAGATACGATACAAGAACACTATTCCAACAGATCGATTTCATAAATCTAACCTTTTACAACAAGCTGGCACATGCAGCCAACTATAGCAGCCACAGAAGAGCTATCTGCTCCACCAGAAAGAGGAAGCAAAAATCCAGAAGCTCCACTTCTTCTTAAATAGTCCCAAAGCCAGCAACCAGGGCCAAAGGCTATTTCCTCTTCAGGAGTGTGATAAGTAATCTACAAATTATTAAAACATTGGTTAACTTATGGGTTAGTTCACTCACAAATTTCGTTACAAAGATGTCATTGATTAGTTAATATACTAAGAAAGAACAGTCAAATTTCACTAATTTCTTCATATCGGAAAACTGAAGGATAAATACTAAGCACAGATATGCTTAAAATAAGTTAATTGTGCTCCTGTCAAGCCATAAAGGACAGTGGTTTCAAACAGAAACTGTAATGAAAAAAGTAAGGACAAAATATTTTAGTGAAATCTTGACATAATTAACAGCAGTGTTGCATAAGAACAAACCTCAAGGGGGCTAGAGAGGGACATTTGCAGGTTAAAAGATTGACAAAGATTATATGGTGCTTTTATTGATGATACTCTTGTTTTGCAACTTGCTTGTTCTTGAAAACTACTTATAGATCCACGTAGGCTAGCAACCTGCAATCAAACCAGGGAATAGTTGCATTACAGCCATTAACTTAATATGAAAAATGAGAAAACAATTATGGTTACCTTCAAAAGGGTAAAAAAAAAAAATTTACATTATTATTTGTTGTGGTGTGAGATATTCATAGAAATTAAATCCACAAACATGTTCTCCAAGTATTTGAAAACAAATAATATTTAAAAGTAAACCATACCGCATCCAGGTCCACTTGGGCAACCACAACCTCAACATCCTTCAAAGAAAATTGAGATCCTTGTGCGACTACTTGTCCATTTACAACAACACCAGAACATCCATCTGCAACAAATACATTATTGGAGTGACCAGAGCATTAATCAACGGCAAGTTACTAAATTGCATAGACAGCAAACCAACTAAAGAAAAAGGAAATGCTCAATTAACATATAATTTGAGATTCTTATAAAATGCAATAGAACAGTTAGCTAAGAATAAGCATGTACCATAATAAAGGCGGCCACCGTCACATCCTTGGAGATTACTGTACATGTATACCCCTCCTCGAGTATCAGTAGCACCTATAAAAGCACGAAGACGAATATCAAGCTTCCTCAACTGGTGGTGACTCCCACTTGCATTCATAAACACTTCAACCCCATTAAGCGCAAGCTCAGCATGAGGAGGGCTAGGCGTGAAAAGTTCTTCACAAACTTCAGCAGCAACAGCTCTAAAGGGGAGCAAAAAAATGGAATGAACATAGAAGCAGAGTTAAGAAACATTTATCAATAAAAATCATTCATTACTTACGTATCTAAAAATTGAATGAATCCATAACCAAAAGGCACAGAATCTTGATTTATAGCTTTCGAAATTTCAATTGGGAGCTGAAAGTCTGCAAGCTGATCTTTTTGTTTCCAGGCAGTGAACCATCGAAGCTCCCTGTAATTACCATCATTAGCAAGCCACAATTTGGGGCGTATCATTACAATTTTCCTGCTAAAGCACAGAACTTGACAATTATAACGCTCTGATCCTTTAATAACCGGCATCCCAAAGCTGCACAATATCCCATCTGTCCAATTCCCGAGCAGAATTTCCTTTAAGCACTCCCAACTGCAGTCAAAATCAACCCAATTAAACAAATATTTCAAAAGAAATCGATTCAGATAAAGTCTCGACCACCAACTTACGCGTGAGTGACAGTGTCGAGCTCCAAGAAATGATCTTCGCAGCCATAGCCAGTGATTTCAAGCTCAGGGCCGAGTCTAATAACTGCACCAGCTTCTTTGGCCTTACCTATGGACTCCTTTATGTTTTTTAAGTTACAGTCGAAGTCCATCGCCCACTGATTCAAGTTACAGGTAGCTACCTTCAAAAGCCTCATCTTGTAATCCTTTAAATGAAAACTGAGAAGGTATGAAGAGAAAAATGGAGCCTTGCTGTTCTAAGAGACGCCAATTTCGAGGGCAAAGAATGAAAGAATCTGTCTTTGTGTTGCTTGGAAGTTGGAATCAGTGGAATTAGATTCTGATATTGGGAATTTTGGAGGGATTTGCAATGGATTTTGATTTTATTTTTGGGGTTGGCGTTTAAATGGGTTCGGGTCAAAATTCCAGGATCCTTGGACGGGTTTGAACATCAAATCGGGCGTGTCTGACACGCTTCAAAAACATTGACGGGTCCCTACACATAAAATATTTTTTTTTGGTTAATGAACGTGTATCGTAATGAATTTTAATATCTACACTTTTTTTTTAAAAAAAAAGGACGGAAAAATTTTTTAAAAAAAAAAACCTAACGAATATAATAAATGTAAATAATATCATAATATATCTACGTACCAAGATTATCTGGTACATTTTTCAAAACATACAGTCTGAAAAAAAAATTGGTACATCAATTTAAATAAAAAATCAGTTAACAAATTCGACTCTCCATGCACTTATAAGATAACGAACAAGTCAAAATATTTAATTTTACCTTCAATATTAAAGATAGTATTCAAACAATCAGCATTTAGACGGCACCTTTTAAAAATCATATTTACCACAATTTTATTATCACATTCTGCCAACACATATTTATACTTTAACAATTAATAATTATCGAGTAATTATACTTATTAATTTTATATATATTAAATATAAATTTGTTTTATTTTTAAAAAATTAAAATACGTACATTGAGAATAATATTGCATTTGACTTATTATAATAAAGAAATTGGTGGAAATTATAAACGAAATGGGTTGTTTTTCTATTTATTTTATAATATCATATGAGCGTAATTAAATGTCGCGTGCTACAAGTTTTTAAAATCAATATAAATTTGAGTTTATTGTCTGAAAAGTTGATAAATATATATACTCAATAAATTAATATTAAAATTTAAACGTTCAAATAAATTATTGAGTCAAATTCAAATATTTGTATCTGTATTAAACTTTATTTTTCTAACAATTACACATATGATTTTGATATGCATAAAATTCATTTTTTTTTGGAATTGGGGATAAATTTATTTTTATTTTTAAAAAAAATAACGTGACATCTTTAATAAATTGGTTCACATTCGATGTTAAATATGCACATTTTTTTTATATTTACCATTAATAAAATAATTTATATTTGTGCTCTAATTTAACAATTAGTATAAAGATATGTGTAAACCAATTTAGTAATGACCAGGATAATTTTTAACCAAAAAAAAAATTATGAGCAAATATGTGTTATTTTGCATATTTCAGAAGTAAATTTCGTTATTTTTTTTTTATCAAGCTAAATTGAATAAAATTCAATAAATTTGACTAATAAGATGGAAAATTTGTCCCCTAATTAGTAATTAGTAAGCCATGCTTGTTGAACGAGTTCCGTACCTAAATAAAGAGATTGAATTGAGGGTAGACCACTGAAGTCTTAAACGAAAAAGCAACATAGTTGAAGAAGCTATTAGAAATCGAAGGTCTATTAGTCCTTAGCTAATATAATTGACCCAATTTGATAATGGGCTTCAAGTAAGCCAACTATTAGCCCAACATAGTCTATTAACGACATGCCGTTCAACGAGCCTCCGGAAATTTAAATTTTAACATTTCAATGGCTGCTCCTCTCATCGGAAAACAAAATTCCGGCTGGTCATATCTTCAATATATGGTAATTTCAAATTCCAAATTCCTCGACAAAATGGACCTGAACCTGGAATTGGATATTTACCTCGAAAGAATAATTAAATTTCTGTATGCATATTATGTAATCTGAATCTGCTTGCTGCCGTTTTCGGCTTTGTTTGATGCTTAGTGACTCAACAAGAACAACGCGATCCCTCATCTTCAACTTCTCAGAGAATTCATAACTTTATCAATGGCTTCCAGTCCTTCATGTACTGGTAAATTTGATTCTTCGCTTAATTTCCTAAAGTTTACATCTTTTGAAGCTAATTCTTTTCGAAGAAAGTCTCGTATGTTTTTGAGATTTATATTTATATATATACGCTGTTATAATCATGATTAAAAGGGATCAATCTACCATTTGTCTGGCTAATAATTTGGTTGGATAGCAAAGAAAAGAATTATAATTTAATGATTAAAAGGTATTAATCTACCCTTTTGATTTTGGCTTTCGAAGGGAAATTGAGTATTGTGATATCCCTTATATTTAATGATTTCCTTTCTCCATTCAGCAATCAATTTGTAGCTTAAACTTATAAGCTATGGCTATTTCCTACCGTTTCCCTCAAAACAAACTATGTGTAAGAGCTTAAACTTATAAGCTATGGCTTGAACAAGGTTTAATCTGCTTAATATACTATAAATTTAAGCCAATTATTGTGCAAGCACATTCTATTGCCCTCCTTTTAGAGCCAAAATAAAAGCTTGTGGCCCCAACTTCAATCTATTTTGCTTTGAACTTGGGAAACCCACTGCCCCCTTCTGAATAATTTAATATCTAGTTGCCTGCTATCTTTATTATTCTTGCTCAGTATATTAAGTGCTGATAAGCTTGAGGATTTGCCTGGTATTATCGTTAGATAAAATGTTTACCATACAACCAACACATCTCACTAACTCAATAATGGATGGCAGTAGTTTATATGTCACTATTGACAAATGCTTTTCCAATCATAGCGAGGATAAGGAAGCTTAATTAACTCCTAACTGCACTTGGTTCCATTTAATCCTGAACAAAATTCTCTTTTAGGTTTCTTTCTTTTTCCAAATTGGGTTTCTTGAGAAGCATCGAAGTTGGATACCTTTTTTTTACTTGTTTAGTTATTGTTTCTTTAACAGCTAAGGTATATCTTATATAATTGGCTCACTTCTGATATAATTTTTGGGGATTTTACGCAGCTGAAATCATATTTTGTCCCCTTTATTAGTCATGATGTATTGGTCAATTTGTTTCCTTTGTTCATCTTTAGACCTCATAGACACGTAATTGGATTTTTTGTATAATCAAACACCAGTACACATGCCATCATGACAACTGTTAAATTATGCTAAACATTCAAGTATATGTATATATATAAGGTCCAAATATGAGTATATGAAGAAATTCTGCAAAATAAAGGAGGCCTGATATTCTTAAAGCTATTTTAAGGCAAAAAGATTTTGCAAATTAACATACTGTAAATCTGCATCATGCATAGATTCTTCTTTTAGATGTAATGCTTACCACAATTGTGAGTGTTTTAGGTCATAATGCTCCAGCACTTAGAGTTTATTGTTGGCCTTTTACTCAACCAGCATAAAACCTGTGGCCCCAACTAGTTTAACTTTTCTTTTGACTGTAGGAAACCATTTTCCTTTTGAGTTGCACTTACACGGTACATTCTGTTTGCTCCATATATTATAATCTATGCAGATAAATTTAAAGTACCACACATGCCATCATGACAAGTGTTACATTATGCTAAACATTCAAGTATATGTATATATAAGGTCCAAATATGAGTATATGAAGAAATTCTGCAAAATAAAGGAGGCTGGATATTCTTAAAGCAATTTTAAGGCAAAATGATTTTGCAAATTAACATACTGTAAATCTACATCATGCATAGATTCTTCTTTTAGATGTGATGCTTACCACAATTGTGAGTGTTTTAGGTCATAATGCTCCAGCACTTAGAGTTTATTGTTGGCCTTTTACTCAACCAGCATAAAACCTGTGGCCCCAACTAGTTTAACTTTTCTTTTGACTGTAGGAAACCATTTGCCTTTTGAGTTGCACTTACACGGTACATTCTGATTGCTGCATATATTATAATCTATGCAGATAAATTTAAAGTACCATTATGTTCTGGCAACAACCAAAAACATATGAAAGTGAAATTTTAGTAACAGCTCATAAATTCAATGGTGAAATAAGTAGCCTGCAACAATAACAGGTGAAAACTACAGCTTAATGAAGTAAATTTTTAGCCAGGAGATTACTATCTCTAATATGATAATGTGCCTAATCCTAGCTTAGTAGTGCTTGTTCCCATCCGAGGCTGCAAGGTCTCAAATTTCTAGGCTATGAAGTTGAAAATAATAATAATAATAATAATAATAATAAAGTGGGCAGTCTTAGTTGTCATGCCAATCTGTCCACCTTTCAAGCTTAGTGGGTAGTCTTAGCTATGTTTTTCTTAATAAAATCATTATATTGAATAAAACTAGTTACCTCATAAATGACTTGTAAACAAAGTAAACTAATTAAAGCAATTCTATGATCTAGAGCCCTTTTGTTAACAAAAGAACTCCACGTACATGATCAGTTTTCTAATAAATTAATCCTAGGAAAAGTTGTGTCTGAATCAATCAAAAGAACATAGAGCAAAATGCCAAGATTATTAATTTATGGGTAGTGCTTGGTGGATCAACAGAATGTGAATAGATAAGGATAACAGGTAATTTAATCACAAAAGCAAAACTACACAAAGATATTGTAGAAACAACACTTTCAAAACAAGTCAATTATTTCACTTTAATTTAATCCATGTTGATCCATAAATCAATACCTTTAATTTTTTTTTTTTTTTCTTAATTCATTGTTGGAAGATCTTGGTGTGTTGGAAAACCAGACCTAATAGGAGTGATCTAGACAAGGAAGTATGGGAAATAATATGGTCTCTATAAAGCTAAAAGGGAGATTATTATATGGTGTTTGAATCTAATATTCAGTTTTGCTAAAAGGAGAGGATTAGGTTTTATGATAAAAAAGATGGGGAGGGTTGGGTAGTCACCTTAAAGAAGGTGCTACGACTTATTGTGATTTGACTGCCACCATCCAGAAATCATGATTTGAGCCTTAAGAAAATAAAGAGGGTAGATAAATTTTCATAAGAGAAAGTTGATAGGCTTTGTCCATTACTTTACAATGTCACTATGAAAAGAAATGTAGAGGCAATGTTATAATATGATACAGTAATCATGCAACATAAACAATACACATTATGGTTGTTATCTTTTCTTGCCAATCTCGACTGTTGACCCTTCTCATCAATATATGATTCAATAACACTTGAAAAAAAATGGGGAGAAACTTAGTCCAAAAGTGAGATGGTACTCGTAGATCACTTTAATGATAGTGTCAGGTAAGTGAAATAATTGACGTGGCATTCTCTCATTTGCCTGGTCCACTGTCGACTGGGTCTGGCATGAATAATCCCGAATGAAATTAGTATTAGTGCCAAAATTGCAATTCTACCTGCTGACAACCTCTAATAGTGGAAAAAACTTAGAATTAGTGTTCTTAATACTAATTCAATTGTTTATGTATACACGTTAAGAAAAACCAAAGTATATAGTCAAAGCAAGCATATTTCTTTATATTATTATAATATAATCTATACCTAATTGCGCATTTGTAGGATGTTGGCGTCCTGTGTTGTCTGTTTTCAGAGTGCCCTTTACTATTGGTTCAACTAATCTGAAATTTCAATTTCTTCTCTTGTTGAAGTCTGAAGATGAGGGGCACCATTAACTAAAGCATTTAATATGAAGAAATAGGAATGAACAGGTGATGGAGTTTGTGCTAATGGTTCATGGTGTTGATAACGACACCACTTAGCTAAACAGCAAATCAAAAGGCTATTCAAGAATGGAGAGGTTCAATTGATTACAAAGAATCAATAGTTAATAACTAATGAGCCAAGCTGGCTATGTACATTAATAGAGCAGCCATGCAAGGTAAGCAAATGCATTGGATTCTGAGGTGATAGAAGTGAGTGCCAGTTGACTTTGTCTTCTTGTCTTTGCTAATGGGTATTGCAATTTCAGTCATCATTCTACAAAGCTTTTGAGTACAGGTTGAAACCAACATCATGAATGAATAGGTTACACAGATCTATCCAACTTTTTATTCAATATAAATCCAACAAATCCCTCTCCTTTCTATAGCAGCCATCACCACAAAATTTCCAATGGCCGTAGCCTCTCAAACTAAAGCCATAACTCTCATTTTTCTCCTCCTTGTAATAGGTTAGCAAATTCTTCATATTTTTACTTCTTGCTCTGAAACTATGTTCATTATCTTTAAGTAAACATACAGTTTCCATTTTGTAGGCCAAGTATTGGGAATTCGACAAGGCATAGATGGAGCAAACCCAGAAAACGAGGTAATTAAATTGAATTATTTGATCTAACATATATCTGTAGATGTAATGGTTGATTAGGAATCAAAAGGGTATCCTCAATGCATGAAGCTAAGTTAAGAGGGTATGTTTGTTTGCAGGCCATTGAGCGAATGAGGAAGCTCGCGGATATGGTTACACTGGATTATACAAATATGGGGCGTAATAGGAAACATGAACCACCATCTATGAGTACAGTGAAGCTGGGCCATGGCAACCGCTGAGCTATGTCTACTCGGTCCGGCATCATTGCCATAAGGGCATACTTTAATAAGCTAGCTATTTCTACTGAAACAGCAGGGTCATGTATGCTGATTCTGAAACAATCTCAATTCTCAGTAGGTTATGAGATTGTATTTTTATATAAGTATGAATAACTAATGCTAAACTCTTTGTACTTATATTGTGGCTGTGTAAGGTTAAGATGTTCCCTTCAGCTTGTCTCCTTTTCTTCTTCTCCTTCTTAAGCTTTGAAGGAATATAACATAAAAGGATGTTCAGTTCTATTCTCGATCTCTTGCTATTGAAATCTTTGCATCTCTTAATATTATACTGATATCTTTAATGAAAGTGCAAACAAATTAAGAGATAAAAATAATCAGCAGTCAAGACAATACGAGGAAGTCTGTCCACTTAAAAGAAAGTTAAACTGTAGAGCTTCTGTTTCTAATTTTTCTTATAATTGTATTTTTAAAAAATAAAAAATAAAAAAAGAAGATAGTGAGTGTAACTTAAGCTTTTTTATGGTTCTTCACTTTATAGCAATGTTATTAAAACCGGACCGGATATAGAACCGGCAAGGCTGAGGGTTCGTGGTTCGACCGGTTCGACCGGGTTCAACCGGGTTTTTTTCTATTTTTTAAAATATTATTAATTAGTATAATTTTTATAAATACTACTACTCAAATAAAAAAAATCCATCAAAATATTTAGTATATATCACAAATATACTAATAATAATATTTTTTTCATCTTTTATTTTTTTAAAAAAAATTATTACTTGATTAATTTAAAAATTAAATAATTTAATAACTTTAGGTGAAATTAAAGAAAAGGGTAAACAATTATTTTTAAGTTAACCAAATTTAATAATTTATTCAATTTTTATTCAATTATATTTTATTAAATTATTAAACCATTATATTATTTTTATTAAATCCAAAAGTAATTAAATAGTAAAAGAATCAATTATTTGCTAAATAAAACTTATTAGATTATTTGTTTTTTATTTTTATGAAAATAGTACTAATTTTTATTAATTATTTTAAATTAAAAGCATTTTTTTCAAAAAAAAAATAAAAAAAAAACATATAATAAATTGTTGACCGGTTTTTGACCGGTTCTAGCCGGTTCTCCGGTTTTTCCCGGTTCTGGCCGGTTTTTTCCGGTTCAATCCGGTTTTTTCCAGCCCGGTTTTCTGATGTTGAACCGACCGGTTTGTCAACCGGTTCGCGGTTAAACCGGTTGAACCGGCCGGTCCGGTCCGGTTTCAATAACCATGCTTTATAGGAATAATTTGCAAAAATAATAGTAATAATAACAATAATTGTAATCTTTTAGATAGTATAATATCTGTTTCAAATAAGCAATTATTTCGAAAATCAAGCTTAACTAAGATAACCGATAATTGATATTCTCATTCAAAATTGAGTTATTTTGGACCACTTAATTGGTTCAACAAAGCGTTATTAAAATTTACGAAAAATTAGAAAAGCTTTCAAAATATCCATAATTACATAATTTAGAAAACGCTTTCAAAATATCCATAATTACATAATTTAAGGTACAAGGGATTTGTCTGTTATTCTCACTACTGCCAAATAGAAACAGGGAAACAATCAAAACACCCTTTTTTATTTCAGTTCATAAATAAGCAATTTAATGCCAACACGTTAGATAGTCATTACTTGTCGCATTCAGTTTTTGCCATCAAAACGTCGACGTTTAACACCCGACAAGAACTTCAAAATTAATAGCTCACCCAACACGACTACTGAACTCACTTAATCCTTAATATAATTAATCACAGTAATAATACTACCATCCTTGAATTTACTATTTTGTCCCTTACTGTACCCGTGCCCGGTACCCACACCAGCAGAGTAGTAGTAGGAGCGAGAAACTGGAGAAAGCCAAACCATAGCCAGAGAAGAAGAAGAGAGAGAGAAAAGAAGGAATCTTTCGCTGCAACAATGAGTTTTGGTCCCCTTTTAGATCTCCATTAATCTTGCTGTCAGTTCCTTTATTGGTAGCCTGTCTGTTTCTCTAATCATCTCTCTCAAAAATTCACTCTCTTTTTTTTTTCTTATTTTCTTCTCTGCAACTCTTTACTCTCTAATTCAATCTCCTTTCCCCAAAACAAAACGATGCCGGGACTTGTCTCCGTCAAGACGCCGCCCGAGGCGCCGCCACTTCGCATTTCCGTTCCCGAGATCCAACCTCAAACCCAAACCCAATCCCAATCTCGACCCGATTCTGCTATCCCAAGAACACCCACGCCCACCAAGAAAATCCCATCTCCTTCTCCTTCTCGATCCAAACCTTCTCCGACCCGCTCCGCTAAAAAACCCCCACCCGACTTTCCTAACCCGCTGCTTCTGGCCGATGCTTCTCTTGACAACCCGGATCTGGGTCCGTTTCTTTTAAAGCTTGCTCGTGATACAATTGCCACTGGTGAGGGTCCAAGTAAGGCTCTTGATTACGCAATTCGCGCGTCGAAGTCGTTTGAGCGATGTGCGGTGGATGGGGAGCCGAGTTTGGACTTGGTTATGAGCCTGCACGTTCTGGCTGCTATCTATTGCAGTCTAGGAAGGTTCGAAGAGGCGGTGCCCGTTCTTGAGAGGGCCATTACGGTGCCGGAATTATGCAGAGGGATGGATCATGCGCTTGCTGCTTTTTCTGGGTATATGCAACTAGGGGATACTTACTCTATGCTTGGGCAAGTTGACAAATCAATTGCCTCCTATGAAGAAGGGCTTAAGATTCAGATCGAGGCTTTGGGGGAGACTGATCCCAGAGTTGGAGAGACTTGCAGGTCTGTCTATTTGTATTCAATTAATTTGTTTGGCTGTTTTTGTGTGACTAGAAATTTTAGGTTATTAGGTTTGCAATTTGGGAAACTTTTAATCATTTTTGGTAAATTGTTAGCCTAAATTTCACTTTTTTAGGCTAAAAATAGGAAGATATTTTCTTGCTTGGCATTATGGAAAAGGGAATTCTTGTCCTTTTTATATTTGTTTTTCTCCTTTTTTTTTTAATCAAATCGATGACAAACATGAGCATCAGATTATGTTTAGATTATCTATCTAAAGAAGAATTATGTGATGACATGAAAATGTTTAAGTAAATTGACTTGGAAAATGCCAGGTACTTAGCTGAGGCACATGTTCAAGCCATGAACTTTGATAAAGCAGAAGAATTGAGCAAGAAAACTCTTGAAATTCATCGTGCTCATAGTGAACCAGCCTCTATTGAAGAGGCAGCTGATCGCCGATTGATGGCTCTCATATATGAGGCAAAGGGAGATTATGAATCAGCTCTTGAGCATCTTGTTCTTGCCAGCATGGCAATGATCGCAAACGGACAAGAAAATGAGGTTGCTGCAATTGATGTCAGCATTGGAAACATTTACATGTCTCTTTGCCGCTTTGATGAGGCTATCTTCTCTTATCAAAAGGCACTAACTGTCTTCAAGTCATCAAAAGGCGATAACCATCCTTCGGTTGCCTCAGTCTTTGTGCGCCTTGCTGACTTGTATAACAGGACTGGGAAGCTTAGAGAATCGAAGTCTTATTGCGAAAATGCTCAGAGGATATATGCAAAACCTGTGCCTGGAACCACAGCTGAAGAGACTGCGGGTGGGTTGACTGAGATTTCTGCCATTTATGAGTCCGTGGATGAACCCGAGGAAGCATTGAAGCTCTTGCAGAAGGCAATGAAGTTGTTGGAGGATAAACCAGGACAGCAAAGCACCATCGCAGGAATAGAAGCACGAATGGGAGTGATGTATTACATGGTTGGCAGATATGAAGAAGCAAGAAACTTTTTCGAGAGTGCTGTAATGAAACTTAGAGCCAGTGGGGAGAGGAAGTCAGCTTTTTTTGGTGTTGTGCTGAACCAAATGGGATTGGCTTGTGTACAGCTCTTTAAGATAGATGAGGCTGCAGAGCTGTTTGAAGAAGCAAGGGCGATACTTGAGCAGGAGTGTGGCCCATGTAACCAAGACACCCTTGGAGTGTATAGCAATCTTGCAGCAACCTATGACGCCATGGGGAGGTAAATATACCCTTACTAACTACTACGACTTAAATTATACTTAGACTAGAGACTAGTAGCTTATAAGCCGCTTTGAATTTTAGCATCCATATTGTACTCTGGCATCTTCGTTGCTCAATTAAATTTGTGTTGTTCTTGTACTGGCATCGTCTTGTCATTAGAATTCTGATATGTTTGTTTCGTTCCCAAATCTCCTGTGTTTTCGCTTTCCATTAGATGGACAATTCGATCATGAAGTTGAAAATCCTGGGGCTTGGTTTAATTTTGGAAGTATTTGCCTTTTAGTGTATCATGGCATAAATGGACAGCATTACAGATAAATATGTTGAAGACATTGTGCCATGACTTGGTTGTTGGTTCTTGATTTTCATGATCAGTAACCAACACACACATTTTACTTAGTTATGTTGTGTAACATTACAGGGTCGATGATGCAATTGAGATATTGGAGTATGTTCTTAAACTAAGAGAGGAAAAGCTCGGGATTGCGAATCCTGATTTCGAAGATGAGAAGAATAGGCTGGCAGAGCTTCTGAAAGAAGCAGGCAGGGCGCGTAACAAAAAGGCGAAATCACTGGAAAATCTGATAGATAACAATTCGAGGAGGACGAAGAAAGAATCAACGAAGAGGTGGCCTGGTCTTGGTTTTAGAATTTGAACATGTTATAATCACTCATATTTATCCAGAAGTGCACATTTCTGTAACATAGAAGATCATGTATAGCATCATCAATGTTGTAATCTGGTTGGGTTTTATTTTTTTCATGTTTCATTTGAGCTTCGAAATCCCGATTTGTTTGCCGCATTTAATTGGTTTTATTTTATCGATTGCCTGTGTTGGGACCTAAGTTGTTCACTCAAACAAGAATCTTAATTTTGAGCTAATAAATTTTGATGTCTCAAATCATATGATTTGTTGTATTGGTAGAAAATACAACTCCTATTTTGCTTTAACGTTTTTTTTTTTTTAAGTGCAAAAATGTCCTTATAATTATTAAAATAAGTGCGAAAATGTCTTTATAATTTTTAAAAATGACACAAAATGCTTATATTTTAATACTATTTCAGAACTTATAGAGATATTTTAGTTTCAAAAATAATTTCAAGTAAAATATAATAATAAAATAAAGACGATAAATAACGAGAGCAAAATAGTAACTTACTGCTAGGCCCAAGGGCTTGAAGCAGGTTGCTTCTACTTCCTTTATTCTGTATTTTTATTTATATATTGAGCTAATGATAAACTATTAAAAAAAACATTAATTTTTATAATTAATTATGCTATTAGAAATAAGATTTAATATTTACACTGATAATATATTATTGGTCCTGTACCTAGTAAATATGTGAATATCATTACAAGCTCAAGACATAGGAAGCGCTCCGTGAGACAATTGAGTAAAGAGGAAAGCAAGGATTAAAATTTAAAACTCAACTAATCATTTTATAATAATGATAACATTCCCGAAAAAATTTCCGTAATTTGCTATATGTAAAACAAAATAAAGTACATGTTGGAGATTTATAAATATTTCGACAGTCAAATCAGTATTTTGACTAAAATATAAAAAGTATAATATAATTGAGAAAAAATATCCTCTCAAAATAACTGAATGCCTGCTATTTATAAGATAGAGAATCAATGGTTGAATAGAAATCAAATTTTAAATAGAGAATGACTCATAAATTCCTAATTTGTGATTAACTCCTGGTAGAATTTTATATTAAATTAAATTAGTTTTGTTATCAAATAAAAATAATATAATTATTATACTAATAATAATTTTAAAACCTTGAAAATTAATTCTTTATATATATATAAAACCTGGAGATTTGTGATAATCGGACACTCTAAAGAGTTCGGTCTCATTTTATTCAATAAGTTCGGTTTTGCCACCTCACCCCTCGCAAGATTCAGTCTCTCCTTGCTTACTCTTGATCCTGGATAGCCGAACTAATATGAAATCTCTTAATGGTATTATCCATAGACTCGGCAAGAGCTCGCCCCCCGGAATCATTAGGATTGTTGGAGTCTTTCAAGGGCTTTTATTACCTTGTAACGCGTTTTCTACGCAGTTAATATTATCCAGCTGGTAATTCATTATTATCCAAATGAAAATTATTTTTATCTGATAAGAAAATACCATTTTCTACTCAGAATCCGAGTCCTGATCTAGTTAGAACTCCTAACTCTAGCTTACAGCTCAAGTTCTATTAGGAATATCTGTTCCACGAGGAAAAGGATTTATACTGCAACACTGATTCCTGACTCTATAAAAAAGGGAATCCTATAACTTTTTACACCATATTATTGTCAATTTTCCTAACTTGATCGTCGGAGTATTTTAAAACGGAAACCCGCCAGAATTTTTTATTTTCAGGTGACTAATTCAAGCTGTCAGCAATTTTGGACTGCCATGATAAAATTTTGGGTCGAAGCTACACTGGATTTCTTCTTGTATTTGTATGTATTTTGTTATATTTGGCATGAGCAAAAAAGAGTCAAGTGTAAGAGATGACCAACAGCATGATATTTATAAGATTTTTTATTTTTTAAAGTTGTTTGAGTAATTAAGCCACGTGGGCAGTATGACTGTCTTTTTATTTAAAAAATATAAACTAATAAAATAATGTACTTCTTACCCTGCACATATATATCTATATCTAATTTTGTTCTAATTTAATTAGTCTATTGCCTATAATTATATATATATATCTACGACTTCATTGTGAATCATCCTTTGGCATTTTCTTTGTAAAGATATTTGTTTTTAGCTTCTATTTATTTTGGTTTTTTATTTTATTTTATTTTCTCTCGTCCTAAATATCCAAAAAAAGCAAAAATGAAATGAATAAAGGAATAAGTACCTACTTCTCATTAAATTTTTGTGCTATGAGGAAATTGTTCAAATTTCAACTCCTAGCTATTCTTTTTTAGGGTTAAATTGTTCCAAATCTTTATCCTTTCTAGCACTTAATTATGAAATATTTCTTTTTTAATTAGGTTATTCAAAATAGTAATCTCAAAAGTGGATTTATCTAATCAACTCTCTCTCTCTCTCTCTGTATATATAGTATAAGAGACAATAATATAGTGAGAAGAGAGTTCATGTTATTTTCTTGTTTATAGACTTTACATTAACCAATATAAGGAAAGGTACAATGCAATCCATTCATAGACTGTAAAAACATTAAATAAGGCTTGTTACAAGGCTAATTTAAACGAGTCAATTGCCCAGCGGAATTACCATTTGTGCAGAGATTGGATATCAACAAAACTCCTTGTACTACTCTTCATGATCCTTCTGCTTTAGGAATTTACAATCTTCTGTTTTGGGAAGGATAATCACATCTTGTACAGCATCCTTATCACGGACGCTGTAGTTGGCAGAGGATGGTGTTTAATACTCTTCACTTCTCCTCTCTTTATTCCATTAACACAAACAAATCACATGTGATATTCCAGTTTTTATTGGCTACTTGGTAACTGTTACACTCTCTCTTCTTTTGTTTCTACTTGCCATTGTTAAGCTTTTCTTCAACGGTAACTAAGTTATTCACAAAATGTTTTACTTTGTGAAAATTCAGCCACCTGTTTTACAACACCTAACCATTATCTGCAGAAGATATAGATATATATAAAGGATCCTATCTCTTTGTTTCTTCAACATAAAATATTCAAATTAATAATATAAATTTCTCTATTCTTCTTCTCACCTGATCTTCGCAGCCATGGTTGCTCCAGATACTATAAGAGATGTGATTGGCATTCTAGGTAAGCTTTTTCTATTTTTTTTTTTCTCATTTTCTTCTACCAATAAAATCAAAGTAAATACATAAATTTTGACAAAACTATGCATTAATAATTTTTTGCTTGTTTGCAGGAAACATAATCTCATTGTTCTTGTTCTTATCTCCAGTGTAAGCTCTTCTGATAACTCCATTTCTAGAGTTCATTAATTAAAAAAATAATTAAATAAATGTTCAAGATTCCCAAGAAAAGAAAAGAAATAAAAGATTAAAGAGTAGCTACATGTTGTTGATTAAGAAATTAACTCTAATTACAGGCCAACATTTTTTCAAATATGGAAGAAAAGGGCGGTGGAGCAATACTCGCCAACCCCATACTTAGCCACCTTAGTGAACTGCATGGTTTGGGTGTTGTATGGTCTGCCCATGGTTCACCCAAAAAGCTTGCTGGTTGTGACCATTAATGGCACAGGGACTGTTATTGAGCTTTTCTATATTATCCTTTTTATTATTTTTTCTGACAAGAAAAAAAGGCTAAGAGTGATATTAATCCTTCTCATTGAGCTCATATTTATTTCTGCCCTTACCCTACTGGTCTTAACCCTAGCCCATACCACCAAGAAGAGATCTATGATTGTGGGATTTATCTGCATCTGTTTTAATATCATGATGTATGCTTCTCCATTATCTGTCATGGTTAGTCTCCTGAACCAACTAATTAATTTAATTTTTTTTTTATTATTATTGTATTAATAATTGGTGTTACATAGGAGTCAGTGATAGAAAGTCATGTACAAATTGTGACTCCTACGTAACACCAATTAATTACTAAATACAATAATGATAATAAAAAAATTTAAATTGATTAATTGGTTTAGGAAACCAACCATGACAGATAATGAAGAAGCATACATCCTGATATTAAAGCAGATGCAGATAAATCTCACAATCATAGATCTCCTCTTGGTGGTATGGGCTAGGGTTAAGACCAGTAGGGTAAGGGCAAAAATAAATATGAGCTCAATAAAAAGGATTAATATCACTCTTAGCTTTTTTTCTTGTCAGAAAAAATAATAGAAAGGATAATATAGAATAGCTCAATAACAGTCCCTGTGCCATTAATGGTCATCACAACCAGCAAGCTTTTCAACACCCAAACCATGCAGTTCACTAAGGTGGCTACGTATATGGGGTTGGTCGACCACTGCCCTTTTCTTTCATATTTGAAAAAATGTTGGCCTGTAAAATTAGAGTTAATTTCTTAATCACCAACATGTAGCTAGTCTTTAATCTTTTATTTCTTTTCTTTTCTTGGGAATCTTGAACATTTATTTATTTTTTTTAAATGAACTCTAGAAATGGAGTTATCAGAGAGCCTATACTGGAGATAAAAACAAGAATAATGAGATAATGTGTCATGATCCAAATTCAGTCATTATCGCGGCATAAATTACCCAAATAATAGTTCATGCTAGTCTTATTGATCTATCAAAACTATATAAATTATTCAATTTATAAGAAATTCTCAATAAATAAAAGTGCTAAAGTTCAAAATCTAATTTTAAAATTTCAAATACATGCCAAAATTAAATTACTAAATCTCTACATAATGCAAATAAATTATTTAAAATTCTAAAATTCCACTAACATGCTAACCGAAACATAATATGGGCTAATTTATATTCAATAGCAAATAAAAATAATGTCCTTGCCAGTATAAGGATAAAGGCTAGAACTAGCTAAACATAACTACTAATCTGTAAAACAAAAACTAGTAGAGCAAACATGAATTGAGTACAATAATTCAGTGAATGATAACTACAACACACAACTTGAGAACAGGCAATCGTTTAGCGTAATTTAGCAAAATATATTTAACAACTAAAATAGTATAATAAACCACAAAATGAAATATGAAATAAGCAGAATAATTTCTGAATAAATAAAATAACATTTCAAAATCACGATACAGTTTAACAGGGTAATAATACTCCACATCACCAAGGCCAGCTAACAAATATTCCCACTACAGATATCATACAATGCTTCTAACATAGATGTCAATGACTTATGATGCATGATAGCAAGTTATGCAATTTTCTAAACATGTCATATCTATGGCAGAATCAAATGGAGATTCAGATAACAGGTTGCTTAGACAAAACCAAATACAGATACATATAATAACTGAGCACATGTACCGATTTAAAAACAAATTTTTCACTAATACAACATCTCAATAATTTTAGCAGAAAACATACATAATTTCAAAGCAGATAACAACTAAGTTCAGATAAAATTTGATACACAAATCAAACACGTTCATATAGGTAAATCAATCATTTATTCAAACGAATAATAAATAGAAAATAATTCAAAAGTCTGTTCTCATAAAATATCTAAAACATATAATATTTAATTGAAGTAAAATTTAAACGAATAAAAATACTAGTTAAATTAATCATAATAAATAAAAATTAAAACTCGCATAAAACTAATTTAATAAAAATCAATAAATACCAGTAGAAAATTAACATAGAGATAAATTGCATAAATTCATTTGATAAAAGATTAAAAATATTTTTAATAAAATAGAACTTAATAAATTAAAATATTTTGAGTCAAAATTTTAAAAAAAATGATTTTTACAAAACAGATGTTTATTGTAATTACTACTCACTTGAAACTCCAAATAAAACTAGGTGTAGGATACGCAGAAAGCCACTCAATCTATCACAGGAGTATCGAAATTTTCTAACCCAAATAAGAAAGGTCAATTATTCTAACAATCACGATAGCTAAGAAAGAATTCATTTAGTACATTCATTTTAACAGGAAAGAATTGATCATTGATTTATTTTTCTTAAGGTCTATATATATGTAGTGAAATTCTCATAAACAGTTTTATATTTTTAACCATTAAGGATAGTTTCAGAATCAGAAGCAAGGTCAAATATGTATTTTTTTTTTCCAATAAACATGTATTATATTTTTAATCACTATATATAGGAAAGTTTCAGAATCACCAAGACAGGTCAAATATATAATTTTTTTCCAATAAAAAGGAGGTTGTTTTAAGCTGATTTCATCTAAACATAGAGATTCAACTTCAGATTACGTAAGGTCCCAGAAAATCTATTTTTTTTTTAATTATTCTTTGTAGTGAAAATATAAACTAATAAAATAATGTACATCTACATCTAATTTTGTTCTAATTTAATTAGTCTATTACCTAAAAAGTTTCATTATTCTTGAGTATTTTCGTAAAAAGGTTTCCTTAAGAAAGTTATGTATTCAATTTTTTGATTCGTGCATGAAGCGTACATTATTGCAATAACTTCTTTCAATTATAAGTTTTATATTGTCCGACTCTAATTTAATTGATTCTGTAAATTTAAAAAGTCGGAACAAATATTGAAGTCTCATGTTAAAAACAAAAAAGAAAAAGAAAGGAAAGGTGAGTAAATTGGGAACTCAAGTGCAAGTATATGGCATGCCCATTTAAAGAAATCTATACACAGATAAAATTCATCCCATATTGGAACTCAATTGACTTTTGATATGAATTTAAAAGGTAATTTCCTAAAATTTCAAATTTTGATAATTAAGGGCAAAAAAAATAGTGTTTTTTATTAAAATAAATTTCGAATTTGGCTTTGTTTTGTCGTTTCAAGTTGCTTGTCCAACAAAGCAAAGGCATTACCAATTGAATTAGAAACTTACAATCAAAGGAAAGTGGACATAATTATTGAATAAAAACGAGATGATGATCTTTCTTATTCCCAATTATTATCTTATATAATAATATATCTTCTCAAAAAAAAAATTCTTATATTACATTATCTATTTTTTTTTTTAAAAAATGATTTTATGTTGCTAAATAATTTTGGACCCAATTAATAATTTGTCGACAGACCAATATATATATATATATATACACGACTTCATTGTGAGTCATCCTTGGCATTTTCTTTGTAAAGATATTTGTTTTTAGATAGTATTTATTTTGGTTTTGTTTTTTATTTTATTTTCTCTCGTCCTAAATATCCAAAAAAAGCAAAACTGAATTGAATAAAGGAATAAGTACCTACTTCTCATTAAATTTTTGTGCTATGAGGAAATTGTTCAAATTTCAACTCCTAGCTATTCTTTTAGGGTTAAATTGTTCCAAATCTATATCCTTTTTAGCACTTAATTATGAAATATTTCTTTTTTAATTAGGTTATTCAAAATAGTAATCTCAAAAGTGGATTTAATCTAATCAATTTTTAGAAGAAAAGTAATTTTGTAGGACTTTAACATGAACAAAAGTTAAAAACTAAGAAAAACTTTAACATTATTGATAATTTCTAAAAGATTAGAAATAAAATGAGGCTGGATAAAAGGAATGGACGACGGATCGGATTGTCAAGACTGTTGAATCTGCGGTAAAACAAGCCGGTCGAATCAAGTATAAATATTTCAAAATTTAAGACAGTAATCCTTTTAAAGAAAGAATATAGTGAAAGAGTCTTAAGAATTCAATATCCGATTTTACTATACTTTGTGCTGTTTATAGTGAATGTGAAATGCCATTAGAATACCAGGAGTGAGTTGCTCAGGTGTAAAGATAGGTAAGTAGGCAATATAGGCTACTGTGATTTGACTGAGTATGCACAGTAGAGTGTGTGAGTGGATTTTGACAAAGCACGCCCCTTGTTAGTCCAATCAAACAGCTTGCATGTTGTTAAGTCCTTGGGTGGTTACTTGTCACGTGCTGGGCTTTGGGCCGACTGGATGTTGACTTGTCTTGTATTGGGCCTTAGGCTGAGAATGTATCAGATTTAGTAGATAATGGGCATTATCAATCATCAAATTAATATTTGTTGATTAAATTAGTCCAAAACTAAAATTTAAACAATTTATAATTATTATATAAAAGTTTCAACAGAATATATCTAAGTTTGATTATTTTCTACCAATGTCTATAATTTATAATGTATCTATTAAATTTCCATTTACCATTTCAATCTCCTAAAAGTATATAATGCTATTGCAAGTTTGTCCTCAATTAATACTCAAATTCTATATATATATATATATATTGCTTGTAGTTATGGTTTAATAGCCATTTTAATTAGATAGTAATTAGATAAGTAGAAAATCAATTAGTAATAAATCGGATATTTTAAGTTAATAATTTCATAGAATCCTAAGTATATATATCTTATACCTTAAAAATGTTCTAGATTTATTGAAAATCAACCTGTAGTGTCAAGAGAAATTTAATGAAACAAAATCTTCTTAATATCAACACTAAATGCATGTCGATTTCACATACCATATATATATGATTTACCTGCCCCTAATTATCCATATTACCTAATATAATTGCTTTAATTTCATCATATTAAAATTGTAACCAGAACTGCAATATAATTTCGAAATTCTATAAAGCAAATTGACTATGTTCTTCAAAAATACCAATTAAAAAAAAAGAATATTGAATAATAATTTAAATTATGCCACATATATATAGATGAATCCAAATTATCCATGGAGTCAGTAAGAAGTTGCAAGGGAAATGAAAAACTCCAATTATGCCATTTCCACGAACTCTGCTGTCCAACTGCTAATGAATTAAAATTTCCTACCTGCATGTCCATCAATATTATAAGAAAATTAATTTTTACAATTTAGTTGCGTATATTTATAATGAAAAGGTTAATTTTCACTTATAATAATAATTTAATTAGATAAAAAAATTTCTCAAATGATGAAATTAATGCAAAATGTCTTAGCATTTTCACGGGAATGGCTGATATAATAAACATAAAATGAGGAGGATTTTATTTATTTAAATTCTATTCTTACTTTAATATTGATTGATATAAATTGATAATCCAACTATTTAGTTTTGGTTCTGGAAATTCAAGCAAAGCCCGAACTTTTGTTCGAACATTTTCGGTATCAAAAAGTCATTGTAACCATCGATCGATTTACCTAATATTAATGTCCTGTCTCATTTAATATATCATTGTCAAATATTATATAAGTACTTTGATCCGTTTGATCTAATTAAAATGCGAGAAGAATTTGGCCACCCATTTTTTATTTCCAAAAGGGTCCTTTTAAATTTTATGGTATTTTAGACTAATGTCTAAATTATTTTATTTTTAAAAGTCATTATAATTTATTTCTTAATTTTTATAATTCGCCCGATAAATTTGTTTTATCTTTTATTATTTTATAATTTTGGTCTTTCAATAAAAAAATTATTTTATATAACAAAATATTTAAAATAATAATAATGACGACCACGATGATGAAGGTCGGGTTGTTGAATTAGGACAAAAGATAAGATAGAAATTGATAGAAGTGGCGATTGTAAGAGAAAAGCGTTTGTGAAAGTTGGCATAGCTAGGGTTTTGAGAATCTTGAACAAAGTGCCAACTCTTCTCTTCACTTCTCTTCTCTCTCTCTTCCATTAACACAAACAAATCACGTGTGATATTCCAGTTTTTATTGGCTACTTGGTAACTGTTACACTCTCTTCTTTTGTTTCTACTTGCCATTGTTAAGCTTTTCTTCAATGGTAACTAACAACCCTTTTTTTTACTGCTTTTGCATTTGGTCGTAAAAGTAAAACTTTTTTCTATAATTAAGTATAATTAATATAATCCTATTACTCTATATATGTAACTAAATAAAATAATTAAATAAATAATTTCAGTTATACACAAAATGTTTTACTTAGTGAAACTTCAGCCACCTGTTTTACAACACCTAACCATTGTCTGCAGAAGATAAGATATAGAGATATATAAAGGATCGTATCTCTTTGTTTCTTCAACATAAAATATTCAAATTAATAATATAAATTTCTCTATTCTTCTTCTCACCTGATCTTCGCAGCCATGGTTTCTCCAGATACTATAAGAACTGTGGTTGGCATTCTAGGTAAGCTTTTTCTATTTTATTTTATTTTTCTCATTTTCTTCTACTGATAAAAACTAAGTAAATACATAAATTTTGACAAAAAATATACATTTTTTATTTTTTTGCAGGAAACATAATCTCATTGTTCTTGTTCTTATCTCCGGTGTAAGCTCTCTCTGATAACTCCATTTCTAGAGTTCATTAATTAAAAAAATAAATAAATAAATGTTCATGATTCCCAAGATAAGAAAAGAAATAAAAGATTAAAGAGTAGCTACATGTTGTTGATTAAGAAATTAACTCTAATTACAGGCCAACATTTTTTCAAATATGGAAGAAAAGGGCGGTGGAGCAATACTCGCCAACCCCATACTTAGCCACCTTAGTGAACTGCATGGTTTGGGTGTTGTATGGTCTGCCCATGGTTCACCCAAAAAGCTTGCTGGTTGTGACCATTAATGGCACAGGGACTGTTATTGAGCTTTTCTATATTATCCTTTTTATTATTTTTTCTGACAAGAAAAAAAGGCTAAGAGTGATATTAATCCTTCTCATTGAGCTCATATTTATTTCTGCCCTTACCCTTCTGGTCTTAACCCTAGCCCATACCACCAAGAAGAGATCTATGATTGTGGGATTTATCTGCATCTGTTTTAATATCGTGATGTATGCTTCTCCATTATCTGTCATGGTTAGTTTCCTAAACCAATTAATCAATTTAATTTTTTTTTTATTATCATTATTGCATTTAGTAATTGGCGTTACGTAGGAGTGGATGATAGAATGTCATGTACAAATTGTGAATATATATATATAGCATTTTATGAATTTGAAACTAATTTTAATTTGTCAACCTCTCAATTACTTTTCAGTTTAGTTTGAAACTAAAAAAAATTTAAGTTTAACATTTAGCTTTGAGTTATATTTCAAGTTAGTAATTCTTGTTAAAATTCGATTCAAAACTAATTGAATGTTTCAAGTTAGTAAGATTTTTTAGTTGGAAAAGTAAAATGAAAAGTAGTGAAAATTTAGGTGTAAATTTGTAATTAATCCTAGAAAATAAGTCTGAAATCCCCCAAAAATAAATATCATTTTTTAATGAATATCTTTCTATTAAACACTTATTTTCTTATCCAAAATTAAAATCAATAAAAAAAAAAAGGTGTAGTTCAGGAATAAATATTCTAAAATACTATTATTTTATTTAACTTGTCAAATTTAGATATAAATATAGTATAAGAAAAAAAATGCTATTTTTTAGAGGCCTCTTATAAATTTATTTTTCTTAATATATATGACATTTTATCATGTTCTATTAATTGAAAAAAAAAAATTAAAAATCGTAAACGTATTTTGGCAAGTGTTATGTACAGATACGTATTTCTTCATATATAGATTATGCAGACATTTTCTCTTTCTTTTATAAATGGCAAGATTGCTGTAAATCGATATCTTGCCTTATAGGCTAAGTACATTTTATTTAATTTTAATGATATGTTTTTATTTATTTTTTTATTTATCTATTTCTTAATTTTTTTGATGCAGAAATTGGTAATTACAACAAAAAGTGTTGAATATATGCCATTTTTCCTATCTCTTGCTGCCTTTGGAAATGGTGTTGCCTGGACTTCTTATGCTCTCATTCGCTTCGACGCATTCATTGTTGTAAGTAAATTGCATATCTCTCTCTCTTTTTAAAATTATTAATTAATCCCCAATTACATAAATTTATTGTTTAAATTTTAATGAAAAAATTCATAGTTATTTTCTAAATTACATTTTTCGCTCACTTTTCAATTTATTTTTTAATAGAATTTTTGATTTGAAATAAAATTAAATGTTAGATGTCAAATTGTAATTTTTTTGGTTTGAAAATGAAATTGTGAAATTAGCAAAAACATAAATTTTATTTTATAATGTAATTAACCAAGAAGGAAAAAAGCAAAATAATGTAAATATAAAAAAGTAGCAAAGGATGCTTATATAAGATGGGCTTATTGGGCTTTTTCTTATAGATACCAAATGGGCTGGGAACAGTGTTTGCTGTGGCCCAACTGATACTCTATGGTCTGTTCTACAAATCAACAAAGAGGCAGATTGAGGAAAGGAAAGGCAAAGGAGAAGTGGATTTATCACAAGTAGTAGTTAATTCTGATTCCAAGAAGGCAGGAAATTGAAGACAATCCCTCCCAATCTAACCATCCAAAAATTAAAAGATTTTTGTTCTGCAAGGATTTGATAGGAGTTGGAACTCGAAATTCATAGTTACTAGCTACCTATAGCCTCATATACATTTGCACAACTTTGGTTTTGCCTTAATCAATCAAGTGTTATGCTTTGTTGTTTTCTTTAATGTTCTAATAGGTATTTTAGTCTCATCTGGATTCTCAATTCCAATTTGCACCCAATTGAAATCAAAATAAATTGGCTTCTTTTTATTGTAAACACCATTATTAACATCAAATATTCAAAGGCGTAGCCAGAAAATTAGTACAGTGGGGTCAAAAAAATAAAAATAAATTATTTAAATATTTTAGTGGAGTCATTTTCAAAAAAAATAAGATTATAAGGGTATTTTTTAATTTTTTAGTGGGGTCAATTTTATAAAAATAGTTAAAATTAAAGGATTTTTTTAAATTTTTTTTAGTTGAGTGGGGTCAATTGACCCCACTCAACTAGGGGCAGCTACGCCCCTGATTCAAATCCATATGCGGTTAATCAACCACATTATATATATGTAAAATGTCCAAGTACAACCCAAGTCCCATATTGAAAAATTAAGAAAAAAACATCTTAAATATAAGTTGTTCACCTAACTCCATTAGTATGAAATTTTTTGGGAAGAATCCAAAAATAAATCCGTGCGGTTTTGGCCCAAAACGAATAATATCATACTAATATGAACTAATATGGAGTTAAGTGATGTTCGGCAGTCCTAACAAGTAGTATCAGAGTCATGGTTTGGAAACAGTCCGGAATAGTGGATTGCGTTGTGTGGAAAGCCCCTGATATAACCTCGCGATTGGAGATTCGTGTTTGGTGACGATTCGTGTTTGGTGACTTATGTCGAAAGTTTTCCTGATATTGTGATGGTCAGGCGACGTATCCCGTTGGTTGATAACGGCGTTATAAGATGATTTGACGAATCAAATGGATTATCGCTCGAAAGCAGGACATAAGTTGTGTGTTCCTTGGTTTGAGAAGAGTCCATTAGTATGAGATCTTTTGGGAGGAATTCAAAAATAAATCCGTGCGGATTTGGTTTAAAGCGGACAATATCATACTAATATGAAGTTAAGTGATGTTTGACAGTCCTAACATAAAAGACTAACAACATTTCTTTACTTTGGAAGTATTTTTGAAATTGAATAATTTTGTCTAATCTATTTGAAATGGAAATATTTTGCCATTATACTTTTCAAAATATGTAATTTTTCTCTCAAATTTGTAAAAATTGATATATTCTACTTCTTAAATGCGCAACACGTGTCATTTTCGGAATGAAAAATTTGAGAAAAAAATCATCTTATTTAAATAGTTTAAGGCCAAAAATATATTAAAAAAAATTCAAAGATAAAATCACGTTATTTCAAATTATTCAATAATAAAAATCACATCTAACTCGGAAAAAAAAAAAAATCTCAGAACCAATTTTATATTTTTAATCATTGAGGATAGTTTCAGAATCAAGAAGCAAGGTCAAATATATATTTTTTTTCCAATAAACATTTATTTATTATATTTTTAATCACTATAGGAAAGTTTCAGAATCACCAAGACAAGTCAAATATATATTTTTTTTCCTATAAAAAGGAGGTTGTTTTAAGCTGATTTCATCTAAACATAGATTCAACTTCAGATTACGTAAGGTCCCAGAAAATGTATTTTTTTAATTATTGTTTGTAGTAAAAATGTATTGTCAATAATTTTCTGGAGTCAAATGTCGGGGATGAACCATATTCTTATGAAAACATGACTCTTAACAATGCTGTAGATTACATATTTTTTATATACCAGAAAATGAACTATTAAAAGATAGAACTTGAGATCGGATGCATTAGAATTGCATACAAAGTTTACAGGAAAACTGCTTTTATATATATAGAGACTAAAAGAAGCAAATACGTGAAGATTTATACAATTCCACGCAAAATTTCTTACAGCTTGAGCAAATTCTTGGAACCAAAATCTGTAGTTTCATTTCCCTGGATTCTACTGCTCTAAAATCCTGCTCTAAACCTGCCATATCTACATACCTACAATACAAACCTAATCACAACTCCCCGTTGCTCTCGCAGGAGCTACCGAGATTGGCATTCACATCATGAACTGACAATCTAATTATATTGGTGCCTGAAGATCTTGAAATATCAATACACTCCTGCAAGTCTGCGTCACAGGCTATCAGAACCCATTCTTGATCATCATCCAGGTACTTTATGTCGAACGTACCAACCTCCAACTTCAGACGCTTGGCCACTTCCTCTTTCAGTTCCAGGATTCCGGAGCTTAGGGTGATCCTGAATCTTATTATGTCTTCTCTGTATGTGGCCTTTATGGTTATGTTCTTCCTCTCTTGACTAGCTGTAGGACAAGGCATTGCATGTTCAAGAGCAACCATGGCTCGTCCACAAGGTCCATTTGGACTGAAATGATTTGTCCAACTGGATTCTGGAATTCGCTCATCTATGATAGCATCTGCTACTGCAGGACAAAGATTTCTCAAATCTTTTGAACTTCCAGAATCCTCAATTAGCATTTCCCTGAATGGTTCTTGAGCTTCTGTTGTGACAAGAGCATCAGGTATCGAGTACGCAGGTCTCAGATTCAATTCCCATTCGGGTTGAAATGCCAATTCAGGGGAGCCACCAACTTTATGGCATCTTTCATGTACAGGAGAAACCGATGCATCCTTTGGAGGAGCGCTCTCATTTGCTGGACTTCCTTGACATGAACCATGAGAGGTTGGAGACCCAGAACTCTCCTCCCTTGAGCCACTCCCTGCTTTTGATCTGTTTGAACCTTGACATAACCCCGCTGCAAACCCATTTTGCAGAACACAGTCCTCTTGTTCATCACCCCCAATTTGTCCATCACTTCCTGGTGTTTTGCAAATCGGTGATCCATTCTTTTCTCTGTGAGGTTCAGGGGATTTGGAGTTTGGTGAGTTCTGGTTGCATCCATTCAGAGTGGAAGGCCAAGAAATAGAACCAACGGCAACCGGAAGTGGACTTGTAGCGAGGGGAGTTAAATCGAATGCTCCTTCAGCACCTTGGACAGATTCAATCACCCGCTTTAACTTGGTGAGCGATCGATTAACCTTGTTTATTTTGCGAGATGGCCAACGTGAGATCCCATGCTGCCTGCAGATGCGCTTCATTGTAGTGGGACAAACTGCAAAGTTAAACCAAAATTTTTCTAAGAACAACCTCATTCATAAGCTACAGAAAACAGTATCCATCTTTCATATATAAAAAGTTAAAACATCTTTGTAATGGCACAAGTAAAATAGCAAGCAACAATAGCTAAGTGTATAAGCATACCACCAAGGCTCTTTGCAGCATCTTTAAGACTCCCAGCAAAATATTGTTGGAGAACCTCTAGACTGATAGACTTCTCAGTTTTTCCACGTTTCTTTTCAGATGGCTTTTTGGTTTCTTTATTTTCTGTAAAAGCTTTGGGAATGCAGTTCCCCTCTAAGTTACCAGTGTTACCACCATTATCAACAACATCCAAGTCTTCCATTAAATGATGATTTAGTGGATCTAACTGGACCATCTGACCTTCTTTTGGCAATATAGTGGTATTAGGGGTAGGATATATAGGAGATTGTGGTATTTGAATACACTCGAGTCTCAAATCAAGCCTCCCACTCATAGAAGTTTGAATGATCTCAACAAACCCCTCCCCCTCTTCAAGATCCATTCCAGAAGCAACTTTAAGACTCTGCAAATGTAGCTTCATTGTCGCTAATATGGAGCCCAACAAAGCCTTCTGTTCATAAGTATCTGAGATGCTTGGGGGCAGAAAAAATTCAAGAATATAATCATCATCTCCAGTGTGACTGCTACGCAAGCATATTGCAAAGCAACCAGTCAATCCAAACATGCGTGCATAGTGTACTAGGGGGTAATCTGTCTTGCAGAATTGAGCAACATCCTGGCAAAAACATGCATTGTGGGATAAAAATGCTCTCCCAGTAACACCTTGACCTTTTTGTAAGTGATGCTCAAGACAGGCCTCATGAAAACCCCACATCTGAGGTTCTACAACATAGAATGCTAGATCAGTTGTGGACATGCAGACTTGGCCATTGCAACTACCATCAAAGCTAGTGCAATTCTTCTTTAGACCCCCACCATAGGCTAGAACACTCCGATGCATGCATGGAACCCAAGTCTGCGCCAAAGCTAATTTGTGCGTCTCGCAAACCACGGTCAATATCTCCAGTATTTCAGCTAGTGCATTTTTACGGCCTTCATTGCAAATCTGATTTAAAAGCAGTGCCAAGTAGACATCTGTGAGAACAAGGGGGAAGAAATGAAAGAAGAATACGAGATTTATATTTTTGGTTTATAAATGATAAAAGATTGTCATACATTATATTGTTAGAGGCTTAGAGCTCACCTGTGTACTTGTATGATCCAATATTTCTGAACTTCTCAAATTCACTGCCTGCAATGCAACTGAAATTATGTGACTGAGGAATCTCAACTGTAGATAATAAAAGTTTTCACCAAGTGCAATGTAAAATCGTCACGAAAGAAAAATAAAGCATATAATGCCACAAGTAAAATGGTCTTCAAAAGAAGAACAAACTGATAAGCTCAATCAAATACGATGGGACTTAATATTTATAATTTAAGGTGCGCAGGCATAACATGAGATTCAATACACATAGAAATGAGAAGAACCCCACCTCAAGTGCCTTGCAGACTTTATCAACCTCAGGTGCATAGTTAATCTTCTGTGAAGTCATTATCAGCTCAAGCACACCAACACAGGCCTGCCCTGAAGGTTCAAAGACCGGCAAGGCCAAGGTTCCCTGAACATTGTAATTAAGAGCATGATCGCGCCTCGTATACTCCTTGCTGGAGTAATACTGCACGTTAGGAGTCCATTCTGGCAATTTTTGCCAAAAGACACGGCCTGGAAGCCCAAGTTCAGCATCACTCTCCCCATCCACTGAGAACATGTACATCAAAGACACCATCCTATAATGATGAAGTCCATTGCTATTAGGATCAATTACAAAAGGTTGTCCTGTGGTTGTCAGCACATACCGACCCAAATTCTTCACAGGCGCCCAAATCTGAGCCAGAACATGTTGTTCTGTTGAGTCTTTGAAATTTCTGAGTGCCTGTGTCATCCTCTCTTTGATTACACAGTACCCATCTGGGTTGTCCATGGGCATCAATCCAAGAAATGGGGAAGGAAGTCTTCTTTTGTCATCATTTTCTGTGAGGTTTTCAGCAACGGAATTTGTATTACCTGCATTAGGCAATATCTCAAGTCAAAAAACAATTGATTAAGCATCCGCATGGTGCTCAGTGATCTACAATAGCACGGAGAATGGCAAGATACTACAAGCCATAATTAGTTTCAGAATGGGGCAAGACCAGGCTGCTATAGTTTGTAAAAATCCTGTTTATGACTTTACAAAATGTTTACTGAAACTATGTTAAGAAAAAACAAATAGATAAATTTTGACCAGTGAAAACTACGTCGAGCCAGAGAAATGGCTACTTATTTTTGGGTTGATTCTCTTTCAATTGGCTGTCTCGTCTACCAAAAGAATCGAGCTAATTCATTTTTCAGTTTCTTTCCTTCATATAAGGTTTTAAAATAAGGGCTTGACAAGTACTATACAGAACTCTTTATTACCATATGCTAAGAGAAGATATATGGCGTAGCTACATATCAAAGTTTTGATCTTTGAACATCCCAATTTCAAACAAGCATGCCCAAAGTCCTTCACAACATACTATTGACATAGTCAAAACAAAACCATGAATTCAACGAGAAACGGACCAAAGCAAACAGACCAAACCGAAGAAAAGCACCAATAGCAAACCAGAAACAGAAAAACACGCAACAAACTGTCTTCTACATTCAGCATCAATTTTCACACAGAAAAGAACAAAACTTTAGCATAAGAATCCGAACCCAAAATCTGTATTGAAGTAATATCTTTAAAGTCCAGGGACAATCACTATTCCCAGCTCAGAGAAAGCAAAGAAAGAGAAATGCTTGTGTACGAAAATGGACAGTAGACTAACATGTGAGAAAGATTGGATAATCAGAGAAACGGAGGCCAGCTGCGGCGGCGAGAGGAGGAGCTGGATGAGAAGAGACAGCGGAAGCAGCCAGTATATCATCGTCGCCGTCGGAGAAGGCCCACAAAGGAGAACAAGGCTGGTCAGAGGAAGAAAGAAGTAAGGGAGACAAAGGACTAGAAAGAAAAGAGATCTGATCTAAAGGCCAGGAAGACTCAAGATCAAGATCCAAGTCCATAAGATTATCTCCTCTCTCACCAACACCTGGAGTCTGAATATTATCCTTTGACTTTTCCTCTTCTTGTTCAGGCATTTTCTCGAAAACTTGGAAGGAAATAAACTAAATTTTCACGGAAAGTTTTTGTCTTTCGCGTCTCTTTCTATATGGGTTGTGTTTGAAGATATGGATGATTTAGTTTGAAAGAGAAAGAGAGAGATAGAGGTATAGAGGTGTGGAATTGTGGGGGTAAATTGCAGAGTGTGATTCCATTTTGGCATTGGAATCCTACAGTTGTACTAGTTAAGACAACGCTGATTAAAATATTATGAGACGTTATTTTCTGTTCTCACTGCCATTATTAGTTTATAACTCCCTCTTCAATCTTTTTATTTTCTTTTCCTTTTTCAATATATTATAGTCAATAAATTTTAGAAAAAACAATTAGATTCTTAAACTTTTATTTAAAAAATAAAATTACTTATTTACTATCAACAATCCAGAAAATGCTCTATAAATAATAATGATGATAATTACAATTAAATAAGAATTATCAATCTATTTATCTTTTATTTTTTAAAAAAAAAAATAATAAAGGCTGACATTTTACACCTTAAAATAACAGATCAGTCATGCTATCCAAACTTAAGTTAAATATAAATTAATATAATGTCTCAATCAAATAAATAATAAACAATATCTATAAATTTAGCAAAGGAAAAATGTTTTTATTTGCCACTGGCGTTTCTTCAGAACAGTTGATTTGCCAGTTTAATCTTTTCAGCTTTTTCAAACTTCTTAATATACACTTGAAGTTTCTCTTTTTTCATTCATACCCACTTTTAGTTATTTAAATTTATTTTTATATTAATTAACGTAGATCTAATATTCTTTATTAAAATAGAGTTTCATCTATATTTTCTTGGTTTCCTTATATTAATTGATTTTCATATAAAACTCTTAATTGTTTGTTAATTTCTTTTATTATTCTGTCTAAAAGACTTAAATTTTGTTTATTATTTATTTCAGTACCAAAATTTTATATCAAAATTACTTAATATTTCTATTTGGCTAATATCTGAGTTGTAATTTTTATTTTTATTTCTTTTAAATATTACCTTTAATATATAATAGTTTTTGTAACTCTTTTTTATTATAATCAATATCATATTCTAACAATTTAATAGTATAGTGGCCTTTTTGCTCCCTTTTAAACTTTAGTGGTATATTAGCTCTTAATAGCAAACCTTGATGGCATTTTTGATCCTTTTTCCTTTCACAAATCTAACCTTTATATTGTACGTGTTTTCAGTTTACCGTGAGGATATATTCGACTGTGCGTTGCACCATTGTTTCTATGATTTAACAGTGACATATTACTACTCTCTCTCTCTCTAATAGAAAATAATAAAATTGTTAAAAGGATAAAGGTGCATTTTTACATTTATCGTTTGTCAAAATGAACAAATTTACCCTTAATGTTTATTTTGAGGTAAATTTGCCCTTAACGTTTATAAAATAGAAGATTTTTGTCCTTACCGTTAATTGCCGCTAACTTTAACCGTTAATACGTTAGTTGACTGTTAGTGGGACACGTGTCATACATCCATTGAACATGTAGATCAAAAGTTTGGGTGCCAAATGTGTATTTTTGCCCCTAACATTTTTTCAAACGTGCAAATTTAGCCCCGCAATTTATAAAATAGGAGATTTTTACTCTTACCATCAATTACCGATAACTTTGATCGTTAATAAGTTAGTTGACCGTTAACGATGGGGGCAAAAATCTCTAATTTTATAAACGTTAGGAAGAATTATCGGTCTAGACTCGTGACAAGCATATGATTAAGGTCAAAGGCTAACGCTTAGCGGCTTTGACTGTTTGATTGGATTGACATGGCATGCTCCTTATCAATTTTTTGACAGACGCCACAAATTTACACCTATTACTTGTTTTATGTCAGATCGTCGTCCATCTACTCCGACACCAGAGCATGTCACTCGAGTGTATTATCAAATTCTCTATAAATACCATTATTAACTGTAAACAAAGGTATGAGAAATATTCTTTTTATATTTTATTTCAAAAAATACTACTGACTTAAATTTTGGAGTGTTCACGTATGATCCGACCAAACATTTTTTATTACATGTTTAAAACATCCAATCAGCTCACACGCCAATTGCTATCTGGCCTAACTCAATTTCTGACGTTTCTGGAATTATCAGTAATGGTGCCAAATGATTAATGTAGCAGTTTGATTAATTGTGCCAATAATAAGAAGCTAGATTAGACATTGAATTCTCAAAATAAATTAATTATATGTCCCTTTCATGGAGAAAGGAATAAGAAATTTATTTATTTTTAAAATTTTTCCCTTTGTGGTAGTCCCACTCGTTTCCCATTTGCAAAAATTTGTTTGCGCTTTTCATATATATAACTTACATGGTTATGATTTTATTAGTATAGTGTCCTTCTCCAACTTGTTAATTTATTTGTCCCTAAACTCTTAGACCATTATGATTGGTTTCAAGCCGTTTTGGATGCTGCCAATATATATATATATATATATATAAAATAAATAAATGTTAAATTTATTAAACAGAAAACACCCCATTATTTTGAATTGAGTTAAAAGATAACACAAACAAATAATATAAAATAACGATACCAAAACTGTATACTCTAGATTCTCACTCGGGATACAATTTGAACTTCTATTTAAATATTACCAATATTAAATAGTTAACCAGAATTGATAAGTATTACTCGTTAATATTCACCGATTATAATTATTATTCAGTATTAATGGCTCAACTCATTTAATATATTATGATCATGCATTATATAAAATTTTTCAATATTCGGATAAACTCTTTAAACTTTTAAAATATTAAGAATTCTTTTACAATACTCGATTTTCACTTATGCCAATGATTAGATTAAATAAAAATCCATTTGAAAAAGTATGTGTAATGGTGCCTTAATTTTAATTTTAATTTTTTAATTTTTTTAAAAAAAAACAGCATTTTGTTTTGAAATAAGGTTAAAATAGCTTCTTGTAAGAAATATTTTTATAATCAAAATCTGACATCAACCCAACAAAGGAAAAGAATTTAGGATGCTATTCCAAGTGTGATTGTTGTTTTATCATTGATGATGCATTTGCGCCAATCCTCGCAATTTCCATTCGTTCCTTTCTCTTTTTTCTATGGAGGCACCACATGGTCAAGTATTGTCAAATGCAGCCGTGGATCTAAATGCTATACTACGTTCTCCAAAATTATTTGGTATTGATAAAAGTGCTACTATTGGTTTTGTTGATGATTGTGCTCCTATTATCTTTATATTGTACTTAACGGTACATCACGGCATTCGACTATAACTCACCTTTTCACATGATTCTATGTTACGAGACGATTATTGCATAAGTTTAACCAATAATAAAGTTTTTTTTTTTTCAAAAAATAAATAAAAATAGTATTGGTGAAATACTTTTTAAAAAATGTGGACATAATTCTGGTTGCTTTAAAATATAAGAGAATTATGATGTCATGTAGGAATCTTTGTATTTGCTATAGTGGTAGAGGAATCTAAATATTCTATGATTTTCTTATCCAAAATGTTTGAACAAAATCTACCAAGTAGTGTCTAATTAATAAGGATTTTCTACAATATCTATCTATATTTTTGTCCTCAATTTTCATGGGAGGCTTTACATAAAAGTTTTTCTCAATATTGTCGGAGAAATAAATATATTGAAATGAAATAATTAATTATGTCATAGTACCAAATATTAAACAGGAAACTGATTGGCTTCTCTGATTTTGTATGATTTATTTGTCGTGATTTTCACATATTATTAATAAAAAAAGAGCTTAGCCCATACAAATCACCGATTTAGCATAATCACATTCCACTTAAAATATAAAATCGCATAAATTGGATAATTTTACTGTTCATTTCAATATTTAAATTTCATTTTTGATAATTAATAATTATATTAATTTAATGCAACTAAGTCAAATAATATATAAATTCTCAAACTTTTAAGATAAATTATATAAACTCTAAGCCAAAGCTAATTTTTTCTTTTTTTTTTTCAAATTGTTGACATAACCATTGAAATATTTTGTCGTTAAAATTTTGGCGATATTTAAAAAATCAAACCATTTTTATTTTAAGAAATACATATGAATCAAACTTAATACCATAATCATGTTAAATAAGAAAATGTCAGTTGATAAAGTGAAGGTTGTATTGTAACAAACAACATCAGATTTTTAGCAGAGAATTTTAGTTAAAAGATACTTTAAGTTCATTTGAGAAGTGATAGCGCGCTATCCTTCTATCACACATCGATTTAACATCAGTTGAAAGTAAATTTTATAAAAACTATGGATATCTTCTTCCTGCACGAGTTCTTTTGGAGCTACACCTCAAAAGCAAAACCGTGAGAATTAAGGTTTAAAACGGACAATATAGTGCAGCGCTCAACGCAGGTCGGTGCATCAAGAAGCTACCACTAAAATTAAACTTAAAAATAATCATGAATCGAATTCTGATTCATACTTAGCCTATCGTCTGCCATTGACACCCCCACCTTCTCCTCTAAATTACTTTTATTTTTAATATTTAATGTATGATTTTCTAGTGATAAAAGACAGAAAGAAAAAAATAATATACAACAGAAAATCTAATATCATAAAAGTAGTCGGTAATAAAAATTATAAAATACTGCAACAAAATTATAAAAAAAAATAATAATTTTATTGGACACTGCATTCCCTTTATGGAGTGCTCCTGTAATTTATATTTTCTGTGTTGTGCTTGACCACGTCACGGAACATTTCAAAATGGAAAAACCTTTTCGGAAAACAACCACAAAAATTAAAAGTCAATCCCTATTGGTGAGCTCATAATTGTAAATTTGCCGTTTGGTCAAATCATAGTATTAATTTTTATACACAGACCAAAAAAGAAAAAAAAAGGAGAAATTTAATTCCAGAAACGAGCAGCCAGCCGCAAACATTCACCCTGCATCAAAAATCAATCCTTTTCCCTCTCTCTCTTTTTTTATATATATATTATATTCAATAGTCAAATTTTTAAAAATTAAAATTTATCGGAAATTTAAATGTTTAATCCCTTCACAATATTTCTAAATTTTGAAAAAAAAAATATGATCTGAATTTTTTAATTTGTTTTATTTTTATTTTTTTATATATATCTAATCGGTATTCAAAATCTATTTGCATAGGGTGGAGAACTATTCCGATTTGCATACCAAAAATTTTTTTCTTTTTAATATATCGGATATGCAAATTTTATTAATTCGATTAATTTGAATTTGTATTGAGATAGTATACAAAATGAGAATGTGTTTGTATATATACATACAATATGAATATGATTAACTGAAGAATCATTCGGCAAGTAGTTGAAGTGAGAAACAAAAAAAATAAGAAGAACTATTAAAAAAAAGGGTGAAAGGAAAAGGTTTTTAATAATTAAGAAAACAATAGTCAGATGAACAAGCAGTTGTTATGAGGGGGGGCCACCACTTATTGATCATCACCCTTCTTGAAGATTGGTCATCCGTCATCCATATCAATTGCCATTAGCTGTATCCTCAATAATTTTAAAGTCTCCGATTCAAATTTCTTTGAATACGATAACTTGTATATTATATTCATTTTTTTTGGGGACTCATATTAATTCAGTTCGAGTAAGATCCGCCTTAATTACCAATATGGTTATGAAAGCAAAGGTGATGTATAACTGAAAATATAGGGGAGCAAAAAGCTGTCCATGTATTCTGCTTCAAGAGCATATATCAATCAGCTTTTGCTACATGTTTTAAGTTCAGACAACGATTCATCCCTTAGGATAAGACAGAACTCCTTGTAGTCCAACAGCATCTAGAACTAGAATCATTCAAATACAAACAATTTTCTTGCACCCTATCCCCAGAATGTTAACCATTTTCATATCTAACAACATTTTTTTCTTGATGGGAATCAAAAAAGCTGCTTCTGGGAGCACTAAAGTGGCTGCCAACTTACGAAAGGATGCAAAGGATACAAAAGCTGATCATATGGCCATGACAGAAAAGCCTTCTCATGGACTTGGCTTTGGTGCTTTGAATGCCCCTGGCAAAATTCTTGTAGAAGGACAAGGATGTACTTCAACTGAAGTTAAATGATGGTCATTATCACTTGTCATTTGCTCATTGGCGCCTCGATTTCTGCTGCGGAGGATATCCAGTCCCCATTCCTGGGGGGTCCTTCCTTCGCAGATGGTGCTGGGTAGCAACACCTCGTGGCATTGGTATCCCAGCTGGATTCATACCACCACCCATCCCTGCTTGAGATGCCATATTATAAGCAGCCATGGCCTGAGGTTGCATTCTCTGCATGCCCATATGCATTGGTCTGGGAGCAGATCTGTTTGCCACTCCATGAGCACCAGCCATGCCCCTGGAAACTGCATTTCCAGAGGATACCGGTTGTGGAGGCTGAAGACTAGTTGTTCCTTCAAAATCTGTATTTGTGTCCACTGGACGAGTAGGGTAGTTGATCACTTTCTCTCCAGGTTGAGTGGGCACCAGGGCATTCCGCCCTGGGAGAGGTTCAATCCGAAAATATTCATGCTCAAGAGCTTGTGCAGCAGTTATACGTTTTCGAGGGTCATATTCAAGCATTTTAGAAAGAAGATCATATGGAGCACTTTTTAGAGGGAGATGCACAACATTATGCAGTCCTCCTGTATTCTCATATTTGTGCCCTTGGATATGCTCTACATCAGAATGCCAATGTGGAAGATGAGCCAAGGTTGGCCACTTCTCGAGAGTAGGATGGCCTAAGACCTTAAATATCTTGTCTAGTTGATCAAGCTGGAATGGGTTTGGTGTGGATTTGGCTTCTGCCCCTTGAAAAAGTGGTTTCAAAGTCAGAAGTTCAGCAAAAATGCATCCCACCGCCCACATATCAACAGCACTTGTATAGTGCTTTGCTCCAAGAAGCAGCTCAGGTGCACGATACCAAATGGTCACCACAACACCATTATCAATTAACGGCTTCAAGGGAGCTTGATATATTCTTGCAAGTCCAAAATCAGCAATTTTGACAACTCCATGTTCATCTCCCTCGCCCATAACCAGGATATTTGATGGCTTTAGATCTCGATGTATGATCCAATTACTGTGAAGATAGTTCAGTCCATTGAGCAGCTGCCACAACAATGATTTGACTGTATATGGATTAATACCATGGGAACCCTTATCTCTATGATGTCTTATGATTTCATAAAGATCATGTTCAGCGTAATCAAAAGCCAGATACAGTGACATATCAGCATGATTAATGTGTACATTCACAAGCTTCACAACATTTTCATGTGAAATCTCCCGAAGAAGCATGATTTCACGGATGGCAGTAGGAGAGACACCATCTCCATCCTTGGACTGTTTGAATTTCTTGATGGCAATTGACTTTCCACGGTTTGCAGCAGACTTAATTTTCGCTAGGAACACAAGACCATAAGTACCTTCACCAATCTTCCCAATCAGATTGTACTGTTGCAGCCACTCTGGTTTTTCACTGTTGTTGCTGTTAGTTGCGATGCTTCTATTTGATGAGGTGGTGTTGCCATCTCCCATGATTTCTGCATAACAGGCTTTAGGCACCTTACAAAATACGACACCAGAAGTGGCACTGAAATTGAGTGAAAGTTGCACCAGTTGTTTGTATTCTAGTTGTAAGCCCCCTGAAATTTGTTATGCCAGGGTGTAGATTTAATGAATTTGTCAAGTAAAAAAAAAAAAAAAAGAAGGATCGAAGTTGAAATGTTTGGAGAGATGCAGGATTTGTACTAGCAATTGTTTCATAGCTTTTTCTATGGCCAGATAGAAAAATTAGCAAAATACTCTACACACAGTAATTTCTCCTCCCTGCAGTAATTTTGCTAGATAAAGCATACCTTCTATAACCACAATCCCCTCCCCCCATTTTCTCTCTTCTCTCTCTTTTTTCTCTTCAAGATTTTCAGATATACTCTTTTGACAAGTTTTGATCAGATAACATGAACATAGTCCTCTCGTCCTAGATGTTTACCAGTATGTAAACCCATAATACATCAACAAAAAGCAGTTCTGCTAAAGGATTGAGAACTTATCATAAACAACAAAACCAAACAAACTTGCAGTCTTTAGGAAATTTTTTTATTCAAATGATGCATTCCTCAAAAATTTTAAGCTAGGCATAAATGGTAGGAAACAGGTTGAATGTACAAAGAAGGTGGTTCCCTACTTTCTCGCCAGATTCATAGTAAACCATTATATGAAGCTGCCTCTTCATTTTCTGTTAATTTGGACAAAATATCATCGATAAGATGTTATAGCATTTTGCCACTCAAAATATCATATGTAGTCTTACTGGAGTTTAGGCATAGATAAGCTCAATACCGAGAGAAAGACAGCTAATACTGGGAGTGAGATTGAAGAGGATAATTAACTTGTAAAATATCAAAACGACCTAACATAATACAATTCACATTTTTCTTTCATCCAACTCCAGCTCTATCTAAGTTCAAAGCAATTGATGCTCATGCTTTCATTTTAGCTCAAACTTACTCACCAATTAAGGTTTTTGTGAAGTATCCACCTTTGAGAAAGATTGATCCATTATGCATCTCAAATATTTTCCCCCAATAGTTCAATGCCTAATCTAGCTAAGCCTAATGTTATCCAGGCTGAAGTTACCAATCAATCATCTTAAATAGCCCGTATCATTAACAGCAGCTTCAACTTCTAAATAACCAACCCCAAAATCATAATTTTTCATACTCTTCTAGAACATTTAACCACGGAAAAGAAAAAAAAATATATCTCGCCCCTTTTCTAACATCAAATTTGCAATCTAATTTACATAAAAGCCCAAACTTTCATATCACTGCAAAAAAAAATCCTAAATTTCAAAGGAAATCAACAAAAACATGGAATCGATGAATTATCCGGATCCGGCTCAATAAAATCGACAAGTGGTAAAACCAAAATCGAACAAGAACAGATCGAAAAGATAACAAAAGGAGGCATGGATTAAAGAAAATTAGCCGAAAATTGAAGGAGCAGAGAAGCTTACCTGAGGAAGAAGACGATCCAACGGTGTTCGATTTCGTAAACTCGTGCACCAGTGAAGGGGATTTACAGTTGCCGAATATTTCAATTTTTTTTTTTAAATTAACAGAATAGTTTCACCGGGAAAAAAAAAAAATCTCTAATATCTCAAAATAATAGATCCGGTGTCGTACCGGGCTGAAGGTAGATTAACTCGCGAATCCGGCTCCGGACAATTTTAACTATGTCCAATATAACTACAAGCAAAGTAATGACTCCTACTTTTAAAGTTAATATAGAAAATAAAATAGTTTACTCTTAGGAAGATAAATAAAGATGGACTTTTTAATACTTTAAAGTTTTGTAAATAAGAATTTTTTTTATTGATGATATATAAAAAAAAATTATTTTATAATTATATTTAAAAATTGAAATATCGAAAATTAATAAAAACAAATTTGTATTAATAAATTTAATAGTTTATAGCTTGAATAAATTTGACTCTTATTTTTAAATTAAAATGGACAAATTCGGCCTTATTTATAAATTAAAACGGCAACGTTTTTCCATGAAAAATTTTAGAAAGAGAAATAGCGTATTTCTGGGACTGGCGATATCTCTCATCTTCTTCTTTTCCCGCCACCGCTCCGAAATTTAAACTTGGGGAAAGAGAATCTCATTTTGTATCCGCAGCAATGGAGAATTCTAAGAAGAGATGGAGTGTGACATACACGAAGCACATCAAGCAAAAGAGAAAAGTCTATCAAGACGGTTTTCTAGATCTTCACATCTCAACTCACAAGGTACATTTTCGATGAAGTATTTTCCATTTTTAATCTGTTGAATTTCAGCACTCTTAGCATCAAACTGATATTAATTTTATGCTAAATATATGGCTCTGTTTTTCTTAATTTTTAAAGAGCATTATTGATTTTTCTAGCTCTGGTTAGGTTTTCTTAGCTAATCTATAATCTAATTGATAAATGGTTAGTCGAATCGGTAGTAGGCGATGCTGTTTCTGCTAAATATGTAGCAGTTTCTTTCTTAATTTGCAATTCGTATTATTGATTTTTCTAGCTCTGGATATGTTTTCTTAGCTAATCTATAATCTAATTGATGATTGGTTGGTCGAATCGGTAATAGGCGATGCTGTTTGATGATTGCGATAAGCTATTGGAATGCAAAATTTTGAAGGGAGAAGTTGTTAGCTCCGGTGAAACACTGACATTTAATGGTTATCTTGTCGATGTCGGGGATCCCGAGAGCGATGTGAAGGTCAAGGTCGAGCAAAATCCAATATCTGATTTAAACATGAAAGGAATCTCGAAGAAAATTTTCGAGACGCCCAGATCTACTTTGATGCATCGTCACAAGTTTAGAAGTCCTATTTCTTCTGGTAGTGATTTTGCCTTTTGTTATTTTACACATTTGCGTTGCTGTTGATTTGACAAATTTTTTCTGATTTTTTTTTTGGTCCTCTCTCCCTCTTCGAAGACAACAATGACGCTGCAGAGAAGAGCAAAACCCGGAAAAATAATTTAAGCCCATCGCGTAAAATTATCAGAGGTTAATTCTAATTTTTTCCCCAGAAATGTTTTGTTTAGTATCTGTATTGTTATCAATATTATCCAATGGTTTGCATAAGAGCATGTATTGTAGACTGGGATTGTTGTAACAGTTTCTTACATTTCAGAGTTCAAAAGGAGTGAATTGCAGAGGTATGGGGTTTCAAAAAGCCGTCCAAATACGATGAACACTGGAGTAAATGGTTAGTTGTCTGATCTGCTGCGTTGTCTACAATAAGCAAATGTTTTAGTTTATTGATAAAGTGCTCTTTGGATGTCCTTTCTGGTTTTTGTGGAAAGCAAAAAATCAAGTGTTGATAAAATAGAAAGCTGGCACTTGCTACATTTTGTCGTTTGTGAATTTGGATCAAACGGATACGAACATTTGTTTATTGCCACTGAAAATTGAAAAATTCACATTTTTTAAAGGATGTTACATTAAATTCTCTGCTAACCACATTTTTATTAAAGAGAAAATTTTCCTATAAAATTTAAGGTAAAGTTTCTCAATGCAATGGCTTATTCTAAGGTTTTCATTTTGAGATCTTACTGTGTCAATCTAGTCTCTTTTGCCTACCAGAACATGACATGTTATTTTGGCTATTATATCTCGAATCTTTTGTTAACACTTTGCTTGGTTGTCTGCTGTATTTGATATTGAAATGGTTCAAAATAAGGTCTAATTATCTGCTCTGTTTGTTCTATATCGTATAACTTTTGGAAAATTTCTCCTGCTTAACATGTTTCCCATTTCGAGTTAGAGTGGCAGGTCCTGTACACAACACAACTGACTCAAAAGGCCAAGAAGTATCATGATGGTTTCTTGAGGCTTTCTAATGGTGGGAACTTAGGGAGGCAGGTTAGTTTCTGTATCTTTTTTAGTTACTTTGCCTTCTTTTGCCAATCATTTGTTCTTCAGCAGATCATGCTTGCCACTAGTATCGGTTACTATTACTACTAAGACCTCATCGCTTATATGCATATATATTGGAGCATACTTTTTGTAGGCTTTCTTTGGATTGTTGTTCCACCTTTTTTTTTCTTTTTCAAAAGCATTCTTAATTAATGGCTGCCTTTCAGAATTAATAATCATTTGGCTGGCTAGCTGCTTTTGCCAAAACAAGCTGCAATAATGGCCCATCACAAAATAGGTTACTTATAAATATGCTGATAAATATTCCAAATAAGCACTTGCTTGTTGCTTTGTTTTCTTCCTCGTAAGGGTATGATAGACTCAAACTTAATTTTGGTGGTTCTTCACTCAGATCATGCTGTATGATGCAAGCGGGAACCTTTTAGAGAGTAGGTTCCTCAAGAAAGATGAAATAATCAGACCTCATGAATCAGTAACATTTGATGCTCATTTGGTTGACATTGGAGAACCTGAAGGAGAAAATCAAGTTTCTGCAGATTTGAATGTTGGAGGAAATACTATAAATGTTGTTGGCAAAGAAGGGATAATGCATGAAAATCAGAATGGTCTTGAAACCAACAACTGTCTGGCCAAAGGTAAGTTGCTACTGTATCCTCACATTATCATGGCTATTATTCTCTCCTATCTGTGATTACTCATTGAAGATTCACGATAGTTTATCACAAATCTCTGTCTTCTTATTTATTTTTGGTCAATGGATGATATGAGATCAATTTGTACAAAGTCCAGAGAGACATGTGAGGATTTTCCTATCTGATGTGGGAGGGCAAGTTACAAGTTTACTGTTGCTTTTGACTTAAATGCAGAGTGGCATGCTTCTTACACTAGCCAAATAACCCAGAAGGCCAAGAAGTTTAGCAATGGGATCATTAGGATTTCTTCTTGTGGTTCTTACAGAATGAAGGTTGGTTTAGCTTTACATTGCTTACAATGCATATGTGAAGGATCATAATTTGCCAGATAGATCATTGGTTTACAATCCGGCTTAGTTCATCTGTTGAACATAGTCTCTTGATCTGAGATGACTACTTGTCGCCCTATGCGGCATTGCCATAATATTCTATCAGTTCCTTTCTTTGTTCTTAAATGATGACTAAGGAATAAAGTTTGAAGTTTTCTTTCCCTTCATTATTTCCTGTTGCACATTCAAAAAAGGCAGGTCACTTTGCTCAATGAAGACAAAATCATCCTGAGCAGTAAGTTCCTCAGTTTCTCTGAAGACCTGAGAAGTGGAAGTACATTTGCACTGCCAAAGTATTTGGTGGAAGTTGGTGAGCCATATAGTCCCAAAGGTGTGACCTTTCAACAACAATTTTGGTTTGATTTGTTAGTTACCATATTGTTGATTGTCAAACGTTAATTAATTGATATATATGTTGATCAAAGGAGTACTTTTCAGTTTGGGTATTCGCTTTCATTTTTGAGTCGTCAGTTTGACAGTGTCATAGGCTATGACCTGACTTCCTATGATTGATCTGACTTCCGCAGAGACCTTAAGCAATGATTGCTTGGAGAAGGATGCAGTTTCAAATTTTAATATCTCCAGCACAGGTAAGATCAAATTACATTAAAAAGTCCTAGAATCAGGCCTTCACATGACTCTGCATTTTGTAACAGAGTTCTTTTGGTGGAATTGCTCTTTTTGGACAGGCAAATTCTGAAATTTAATTTCGCTTCTGTGACAGGGAAATTTCAAAATGTTGCTTGTTCAGGGGCAGACAAGAGCAAGATATGCACAACTGCCTCACAAAACAAACCTGTACGAGATGGTGCGTCCATCTTTTACTTGGTGTGGTCAAGTTCATAAAATTATGTCGTCCTTCTTTTTATATTTTTCTTTGTAATAACTAATTATTGCTGATATTCTGCCTTAATTTACTGGTTCAGGGGTAAAAAATAACTGCACTAGTCCTATCTACGTTTTATGGTTTTAAGCAATCACCTGCTACTAATTGTTTTTTTACATTTTGCATCCCTTCTCGGCATTCTTTGTTGCTGGAAATAAAAGGTGTAATATTTAGAAGGGAGGTCACAATGGCACTGTGTTGCTGGAAACAGGAATAAAACTTAGAAAGGAACAATGAAAACGCAAACCTGTACAGAAGGTGGCAATCTCTAATTTTAAAAAAAATGGGGTATATGTATAACATAAAATTCTTCATAAATAGATTAAGCAATTTGTTCCAGTCAGAAATATACAGCTTTTCATACTGCTGGTAACTAACTTTGTCCTATGACTCAACTAACTAATGATATTTTAACTTCACTATTCTGCCCTTTCCTCTTATATGTAACGGGGATGCTTGCCTTCAAATTTTAGCTTTTAGGCTACGGCTGTTGGAAAGTTGCCATCATGATGCTTTGCTGCATTTCTTTCTCTTAAACTAATTATGAGTCTTTTTTATCTTTGCCAGTCCATCAAATCTTGTCCATCCTCCAAAAACCTATAGTTCATTCTGATAAGAACATGAAAGAAAATGTTTCCATCGAGGAGCTTCAAATATCAGATGCTGAAGTAGTTCATCCTAAAGGTTGTCAATTACCCAGAGTATCATTGCAAAATGATGGACGAAGTGATAATAAGGATAATGAAGGTTCAAATAAAGGTTTGTGCCTCTCTAAGGCAAGTTTTTCTAGTTCTTCTGAATTATGTTTTAACTTTACACTGTTGCTTGTATGGCTTTTGCAGGAATGTCAAATCTTAGTGGTGTTCCACTGTCTAGTGGCAATGAAAGTAAAACCTCTAACCAGGTTTGGACCATGCGAATACTCTCACAAAGTTTTAATTATTTTACCCATAATGCTGTTCTTGCTTCATCTGTAATCTGTTTCTATTTTTGTCAAATTCTTTAGAATTTTCTGATTCTTCTGTTTTCTTCTCAAGAGTTGAAAGATATGGTAAACATCTCTTAATGAAAAAAACAAGATCATTGATAGCACAAATTCCCAAAGGAGAAAAATGAATAACAAAAGAGATGCATTAAGATTATGATTCATGTCTAACATAAACTGCAGGCAAAATGCTTATCCTTTTTCTCTTGCTGGGATATAGCGAATTGAAGAATTGTTATTTGATGCATTAAGATTTTGAATTTTTTTTGCCTCCGAACACATTCTTTTCCTACTGGGGGCACAAACTTGTTTTTCTGAGTTAGTTGTTCTACATGCTTGTCTCTTTACCATGGTCATGAAGTAATCCGATTTTGCTGCATATCATTTTGTGTAGTCTCATCTGTATAATACGAAGGTTGACACTAAATGCCGCAACGAAGCATTTACTTCTGGTTTTTCAAGCATAGCCAGTGCTTCTGCTCCTTATGGTCCTACTGATGATATAAAGAACAGTAGCGAGCCGCTCAAAAGTGCAAAGGGAACTGATGAATGGCCGTCATTTGATCTTGGATTTTGAGAAAGCGCTGGTCTAGAAAAATCTCCGCTCCATTTTACCTTTCAATGGCGAATCTTGGTAATGACATTCTACAGGTTGGTCAATGTAAAGATTGCAGTTAACCATACCGCCATCTATGTTACTGGACATTAGCTTGTCCCATTCTTATATTCCGTTCTGGAGGAAAATAAAGTTTTGCAAAGTCAATGGGCGAGACACTACTTAAGATATAGCCTCATGCCTGCATGAAATTTGCATAACCTGATTTGTCCTTCCATCTCTAGCGTTATCGATACGCCAATATTGATGAACCGAAATTGATGAATTGACATTTTCAACCACAACGCATCAACAAAGTTTATGACAAAAATTACATATGGTATTGAAGACAAACTCATAATTGCTTATATTTCAGTGCCCAACGTCATCCTCTGTCTCCCCTCATTGGGCTTGTGGCTTCAAAAAAATGTTGGGTTTGTTTTAAGCACTTTTTATATATCATCTTTGTTCACTTACAAATTTGTTTGTCTTTATTCCAGGTAATTGGTCTCTCATGTGATGGAGAATAACTTGATGAAGCAATATTTTCGATGGACCTAATTCTGGTAATTCATTTCTTTCTGGCAATACTAATTCTAGATCGATATATACGAGCTGCAAATCAGCTTAGGTAATGGCCTTTTGCGTAGAACTTGATCTAAAATATGAAATGGTTTGCAATGTTATAATAGCAAAAGCAATTTTCTTGCTTATCAAATGAGATCTTTTATTTGAGTAACCGAAACTATGAGATGACGAGCAGCAAATCATGGGAACTATGTTGATGCAAAACATAATTATCATCCATGATAAACAGCTGACACTAACTGAAGCAGCAGAAACAGAAGAGAATACAGAATAAAGCTGTTGTGTCTCCATTTTTCTTAAACCTCGTCCAGATATTTGTACAGTGTTTGATCTTTTCTGGATTTGCGCATACTAAGCATGGCCTTAAAGAGTTTTTTGCTTTTGCTCGAGTACTGTTCAATATCATTTGCTCCCCTTCTTTCAGCATATTTTGACAATGAAATTGATCTTTGGGTCTCTGATTGATTCTGAAAGGATCAGATAAGATTATCTCAAGCTCAGAATTAGAGTCTAACAGGATAGTTTCTTATTTGATGTTTGCTTGTTTACTCGTTCTATCCGAAATCAGACATTTTAGAAAAAATTTGGGATTTCTTTTTACAAAGATTACAAAAGGAAATGTACTAATCTCTACTAATTCTCTAAAATATATGCTTACCCTTCGTAAGTGATTATCGTTAGGTGACATTGATCTCTTAGGAAGAAGAGAACCAGAACGAGTGAATGGAAACCGTTGCGGAGAGGCAGATTTTTTATCTGTTTGAGACAAGATAATCAGTGCAGTATTTTCAATTGTTAAAACACTTTCAATAAAAGTAAGGCAATTTTTTCATCTTTCAGTGGTTCGATTGGTACTTATATAACAATGTCATTTTACAAAAAAGAACCAATTGAGTTATAAGAACCTGGTTTTTTCCGGATTGATGTCTTTGCAAATGTAAACGTTCCTGGTTGCGGAGACTCTGATCTGCAATGCCCTCTGCAATAAAGTTACTCATTTAGAACCTGGTGAATGCAGGTACGATAAGTTGAAAAAAAAAAAATTTGAAGGTATAGCATCAAGATTACCTGAAAATAGATGGAGAGGTTCCTCTAGTTGTGGCTGGAACAGCTAGCTCGGAGTTGTGCTCAGCACTGAAACTTCTCCTGTGGTACTTTGATTTGGTATTCAAGGTCTTAGCTGCAAATTTTATTTTATTTTCAAATACTTTCCTCAGTTAAAGTAAGATTTAAAAATACAATAAAAAGGTCATAAAATAGCAGTGATGAAGACATTTGCCTGGGAAAATGTAGTGTTTATGATACTTGGGAGTTTCTACCATCAGAAACTGTTGAGAAAGTCCTCCTTGGTTGGTATACTCTTGGCACGTTCCTACTTTCTAAGATGCCAGCCACAAATAATAACTCACACTGAAAAATGAAAGTTAAAGAAAAAAAAAAGCAGAATTTCCATATTTCCATAATTAATACATTCACGAGTATGCAGTGAACTGCAGTTCAGATTGGAAATTGTCTCCAATAGACAAATTAAACTTTATGGAATTTCGTATTGAAAATCCGAGTTCTGAATTTTGGTACCATATTAGTAACACAATGCTAATCTCCAAATATAAGTATTGAGATTGGACGGATTAATTATGCTATTACAAACCATTTTTTTTTATTACCGTAAAAAATTATGATCATGGGCATAATTAACTCGGTTGAATGGGGCAATCAACGTAATTAATTTTTTAAGGTCGAACCTAATTGAATTGACTGATCCACTGTAATGAAATTCATTAAATTGATATACTTATTTATTTTAACAATCAATGAATTAATAAATGAACGCAAAAAAAATTGATTTTTTTCTATATATATATATATAATGGATTTACCTGTTGCAGGCAACAGAAACGAAGTTCTAAGGCTGAAACTTCACCCATTTTTTCATCAATAAAGCTGTTAACTTTGTATGCTACAGAACCCAGGTGGTCTATACTATTCACCAAAGCTTTTATGGCATAATCTTTCAAGCTCTCCATCACTCTACATTGGATTTAGACACTTACAAGTTTAGAGAAAAAAAGAAAAAAAAAAAAATCTTTTCCAAATGGGCATTTGAAATTGCAACTCACAATTGCTTCTGCTCCTCTTTGCTGTAAGATGTTTCAAAATGCTGTGCTGCTGAGTACAATTGTTTTCTTAGACTCTTCAGATCCTAAAACCAATAATATTACCAGTTGTTCTTATTAATAAAAGGGATAAATAAAAAGTCAGCTATCATTGAGATAATCAAGCTGTTACAGAATTAATTTAATTAAATCCACAACTTTCATTTTGCTGCTACATTAATCCCATTTCACCAACAAACACTATTGTGAGTTGATCAGAAAGTTTGGTTTTGCAACAATTTGATCAGAAAAAAAGTATAAGAATTATGCACCTTAAGAGTTTCAGAAAAGAGCAAGCTCTGCTGCATCCAAATCTCATCTTGATTGGAAGCTTTTTGAGGGTTAGAAACTGAAGAAGATGAACTCTTACTATCCATTTCTGTTGTACATATTCAACAAAAATTGCCATTGTTTTACAGTATTTAAGAAAGAAGAAAAAAAAAAACTGCAATTGATAAGAGAGAGAATGAACCTGGTCTTAATTTCTTCTTCTTCACCTGCTATGAAAAACCCATTTTCAATATGAAGAATTAAAGACAAATCATAATTCAATTTTACAAAAATTGTTATAAAGACGAAAAATTGATAGCGAGTGTGATAGAGTAAGTGGTGTAAGAAGAAGATTATACACAGAAATTTGTGTGTGTGTGAAAATGAGAGAGAAAGTTGATTGGAACAAGACAGAATCTATACGTAGGTGAGAATTATGTTAAGGGAATCTAAGTAAAGCTTTTTGTTTTTTAGTTGAAGCCAAAATATAATCTGTGACTTTTATTTGTTATTATATGTAATGATGATTGCCTGACAGACAAAAAGAAACGGAAGGAGTAGTATTCAGGTAAGTTATACGGATGAGTGAAGTTATTAATACAGAGCATATACTTGCAATAGTCTCTTATTAATTATGTTTGACAGTTAAAGTTCACACAAGAGTTAATCAGTAGGTTGGAATTAAATAGCTGCGTCTGTGTCTAATTTTATGTTTTAACTCTGTATGGTAATGTTCAAATTCAGGAACAGAGTCATATGAAGTGAAAAACAAGATTTAGTTGGAGCATTAATGGAAATAGATACATGTGATAAACATAGTCGGTAAAGGCGTGGAAATGCTCATGAATAGTAGGTCTGAAGCATAAAAAAAAATCAACAGGAATTTAAACTCACAATAATATTTAATTACTAGCAATTAGTGACATTTTCACTTTATTTATTTTAATTAAAATTTAGATTTTGTTAAGATTTGGCATCTAAATGTGCCCTACATCACTTCCTTTCATTGACTTTAATAGTAATCGACAAAAGAAGAAAATAAAATTTAATTACTACAGACTCTTTTATTTCTCTTGTAAATTGGCAATTACAAAAAATATTAACACCACAAAAAAGAAAAAAGAAATTAAAGTTATTTTCTTTTTATACAAACAGCAAAATCGTGGTTCGATTGGAATCATGGGCAGGTGGTAGATACCCAGTTGAATTGGAAACTTACTAATGCCAGAATTAATTAAGCTGTAGGTCTACTAACAGATTTGATAAACACGTTAATAGTAATTGATTTGACTTGCAGACTCAATAATAATTAATTCTGTAAATATAATAATTTCTTACAATTTATTTCATATATTTTTATATGAATTGTATTATTGGTTGGTATAATAAAATTATTAATAGCAGGCATAATGAATATTTCAAGAGTGTTTATTATATGAGAAAAAGGCATTAATAATATGAGGGATTGAGGTGGTTGAGGACTCGTTTTCAGGATAATTGAGTTGTATGTTCGCATTTGACTGTCCACTTTGAAGGGTCATTATTTAAGAATTAAGAAGCATATAAAATATAGTATTATCTTCAGTTTTACATACCAAGGCTCAACTATTAAATAAAGTAATACAAGTTAATTTCCACAAATTCATGCTTACAAAATACTCTATTAAAATAAGAAAAAAGTGCCAAATTTACTCTTAATTAGGTGCAAATATAAATCATTTTTAATATTTTAAAGATAAATATAGAGCATTTTCAAAACTTTAGGAGCATTTTTATTAGGAAAAAAAAATTCTAAAGAAAAATTTATACCATTTTCAATAATTTAGAAACAAATTTGATTCTTATGATTATCCCTTAAAATAATCCCATTGTAAACTAAAATCCAGCACTTGAGATATCTGAAAAAAGGGACTTTTGCTGGTCAATTTTGATGCATTGTCCCATTTTCATGGGATGCTATACCTTGAGTTGAGGCAACAAGTGCCCAATTGACAAGGGCATATGCTCATTTAAGAGGTCTCCTATTCCCAGGCTCATCAAATTTCTCCAATCAAGAGGTCATCACATAGGTAAACTTGAATAGTTATGAACAATGCAATCTAATTCTGTGAATTTAGTAGTAGATAATAAAGAGCATTCAAAATGAATAACAGATTTAACATGGGAAGACAGAAACGCCCAAAGTAAAAGAATTTGGTGTTTCCACAGTGACCAAATTAAAGTTCAAAAACAAAACAAGTTTACCCTCAAGGGGAACATTTTTTTTTTTTTAACTGGAACTTTGAAAGTGCAGTTACTGATGGCAATTCTCTACACAATTCGTTCCAACTCTCTCGCATAACTCAGAGTCTGGTTGATGAGTTGTAGAGATGGAATTTCCTTGCAAGGGGCAGACTCTTTTGCCTTCTGGAAAATTACTTGACCATTCTTTATCTCCCACTCAGGGTGCTCCTGCATTTTGTAAGAGAAAATATATTACGCTTGTTATGGAAAAGAAAATCCAAGAAAAAGAAACATATTCAATGTTCTGGTACCTCCTTGATGTACTGGAAAAGTTCATCATCAGAAGAGAAGAGGAGCATTTGGCGGGCATCACCAATTGAAAGATAGTCGTATGCTTTCTCACTGCATCCTGCTATTTCATCCCTGGAAGTCAGAGTGAACTAGTCAGAATGAGAAATAAAAATGCATAGTTGCTGCAGTGTACTTGATCACGATGCATGATAAGACAAACAGAGGATCCCCATAATTGACGCAACAGCTACAAGAAAATGTTGTTCATGACTAAATCCTTAATGGTGCCACGATATTGCATCTCCAGGTAGAAAAGGAATAGTTAGCCACAGAGCAAAGCTCGTGCGGAGCAACAGGGAAAAAATATAAGGAGGGTATTCTTTATCTAGTCAATCCACATAAACAAAATTGGGTAAAAATAAACTGAAAAGGACCATAACAATTTTGAACATAGTGTTCTCTTGAAATAAATGATCATTGTACAAAAATGATACCAAGATATTCAAGTTCTGATGAAGAAATGAAGAGGCAGCAAGGGACAATACCAATACAATCAATCAAACTTGAACACAAGTTAACAAACTGTTATGAGGAAACTGGGGATGTCTGTGCAAAATAAATCAACCATAACATATGCCTCGAAGACACATCATGAAATAGACAGTAGAATGAACTGAAATTAGCACCATTATGAAACAGACTATAGAATGCAATGAAAATGACATTGACCCGGTCCATTCAAAACTAACTGGTCTTGCAACCAATCCTAGAATGATGAAATTATCCATTCCTTACTTCTTTAAATGTTGTGTATGGATCAGCGAAGCTTATGTGAGCTGACTTGGTTTCTACATTTTTTTTCATTATTCCTGACATTGTATCCATAATAAAAAGTTGGCCTTCTGACTTTTATAATGCTTAATTATCATGTCAATATCACCCTTGAGCCCCCATAAAAAAAATGCAATCAAAGAATGGATCACAACCAGATACACAATTCCGATACTTCAATATACATATTTAGTTGCTTTATGATCATAAATCACAGACACAGACGCAAGTTACCTTACTGTCTTTGCCAAAAGATCCATGAAATAATCATATGTTTTATCTGGCACATTTTGTTTAGCACTCAACACACGGTTGTAAGCCCCTTCCATGAAAGATTGCTCCAACTCCACAGCATGCTTGATGCAAGGATTTTCCAAAGCAGTGGGAGGCAGAAGTTCCAGTTCTGTATGGAATTCGGCAATTCTATTCTGCACCAGCAGTCTCAAGAGATTGAGACCCAAGATCATGTACTCTTGAGAAGATGAGGCAAGCCGTTCACTGCTACATTGAAACATAAGAATAGAAGTTATAACAAAGACAGTGGACAGCATAGTAATTGCCTTACTTATATGCATTATTCTACCTTGGTTGTTTTGTATCAAAAGCATAAAACTACTAAACAAAAAGCGAAATATACTTGAAGAGGCTTGTGCATAAAAGTTTGTTGCAGAAGTGATATAGATCTTATTTCCCAAGGACACAAGGAAGGAAGTGCATAAGACATGATTTAAAGGGAGTTATGAATGAGTTACCGTGCATCTGTATAATAGGGTTTCAACTGAAAGAAATCCCTTTCAAAAGCATCCTGATCTCCAATCTTCACACTCAGAAGAACAGCATGCTCATATATATCCCCTGAGAGTTTTCAATTTGCAAATATGAGAATGGAAGATAAAATACACCAAGGAGAAAAGAAGAGCATGCACACTAACTATGCATAGCCTACATGCTAGTATTTCCTAGCATGAAAATTCTTGATAACATTCAAATCTACATCTCCATTGTAGCAGCAACTTTTGCTGAACTTCCAAGTAAAAGTTTAGAAAGTTAAAGTTCACTTAGTTTCACCTAAGGCGTAAAACATTTGGTACTCCATTTCACTCATAGCATCCAAAGGCCAATAAATTTAAACTCAACTTTGTTTTACTTTTCCCTTTCTTCATAATATAATCAAATACTCATTCATGGTACATCAGTAATTGCATTTTAATTTAAAACCATGCATAACTGCGAAGCATATAAAAAAAATCACTTATTCAATAAAGGAAGAAAACGCAAGGGCAAGAGCATTACTTGCAAGTGTCAATTCTTGAATAGCATTAGGCGTGTCTTCAAACAACGGTGGCAGGCTTTTAAATCCAGTCAACAAGACCTACAAAAGATCGACCAACGCCCCATTTTAATAGCTCCGTAAAAAACCAGTCCCAAATTTATGCATTGAATACAAGAATACTAGCTAATACACACTGCTACAGGTCAAATCCATAACAGAAATCATTACAAATTCCAGAGAAACTAGCTCAAATGCATTAGGAACAGGAAACAGTAAACGGAAGGAAATAGCGCAAAAAAAGAAACTTGGATTAGGGTTTTAGACGAGATAATTACTATGCTCAATTACCTTGAGCGAAGAAAGCTGATTGCTGCAAGTATCGATATCACCTCGCACACAGGCCGCTTTGAATCTCTCGAAGAGCTGTGATGCCTCTGTTAGTTTTGGATCCATCTCTCGCTCTCTACCTTCTCACTTTCCTGTCTCTGTTCCACTGCTGTTTGCTTCGACTTTGAGCTCAAATTTGGCTTTTTTTCCAAGAAAATAATTTCCTGCTCTAATTATGGGCCAAGTCAAGCCCAATGTTTTCTCTTAGGGAATTTGTTGGGCCACATTTCGGCCTATAAGGTAGTAAAAAAAATATATTTGGGCCTCAATTCGGCCTGTAGTTAAAAGCGGCCAGGTCCTTTGATTCTTCTTTCTGGACCAAATATGCCCCAATCTATCTAGTTCAAAAGTATTTAGACGATTTTAAGCACATTAAAATTTTATTCATGGTCAGCCGCTAACAATTCAATCATTAAAAAAAACTTTTTCTTTACTCAACTCTTTAAATATTATAAATATAATTACTTTAATTAAAAAAATCATAAATTTAATAGATTATATAAATATTACAAGTCATATATATATTTTAGAAATTTTCTTATAAAATCTTTTAAAATATTCTAAACCAATTTGTCTTCTTTCATTAATATTTTCGTGCTGATTTCATAATTTGTTAAATAAATTTTAATAGTAATTTTTAATTAGTTGAGTTATTTTTATTTATTATTATTAGATTATAATCTTTGTTACAAGCGTGATTAACCCTTTTTAGGCCGGCAGTGATTGCCCGAGTAAAGACCCTGTATTGTATGCTAATATGCGCCTTTAACGCGCACTCTCCTTATCTATATCCAAATTTCTCACTGACCCAAAGATAGTCTGTTCTAAAGCAGAGCTCGCATCAATGGGGTCTTCGGCGTCTTCTTCGTCACTTACAGCTCTAATAAACTCTTCCCCGTTTTGTCCCAAATCTTTCTCCAAATTCCAATCCTCACCATTCCTCTTCAAGTTCAAGTCTTTGCCCGATACAAGCTCGAAAACTCTTGTTTTCCGAAAGACGCACGGTGGCCTGAGCACCAAGGCCCAAACTCTAGATTTCTCGGGTTCTTTTTATGAAGGAACCGGATTCGGGACAGATGAAGACCCGCCATCGCCGACTGGGTCGGGGATTACAGCTGTAGAGGACAAGGAGCAGCCTCAGTGCCCACCTGGGCTCCGCCAGTATGAGACCATGGCGGTTTTGAGACCAGACATGTCCGAAGACGAACGGTTGGCTCTTACCCAGAAGTACGAGGAGGTAGTATTTTCAAATTCCCCCACAATTATCTTGTCGTTGAATTTGTTATCGGATAAACTGGTAGATAGATATAGAGCAATTATTCTTCATCAGAATTAGTGTATCTTTTGGATGCTTCTATGAATAATATGTATGGTGACTTCTACATAAATGGTTGCTAATTTTGTGTCTTTAAGGGCATGACGTCCTTGTTTTGCTCTTGCTTTGATTGATTTAAAATACGTGTTAAAAAAAGTCTGTATCTCTATCAGTACTAAGAGTGAGAGAATATGAATTCTGCCTGCTTTGAAATTTCAAGATTGCTACACCTAAACTTAAGCCAATCCAACTCCAAAGAAATTTAACTATATACGTTGAACTCAGTTCGATGATGCCTAATGAGATGGGAATGTTGTGTGCAGAGTGCACAATGAAAGAATGAGATAAACAACTCTTATGTTGCTCATGCTCACTGAATTTTTGCAACTAGGAACCATACCGTAAAGCTTCTATAACCTCATTATACTTTATATGCAGATGTTCGATGAGTTAAGCCTCCGTAGGAGATGACTATTAATAATAATGTGTTGTTACGCTGAAGATATCAAATGTACTGCCAATAGTAGGATTTTCCTCGTTGAATTACTTCCTGGATATGCTAAAGATTAAATATTTAGATGATTGTTACGGATCAATGTTCGTGACCTGTACATTTCAAATGATAATGAACTTGGAGAAACTTTTGGCCCTGCCCAAGTAGCCAAGAAGGAAGACTAACTTGGTATTGCTGTGGCCATTTGTCAATCTCGAAGTGCTGCCAATCAGGAACTTATAGTTCTTCTAAGGAGGGATAGCGTTAGGTAAAATGCCAGTTAATTGAAGTCATTGTTTGAATGTCCGTTTGTGTATTTCATACATTCGACTATAGATTTATACCCAAAAAAGTTGTGACAGTTGCTTTGAAGTTTCGCTGTGATAGGTTATGTCTTAGGGATGGTCAAGGCATATAAAACTAGAAACCTCATATCAGAATCAATTAAGTTGCAATTGAAGGAGGTCTACTTAGAATAGGCAAGTATAAAATTGTTTGTGGAATTCCAATATCTTGCTAATGTTGTTCATCGCGCAGTTGCTTGTTGCTGGGGGTGGAATGTACGTTGAAGTATTCAACAGAGGTGTGATTCCACTAGCCTACAGCATCAAGAAGAAAAACAAAGCTGGAGAGACTAATAATTACTTGGATGGTATCTACCTTCTCTTCACTTATTTCACGAAACCTGAGTCTATCGAAATTCTTGAAGCAACGTTGAAGACAGATGATGATGTTATTCGATCTTCCACTTTCAAAATAAGGAAGAGGAAGTTTTAAAATGGTTAGTCAGTTCCAATCTTTTGTGCAGCCGGAGAGGAGGATGATTAGCAGAAAGAGTTATAGGGGCCACGCAATCCTGTATGTTTATGAATCTTTTTGCTTCTCATCTGTTGTGGTTTAAATTGTTTTATTTTTGTAACATGATCTTATTAGCAATGATGATGCTAATGAAGAAAAAAAAAATCATCAGATATGCTCTTATGTTGACTCTTGAAATTCCACATTTTAACATGTTTAATTGTAGCCAACAACATGCAAGGAAATCATACTCTAAAAGTTTAGAGAGAGTTTATCTGATGGAGTTGAGAGACTTTATATGCTGTATATGGCCATATGTTGTATTAAATGAGTTGACCTATTAATGTTGAATAATGGCTCGTAAGAGTATATCAGCAGGAGCAAACTCATGTAGAAGTAAAGGGCAGCAATTGCCTTCTTGTTCTTTTAAAATTACCTTTTTTTTTAATAAATTTCAATTTTAACTAAATTTACCATTTTAATACTAATTTTGACAAAATTTGCTTTCCTTGATCTAAAATTCTTGGTCTGCCTATGCATATCATCAAATACTTATAATGTCTGTAATAAAAAAATTACTAGTGAATTTTTAAGGAGAATGACACTCGAATAAGAATTCGAATAATATAAGAACTTAGATGTCCATAAACTTCATTTATGAATTGTCAATTTCAATTTTGGGATATATGAAGATGAGAATTAGGTAGTTGTTGATCACATGGATAGCACTAGTCTTAAATTAGATTGATTTAATTGTGCTAAAAATCACAAAGATTTTCTACTATTGGCCTTAGCCAATTGTATTCAAGTAAGTAACAAAAGCAAAAGCAACTTCAGATAGAATTTCAGTCATCACCAAATAATATTTTGAGCTCACTTTTTCATTGCAAAGAGGTCCCAAAACTGCCAAAAAATATATAGAAGTGACTATTACTAGGAATAATATATAGTGGGAGCACTTTGGTCAGTCAAAAACAAATACATGGCAAATTCAAAATTATACATAGAAATTAATATTTTTATATGTAAAGAATCTGATATAGTGGTGAAGTTGGAGATATATTATCTTATCTTATTTCCACTATGTGCGAGAGAGAAGCTGCCTTCATAATCCACCAACAACAGTGAGATCTTCTGATCAATCATAAGGGGAATGCCAAGCCCACATCTAACTGTATCCTATTAAAGAGGACAAGTTGCATCAATTATCATCATAAAATAAAATATGATGTGCATTTAAATAATGTAAAGAAATTAAATTCGAGTCTTTAATAATGTAATCTATGATATTTATTTAACCCACATCCTCCTAGACCGATTGTATAATTAAATATAAATTTCACATGTACGACTGTTATTAGTTTGATTCATGAATAACTCGATCTAAACTTGCGAATTGGGATAAATTCATGAATCTAAATGTTTGTTTTTTTTATATTAAGATGTAGTGTCTTAATCCTACAGATTTCATGTTATTTTTTTTTTCTTTTACAACTAGGAATTGCATTAGTGCCATAACAGTAGTAAAGAGTGTGATTTAATGATTGTGTATAAGGGTTAATTCTAGGGTTCATGTAATGATAAAAAGTTCAAATCACAAACTCACTTTCTTTTAAGCTAAAAGATGATGAAGTTAAATCTTCCATTCACTTATCAATTCTTCTAAGAACAAGTCTTATTTTTATTTTTTTATGCTAAAGGATAATTGTAAAGAACAATATATTACAGCTTTCTGAAAATAATAATTTTATTTTTTTTAAAAAAAATAAAATTTTGGAGAAAAAGATTTTGAGGTTGGAGTTGAAGATGGCTTGACAAATAAAAAAGAATTTCAGTTGTGTTAGGTTAAGATCTACCGCCAACAAACCATCATGCCCAGGGGATAGCAAACATACCTAATTAATTATACAAAAAAGATTAATGGTCTCTATTGCATATTTATATTTTAAAGTGAAGAAATGTAACTATAATCTAGTAATATGTCAAATACTTTCAAGTTGAGTTTGTGAAATTAAGTTGTTAGGTCAGTGACCTGCCAACCATGGGTTTTAGGCTTAACTACTTAGGATTAAATCCCCCTCATATAATCTTGCTTGATCAAGACTACAAGAGAGAGCCAAATCACTTTCTTGAAGTGACAATTATACTATTCATGATTGCATATTTCTAGTACGTGAACAATGATAACCCAATTGTTTAATCCATACCCTCCAAATTTAGGCATGATTTTTATCTGAACGGTATTAGCATTAAATAGTTAATCATATTTCGCAAATGTTATTGTATTAAGATTGCTTTTATTAACTATTATTTAATATTAATGACTTAACTTATTTAATACAGAATGATAGTACGTACGAACTTTATCACATAATTTTTTTAAATATCTTTTACCCGATAAACACTGTTTAGTTATCAAAATATCTCTTAACAGAAACCTATTAATGATATATATTTTTTCTTTTTTGCAATATCAGTATACATAATTTTTAACTCTCTTTAATTGTGTTAATTAGTGAAAAAGTTAAATGGGTTTGGCATAGTTATAGATATGTTAGAAAATATTTAAAGACAAAGCTAATGATAATTAATATTGTCCATGCCTGAAGAATGAAGACAAATTGATCAAAGTGCTTGGTGAGTGAGGACCCATGCCTTAGTGGAGAGACATGGGCTTGTTCCATCATTCGTAAAGTGAGAATATATACCATAATGTTATATTTGATCTCAAAAGCTCATTGCTGGCTCTATATTTTAACTAAAGTTTGCATTATTAAAGTACCCTTTTTCAATCTAATACCAATCCTTAACTACCTCTCTCTCTCCCAGCAAAGACATTGTACCTCTCCTATGTTTCTCTTCTAACATAAAATCATCAACATTAATCAGTTTCTGTCTGTAAATTTCTCACAATTATAAGCTTAATTGGAGAGTACTAATGGGTTTTACTCCATCTCCAACTCCTAATACTCATCTTTATCCTCAAGAACTTCAACTCAAACTTTATCAAGCTTTCATATTTTCAATTCCTATCCTCTTCTCCATTATTCTTTTTCTCCTGTTTTACTTGTTTTACCTCAAGAGAAGGGCTATTTCACTCTCTTCTCCTTCTCAAATTCTTCCTACTTCCTCTAACCAACCTGCTCCACACGATATGCCTTCTGTAAGTCCTCTAGCTAACTTGAGACTCCCTTTTAAATTTAAGTCAGCATACCCCTGGAATGTCTTGTTGAAGACAATAATTTGTTTGTTGATCCTTTGTTTTGCTTTGTGATTGTATATATGTATAGGTTTGTCAGATTGGTCTGAAAAAAGAGATCAAAGACAAGCTTCCAATTGTATTATTTGATGAAGAATTAAGGACAAGAGAATCACAGTAAGTTCTCACATTTATTTATTTATTTAGATATTAAATATCTCCAGATTTATACAACTGTGGAATATATGGCCGTGGCATATCATATGTTAGTGCGGTCTATGATTTATAATGCACCATGAAAATGCCATATTTAACCTTATAAAAATCAACCTAGTTGGTGATATTTCTCGTCTTAATTTCAGTGCAAGATAATTAATTAATTTTTATAAATTTTATAAATTGAGCTAATGATTATATTATTAAGTAGAAAATAGAAAATTGCTTTTTCTAGTCTTGATTTATATATATATATATAAATCTAAACAATATCAAATTTATTCATTTTTTTTGTTGTGGGATTGAAATTTACCATTGATAAGATTCGAAGATGATGCCCACTAATAGCCTCGTTCAAATGTCCTTAATTAATCTAGTGGAGAATCTCTAATGACATCCACGAATGAATTCAAGGGAATTTTGGTTAAAAGAATTGAAAAACAACTTTTAAGATTCTTGAGAAAAGAACAGACAATGACACAATATATATATATGTTGGGGAACTTATATGACTTTCTGATTTTCTTTTTGCTTTATGTTTCCAATTCTCGAGCTATATTTTGAAATCCCTTTTCCATTTCTTTTTTATCCAAGAAAAGTGGTAGAGAAATCAAATTCCAAACAACCCTTTGAATTCATTGAATAAATGACAATAACACTCTTTCAACTTTTTCAAACCAAAATTATTCGGCGAAATTAGCCCCTACATTAAATTGAAGATGCAAGAAATCATTCGAAACCAAATGGTCTTGCTAATTTATGGGATTGTATTTTAGGAATCTGGTTGTACTGTTCATCTTTGTTCATAGTAAAAAGAACTCTTTCTACTTTGTCTGAGAACGTAAACATCTTAACCGAACTACATTAAATCCTTATATTGATTTTTTCTTATCTCTTTTCTTTGTGTTATTGTGCGTTTGTTTAGCCATATATATTTTCTCAACATAAATTAACATTTATTGGTGATTTGTTTTGTTGTTCTAGGTGTTGTGTTTGTTTAGGAGAATTTGAGATGAAAGAGGAGTTGCTACAAATGCCAAGCTGCAAGCATGTATTTCACATAGAATGCATACACAATTGGCTGCACACAAACACAACCTGCCCACTTTGTAGAACCTTTGTGATCCCCACCACTAAATTTGATAATCTACTGCAGTCTGATGCACCTGATCATCATCCACCCTTATCACAACACCGGCAAGATACGGTCAATAATAGCCATGCAGAGCAGATTGTGATTCCTATTCAAGAATCATCACCAACACATGAACCATGTTCTATTCACAATATTGGAAGAGGTTCCTCTTCAGCACCAGAATCTGTTGCTAATTTGCACACTCTCATACAATAAAATATAGATCAAGCTTCTTCTTTTTTTCCTTATTCTATGAAGTTGAAATAAAGCAGATAGGCAAAATATACATATATATGTATTCTTTTTGCTGCATTAATTGTTGTATTCACTAAATTTATCAGAGGCAGTTTACGTTGGAATTGGAGAGAAAATGGTTGTATAGTGAGAGTATGGAGTACAAAGGAGAAGTGCTCAAATTGAAATTAAATGTAATTTTATTCCGTTTTAAAATATAAAATGAAAATTTTCAATTGGTATTATCTTTTATATTTTTAAAAAATAAGCTATAATAAAAGGACAGGTCCAAAATTTCGAATCCGACAGTATTAAATGTGTTAGACTATTAATACTAGGTAACTAATAACGGCTAATCAATTATAATAGCACAACATCTGGTAACGTTTAGACAGTTCAAGTTCTATCTATCCGACCTTAAAAGATTCCAAATTGCATAGCTTATAGTTATCATTATTATACACGAAATAGAATAGTTCGGCTGCAAATTTATCAACTTGATGCTGGAACATAGTTCTCATATATAGATATATGAAGATTCAATGATCTTATTAACTAAGGGAAAATTCACAATGTATACATGCATGATAGCATGCAAATTATAAAGCAGAATCACAAACTAAAACAGCTTAAAAATGGAAAAAGCTGCAAAACAAAGAAGAAACGAGAGGAAACCTGAAATTACAGTAATTTTGTTAGGAATTTTTCCTTTATCCTTTCTTAAAACCATAGCTTCGTAGATAGGCCAAGAGTTCAAAACTCCAAATCCTGCTACAAAAATTTGGATTACCAATCCATCCACAATACTGCCATTGATGAAAACTTGAGCTAAACCCCAAATAAATGAAGCTAAGTTAATAATTGCTGCCATTGATAATGTGACAAACATAGGCAATGGAGTTCCGAACTCGAACAGGCCTTGCTCGTATCTTTTACTCTGTTCATCATCAACAACTTTGCTTGTGACATTGAATCCATGTGGTGAAATTCCTAAGAACTTGAGAAAGAATTCCAAGGAACCAAAGAGTAAGCATGTGATTCCTCTAATTATCCAAATCCTTTGATCATTCCACCACATTTTTAATGTTCCTTTAGCTGATATGAAATCATATAAGTCCTGCCCATATGCTCCTAGGAATAGAAATGGATACAAGATAAACAATGGGTCTGAGACCTGCCAAGCATTTTTGAAATTCAACAAAAGTTAGAAGTTCAGGGGCTCAAATGAATTAATTTGTTAATTTAAGGACTTAATTGCATATTTTTTTAGCCAGCTAACTGAAGAGCCAAAATATGCTTTCTTTTTTTTTTTCCTTAAAAAAAGAATTGTTAAAAAAAAAGGAAGCAAACAATAACTGATATATTTGAAACTTATTTTTTTTATTTTCCCAACATAAATTAATATGCGTAATTTGATTTTCGATTATAATCAAATTAAAAAAACTTAAAATCGAAATTTGTAAAAATTATAAATTTAAATATTACTGTATTTTAACAGTAATCAAACCAAATCCAACTAATAATCAAAATTATTTTATATTACTAATTGAAATCAAACTAATTAACAATTTGACAAAATTTAGTACACAAAAATGATGCTCTTTGAAAACTTTCCGAACCAATTATATAAATAATCAAATTATACTAATTGAATTAATTCAATTTGATTTTTTTTTGGCTAAAACGTATATAAACAACTTATTATAAGAATTATGTAGACCAGATTTATGTTAAAAATGGGCATCTAAAAAACTTTTCATAATATAATTACTACTGGGAGAAGATTGCATACCTTTGGGAAGATGGAAACATTGTTGAGGAGAGCTAATTGGGGGAAAAATGCATATACGGTAATTGGAAGGGACCATATGGACCAAAATGCATATTGTGAGTACATCAAGGCTAATAGTGGGCTCAAATGTTTGAAGCCGTATATTAATGGGCTATATCTTGAAAAGCCAATCTCCAACACACCAACAGCCCATCTCTTAAGTTGAATGAGCAAATCCCCAAGGCTACTTGGTGCATCCCCAAGAAATGCTGGCCTCTCTGGATTACAATATATGGATCTCCACCCTTCACAGTGTAGCTTATAGCCTGTACACAGATCCTCCACCAATGACCCATATCTGAATCCCAACTGCACCATTCAAATTTAGAAATTACTCTCATTTTAATCCATAATTTGTTGAGGAAAAAACTCACATAGATCAGGGTTATAGTGGTAGGAGCAAGCAAAACCAAATCAGAATTGAAAATCAAACCAAACTATAGGCAATTCGATCTTATTCGTTTCGATTTATTTGGTTCTTGATCGAATAAGTTCAATTCAGTCCGATTCTCAAACGTAAAAAAAATCATAAAAGTCCAAACCAATTGAACCGAAATGAAATTATCTAGTTGGTTCAATTCGATTCAACTCTTAAAAGTTAAAACTTCATTTTTTGATCGATTAAAACTTCATTTTTTGATCGGTTCAATTAGTTTGATAAAAAAACAAATCCATTTGTTGAGAGTTAATTTATAAACTTACCTTGTAGCCCCATGCCGTTTTATTCTCATAATTGCAATCTGCCACATGATGTGCCAATGCCAATATTTCTTTGGAGTGTATGGGCTTTTTGACCAGGTGATGTGGACTTAACTCAGGAACTTCTTGTGGGACAATACTTGATGGGCTTCCATACAAAGCTCTCCTCCAAAAGAATGCTCCCGTCCCTACATAATTGGGACCTCCCAATCCATCAAACCCCATTGCTTGAATTACAAACAGACGTTTAAATTGAGTAGCATATATATCATCTTTGTTGATGCCTTTAAAATGTTGAGGAAATTGCACATATGCATATTTTGAACGAATTTCTGGAGTAGAATAGTAGCATAGAACCCGTTTAAGGGTCTTAGGATCGTTGGAGCACATGTCACAATCTAGAGTTAAAATTATGGGTGCATTTGTCATGGCAGCAGATACTCGTAACTACATATAAAAAAATAAAATAAGAAATAAAAAATGTATAACACTAGTGGGGAGATATATGGTGGGATAACACATACCAATGCATTTAGGGCACCAGCCTTGAAGTGGTGAGGAGAGGTCTTGCTCTTCTCTCTTGAAACATAGATAAGGTTAGGCAAAGAATAGCCACTAATATCTTTGTTCTTGATATTCTCTAATAAAATCTGATTAAATTTTGATGTTAGCATATAAAAAATGGGATTAACATAAAAAGATATTTCCTTTTCTTTTTTCCTGTATAAAAAATCTGATAAATAATTTAGATTTCGAGGAAAATAAATTTACATTTAAGTATAATTTAATTTCTTAAACTCTCTTTAACTTTTTACAGAAGAAATAAATATTTATAAATTGATAAATAATGAACCTGAATAACTGTGGGATGACTTTGGCGAGTGAATTTAGGAGTCCATTGTTTCAAAGCTTCTTGTTCTTCGTCGCTAGTAATGTACTCATCATTGACTTGTCCCTTTTCCACTACATGTTCCACTCTTATTTTCATGCTTTCATACATCATCTGCAACACCACCACATAATCAAATTCAGTAAATTAATTTTAGTTAAGTTAGTCCAATATTCACTAATTAAGTTCTTAAATCCCCATGCTAAGTGTTTTTATTTCGATTACATGGCAGTTCAGAATTAATTTAGTGTATGAATAATCTCATGCACTGAATTTAAATCAAAACAAGAAATTTAATTTCATTTCTGAATCCTTATATTCAAAGTTAGTCAATTGTTTATTTATTATAATTTTAATAATTTATATTTATCAGCGTTTTATATTTTATGGAGGGTAATGGCAACATCACCAACTTATTTTACTTGTAGTTTTTTATTGTCTTGAGCCATAAAATTTTTATGGATGGAATTTAAGCAAGAATTACTCATGGCTAATAACTTTGCCCATAGTCTATCATTTTTAACAGAACCCAGGTCAGCCCACGTGCAGGACGATAACTAGAGAATGAGGCCAGAGAAAAAACGACAAAGACGATGAAGTTTTCAGAATGTCCATTCTTTACTACAAGTTGGCACATGCTCATTGCTTATACCTTACGTCTAAAATGCATTTTAATTCACACATATCAAAGCTCCTAAAATATTCAATTATTTCAAATTATTGTTGTATTTGATATTTTTATTACGGAATATAATATATTACAATTATAAATATAATTAAAGAAATAATATAATCCTACATAAACATAAAATTCGAATACCGAATATATATTTATACCAAAACAAAAAGATTTATAAGAAATTTACCTTGATTTTATCGGCGGCAGGCGAAGAAATACAATTGGATTCAAAAAAAGCTTGAGGGCTTCTCTCTAAAAGACTGTTGTCCCTGCAAAAGGGAAGCCAATGGGCAGCAAACTTGGCAGCCTCCATGAAAGCAAAAAGAGTAAGAGTAGAGCCACCGTCGTCCGATACATAAACCGAAAGCTTCTCCGACGGATAATCATAACCCATAACCGATAAAGCTGTGTTCACTACGGTCATAGGCGGCTCCTTCGTCGGATCAGCAGTGCATATAAACACATCAATGGCTGGATAATCGGTTCTCTTTATAACCTTATCGAGATTTTCGGGGAATTCTTTTCGAGAGATTGGGTATAAGCGCGAAGCCTGACCAGTGCTCCACATGAAGGCAAGAACAAGGTCTGCGATAAAGATTATTAAAGTTGTGAAGAAAGTGAGGAGATTTTTGGAGTGGAAGATAAGTGCTTGTGCATGGTGATAAAACAGTGTTATGATGGCAAACATGTATACTATAGCAAATATACGGTTGAAGGTCACTATAGGGAGGAGCTTCACGGTGTTTAAAGGAATGGCTCCGGTGGTTGTTTCCATGTTTTTAAGTGTATATGCTCATGAGTATCTAAGCTAAACGGTTTATTTATATAGTATCAAATATTGTATTAAATTAGTTGTTATTTTGCATAAATGAATGATTTGATGAGTTTTGGCTAAAAAAAATAAGATCAATTATAAGAGTTTTAAGAGAATAAAACACCATTAATTTAAATTAATCAAACAAATAAATTGTAAATATCAAATAATTATAAAAAAAAAAATTAGTATTGTAAAAGAGACGATAGCAATGCCGTCTCATCTAGAGATTGTACATAAATATTTGTAATAAGCTTGATACATATATCGACACAAACTTCAACATCACAATTCAGGGGCATCATACTGCTGGTTTGGCTCCAAAATCATTGCATCATTTTCTGTTTTTATCTATATATATTTCACGACCACTCTATGTAGTCAATATTGCCGTGCTTGCTGATATTATTTCAAATTAATAATGGCAATACCTAAACGTTAATAGTAAACATATCGCCATATCAAACAAAAACAAATCAAAACTATAATTAGTATTACGCATTCTATTCGGATTTTTGCCCTACACTCTTGGACCGATTTTTTTTTCTTGCTTATGTGATTTTTTAAATATTTTTTATATTTAAATTTAGTCCATGACCAGATTTATTCTCAAATAAATATAAACCTTTCTAAAAATAGATATTCACAAATAAATTTTCATTTTCTAATATTTCTAGATATTAACTTACAAGTTTGTCCTTACTTCAAAAAATATATTCGAATTTCTTTTTTCATTCAATTTATCTATTAATTGTCTGTTTTTTTGGAAGGGCAAATTAATAAAATTTTGAGTAATTAATAAGTTTCTTAATATCGGTGAAAAAATAAAATAAATATTTATTTGTGAATGAATTGAGTATATCGTTAAAGTTTTCTACCTATTCAATTCAAATAACAATATTTTTCACAAATAAGGAATTAGAGAAAACAGATAAAATATCAATTTTGTTCTTGAATCTTTTTCGTTCTATGAAATCTAACTCCAATACAATTTCAAACCGAATTATTCCTTAATTTATCCATCCAAAACTAAATGAAACCCATTAGGTATACATGCATGTCAATGCTTAATTAGGAAAGTGAATTTACAATATGTTGTCAACTCAATACTGATATTAAATGTTTGTCCCCACTCTTAACTGATATTGATAATTAAAGAGAAAATTACCAAGAAAAATATAAAGAGAGGGAAAAAGCAAAAAGTGGCTGCTGAAGTTACTCATTTTTATATTGGATTGGTTGTAAAGCTTAATAATTATTGTTGGATGATGAATGTGATCACACCAGCAGTCAATTATTATTATGTGATGATGTGTATGATATAGGTGTCCTGGAGGATTGAACAATATCGTAAGGATTATTTAATATGTGTCTATTATGAATTTTTTTTTTTAATTGACGAGGCTTCAAGAAGAGATGCATATCAACTCACAGCGAACAGTCATAAAAATCAACAAGATTTAATTATATATGATTGACTCACAGTTGAATATATCTGAAGTTTATTTTATCTTGACATTGTTCTTTATTAAATTAACCCAAAACTACAACAGTTTTATAAATGCAATAATAATAATATTCTCTCTACCCCCATGTCAAAAATATTTCGAAAAAACTAAAATATCTTCTCTTGTATTTAGTGAAGATAAACATAGTGGAGAAAATATGTAAAAAAGAGTAAAGTTAATAATGAAGATATTAACTTGTTGTTAATATTTCTTTTGTCCAACTTTAAATAATTATTTTTATTTTAACAAGAAAAAAAATTAATTTTATAAAAAAAATTAACAATTGACTAATTGGATTTTCTAAATTTTAAGTATAATATTTAATTTTTACATAGTTAAAATTAAGTTTATCACTCTATTAAATATAAAAATACATAATAAATAAAGAAATATAGTGGATATTGAAATATTTCTTTCAAATTTCTAAAATGACAACTAAAATAAAATAAAGTAAAATAGTAAAAATTATCAATTAAAATTAAAGTGAGAATTTATGTGGTACGCAATGAGTAATAACAAATTCATGTGGGTACTTGATATGTTAATAATAGTGGCACACGGTGGACCCCATATCAACTTGACAGCTCCAATACTCCTGCTGATAGGCATTTATCAATTGTCAGGAAAAAAAATAAAATAAAATAAAATTCAATCTTTTTGAGTTTAATTAGCTTGATATGCTTGATTTGTGAGTTTCATATACTTAATAAAAGAGTAGCTAGCTTCATAATTTCTGGGTTTGAAGTAATTATATCATATTCTTTTCATTATAAACGGAAACAACAACCACAATAATAATAATAATAATAATAAGCTCTTGACAGTTCGATTTTTATTCTTTGAATCGAGTCAATTGAGAATAGGCATTGATTTTCCAAAATCTTATATTATATTGTTAATTGCAAAAAGTTAACAGTTTATTTCTGACACTAACATCTATAACGACAATCATCGAGGTGGAATATATATTAATCCATCAATATTATATGCAAGTAACTATGTATTGTGGAGTACTTTTCATCCCACTGTTCATCATGTTTAATATACTAATTAATATGATACAGCTGTATCGATTCCTCTCCTGCCGGAAAGAATCAAAACTCTTAATGCGTCCATGATAGCAAGTGTCATGCATTTGCCATTGGACACAATTATATATTTGTCTTTTTCTTGAAATTTCCAAGAGAAAGTAGTAATGAGGATTTTAATCACAAATTCAGATATGATACGTTTATATATCCTTCAGTTGAATCTTCAACAAGAAAAATACAAATTAAGTCTGCGCTGTGCTTCCCAGTCAATCTACAATATCTACTACTATAAATAAAATAAAGAATGAATCATATTATAATATGCACTTAGTGCTCTATAGTTTACCAGCTACACGAATATTTAAATACATATATTATTTCTTATATGCTTACCAAGAATTCAGAACTCATATAACCATATAAAAATACTGATTTATAATGTTTATTAGACCATGAGAGATGAAAAATTAATAAGATTTTAGAATCCGATTGGATCCAACACGGGCGCCCACACACACATATATATATATAATTTCATTAAAACGAAATTATTATTTAATTTTTATGTATATAATTAATATATTATTTTTATTTTGAGTTATTTTGATTGTAAAAAATATTACTAATTTCATATTTTAATAAATTATTATTAACTTATAATTTTTTTATCCTATTTATCAGATAAATTGAGTAAAAAAAATATTTTTTCCATATTAATAAAAGGAAGGACAAGATTGAGTTTTTTATTTTCTCATCGCAACAAAAAAAACCGATAGCTTTTCCGAGGAAAAGTTGCCGGTGAATGGACAGCTGCAGCTCTCCATTTCAAATGTAAAGCTGCAAAAAAAAAAAAACAATTCATTTTCGCATCCAATTGCACAACACAATATAGCGGAATGGTAAAATATCCCAAAAATTTAAATAGTTTTGAAAATACCCTAAAATTCAAATTATTTTTCTAAAAAACGTTATTAATAAAAATTCCTTACATCTTCTTATTTGAAGCACTATAAAGGGAGATCAATGTAAGAACCTTTCATCTTCATCAACCTTCAAGAAACAGAGCATTCACTAGATAAACCTAATGGATGATCAAAGAAAATCCACCGCCGGCAACCATACACGGCCATTTCACAACGTTAAACCGATGCCCCAAACACTCTTCAACCGTGTATTTGCCACAATTTACACTTTTGCCATCTTGGCTTTGCTCTATCACCATGCAGAAAACCTACTTTCCTCCACAACCCTAGTCTCTTTCTCCATAACTCTAATTTTACTAATCTCCGATATAATTCTTGCCTTCATGTGGATGAACATGACAGCTCTTCGAATTTCTCCAGTTCTTCGCGAAGAATGGCCCGAAAACTTAGAAAAAACAATGAAGAGAAGCGACTATCCAAGTTTAGATGTGTTTATATGTACAGCAGATCCGTATAAGGAGCCACCTATTGGTGTAATAAACACAGTTTTATCGGTAATGGCTTATGATTATCCTAAAGAGAAGTTGTCTGTTTATGTATCGGATGATGGTGGCTCTTAAAATATCAATTTTGTTCCTCCACAGCTTTTATTTGTTTACGATAGTTATTATAATTAAAAAATATAATTTTTACTATAACATTTATAATATATCCATCCTGATTAAGTATTATTTTTTTAGCAAGATATTAAGTATCATTAAAATAATAAAAATCATGAGAAACAATTAAATAGAAATATAATAGACAATTTACATGTTAACTATTTTTTTTGAAAAAAAAAAAAAAGAAAAAAACACTATTTTGAAACAAATTGGAATGAAAAGATGGAATAGCTCTAATCCAGAACGCAAAAATAACTTTCCAGACAATTTCTCTAGTCCCCACTCCAATTTTGCAAAAATACGTAAAACAAGATAAAAGCAGCATCATATTATCCAAACCTACGCCTCACCTGCTCACTTCTCTGTGCTGATACCAGAAGATAAATAAATCAATAATATCACAAAGTAGCCTCAACAATGTATATATTCCATTATCTAGAAAGAGATGTCAGGTAATGCAATGATCTTACACAATTTCTCTGAATTACACATGAATGTTTACACACACTGTCACCTGCACGCCATTTACAGCAATCTCTCAGATACTGCATTCCTCAAAAGCTTCCCCCCCTTAACGAAAACAATCCACTCAAGTGATGACAATTTTGTTCTTGAATCTTTTTCGTTCTATGAAATCTAACTCCAACACAATTTCAAACCGAATTATTCATTAATTTATCCATCCAAAACTAAATGAACCCATTAGGTATACATGCATGTCAATGCTTAATTAGGAAATTGAATTTACAATATGTTGTCAACTCAATACTGATATTAAATGTTTGACCCCACTCTTAACTGATATTGACAATTAAAGAGAAAATTACCAAGAAAAATATAAAGAGAGGGAAAAAACAAAAAGTGGCTGCTGAAGTTACTCATTTTTATATTGGATTGGTTGTAATGCTTAATAATTATTGTTGGATGATGAATGTGATTACACCAGCAGTCAATTATTATTATGTGATGATGTGTATTGATTAGGCTAAAACGTCTTTATCTGGAGAGGCGGGATCGAACCGATCGGATGAGAATAAACCTGCAGAAAATAGTGTCCGGTCGGATCTGGGCGTGAGCACTCCAAATCTTAAGTTAGTAGTTTAGAGAGAGAATGTGCTTTTAAAGAGAGAATGCTAGAAATTTAATTTCTGGAGCCATCGTTGGTTGGATTATTTATATGAGATAGTCGAGAGGCACTTAAGTGACTGAAGAGTGATTATTGGCTGTCAGAATAGATATGCGGCGAAGTGACAGGGAGCAGGTGGATGACATGGGCGTTGCCTTGTGTCAGGCGACTGATGGCTGATGGGACGGAAGATCACATCAGCCGATCGGGCGTGTACGATGCCTAGGAGCTGGTGCCTGCTACTCTTGGTTATTGGGTCTTTGGCCTTGCCAGTTAAATGGGCCGACTAGATGTGTCTTAGAGCAAATGATATTTGCTGTGTTATCAATAGTGATTAAAAGAATTGATAACCCAGCAAACATCATTTGCACTGAGACCCATCTGGTCGGCCCAATAGACTGGCAGGGTCCAAGATCCCATAGCAAACAGTAGCAGACACGAGCTGCTAAACAGCGCACACGCCGATCGACTGATGTGACCGCCAGTTCCATCAGCTGCCTGACACAAGACAGCGCCCATGCCCATTGATTGTTCTCGGTCAAATCGCCGAATACCTACTCTGACTGCCAGTAATCACTTTCCAGACACTCAAATGCCCCTCAACTATCTCATATAAATAGCCCAGCCAACGATGACTCTAGGTATTGAATCTCCAACATTCTAACTCTAAAAAGCACTTTCTCTCTCTAAGCTACTAACTTAAGTTTTGGAGTGCTCACGTCTGGTCCGACCGGACACCCTTTCTTGCAGGATTTTTATCATAAAGCTGGAGAATTCTTTATCTGAAGAGGAGAGGTCGGACCGATCGGAGCTGTACGAAGAACGAAGTGTCACCCTCGGAGCACGCGCAGCATTTAATGCAGACAACTGTACGAACAGGCGCGTCGCTTCAGAAAGAGCGATTTGTCCAAATTCAAAAATCCCGCCAACGAATGCCTTCAGATCGGGACAACTCAAAGCGGACCTCATCCGAACATAACTTCAAAGGCAAATTTATGCCCGATCGGACCTATTGAGGGGGGACAAGTGATAATCCAGCAAATATCGTTTGCACCAAAACCCATCTGGTCGGCCCAATAGACTGGCAGGGCCTAATGCTCCATAGCAAAAAGTAGCAAGCACGAGCTCTTAGGCAGCGCACACGCCGATCGGCTGATATAACCGCCAATCCCATCAGCCGCCTGACACAAGGCAGCGTACATGCCCATTGACTGATCCCTGTCAAATCGCCGAATACCTAATCTGACTGCCAGTAATCACTATCTAGGCAATCAAGTGCCCCTCAACCATCTCATATAAATAACACAGCCAACGATGGCTCCAAATATTGAATCTCCAACATTATACCTCTAAAAAGCACTTTCTCTCTTTAAACTACTAACTTAAGTTTCGGAATGCTCAAGTCTGTTCCGACCGGACACCGTTTCTTGCAGGGTCTTTTTCATCCGATCGGTCCGACCTCTACTTTTCAGATAAAGAATTCTCCAGCTTTATCAAGAATAATTGTTTGTGTGATTTAGTCAAATATAATAGTAAGGATATGAGAAATTGAGGTGACAATGGTTTGCAACTGGTTGTGCTTTATTTATAAAATTAAATGAATTAAAGTTATAGTAATAATAGTTTGAGTAATAGAACTGGGGAAGTAAATAAATATGACAGGGTAAAAGTATTTACAATTAATATATATATTTTTTTATAAACTTAATAAAATAGAGATAAACTAATTGGGCATTTATTTAGCTAAACTGTAATGTAATTTGTAGTGTGTAAATTAATGGTTATAGTCGGCAGCGTTATATATATATATATATATATATATATATATATATATATATATATATATATATATATATTTATATTTATATATTTAGCCTACATAATTGGCATGTACATGGACATTAGGATACACTACAAAAAAAAAGCGTTATTAGCGACGGAAATTAGCGACTACATTTTTCCGTCGCTATTTTTGCGACTGAATTGCGACGATATTAATGATCCGTCGTGATATTTGCAAAAAAATGGAATTAGCGACTAAATAGCGACGGCATAATATTGTAGTCGCTAAATTATGCCGCGAAGAATTCCCGCCTTATTTTCCGACAAAATTAGTGACATAACTTTGTGTCGCTGTAAAATAGCGACTAAAATGTAGTCGCTAAAATTTTAATTATAATTAGCGACTGAATTGCGACTAATATTTGTCGCAAAATTTTAGCGACTAAATAGCGACGTAATATGTAGTCGCTATTAATAATAGCGACTAAGAAATGCAGTCGCTATTTAGTCGCTAAAATACGATTATTAATCAGCTGAAATAACCAAAATCCCTAAAATCCCCAAATCAAAAGTGAAAAAGAAACAGAGAGCCGTCGAGAGAGAACCCAGCACCGGAGGAGTTTCGGTTCCCCTTGCCACCGGTGACGCCGCGTGTTAGCTCCGGCAGTGAGAACGGCGATCGGCATTCAATTTGTTTCCTGTGTTTGAGAGGTATGTTTCACGGAAAGATAGCCAAAAGTATGAATTCGTTTTCAATTTTCTTAAAATTGAGTGTGTAGTTTAAGTTGTGTGAAATTTATTCTGTGTGCTTAGGGTTCTTGAGACATTGAGGCGCAAAAAAGGAGAAGGAAGAGTCAGTGACCGGTGTTACTGCGACTGAAAACAGAAGCTAAGGGGAGAAAACCGGGTATGTTCCACAGTGCATGATTTTACTTGATTTCATTCTTGTTGATGAAAAAAAAAGGATCTTGTTATACTGACCTAGATCTTGTACTAGTATTTAATTAATGTGTGTTTGGTTATATGTTAGAAAGATGTGCGTAGTTTAATATTCTTCATTTGTAGCACTTCACGCCACTAAACCATTCTCTGCATTCAGTAAGAAGATCACAATAATCTCAATAAAATCTAATTATATTTCCCATTAAGGAATTAACCTTTAGTCCTAAACTCCTAATTATAATACCTAATTTTTTTTTCCCTGTTAAAGAAAAGCTACAAATCCGAAAAATATCAATTTTTTTTCCTATTAAAGAAAATCACTAATCCAAATAATATCTAATTTTTTCCCTTTAAAGGCTACTAATCCCAATGATATCTTTCTATCAAAAAATATCCCAATAATATCTGATATTTTTCCTTAAAAAGAAATACTACCAATCCTTATAATTATACATTTTCCCCCAATTACAGAAAACTATTACTCCCAAATATCTATTCTTTTCCTATTAAAGAAAACTACTAGGCGCAAGCAATTGGAAAAGGGATGAATGGATACACAAACATGGAAGGAATGAATTATAATGATCAGATCTTTTTGTTGCTTAAATCATGCATAGGCATTTATTAATACTAGATCGATAAATATAAATTGACAAACTTTTTTTTTTCTTGAAACAAAATACATTTAAAATAATATTTATTTTTCAGGAAAATACTAGTTCGGTCGATAAATTTTTTCCTGACCAAGCCAATATAAAAATATGTTTACTTTTCATGTATACCTAGATTGATTTTATTGTCCTACTTCATTAACTTTTATATATATATATATGGTTGTGATTTATCCCCTAATTGGTGTAATGTCATAAAAAGAAATATCCATTTACTATTGAATTTATTCATAAATTTTTTAATGAACTTATTTAGATGTAAACTAAATTCATAAAATTGCCGCCTCTGAACTTGAAGTGTGTGAATTAGTATAAAATCATGTGTGCCAAATTAATATATAAATTTATTGCATAGATCTGGATCGATGAGATTGTTTATGCTGTAATCAAATGACAAGTTGCCACATAAATAATTATTTTCATTGGTTTGATCAAGAGTAACTATATATATGACAAGAAATGGAGCTGCTGCTTTGCGCTTGTCATATATCAAATACCAAAACTAGAACAATAATTCACGACACGTAGCTCACATGGCTCAATTAATAATGTGAAGATGCATGAAAAGCACTTGTCATAGAGACTATAGAGAGAGCCACGAGAACCTGACTGCCACATTTCTCATTATATTTTATTCATAATAAGTACATTTATTATTATCAAAAAATCAAATAAATAAAACACAAAAACTCTTGTTTATGCGCAATGCATTTGACAGCAAAAGGAGAAGAAAATGTGCATACCAGAAAATATAGAGTGATCCATTCTTGCCTGAATGTATTGTATTGTGCACTGCAACAAAAATGGCCTTTAAAAATGGAAAAACTAATTTCTAATATGATATTTAAAAGTCAATTGCCATCCGTCATCGTAGTCTCCGCTGCTAATAAGAAATAAGGATAGAAAATATTAACTAGTTTCTAAAACTTTTAAACGTCAGCAAAAAATATAATCCATAATAAGTATTAAGGATCAGATTTTATTTTATTTTTCAATGATGTGTTCATACTTTTAATGACCGACAGTCTGAGCCCTAGAAAAAATTCTAATATTCAATAACCGAATTAGATAGTAATTGGCTATAATTAATTTAGGTTTTGACTTTTGTAATAGGATCAACGATATGCATGTTAATACACCATTTAATCTAATTTCTATTACGAAACTAAAAGAAGACTATGTCTTTTAAGGGGAAATGGATCCGTTACCTTCTTCTGAGTAATTAAGGGTGATACTAATCGGTTGTTTTTTTTTTCTTATTTTGCTAAAATCGAAATATTTAGGTTAAATGGAATCTTTTGATCGTAGTTGGATGTATAATCGACGTGACTCAAGTGGGAGGACTAATGCATCATTTGTATATGGTGTCGAGAATTTTATTAAATTCGCTACTTCTCATCCGGAAGAAATGAGTGGTGATCTTATTAGGTGTCCGTGCAAAAATTGTGTGAACCGAAAGTTCCATAACGTGGATACTGTTATGAATCATCTCTTCCGTAAGGGATTCGTTCGGGATTATTTGGTTTGAAATTGTCACGGGGAGACACACATCACCCCTAATGAGCAAAATTGGAATCCTATGGCCAATGAATCAGTGGAAGTTGTAGGGGTTACAAATCCATATCAGCAAATGGTGATTGATGCAGTGGGGCCTAATATGTTTCCCGACACCCAGTGGCAACAATTTATTTCGGAGGCTCAAACTGCTAATAATTATGAACAAGGCGTTATGTCTACTCCCGATGAACCCGGACCTTCAAATTGGGGTGCAAATTCTATGGATGAGCCACCAAATCCACAATGCCAAGAATTTTATGACCTTCTTGAATCTGGTAATGCACAGTTGTATCCCGGATGTGAGAACCATTCACAGCTTTCGATAGTTGCCAGGATGTTGCATGCGAAATCTGAATATAATATGCCGGAGAGATTTTATGATGCAAACATTCAACTCTTTAAGGAAGCTTTGCCTGAAGGTAATACTTTGCCAGAAAATTTTTACCAAACTAAAAGTCTTGTTAGAAGCTTAGGATTGCCAGTTCAGAAAATTGACTGTTGCAATGAGGGATGCATGTTGTTCTGGCGTGATGATGAAAACCTGACACATTGTAAGTTTTGCAATCATCCACGATTTAAAATTCGTGTTGGGTCTCGTCAAAACAGTCATAAATCATATAAGAAGATGTATTATTTTCCATTGATACCTAGGCTTCAACGGTTGTATCAATCAAAAGCAACAGCATTACATATGCAATGGCATCATAATCATGTCCAAGATGATGGGGTGATGCAGCATCCTTCGGACTCACTATCTTGGAAACATTTCAATGAAACTCATCATTCTTTTGCTGCTGAGACTAGAAATGTAAGGTTGGGGTTATGTACAGATGGTTTTCAACCATTCGGACAATATGGTAGGAAATATTCATCATGGCTTGTCATTGTAACGCCTTACAACCTGCCACCTTGGATGTGTATGAAGGAAGCTTATATGTTTCTGACAGTTATTGTACCTGGCCCTAAAAATCCAAAGCAAAAAATTGATGTATTCCTACAACCATTGATTCATGAGTTAAACGAATTATGAAATATTGGAGTCCCAACATATGATGTGTCAAGTAAACAAAATTTTATTATGAGAGCCGCACTTATGTGGACCATCAATGATTTTTCAGCATATTCAATGATGTCAGGTTGGAGTACTTCTGGGAAATATGCTTGCCCTTATTGCATGGAACATACCCAGTCATTCAGACTAGAGAGTGGTGGAAAGCAAACATGGTTTGACAATCATCGAAAATTTCTTCCTCCAGATCACCCATTTAGGAGAAATAGAAGGAATTTCAGAATCGGTCATATTGAAACAATGCCTCCGCCACCAATAATAGATGGGGAACAAATTCTGCAAGAAATTGATCAATGGGGTTTAGTGAAAGTTACAGAGTTTGATGAAGATGAGATTAATGGGTTCATTTGTCAGTCTTGTGGTTGGAGAAAGAGAAGCATTTTTTGGGATTTGCCTTATTGGAAATCACACCTGATTCGACATAATCTTGATGTCATGCATGTTGAGAAAAATGTGTTCGACAATGTGATTAACACGATTTTAAATGTTGAAGGGAAAACCAAAGACAATGCAAAATCACGTTCAGACTTACAAAAATATTGTTGTCGGCCAGAGTTGGCAATGGATCCAATCAGTGGAAAATATCCAAAAGCCTGTTACACATTGGATAAAGAATCGAAAATAGAATTGTTTCATTGGTTGTCAGAACTTAAGTTTTCAGATGGATATGTTTCTAATTTGGGTCGTTGTGTTGATATGAGGAAGCTCAAACTATATGGCATGAAAAGTCACGATTGTCATATATTTATGCAGCGATTGATACCTGTAGCCTTTCGTGAGTTACTACCTGGAAATGTTTGGCAGGTACTCACGGAGCTGAGCTTATTTTTTAAGGATTTGACATCCAGTACTATCCGTGTTGAGGACATCGAGGCATTGGAATCAAACATCCCCCTAATTATGTGCAAGTTAGAAAAGATATTTCCTCCGTCTTTTTTCGACTCAATGGAGCATGTATTGATACACTTGCCATATGAAGCAAAGGTTGCTGGACCTGTACAGTATCGATGGATGTATCCATTTGAGAGGTAAATATAAAGATAACAATGAATATTATGAAGTGTGAAAATAAAAGTTGAGGCTTTATACATGAACTAAATGTTACCCTTTCGTGTAATGCAGGTTTCTCCGATCACTAAAAAAGAAGATTGGCAACAAATCAACAGTTGAGGCTTCTATTTGTAATGCGTATTTACTATCGGAATCATCTAACTTTTTCTCGCATTACTTTGAACCTCACGTCAGTACAAGCCAACGACGACCACCTCGTAATGACGATGGAGGTTGTCAGGAAAATATGAGCGGAAATTTATCTGTGTTCACTTATCCAGGCCGAGCATGCTCCGAAATTCGTGACAGAACATTAACAACAGAGGAGCATGAGGCAGCCCATAAATATATTCTGCTAAATTGTGAGGAGGTTTCACCATTTTTGAGGTATATAATTCTTATGTTCAATATTAAGTTGCAATATATGCAAGGATACATGCTGAAACTAATATTTTTTTTTTTACAATAATGTAATGTAGTATATATTGCAATAACTTACGTGAGAAATATCCTGATCTGACACCAAGTCAAATTGATGCGAACATAGATCACTATTTCGCAGACTGGTTTGAACTCTATGTAAGGCATACACAATTTCCATTTATAGCTCAAAAATATAAGTTAACATTGAATTGTTGATAACGTTGCCATGTTTTCTTTTTTGTCACAAGGTCCGTTACAATGGAATTGACAATGAATATCTCCGCAGTTTGTCACAAAGACCATTAAGGATAGCGAAGTGTTATTCTATCTATTTCGTGAATAGATATAAATTTCACACAAAAATTCATGCTTCTGGGAGACGATCAGTGAATAGCGGAGTTTGTGTTAAAGGCTCCAAATCATGTGATAATGTTGGCGAATATTATGGATGGATTGAGGAGATCCTGGAGTTGGAGTACCCTTCGTTACCAATAAAACGGACAGTATTATTCAAGTGTCATTGGTTTGATCCCACTATAGACATTGGTCTTAAGATACACAACAAATATAAAATGGTTGATGTAAATCATAACCGTCGTTTCAACAGATATGAGCCATTCATCCTAGCAATGCAAGCAACTCAAGTGTATTATGCAAGATATCCTTCTTTAAAAGTAGATAGATCTCATTGGTTAGCTGTGTTTTCAGTAAAACCAAGAGACTTTATTGTGACTCCACATGTTAGCGATGGGACTGCTCATATAAATGCTAATGCATTTCAAGTTGATGAAGTTACAGTGCATGATATAACAGTGGATACTGGTAACGACGACGATATTGACTTGCGTGATCCTTCGGGAGTTGTCATTGAACTTAATAATGTTAATGAGGTGGATCCAGTACTTGAAGTGGATGATGATGAAGAAGAATTTGTTGACTATGATAGCAACGAGGACGACGATGAGGAATTTCAAAATTCATCAGATAGTTGCTAAGTGATTATATGTAATTTTTATAGTATCGTGTGTTAAATATTAAACATTTTTAAATTATATATATGAGTTTTTGTTTAGGATTGCCATTTTATATTATAAATGTTAAACACATATATGCATGTATACTTTACCATTTTGCAGGTATGGGTCGTGGCAGAGGAAGAGGATTTACAGGTCGGGGTCGACGGGGAGGAGGACATGGCGGGGATTCAATAACTCCACCCTTTGGAGATATGCCACATATCCCGGGAGACCCTTCATCTGGGAATGCACCTTCGCCTCCTTTTTCCTCTATGCCATCTGCACCTACTCCTTCTCCACACACAGCCCACAGCAGTACATCGACCACATGTGAGGTTTCGACTGGAAATAATAATCGATTGGACGTTACGGTGAACCAGGCGGGATTGTGAGTATTTGCGACTGCAAATTGAGATTAAGTTATATGCATGTTTAACCACATTTCTTTTATATTGTTTACTTTGCAGGCTAGAACCTTCCTCACAATGCTCCAGGACTATAACCAGCATCTTCCACCAGCGGATTGACATGAATGGAGTTAGTTGGAAGGAGGTTTCCAGAGAAATTAAGGAGTTTTATTGGGGGGAATTTAAGGTACATCTTTATTTTTATTTGAACATGCAATGATACTTTTTCATTTCAAATTAATTGGATTATAATATGATCATATTGACTAATGAATCTCTTGATATATATATATATATATATATATATATATATATATATATACAGAAAAGGTGCCAGTGGGATGATGCTGTAAATGCTTTTGTTAGGGCTGGTTGGGAAACAAAAGCTGCTCAGAGGTATAAAGATTATGTGTATAACGTAAAGAACGCGAAGCAGAAGCCGAAGGACTTTCCAGAAGCAGCATGGATTAGGTGGCATGAGATTTTCAATCTTCCTCTACGCATCCAGGTTTCCAATCAGAAAAAGGTAAATCGCTATGGAGGGTCTGAAGACAAGGCACCAGGATCTTACACGGGTGGCACCATATCTATTGGTGAGCATATCTCATGATTGGTAAGTACTTTAATAATAACAGAAATTACTTTTATACTAGTGATTCTATATTATCATAATGTTCGCATAATGATTTGTTCAAATCAATACCTTTCAAACAGTAAGCATTTTTACTTAGGATTATTTAGAGTCACTCATTTATGGAATTGGACATATATATATATGCGAATTGTTTTATATTATTTGATTGGTATATGTATTGGAGGATGGGAATTTTGTGTTGGAGTTTGTTGAGAAGATTGGAGTAAATTGGTGATTTTATGAAGTGTAAAATGCATTTTTATTTACAGGAGGATGTCAATAATATAGGGGAGGTTCTGTCAAATTTTTCATTGATTTGTTAGACCCAGTCAATATTGAATTGAAAATATAAGCGAACTGTTTGATATTTTTTGATTGCTATATGTATTGGCGAATGGGAATATTGTGTTGGAGTTTGTTCAGGACACTGGAGTAAATTTGTCATTTTATGAAGTGTAAATTGCATTTTTATTTACAGGAGGATGTCAATAATATAGGGGAGGTTTTGTCAAAATTTTCATTTATTTTTAGAATTTTTTTCATTTCGAACATTACATTTAAATAGCATTAATACAAAAAATAATGTAAAAATTTATTTTCGGTCATCTTCTTCTTTTCCAATAACTATTTTGTACTGCGTGTGATAGGAGAAAGAGTTGGGCCGCCCACCTACAATTCCCGAGGCTTATTTGCACACACATACTATAAATCACGATGGGAAGACTTATGTGGCGGACCGTAGCAGGGAGGTACATGTAAGTAATATGTATTTTAAATGTTGATAATTTTTTCTGATATTCAAATGCCTAATTGTTGTAAAACATGATTTGTACTAATATTTATATTTATAAAACATTGTTGTCATTTAACAGGAGAGGTATGAGCAACTCCGATCTGAAAGAACGCAAGAGGAGTCGTCTGTCGATGAGTCGGAGTTGTTCATTGAGGCCGCACGTCGCAATAAAAGGAAAACCATTTACGGTCTTGGCTCTTATGTGCCTCCCGGTCTTTATTCATCCGGCCCATCTTCTGCTGCTGGTCCAAGCACTGCCTGTCATTCTGCTGTACCCTGCATGACGAAGCAAGATGTCGAGGAGATTGTCGCACGGACTATTCGCTCGTTGCTTCCTCACTTGCCAGGCCAGTCACCAGCCACTCAGTCTGATACCCCCACTACATCACCTGCCCCACATGATCAGGATGCCGGCACTTAATTTCCGCCCGGTTCTCACCCGCCTGATGATTCTCATTTTGGTAGTGGCGGCCCTGCTTGACTGTTTCTCCATATTTATTCTTATTAATATTATCACTAGTACATTTTACTTGAATATTTTATATTATGTCGCACAACAAATATATTATTTTTTTTATTAACGTTTTTTGATTACTTATATACTATGTACGAACCTACGACCAGTAAATATATATATTTTTTATGAAATCAACATAAATTTATTTATATTTTATATTTATATTCACATTTATTTATTTTAGTTTATATTGGTATAAAAATATTAAAAAAAAATATTTAATAAATAGCGACGGATTTGCGACGGAAATTTCCGTCGCTAAATTTTAGCGACTATATAATCGGCAACTGATTTTAGTCGCTAAATTTTAGCGACTGAATATTTAGCGACTGATTGTCGCAAAATATTTAGCTACTAAATTTAGCGACGGATATTTCCGTCGCTAAATAATTGAGGCGACTAAACCTATCCATCTAATACCGACCAAAAAAATCACATTTAGCGACAAAAAAAACAGTCGCAAAAATTAGCGACGGAAAATATTTTTAGTCGCTAAGTCCTTGCGACGGCCTTATTTGCGACTGCTAGTCGTTCCGTCGCTATTTATAATTAGCAACGAAATTTTCATTATTAGCGACGGTTTCTTCCGTCGCTATTAGCTGTTTTTTTTATAGTGATATATTATTATTTTATGATGTTTAGTATAATGAGCGTTAGTTATTGGAATGATTTATGAATGCATTATTGCGTATGAATTATTGTGGCCTGAATGGGTTGAGACTTGTTTGATTTTCAGGAAGAATAGATTAAGATTAACTGTTATGTTACCAAAATTTAGGTCAAATGAATAGTATAAGAAAAGAGTTATAAATTTATCGGCGAGATATAAATACATTAAGTGAATGGTTTATGCAAGACTTATGAGGATATATGATTTGGCATTGGACTAAGTTAACATTGGAAGATTAAGTAATAATTTGTTATACAAGTGAAAAAAAAAAATTACTTGCATTCGAGGTAAACAAGTGTCGATCAAATTTCAACCTAGAGTGGTTTTTGCCTAGCGGGTGTAATGTACATACAATATTAACGACGAATGGGTGTTACATTCTTGATGTATTATTTTTTGGTTGAAATCTTTATCTAATTTTCCCCTTAAGCATTCATGATTTAAACAGCAATATAATTTTGTCAGTTAACACATAATTAGATTCCGAAACAAAGGAAAACAAATTGAAAAATTATTTTTTTGATGTTTGGGTTCTTTCATCGGATAATAGGATCTAGGCGATGTTCCCCACAATTTAAAAATATCTAAGGCATTAACATGATTACGGACCGATTAATTGGTTAATAAGTCAAAAAATTAATTTATTAAATAATAATTTTTAAAAATTATTAATAATTAATTGGTCTGTTACTATCGGTTAATTAGTTTATCGTTTTCAGCTTTTTAAACCGGTTAATTAATATTATTTCAGTTAATTACTATAATTATAAAATTTATTTATAAAAAATTAAAATATTCAAGGCACGTAAAAATAAAAAATAAAAATTAAATATAATTGAATATATTATTTAAATTACAAACATAATAATCATTGTAACAATAAAAATAGAATCTTTACTAATTGTGGTTATAAATATAATAAATTTAATATATCTTCTAATTTAATTTATTTACTTGCTTTTTATAAATTATGTATTAACTGCTTATATGATAATTTAATTTGGAAAAGGTGAGAATAGTGAGTCAAGTGCAGTGGAGGTAATAAGAAATTAAATTTGTAAATTATGGATTTTAATTTTTAATTTATTAGTTATGCATAGAAGTAAAGGGCAGTTGCCGCATTCATGACATGTACTCTTGACTTTTTATGCTAATTCCTTTCACTCCAAGCCTATCCCATCCCATTTTTGTTATTAATCAACTCCTTTTTTCTTATTTTATTTTATTTTCTTTGAATTTTTGAGTTGACCATTTTATTCGAATTATTTTTCTATTAGGCATTTTGCAAGCAAAATAAAATAAAAGTATATGTAAAAATAAGTTATCAATTTGATAAATAGAAGTAAATTATGGTATTAACTTAATTAAATAAATCTTAAAAATGAAATTTATTTAAATAAAAATAAAAAAAAAGTAGGGTACAGTTGGAGACGGTTTCATGAATTAAATAAAAGGAAGTGTAAGCTTTAGAAATGTAGTATTTAATTTAAAGTAAAAATGAAACTGTGCGTAATATTAATATTGTATTTTATAATTATTAAGCAAAACATTCACATCCTTTTCTCTCTCTCTCTCTCTCTCTCTCGTTTCCGTTCTCTCGTTTTCGTTCTCTCTCCTCCTCTCTCTCTCTCTCTCTCTCTCGTTCTATCGCTTCCGTTCTCTCTGTCTCTCTCTCTCTGGTTCTCTCGTTTACTCTCTCTCTCTCGTTCCATCTCCCTCTCTTCTAAAACTGCTTCTTCCTTTCGATCTTGTTTTTGTTAAGATCTGCTGCTAGTTTGGTTCAGAGTTGTAGCTTTTAAAGGGAGAGCGGCGGATGGCGAGAGGGAGGAAGCAGCTTCCAGATCTGGTATTTCTTTTCTGACTGAGATTTTTGTTTTGTGTGCCTGTTACAGATCTGTATCTTCTATTTTTTTCCTTTTAGTTTGGTTTCATTTGTTGTTCAATTTTCATTTTTATCTTACAGATCTTGTTGTATTTTCTGTTCCAGATCTCGATCTTGTTCTATTGTTCCGGATTTGTTTATTTTTTTTGTTTTTTGGAATCTTAAACCGGAACCGAAAAATTACAATTTCAGTAACCATGAACCGAACTGATCTGTTTGTTAAGAGGAAATAGGTTCGATTTCGGACAGATTTTCCGGTTAAACGAGTCCAGGTTTTTTTTTTGCTTATTAGGTTTGAAGTGCTTTTTTTTTTTTTAGAGAAACTATATATTTTATAAATTTGTCTATAATTCCATTTGAAATTGAAAATAAGTGTCAATTGAATAATTTTTATTACTGAATTTGATCAATTATTTTGAAAAAAAAATGTTAAAGTTTTTTATTATTAATATTGTTAGAATTAGACATGCTTGTGGACATTTATTTGGATATGAGAAATTATTAAAGATGTTCCTTGAAAGATTTTATAATAAATGTTTTTGATTGTTGTCATGTAATAAGTAGACATATGCTCGCAACATTTCTTTGCATATATACATGTATATGGATATAACTATGGCCGGGATTCAGCATGAGAAAGGAAAAAGACCTAAAGCAGACCCCAACTTGTATAAGGCTCTAGGAGGAATATGTCCCTCAGTTGCAAGCTTTATAAGACATTATTATCACTTTATTCTCCGTCATTTGGTGTTACTTTTTCCTTTGTATATGCGAAAAATTTAAGAACTTGTTTGTTTTGGTGTTACTTTTTCCTTCGTATATGCGAAAAATTTAAGAACTTGTTTGTTTTGGTGTCACTTTTTCCTTAGTATTGGCAAAACTTGAATTAATTCTCTGTTTAACTCACTGTTTAAACTATATTTTCTATTATATATCTGCATTAATATGTTTTTCAGTGACCTTCAACAGATGATTTCATTGAATTCTGCAATTGCACAAAGAATTCCGTCCTAAATTTATTCATCTTCTTTGCTAACCCCTTAATTGGACAAATGCTTTGATATTTGTGGTTAAATATTTGCCTGAGCTTAAAATAAGCTGCTTATAGGGTTTTTGTCTTTGTTGTTCGCTATTACTTGGTTTCAGTTGGAGTATCAATAGATGATATTTTATCTGCCGTTGTAAGTTCCTGATGCTTGCATTCAAAGCATTCATTCACATTTTCTGCGCCTATAATGCCAGTTCTATCGCTATGGTTATATGGTTTTCTTGATTAAGGACAGGTATTCTTTTGGGGGAGCTCCGGGGTGGCTATTGCAATACTGCAGGCACGATTACTCTTGGACCTGCTTTCTTAAAATATCATTTTCTTTCTTTATTTATTTTTATTTTTATTTTTATTATTGTTATTATTATTATTATTATTAAATGTAATAATTTGATGCAATATCTTATGTTCAAGTGTTATAATTCGTGTGTTTTAGGTATAATAGTAAAAAGGGTGAAGGGTAGTCTAGTTTAAATCTTATATGCGATTAGTATGCGTAAACTGGCTGTAGTCTCAAATCGAATAAAAATGTGCTCGTGGTGTCCAAGTTGAATGTATATGTAAAATACAGGAATGAGCCTATATGCTCGTAATGGGCAGAGGGGTCCAATTAAAAAGATTTCATAGTTTGTCCTGTACCATTTAATCGACGGTGGCCTCAACTGGGCCAATTTAAACTTATAATGGGGCAAGAAGGGACTCAATTAGACTGGCAGTTGGTTTGTTTACTAAAATGGGCTTTAGCAGGGCCCAATTAGAACTTACATGGTCATAAAATAAGCCCAAGAATATTAATGAGCTAATGAAATTACTCAAAACAATTCGTACATAGTTTGAATATGGGCCATTATAGGGCCAAAACAGGCTTAGAATTTGCAAGTCATTCTGTGAAAATGGGCCAAGGTGGACGTCACAAGGCCCAAATATCATTGTTAACGGGCCTCATGGGGTCCAATGTTTTGCTGACAAGGGCCTGATTGGGCCCAACATGCTGTTGAAATAGGCCCAGCTAGGCCCAATGATTCTGTTGAAATAGGCCCTTAATAGGCTTGATTGGGCCCAATATTATTTGAAATGGGCCAACTAGGCCCAATTAATTTGTTGAAAGACGTGTAATGGGCCTGACATTAGATTCAAATGGGCCAACTAGGCCCATTTAATTTGTTGAAGACATGCAATGGACCTACCTGGGCCCAGCATTTGTTGAAATAGGCCCAATTAGGCCCAATATTCTGTTGTACTGGGCCCGACAAAGACCAAACATTCCATTAAATGGGCCTACCTGGCCCCATTATTCTATTGAAATAAGGGCTTAATGGGCCTAAATATTAGTTAAATGGGCCTAGTTTTCCCCAGAATTCCATTAAAATGGGCTATAATTGTCATGAAATGGACCTACCTGAGGAGATATTTCTTCCAATGGGCCCCGATTAAGCCCAAGCATTCTTTTAAATAGGTACTATTGTACCAATTATTCTATAGAAATGGGCTCGCAATGTACAACCAACCATTCTTTTTAGCGGGCCAAGCATGGCCTAAGCCTTTTTAAACTGCCCCGTCAGGCCTAAACTTGATAAAGCATTCTGTTCTAAACGGTCTAAAAGATAAATCATTCAGTTAATTTTTAAATTGGGCCCGAATCAAGGCATTAAACCATTATGTCCAAAAAATGCTCCGCTTTGCCCAATTTGAAAGTATAATAGGCCTTATTTCAATAGACCCACGTGTTGGCCTAATTGAATGTGCAAGGTTGTTTAATTGATTTTATTTATCAGGCATATATAAATGGCATAATGAGCCTAGAATAACCGGCTTTGTCGGTTCCATTACAATTAGTCTTATCATTTAATTTTCTTTTTTGAATCAATTAATTGATAGAAATCTGTAAAGCAAACCGCCACGAATACAATGCTTCTACACGCAAGCAATACTGGAAATCAGTTAGCTATTTAGCTCGTGGAGCACGCTTCAAAGTAAAGCAATTTCAAAGCCATTTAACAAAGCAAGCATTATTAACAGTTAAATCATGCATTACAGATATACGCAAGCAATACTGATAATCAGTTAGCTATTTAGCATGTGAAGCACTCTTCAAAGTAAAGCAATTTCAAAGCCATTTAACAAAGCAAGCATTATTAACAGTTGAATCCTGCATTACAGATAATAAAGAATTACAAACTCATCCACATAGGAAATACAAAAAGAACTCATCCACAAGGCATTTAATACTTTGAGCATCCAATTATCAACTTTCATAATGCAAATGTCGATGTCGACGTACCAGTTGTAATAAAATTTTGTTCATCTCTCAACAGCCTATCTAAAGACCATCTAAAGAACTTATTCTAGTTATGTCATCTTATTGATAAAATGACCTTTCATTTTAAACACTCAAAAGAAGTTCTTGTGCAATTGTTTTGCTCCCAACATCACTCTCTTTCAGTTAATTGGTTTTTAATTCAATTGGCTTTTTAAGTCCATTTAATCAAACTTAACCAACATATATGATACATCAGCAGGCTCCAAAACCAAATGCAGACAAAAAGGCAAATACAATATTGCAATCCAAAAGATTAAAGATTATATGAATTAAGTAATCAAATACAATCTACGGATAAACAATAAAGTTGGCAAAACTAAGGATTTTCTGCCGCAAAGGTATAACTGCTGTCAGGATGGAAAAGAGAGGATAAGGGCATTTGAATTGACTCGTTTTCACCTAATCTGACTCTTTTGTCAAGCCTGCAAGTAGTACTTTGTTTTTTTATGAGATTTGCTTTACGTTTTTCTCACCATTCAATAGAGCTATTCATGGATTAAGTTGGATTAAATTTGAAATGAATTCAGTCTACTCCAATAAAAACTTAATTCGGTTTGAATGATTTTAAATGATTTACAAGCGGTTTGAGTTTTTTTTTTTCAACTTTGTTTTTTTATGAATTGACATTTTTTTTTTAATTTTGATGTGAAATAAACAATAAACTAAAAAAAAATGACTACACATCAAAATTATTAAATCAATGCATGATTTTATTTGCAAAAATAACTGTTTTTTTTTTAACTTTTTTCTGAAATTCACATTATGAAACTAATACAAACAAAAAAATATCTCAATGACTGTAATATCTTTTGATTGCAATAATATACTAAAATTCCCAAAGTTCTAAATCCCAACAACCGAATCACATTGCTCCAATTATCAATCTAAATCATGCACTGGTTAATTAAACGCCATTGAAGTGAACCAGCATTAATCAATCAAAAAATGAATTATCAATTATAACAAAGAATACTAACTGATTCAGACAAAAAGAATTGAAATTAAGAAAGGTCATATCATTGAGGGCAATAGCTGACTGTGCCTAAATGCAATCAAGATGGTTAAAGTAAGAAAAGATAAATAGCCTTTGAGCAATAATATCTGTATGCTATGTGAAATAAAGTAAATACCACACTACAATATTCCTAGTACTCCCTCCATTCCATATTAAGTGTCCATTTAGTAAAAAAAAAAAATTACTCCAAAACAAGTGCCCTTCTAAAACAAACAAGGTAATTTTGTACACTTTATTCCAATATTAGCCCCATTTTAATGAAAAAAAAAATAAAGTAATTAATAAAGTCCATCTTTTTCAAAGGACATATTAATAAAGTGTAAGAGTAATTAATAATTTACTTAATTCTAGTGAAATACTCAAAATGAACATTTAATATGGAATGGAGGGAGTAGTTAATTTTCCTTATGAAAAAACCTCTTTTCAACTTTTGGACCTTGCAACTTATGATGATGAATTGAGGTAAATTGAAAGGAAATATATAGAAACAGACTGTAGACCACATTTTGAACCCTGTCTGAATGCCATTATTTTCCTGTCTGCTCTCGGAACAAATTAATTAAGTAAAATATTGTTATCCTCAAATGAGATCAAAGGTAAGACGCAAAAGTTTATTTCAACAAATTGCATAAATTAGGTTCTGCAATTAGAAGTTATAAGAAAAGCAAGAATTCAAAGAGCAGCGCATAAATTAGAGAAGAAACATAGGAAGACTTACCATTTCTAAAGAACATGATTGAACTACAAAATCAAATCAGTAAAAGTTCTGCATAGAGCACTCACTTGACATTCCACATTCTTTTTCATTACTTCTTAGTTATTATCAAAATTAGTTCAATATACATGCAAAATATCAAGTCCCATGTCATAATTTGGGCTTTAACACATCTCCACTTAAATTGCTTTTTATCTTACTTCCAGTTATTTCTATTACATTCTTAAATTATTTACTACTCAAGTATGCCATTAGTTTATTTAAAACATATATATATATATATATATATATATATATATATATATATATATATATATATAAATTGTTCACATATTGGCACAATGCATTCCCTAAGTGCTATAATATCAACCTTTTTTTTTTTACCACCAATTGCCTTATTTTAACTCTAAACCCATTTCTATAATTTTAATTCACTAGAATTCCGTACATTATGGTTATACCTGTTATATTAGTTATATAATGTGAACTTTGTGTCTACTTCACAACCTACACCATTTTACGTCAATTTTTCTTATTATATGTCTTATATTAACCTTAATTTCACATTTATACAATCAGCTCCAATTAACCTCATATTATTCACATTTACATATACATACATGCATATGTACAAGTATTTAAAATACTTAAAATGCAAGTGTATGTTTCCACTAACTAAATTTCCAATTGATACATATATCTTAGAATACGAACACATACATGCATAAAACTTACTTAAACATAAAATCAGTATCCAACCACATTAGAAATAATTAAAATTTATGCTTAGATAATCGACTTAAAAATTCAACTTATCACTAACCAGGTCTCATCACAACAATTACGTCTTAATTTAACACATGCCTTAATTTAACAAATTTCAACTCAATAAAAATGTACATATTGATCTCTAACTTAAAACCATTTTGATGTTTAAACTCAATTTAATTCATCAAAATAATCAAACAAATGTCCATGTTTTGAATCGTTTCAGATCACTATAGCTCATCCAATTTCTTCCTTTTTACATTTTAGTCACAAGCTTTATTAGTTACTCAAAATATACAGCTAAGTTCCAAGTTTCTCAATTAAGTTACACCATATACTACCTAATTCTATTGATCTAATCCGGTTCAAATGCATGCCACGATTTTCATCCCATTTCGTAAGTCTAAGAAAGCAAATTTAATTAAAATAACTTGCATAATTTACTAACTCTAAGCGTTCCAGCAATAACTGCTCATTTGATCTAAACATACTCATAATTACATTTCATTAAATTTCCTTGTATTTTCGGTTTTTACTTAAAAATTTCATTTCTTATTATTGTAACCACATTAACGAATTATAAAGCACCATCATTTTAATCAAAACTTACATTTTATTCTTATTTTTTCTAACAAATATTTCTGGATTCACCAACTTGCACAGTATTTGTACTTAATAATTTCTACACGCCTAAACATAATTTTAGCATACCTCACTAACAATTATATATCAGTTATTTACTGAACTCAGTGGTTATACCAATTTCCACAACAGCAAGCACAAAAATTCCTTAACACCTTGAATTTATTAAGAATCATATGCAAAGGCAAATTTGGTAGTGCACATACCATTTTTCCAGCTTGTTGATTTCGTAATCAAATATGTCCGTCGGTCGCCGGTCACCGGAGCTTCGCCGGAGATACACCGCCGCCGCCAGTAGGGAGCTAGAACCGCCAGAGACCGACTGGGGTGATCACACGCCACAACGCTTGGCCGTTTAACCGAAATCTATGCCGGAAGGTTTCGGATCCCTCAACCCCGATCTCCTCGTCGGCCGCAAGTGAGGATGATCGGTGGCTATTAGAATGCACGTCTGGTCGCTAGGAGTCCAGCGGTGCCATTCGTCTCGCCACCCGACGTCGGAGGTGGCCGAAAAAAGGCAGAAACAGCGTCGGTTTGAGGAGAGAGAAATCGTGCACACTCGACAGAGGATTTGACGGAGAAGACCGGCGTTGGTGGCCGGATTCTGCACCTGTGCAGCCTCCGTCTCTCTTTATCTCTCCCTCTCTCTTCTTTTTCGATCTCTGGTCTTCTTCCCTGTTTTCCGTTCTTCTTTCGTGTTTTCCCCGTGATCTCTCGTTTTCTTGTTTTCCCATTTCCCTTCCGTTCCCTTTTATTTTTATTTCTTTGGTGGCTTAATATGCTAATTAATATTGGTAACGTACGCCACCCCCTTAAATTATGTGTTTTTCCGTTTAGATACCTTAGGCTGATAATAAAATGACTAATAAACATAAAATTGAATGGGAAGAACCGCGTGATCAACAACCGGTTGACGTGAAAAACACATTATTTTGTACCAGTTAAAAAAAGACACGTGGATTTCAACAACCCGTATCTCTATTCTCTCCCCTCTCTCTATTCGATCTGAGCTTCTGTGTCGTCGACCAAGAAACAACATCGAAGTAGACGAACAGCCACCTAACGCCGACGCCGCACCGCTCCGACACCCACCAGCCACTGCGCCTGAAGTCGTCTTCCCCGTCCGTGCAGATCCAGCGACAACGTATCCCGATCCACCGTTTCAACAATGAAAAGATGAACCCTTTTATGAGTAGTAGAAGGTTTTTAAGAAGGATAAAACCAGCCTTTTTCATCTTGCCTTGTCTCTTCACTCTCAGTATCCACTAGGGGAAAAGAAAAGCACAGCTAAGTGAACTTGAAAACTAAGAACCAAAAAAAAAACCTTGAAATTGGCCTCTGCTTCTCAAAGCACTTTGCATGTAGATGCTCATTTGGACCCATAACACGCCATCTCAACTCACATTGACCTCGTCAACAACTCAAAACAATGGCCAATAACCCGAATGAACATGCAGTCGAAGATTTTTTAGAGTTACTGAAATCAAGGTTTCGTTTGTTGATCTCTGAGTTGTTTTGTTTTGTTTAAGGTGGTTTATCTTCGTTGATTTAAATTATTTTTCTGAGTTTTAGTTGGTTATGCTATATTTTGATAATCTCTGGGTATCTGTTTGGTTGTTGAGAAATGCAGCTGCTGATTAAGAATATGGAAATGCAGAGCAGATGAGGGCCAGAGCACTTGTTGATTTGTTGATTTTTTGAGTTCTTGAAATGTTAATTAATTGATTTGTTGGTTTTTTGAGTTTTTGAGAGTTTGATGGATTTACAATGCATTGGTTGTGTGTTTGGTTTCTCTCATTGTTAGATTATCCACTGAAATTTGAAGGTTTATTCAAAAAAGGTGTTGAAACATTTCCTAAAAAATTATCCGTGCATGCTACACTATTTGTATATCTTGCTTTTTCTTTGGAAATTGTACCCTTCAGCAAAACCACAAAGGATACTGTGGAATTTTTCATTCACTCTCATCATTAACCAAAAGTGAGGATTTCAAAATCTTTTTCTTTCTAAGATTATTCCTCTTTTTGATTTTCTTTCAAAACTGAATACAGGAGGTATTGCATTTGAGGTATAATTGTTAGGGATTTGGTTTGGATGAGTAGGAGGCAGGATGGTGCTTGTGGTTGGAAAGAGAGAATCAAAGAAAAGGCTGCGTGAACTTTTTCTCTTATCTTCACACTTCTTTTTATGCGTGAATTACAGTGTTAGTGCCACTTTACCCAATTTCATGTCACATCATCATCAAAGGGTTTATAATATGTGATTTTGTTGAACCGAAGTGTTTAATTAAAAAAATAGTAAGTTAAGGGAGCGGCTTAACAAATGAATACAACTTGAAGTGTGTCAATTAGCATATTAAGCCTTTATATTTTATTGTTCAGTATCCTATATTGACTATTGTCATGTTGTTTCATAGCATGCATAAATTATCTGTAATGCTATTATACACACTCAGCTCTGACTTTGGAAGTCTGGTAAAAATCGAAGTATAAATAGAAATAAACCTTGGATTTTATCTATAAATGAGTCCTTGCAATTGGAATTTAGAAGTGTATTTTGATATCTTGAAACAATGGACATCTCTTGAATTTCTCAAATTTGATTTATAAAAGGTTGTAAGATCTCTATTCTGACTGACAATGGAATTTTCACAACGTGTACACCATTAGTCCATGATAAACTACCAAAGCTGTACCCTGTGTTCACCTGGTCGATTGCAGTAACCGTGATAGTGAAGGTTCTTTTCTTAGTTTTGTCGTTGAAAACCAAAATATTTGGTCTTATTGGCATAGTACTGCCAAATGGAGGCTCAATCATTGCTCTGTAAATCGAGTTGGGGTTTCCTACATTCGTGACTATTCTAGTGACTGTAACAGATTTCTAAGATGAGGTATAGTTACAGAAGGTAAATTAACATCAAATGGATGGTTTTTTGGTAGGACAAACTGTGTTTTTTCCTGCTAAACTAGAGATGGCAGTGTTGTTGTAGCCCATAGCACATAGGTACTGCATATAATCAGCTGGACCTATATCATATACAAGACCAGGATCTGCTGCCCCATTCGGGTTCACAATACCTCCTCCATAGTCGAATGGATTAGCCAGTTTTTGAGGAGATCCCTCTGCGAATATCGGATACCCTGAAGGATTATTCTTCCATGCTGCATTAATAATTACGAAAGCAAAAGTCAGAAAAATTCTATAAGATAATGCAGCTAAATGTAACGAACAGAAAGAATACCTGTAGTGACAAGTGCAGACTTAATGGCTGCTGGAGACCAATCAGGATGCAATGCTTTGAGAAGAGCCACAATTCCTGAGACATGAGGAGTTGCCATTGATGTTCCTGAATGCATTGTATATCCAACATCGTTTAATAAATCCAGAGGTGAAGTCGCAGCTAATATGCTCACCCCAGGTGCAGTTACATCAGGCTGTGTCCGCACAAACAGAAAAACATAAGTCCAAAATTATATATTTTCAGACAAGAAAAAGTAGTAGAATTTACCTTAAGAATTGCAAGAGCAAGCGAATTAGGCCCTCTAGACGAGAAATATGCCACCTTTGGCAGCACAGGCTTGCCCACTATTGTTTTGGAACGGCTCAACTTAACAACAGGAGAGCTGTGTGACCGGATGTAGAAGAGTATCTGGGTTCCAATCTCATAGTCTACCTCAATGCAAGGAAAGTCATCTCTGCATGGCGTTAGTGCATCATTGGGATTCTTGGCAACAATTAAACCAATTCCACCTGCTTCCTTGACAGCTTGAGTAGCACTTGTTACTGCTGTTCGACGAGCCAATGAGGTGAAACAGAGCACTACCTTACCAGCCACCAAGGTGTCATTGAGTGATAGAGATTCACAAACACTGCAAAAATATAAGTCAGATTTCAAATAGTGAATGAATTAGGCTAGAAAGAAATGCAACTTCTTGATGGAACTACCCTGCAGCATTGGGGTCCAACCCTGTAGCTAGTGGGTAAACCACTCCTCTAAAACCAATCTCCTTTCCAGTAAACCACTCCTCTAAAACCAATTCCTCTTCTGTCCACGGCTTAAATTACAAAAGAAAAAAAAAAGAAAAAGAAAAAGCTGGTATACATATTAAACTAGCATAATTATAGTTGCATGATAAATATAAAAGAAAAAAGGTTGAAAAAAAGTTAATATTAAATAAATTTGTATGCCATGATGCTCTATATATGTGTGCAGAAAAAAGTTGTCATCGCCTTTGTTAAAGCTTTGTCAATCTGTTCCTGGAATATCATACACAGAAAAAAATAAAAAATAAAAATGAAGAACAGTTCGTCGCTATAGCTAACTGATTAAAATGCAACACAACTACTACTTTCTTGCCATTTTTTTTTACTGAACCGTCCTTGCAAGCAATTGAAAAATATACATATAACAAGAAAAACTGTTTGTAGATGTGAAATGTGAACTGAGCAAAAATTCAAAGCCGAATGAAAGCTGGTCAATTTTCAGGGAGTTAGTAATGTAGTACGTCACAAGGAATAGTCATCGTCTTCTAGAGCAATGCATCAAAGACCATTAGATAGGTTGTCCTTAATCCACCATCCAGTCTAAACATTTCACGAATGATTAACTAAATACAAAAAGGCCAAAAGAAGACTTGAATTTCTGGTTAGGATTGATTGCATTGGCAATGCGATGGTTTTATCTTTCACGATTGCTACGGATTCACCTGCTCACTGAGTTTCAGAACTCAAGCTGGCATAAGGGGATAACATTCTGATATGCAATATGTACCACTGAGAAACAAAGAAATCGGCTTACTCCTCCTGCTGCTTCCTGATGATTGACACAGAGAGAGCAGCATTAACGAAGTTCACAAATTTGCATTCCGATCCAGTCATTAGAAAATTGAGCTAATGATTATATTATTATGTAGAAAATAGAAAATTGCTTTTTCTATTATTGATTTATATATATATATAAATCTAAACAATATCAAATTTATTCATTTTTTTTGTTGGGGGATTGAAATTTACCATTGATAAGATTCGAAGATGATGCCCACTAATAGCCTCGTTCAAATGTCCTTAATTAATCTAGTGGAGAATCTCTAATGACATCCACAAATGAATTCAAGGGAATTTTGGTTAAAAGAATTGAAAAACACCTTTTAAGATTCTTGAGAAAAGAACCCCTTTTCCATTTCTTTTTTATCCAAGAAAAGTGGTAGAGAAATCAAATTCCAAACAACCCTTTGAATTCATTGAATAAATTACGACCATAACATCATCACACTCTTTCAACTTTTTCAAATCGAAATTATTCGGCGAAATTAGCGCCCACATTAAATTACAGATGCAAGAAATCATTCGAAACCAAATGGTCTTGCTAATTTATGGGGTCATATTTTAGGAATCTGGTTGTACTGTTCATCTTTGTTCATAGTAAAAAGAACTCTTTCTACTTTGTCTGAGAACATAAACATCTTAACCGAACTACATTAAATCCTTATATTGATTTTTTCTTATCTCTTTTCTTTGTGTTATTGTGCGTTTGTTTAGCCATATTTTCTCAACATAAATTAACATTTATTGGGTGATTTGTTTTGTTGTTCTAGGTGTTGTGTTTGTTTAGGAGAATTTGAGATGAAATAGGAGTTGCTACAAATGCCAAGCTGCAAGCATGTATTTCACATAGAATGCATACACAATTGGCTGCACACAAACACAACCTGCCCACTTTGTAGAACCTTTGTGATCCCCACCACTAAATTTGATAATCTACTGCAGTCTGATGCACCTGATCATCATCCACCCTTATCACAACACCGGCAAGATACAGTCATTAATAGCCATGAGCAGATTGTGATTCCTATTCAAGAATCCTCACCAACACATGAACCATGTTCTATTCACAATATTGGAAGAGGTTCCTCTTCAGCACCAGAATCTGTTGCTAATTTGCACACTCTCATACAATAAAATATAGATCAAGCTTCTTCTTTTTTTCCTTATTCTATGAAGTTGAAATAAAGCAGATAGGCAAAATATACATATATATGTATTCTTTTTGCTGCATTAATTGTTGTATTCACTAAATTTATCAGAGGCAGTTTACATTGGAATTGCAAAGAAAATGGTTGTATAGTGAGAGTATGGAGTACAAAGGAGAAGTGCTCAAATTGAAATTAAATGTAATTTTATTCCGTTTTAAAATATAAAATGAAAATTTTCAATTGGTATTATCTTTTATATTTTTAAAAAATAAGCTATAATAAAAGGACAGGTCCAAAGTTTCGAATCCGACAGTATTAAATGTGTTAGACTATTAATACTAGGTAACTAATAACGGCTAATCAATTATAATAGCATAACATCTGTCGGTTATCACTCACATTTAAATACTGGTAACGTTTAGACAGTTCAAGTTCTATCTATCCGACCTTAAAGATTCCAAATTGCATGGCTTATAGTTATCATTATTATCCACGAAATAGAATAGTTCGGCTGCAAATTTATCAACTTGATGCTGGAACATAGTTCTCATATATAGATATATGAAGATTCAAAGATCTTATTAACTAAGGGAAAATTCACAATGTATACATGCATGATAGCATGCAAATTATAAAGCAGAATCACAAACTAAAACAGCTTAAAAATGAAAAAAGCTGCAAAACAAAGAAGAAACGAGAGGAAAGCTGAAATTACAGTAATTTTGTTAGGAATTTTTCCTTTGTCCTTTCTTAAAACCATAGCTTCGTAGACAGGCCAAGAGTTCAAAACTCCAAATCCAGCTACAAAAATTTGGATTACCAATTCATCCACAATACTGCCATTGATGAAAACTTGAGCTAAACCCCAAATAAATGAAGCTAAGTTAATAATTGCTGCCATTGATAATGTGACAAACATAGGCAATGGAGTTCCAAACTCGAACAGGCCTTGCTCGTATCTTTTACTCTTTTCATCATCAACAACTTTGCTTGTGACATTGAATCCATGTGGTGAAATTCCTAAGAACTTGAGAAAGAATTCCAAGGAACCAAAGAGTAAGCATGTGATTCCTCTAATTATCCAAATCCTTTGATCATTCCACCACATTTTTAATGTTCCTTTAGCTGATATGAAATCATATAAGTCCTGCCCATATGCTCCTAGGAATAGAAATGGATACAAGATAAACAATGGGTCTGAGACCTGCCAAGCATTTTTGAAATTCAACAAAAGTTAGAAGTTCAGGGGCTCAAATGAATTAATTTGTTAATTTAAGGACTTAATTGCATATTTTTTTAGCCAGCTAACTGAAGAGCCAAAATATGCTTTCTTTTTTTTTCCTTAAAAAAAGAATTGTTAAAAAAAAAAAAAGCAAACAATAACTGATATATTTGGAACTTATTTTTTTTATTTTCCCAACATAAATTAATAGGAGCGTAATTTGATTTTCGATTATAATCAAATTAAAAAAACTTAAAATCGAAATTTGTAAAAATTATAAATTTAAATATTACTGTATTTTAACAGTAATCAAACCAAATCCAACTAATAATCGAAATTATTTTATATTACTAATTGAAATCAAACTAATTAACAATTTGACAAAATTTAGTACACAAAAATGATGCTCTTTGAAAACTTTCCGAACCAATTATATAAATAATCAAATTATACTAATCGAATTAATTCAATTTGATTTTTTTTTGGCTAAAACGTATATAAACAACTTATTATAAGAATTATGTAGACCAGATTTATGTTAAAAATGGGCATCTAAAAAACTTTTCATAATATAATTACTACTGGGAGAAGATTGCATACCTTTGGGAAGATGGAAACATTGTTGAGGAGAGCTAATTGGGGGAAAAATGCATATACTGTAATTGGAAGGGACCATATGGACCAAAATGCATATTGTGAGTACATCAAGGAAAATAGTGGGCTCAAATGTTTGAAGCCATATATTAATGGGCTATATCTTGAAAAGCCAATCTCCAACACACCAACAGCCCATCTCTTAAGTTGAATGAGCAAATCCCCAAGGCTACTTGGTGCATCCCCAAGAAATGCTGGCCTCTCTGGATTACAATATATGGATCTCCACCCTTCACAGTGTAGCTTATAACCTGTACATAGATCCTCCACCAATGACCCATATCTGAATCCCAACTGCAACCATTCAAATTTAGAAATTACTCTCATTTTAATCCATAATTTGTCGAGGAAAAAACTCACATAGATCAAGGTTATGGTGGTAGGAGCAAGCAAAACCAAATCAGAATCGAAAATCGAACCAAACTATAGGCAATTCGATTTTATTCGTTTCGATTTATTTGGTTTTCGATCGAATAAATTCGATTCAGTCCGATTCTCAAAGGTAAAAAAATCATAAAAGTCCAAACCAATTGAACCGAAATGAAATTATCTAGTTGGTTCAATTCGGTTCAACTCTTAAATGTTAAAACTTCATTTTTTGATCGATTGATTTTGAACGAACTAACCATTTGTACATTCCTATATCGTGAATGTAAAATATGCTGTTTTTTTTTTTTTGATACATAGTAATTTTTAATTAGTTTGATAAAAAAAAGGTCCATTTGTTGAGAGTTAATTTATAAACTTACCTTGTAGCCCCATGCAGTTTTATTCTCGTAATTGCAATCTGCCACATGTTGTGCCAATGCCAATATTTCTTTGGAGTGTATGGGCTTTTTGACCAGGTGATGTGGACTTAACTCAGGAACTTCTTGTGGGACAATACTTGATGGACCACCATACAAAGCTCTCCTCCAAAAGAATGCCCCCGTCCCTGCATAATCGGGACCTCCCAATCCATCAAAGCCCATTGCTTGAATTACAAACAGACGTTTAAATTGAGTAGCATATATATCATCTTTGTTGATGCCTTTAAAACGTTGAGGAAATTGCACATATGCATATTTTGAACGAATTTCTGGAGTAGAATAGTAGCATAGAACCCGTTTAAGGGTCTGATGATCGTTGGAGCACATGTCACAATCTAGAGTTAAAATTATGGGTGCATTCGTCATGGCGGCAGATACTCGTAACTATATATATAAAAGAATAAAATAAGAAAATAAGAAATAAAAAATGTATAACACTGGTCGAGATATATGGTGGGATAACATATACCAATGCATTTAGGGCACCAGCCTTGAAGTGGTGAGAAGAGGTCTTGCTCTTCTCTCTTGAAACATAGATAAGGTTAGGCAAAAAATAGCCACTGATATCTTTGTTCTGTATATTGTCTAATAAAACCTGATTAAATTTTGATGTTAGCATACACAAAATGGGATTAACATAAAAAGATATTTCCTTTTCTTTTTTCCTGTATAAAAAATTCTGATAAATAATTTAGATTTGGGGGAAAATAAATTTACATTTAAGTATAATTTAATTTCTTAAACTATCTTTAATTTTTTACAGAATAAATAAATATTTATAAATTGATAAATAATGAACCTGAATAACTGTGGGATGACTTTGGCGAGTGAATTTAGGAGTCCATTGTTTCAAAGCTTCTTGTTCTTCGTCGCTAGTAATGTACTCATCATTGACTTGTCCCTTTTCCACTACATGTTCCACTCTTATTTTCATGCTTTCATACATCATCTGCAACACCACCACATAATCAAATTCAGTAAATTAATTTTAGTTAAGTTAGTCCAATATTCACTTATTAAGTTCTTAAATCCCCATTCTAAGTGTTTTTATTTCGATTACATGGCAGTTCAGAATTAATTTAGTGTATGAATAATCTCATGCACTGAATTTAAATCAAAACAAGAAATTTAATTTCAGCCCACGTGCAGGACGGGAACTAGAGAATGGGGCCAGAGAAAAAACGACAAAGATGATGTTGAAGTTTTCAGAAATAAAATATTTGTTTGTGTTCTTCCTTCCTTGTCGAATGTCTATTCTTTACTACGAGTTGGCAGACTGCTCATTGCTTATACCTTACGTCTAAAATGCATTTTAATTCACATAAAATTCGAATACCGAATATATATTTATACCAAAACAATAAGATTTATAAGAAATTTACCTTGATTTTATCGGCGGCAGGCGAAGAAATACAATTGGATTCAAAAAAAGCTTGAGGGCTTCTCTCTAAAAGATTGTTGTCCCTGCAAAAGGGAAGCCAATGGGCAGCAAACTTGGCAGCCTCCATGAAAGCAAAAAGAGTAAGAGCAGAGCCACCGTCGTCCGATACATAAACCGAAAGCTTCTCCGACGGATAATCATAACCCATAACCGATAAAGCTGTGTTCACTACGGTCATAGGCGGCTCCTTCGTCGGATCAGCAGTGCATATAAACACATCAATGGCTGGATAATCGGTTCTCTTTATAACCTTATCGAGATTTTCGGGGAATTCTTTTCGAGAGATTGGGTATAAGCGCGAAGCCTGACCAGTGCTCCACATGAAAGCAAGAACAAGGTCTGCGATAATGATTATTAAAGTTGTGAAGAAAGTGAGGAGATTTTTGGAGTGAAAGATAAGTGCTTGTGCATGGTGATAAAACAGTGTTATGATGGCAAACATGTATACTATAGCAAATATACGGTTGAAGGTCACTATAGGGAGGAGCTTCACGGTGTTTAAAGGAGGAGCTCCGGTGGTTGTTTCCATGTTTTTAAGTGTATATGCTCATGAGTATCTAAGCTAAACGGTTTATTTATATAGTATCAAATATTGTATTAAATTAGTTGTTATTTTGCATAAATGAATATACAAAAAAAATTAAGATCAGTTGTAAGAGTTTTAAGAGAATAAAACACCATTAATTTAAATTAATCAAACAAATAAATTTTAAATATCAAATAATTATAAATAAAAAATAAATTAGTATTGTAAAAGAGAAGATATATAGCAACGCCGTCTCATCCAGAGATTGTACATAAATATTTGTAATAAGCTTGATACATATATCGACACAAACTTCAACATCACAATTCAGGGGCATCATACTGCTGGTTTGGCTCCAAAATCATTGCATCATTTTCTGTTTTTTTCTATATATATTTCACGACCACTCTATGTAGTCAATATTGCCCTGCTTGCTGATATTATTTGAAATTAATAATGGCAACACCTAAACGTTAATACTCCCTCCGTTCCTAAATACTAGTCGCTTTTGTTGTTTTCACAATAATTAACAAATATTAATTAGTTTTGAATTTAGAAAAAAATTGAGTGATTCAATGTAAATTGAGTAATTCAATGCAAAAAAATGAATCTAATTGGTCAATTTTTATTGAAAATGAAAATTAAATTGGAAAGAGAAAATTAAATTGTATTGAAAATCTAAAAGTGACAGATAAATGGAATTTGGATTTTTGTCAAAAGTGACAGATATTAAGGAACGGAGGGAGTAGTAAACATACTTCCATATCAAACAAAAACAAATCAAAACTAGTATAATATTATGCATTCTGTCGGATATGCCTTGAATTTAGGCTTTTGGGATTTGTCTTGTTTCTCTTTTGTCAAAAATTAGTTTTGTTGTCTTTTGAAAAAAGTAGCAAGTTTTTGAAATTATTGCAAAAAGAATCCTTTTGCCAATGCCACCGAAATTAGCATTTATTTCGGTGGCACAACTTCTTGTTTCTTTGCCTATAAAAGGCAAAGCCTTCCCCGAACACAAAGAGATATAAGAAGTTTGAGAGATCAAAAATATTAAGAGAGTTGTGTTGTATAGTTAATGCTCTAATTAATTAAGAGAGCATTTTGTGAGCGGGTGTAATTGGATTTTGGGTTGAGAGTTACTCCACTTGTAATATTGTTTATCTCATAGTGAATTTTTTGCTCTCCTTCTCCCGTGGACGTAGACACATTGCCGAACCACGTAAATTTTGTGTGTATTTATTTTATTACTTTGGCTATTTCTTCACTGTTGCCATAAAATCACTGTCTAAATAGCCCCTCGATCCTGACAAATTGGTATCAGAGCTGAGATTTTTTCTGAGTATGCTCTGTGGTTGCAGATTTTTCCTTGGACACTGTTCACGTATACGGTTACTGTTTATTTATACAGTACTGTTCACGTATACGGTTACTATTCACATGTACGGTTACTATTCACGTGGAATAGTGGGAGCTATTTCTTAATCAAAGAAATTCGTGATTGAAGCAATGGCAACTACAAGATTTGATATTGAGAAATTTGATCGTCACATAAATTTCTCTTTGTGGAAGATTAAGATGCGTGCCATCTTAATTCAGAATGGGCTTGAGAAAGCTTTATTGGGGAAGAATAAAATGCCAGAGTCAATGACTGAAGAAAAGAAGGAGGAGATAATCAACAAGGCAGTTTTCACGATTCAGCTCTGTTTGTCTAATGAAATTCTTCAGGAGGTCATCAATGAAGATACAACAGCTGGCTTATGGGCGAAGCTGGAGTCCTTGTATATGTCCAAAACCCTGACCGACAAGCTGTACCACATGACGCGGTTCTACACATTTCAAATGCAGGAAGGTACTTCTATTAAAACCTATCTTGAAAAATATACATCAATTTTAGTGAGTCTAGAAAATGTGGGTGCTAAAGTTGATAATGAAAATGCTGCTTTGAAATTGTTGTGTTTATTACTACCGTCACATAAAAGTTTTAGGGACACAATGCTTTATGGAAAAGATAGTGTGTCTTTGGCGGAGGTTAAGACAGCTTTACTCTCTAAAATTATAATTGATAAAGAAATTGTCGGTACTAAAGAGGATAATGTAGCAGAAGGCCTTGTTGTTAGAGGAAGGTCTAAAGACAAGAATTCTGGCAGTAGCAGGTCTAGGTCAAAATTTAGACATAAAAACTTGATATGCAACTATTGTTATAAAAAGGGGCACATTAAAGCTGATTGTTATAAGTTGAAAAACAAACAATCAAATGAAGAAAGAAGGGAAAAATTCGCCGAAGCTAGTATTGCCGAAAATGAGTCCACATCTGATATTATTTTAGTCACTAACAATGAAAGGTGCAGATTCAAGGATGACTGGATTATGGATTCAGGTTGCTCTTATCACATATGTCCCAATAGGGACTGGTTCTCCACATATGAATCTTTTGCAGGTGGAGTTGTTTTGATGGGCAACAATGCAGCTTGCAAAGTTATTGGCAAGGGCACAATCCGAATCAAGCTGCATGATGGTGTGGTACGAACTTTGTCAGATGTTCGCCATGTTCCTGATTTGAAGAAGAATCTCATCTCGCTGGGCACTCTTGATACTGGTGGGTGCAAATACTCAGGTGAAGGTGGAGTCATGAAAGTTAGCAAAGGTGCTCTGGTGGTGATGAAGGCTCGAAAGGTTGGAAGTCTTTATATTCTGCAAGAAACCACAGTTACAGGAGCTGCTGCTACAATTACTACTCAAATGTCTGAAACCGACATCACCAAACTGTGGCATATGAGGTTAGGCCATATGAGCGAGAAAGGCTTGACCCTGTTAAGTAATAAGGGCCTTTTGTGTGGACAAAATACTGGCAAACTTGATTTTTGCGAGCACTGTATTTTCGGAAAGCAAAGATGTGTCAGTTTCAGCAAAGGTACCCACACAACCAAAGGTACTTTGGATTACATCCATTCTGATCTTTGGGGACCATCACAAGTTCCATCAAAAGGTGGTGCCAGATACATGCTTGTCTTCATCAATGACTTCTCGAGGAAGGTTTGGGTTTATTTTCTTAAACACAAGGATCAGGTGTTTTTCACATTCAAACAATGGAAAACCATGATAGAGAAGCAAACAGGAAGGCAAATAAAGAGGCTGAGAACAGATAATGGCTTGGAGTTTTGTGCTAGTGAGTTCAATGACTTCTGCAAAAATGAAGGCATTGTGAGGCATCACACAGTTCGAATGACACCCCAACAAAATGGAGTTGCTGAACGTATGAACATAACCCTTATTGAGAAAGCACGGTGTATGCTTTCAAATGCTGGATTACCAAAGAGTTTCTGGGCAGAAGCTGTTTCAACAGCTTGCTATTTAGTCAATCGTTCTCCATCAGTTCCAATGGGCTTTAAGACTCCGGAGGAAGTTTGGTCGGACAAACCTGCAAATTATTCGAATTTAAGAATCTTTGGCTCCCCAGCATACATGCACGTCAATGATGGCAAGTTAGCACCAAGGGCGAAGAAGTGCATTTTTCTAGGATATCCATCAGGGGTGAAAGGATATAAACTTTGGTGTCCCAAATCATCCAAAATTATAATCAGCAGAGATGTCACATTTGATGAAGGTTCCATGCTTCACTCAAAAAATGAAGTAGTGGTACCTTACAGTTCTGATAAGCAAGAGGAGGCCAGTCAGAGACAGGAGATGGATGTTGAAGACTATCATACTCAGCAAAATTCTACTTCACAGTCAGATTCACAACCATCCAGCTCTCAGCAAAGTGACTCAGAGCCTAATTCAGTTGAACAGGAGCAACCATACTCTATTGCCAAAGATAGAGAAAGGAGAGACATAAAGAAGCCAATAAAATATAAAGATTATGCAGATTTGGTGGCTTATGCTCTGTCAGCAGCTGAGGAGATCAACAATGTTGGAGAACCATCCACATATTTAGAAGCCACTTCAGGAGCCAACTCAGATAGATGGTTGATAGCTATGGAAGAAGAAATGGAGTCCTTACATAAGAATGGTACTTGGGAGCTCGTTAGACTACCAAAGGGAAAGAATATTATCGACTGCAAATGGATCTTTAAGAAAAAGGAAGGCACCCTAGGCGTTGAAGAAATAAGATACAAAGCTCGCTTAGTTGCAAAGGGGTTCAAACAAGTACAAGGTGTGGATTTCAATGATGTTTTTTCACCTGTTGTAAAACATTGTTCCATTCGCATGTTGCTTGCTATGGTGGCTAAATATGACTTAGAGTTGGAGCATTTAGATGTAAAAACTGCTTTTCTACATGGTGATCTTGAAGAGCAAATCTACATGCAACAACCAGAAGGTTTCAGGGTTGAAGGTAAGGAGGACCATGTTTGTTTGCTAAATAAATCTCTATACGGCCTTAAGCAGTCACCCAGGCAGTGGTATAAGAGGTCTGACTCCTTCATGACTAGTAATAATTTTTCAAGGAGTAATTATGATAATTGTGTTTACTTCAGAAGGTTAGTTGATGGATCATTCATATATTTATTGTTATATGTTGATTGCTGCAAAGAATACTTCTGAAGTTGAGAAGCTGAAAGTCTTATTGAGTAAAGAGTTTGAGATGAAAGATCTTGGAGTAGCAAAGAAGATTCTTGGAATGGAGATTCAGAGGGACAGAAAAGCAGGGAAGTTGTTCCTCACTCAAAAGAAATATGTTGAGAAAGTTCTGGAACGTTTCGGCATGAAAGATGCAAAGCAAGTGAGTACTCCATTAGCTGCTCATTTCAAGCTTTCAGCTACACTGTCACCTCAAACAGATGAAGAGCAGAAATACATGGATTATGTTCCATACTCCAGTGCAGTAGGCAGTCTCATGTATGCCATGGTATGTACTCGACCTGATATTTCTCATGCAGTTAGTATTGTGAGCAGATTCATGGCAAATCCTGGTAAAATTCACTGGCAAGCAGTAAAATGGATTTTGAGATACTTAAAAGGCTCAGTTGACACCTGTTTGGAGTTCAGTAGTGGTGACAGTAATTTGGTTGGTTATGTCGACTCAGATTATGCAGGAGATCTCGACAAAAGGAGATCTTTGACAGGCTACGTATTTACTTTTGGAAATAGTGCTGTCAGTTGGAAATCTACGTTGCAATCTACAGTTGCGTTATCTACAACAGAAGCTGAATACATGGCAGTGACTGAAGCTGTCAAAGAGGCTATTTGGTTAAGGGGCTTATACAATGAGCTCAATTCAGATCATCAAGTGACTGTTGTTTTCTGTGATAGTCAAAGTGCAATACATCTGACCAAAGACCAGATGTTTCATGGAAAAACGAAGCACATTGACATTAGGTACCATTTTATTCGAGATATTATCGCACAAGAAAATGTTATGGTTAAAAAGATTGGTACTGCAGACAACCCAGCTGACATGTTGACGAAGTCTCTTCCTACTACCAAGTTCAAGCATTACTTGGACTTGATTGGTGTATGTACGTAGCACTCAAAGTTTTTTGGAAAAGGTGGAGCTAAGTTTACTGTTGATAAAATTCAAGTCAAGTTGGAGATTTGTCGGATATGCCTTGAATTTAGGCTTTTGGGATTTGTCTTGTTTCTCTTTTGTCAAAAATTAGTTTTGTTGTCTTTTGAAAAAAGTAGCAAGTTTTTGAAATTATTGCAAAAAGAATCCTTTTGTCAATGCCACCGAAATTAGCATTGATTTCGGTGGCACAGCTTCTTGTTTCTTTGCCTATAAAAGGCAAAGCCTTCCCCGAACACAAAGAGATATAAGAAGTTTGAGAGATCAAAAATATTAAGAGAGTTGTGTTGTGTAGTTAATGCTCTAATTAATTAAGAGAGCATTTTGTGAGCGGGTGTAATTGGGTTTTGGGTTGAGAGTTACTCCACTTGTAATATTGTTTATTTCATAGTGAATTTTTTGCTCTCCTTCTCCCGTGGACGTAGGCACATTGCCGAAACACGTAAATTTTGTGTGTATTTATTTTATTACTTTGGCTATTTCTTCACTGTTACCATAAAATCACTGTCTAAATAGCCCCTCGATCCTGACACATTCCATTCGGATTTTTGCCCTACACTCTTGGGCCGATTTTTTTTTTCCTTGCTTATGTGATTTTTTAAATATTTTTTATATTTAAATTTAGTCCATGACCAGATTTATTCTCAAATAAATATAAACCTTTCAAAAAATAGATCATATTCACAAATAAGTTTTCATTTTCTAATATTTCTAGATATGAACTTACAAGTTTGTCCTTACACTACAAGAAAATTCAGAAATAGAGACGGAAAATTAGAGACGGAATGAATTCCGTCTCTAAATAGAGACGGAAATCATTTTCCGTCTCTAAATAGAGACGGAAAGAAATTTCCGTCTCTATTTAGAGACGGAAAATGATTTCCGTCTCTATTTAGAGACGGAATTTGTTCCGTCTCTAAATTTGGTCGCTAAATATGGCGCGATTATTTCCCGCCAAAAATGGAGACGGGATTTAGAGACGGAATAGTTTTTCCGTCTCTAAATAGAGACGGAATTACTTTTCCGTCTCTAAATAGAGACGGAATTACTTTACCGTCTCTAAATAGAGACGGAAAAGTTATTCCGTCTCTAAATAGAGACGGAAAAGTCTTTCCGTCTCTATTTTTAGAGACGGAAGACGATTTCCGTCTCTAAATAGAGACGGAAAAGTCATTCCGTCTCTATTTTTAGAGACGGAAGACGATTTCCGTCTCTAAATAGAGACGGAATTTAATGCCGTCTCTATTTTTCGGGTTTTTAGCCCTAGTTCCCTTAATTTCTTTTTTCCCTCTTTCTTTTCCCCTCTCCTCTCTGCTCCCTGTGTTCGCTGCCTCCTCCCTCCGTTGCCCGAGCCGTCCATCCGGCGTTTGTTCCCACCGCCGCCGTCGAGTAGAAGCCGGTGAGGTAAGCGTTTTCCCCCTCTTTCTTTTTTTCCCCTCTTCTTTCTTTTCCCTTTCTCCTCCTCTGCCGCTGCCCCCTGTACGTTACCCATCGCCGTCCGGTTCCCTTACCACCGACGAGTCGACGCTGGCATTGTTCTCCGGCGTTCCTCCTCCGGCGAGATCTGCATCAGGTAATAATTTTCTTTTTTATTTTTTGAATTATTATATGTAAAATGTAGAGTAATGTTCTGTTGCTGTGGGAGTTTTTGATGTAGTTATATTTTTCTTGTATTTAAATTGTTTTATAAAATTTAATTGGTTTAGAATTATATAGATTGGTCATTTAGAATTAAGGAAGTGGATCCATAGGAATTATGCATGTACCCTGAATGACTCATTTCATATCAGAATTACTCTATTTATGATTGACGAACAATGATGAACACAGGAGTATATTCAAGCTTGAGACAAAGCTAACCCTAATTAAGCCCTGAACATTGAGAACCCACAGATTAGCCTTAAACTAAATGTATACTGTAAGATTCTTTTAATTCCTTTGGCGACCAAAGATTTGAATTCGGTTTATTTTGTATCATTGCTTGCATTCAATTGCTTTTGAGAGTTGTTTGAAATATTGTCTTTTTTCTCTCTGGAAAATCTTTTGTTCCAATAACTTAGGCATAGAACATGCATCTATTTTTTTACCAAGATTAAAAAGACAAAATTTGGTAGCAATAACATGAGAAGGTAGCTAGCAGTAGTACTACAGATTAAACCAATAAGAGAATGGTAATTAATTATTTCACTTCACATATTTGGTGGTGGGTCTCTATATGTCCATTAAGTGTAGTTCATGTTAGGATGTAGCAATCATAATAGAGGAAAAATGTTGCCTATTTGAGTAGTACAAATTAGAGCTTTTCAAGTGGCTAGTTAATAAAATGTTTACTGTAGAATTCTATTTAGATGTTTTATTTTATGATTTTGTTATATAAGTAACATATATTTCTTTTTAATTAGATCATTTATTTTATGATGGAATATTCAAGTAATATTGGATATAATATATGGTTTGTTGAGTGAATTTATTATGGATTGTGATCAATATGGATAAATCAGATTGAAGCAAAATTGAATACTCCAATTGCTTTATCTGTCATAAATCTTGCCTTAAAATAAGTAATTTATACACCAATTGCTTTATCTGTCATAAATCTTTAACGTTTTCATTTTACGCTCCCATAAAAAAAATCTTCTAGTACTACTTCTCTCATGCATCCATTAATTGCAAATTTTATTCTTTCCATCATTTTTTTCATTTCCCCCACTAACTAATTACTACAATATGTTAATTTCAAAAAAAAAATCAAATTAATTTGAATGTGTATATGGAATATTATTGATTAATTATGTCTCTCTTTATAGGTTTTTACTTTGCTTTTGTTATTCCACCTCTATTTTTGTGGGTTTGCTTGATTGATTTTGGGATATGAAAGTTTAGATCTTTTTGGTTTCTCGAATTAATGGAGTTTTAAGCTCAACTAGCTAATTTACGGTTACCATGGAGTTTAAGTTGTTCTTGTTTTTTAGCATTGTGGTCTGTGATTAGCTGACTTTGTAATAATTGAATCGGAATGCAGGCAATTATAGCAGGGGTGTTGTCAGCTGTCAGTGATATTGTAGCACAGAAAGTCTCAGGGATACAAAAACTTCAACTTAGACGTCTGCTTCTCAAAGTGGTAATTGCCTCTTTACTCTCTCATAGACATTCCTTATTTTTTATTTTCTAAGATGAGATTGAATTATGTTAGTGCAGTTAATTCTATAATGGTCCCAATTAGATTAATGAAAGGACCTCTGAGATTTATATCTATGGCTGTTCCAACTACTTGAGTGGTCCAATCATTTATTGTGAAATGGTCATGATTGAAGCAATAGATTATATAATAGAAATGAATTTAATTATGAGAATTGGAATGCTTTGGTACTAATTATGTATTTTTGATTGTTGCACTACAGTTTAACAATAATGAATAATTTAGACAGAAGTTGGATGTATAGAAGACTAACGCCTGATGGTTTCATTAATCTTGAGTTTGCTGAAGGCGTTCAATATTTCATTGAGTATGCAAGATCTCAGCCTGCATATATGGACGGTTTGAAAATTAGATGTCCATGCAAAAAGTGTAAACATAGGTGTTATCTACCTACGGAGGAGGTGCATCTACATTTGCTGAAAAAGGGATTTGTGCCCAATTATTTTGAATGGACAAGGCATGGAGAACCAATAATAGGTAGCACGTCCAGAACTTCGGAATTTGGTCCGTATACATTTGAAGCTGAAGTGCATTCGGAATTTGCACCAGAGATGGTTGAATCTGAGTTGCATGGTGGGGAAGGAAATTTGATGGCAAACAATGTTTTTGCACCTGAAAATCCTTATGCCCAAATGGTTTATGATGCAGCGGGAAATACTTTTCAACCCAATTTTGTTGGGAATGCAGAAGAGGAACCGAACCCAACAGCCAAAAATTTTTTCGACTTACTTAATGCTGCTGACCAGGAATTATGGCAAGGATGTGATAGTATGACACAGTTAAGCTCCGTGGCTCGAATATTGAACATTAAATCTGAAGGTCATATTTCTGATCGGAGTTTAAATGAAATACTGGCTTGGTACAATGAATCGTTGCCATCGGACAATCAAATGGTTGAAAGTTTTTATGATATGAAGAAGTTGCTTAGGGGTCTGGGTTTGCCTATAGAAAAAATTGATTGCTGTCGACTCGGATGTATGATCTATTGGGGAGATGATGTGGAATTAATGGATTGCAAGTTTTGTAATCAACCAAGGTTCAAGTCGATTAGTGGTAATAGGAAGCAAAAATTAGTACCATGGAAACGGATGTATTACTTTCCTATTACTCCAAGACTTCAGCGGCTATATTCATCCGATGTTACTGCATATCACATGCGATGGCATGATGAACATGAACAGGCAGATGGAGTAATGAACCATCCATCAGACGCAGTTGCATGGAAGCATTTTAATGATATTCACCCCGATTTCGCTGCCGATAGTCGAAATGTTAGATTGGGTCTAAGCACTGATGGTTTTCAGCCTTTTGGGCAATCAGGACAACAATATTCATCATGGCCAATAATAATAGTTCCTTATAATTTGCCTCCATGGATGTGTATGAATGAGGCTTACATGTTTTTAACAGCAATTGTGCCGGGCCCGAAGAATCCAAAGCAGAAAATTGATGTTTACATGCAACCATTGATTTCTGAATTGCGGCAATTATGGGAATTCGGTGAGTTAACATATGATGTGTCACGCAAACAGAATTTTATGATGAGAGCAGCTTTGATGTGGACAGTTAGCGATTTCCCTGCATATGCTATGCTATCAGGTTGGAGCACAGCGGGAAAGTTAGCTTGTCCCTACTGTGGCAACGACTCAGATGCTTTTTATTTGACTAATGGGTGTAAAATTTCATGGTTTGACAGTCACAGGAAATTTCTTCCTCCAAATCACCCATTTAGACGAAATAAACACAAATTCATTAAGAATAAAGTTGTCCATGCTCCCCCTCCACCTAATAGATCGGGTGAAGAAATCATACAAGAGATTGATGAATTGGGTTTGCTGAAAGTAACAGAACTTGAGGCTGAAGAAATCAACAGTAGCATTTCCAAAAACTTTGGTTGGAGAAAACGCTCTATATTCTGGGATTTGCCTTATTGGAAATCAAATTTGATACGGCATAATTTGGACGTGATGCATATCGAAAAAAATATATTCAAAAATGTCTTCAACACGATAATGAATATTGAAGGAAGGACCAAAGATAATGCAAAATCGCGTGCTGACTTGAAATTGTATTGCAAAAGAAGTGAATTAGACAAAGATTTCCGAACGGGCAAGTATCCAAAAGCGTGTTACACTTTGGACAAAAGGCAAAAGGAAGTTTTGTGCGAATGGTTGCGAATCATAAAGTTCCCAGACGGCTATGTTTCAAATTTAGTAAGGTGTGTTGACATGAGAAAGTATAAATTGTTCGGAATGAAAAGCCATGATTGTCATATATTCATGCAAAGGTTGATGCCAGTTGCTTTTCGCGAGTTGTTGCCACAGAGAGTTTGGGAAGCTATAACTGAGTTGAGTATATTTTTCAAAAACTTGACATCGTCTGAGATAAAGATGGCTGACATGGAAAAACTCGAGAATGAAATTGCAGTCATACTTTGCAAATTAGAGGGATTTTTTCCTCCGAGCTTTTTTGACATTATGGAGCATTTACCGATACATTTAGCACATGAGGCCAAAATGGCAGGACCCGTTCAATATAGATGGATGTATCCCTTTGAAAGGTAAAACTAAATCTTTGATATACATGCGGTCGATTAATTTATAATTTATTATTAACTAGCCACAATTTATTATGTAGGTATCTGTATCACTTGAAAAAAAATGTCAAAAATAAAGCACGAGTAGAAGGCTCAATATGCAATGCGTACTTGGTTGAAGAAGCTAGTACGTTTTGTTCTCATTACTTTGAGCCTCACGTCAGCACAAGACGCCGCAAGGTTCCTCGTAATGACGACGGATGCCAAACAAGTACGCATGATGGAAATTTAGCTATTTTCACATATCCTGGTCGATTACACGGACGTTCTACCAGAAGAATGCTGACAGATGAGGAATTGGAGGCTGCACATGGTTATATCTTACTTAATTGCCAAGAAATTCAACCATTTGTGCAGTAAGTGTTACTTGTTTGAGTAGGCGAATATTTATTTAATAATGGTTCAATATCATATGTAACTTATGTTGTCCGATGCAGTTTATATGAGGAATGGTTAAAGGAGCTTATGCCACATATAACACAAAATGACATAAATAAGGAAGTCGAAAAGCACTTTCATTTATGGTTCAAGACATATGTAAGTGTTAACTTCAAATATATTTAAGACATATATTGTATTTCGTGAATTGATTAAATGACTAACTGCAATTACATTATGTAGGCATCGACGCATACAATTGAAAATAATTTCATATCTGATGTTGCGAAGGGACCATTGCGTACTGTTAAATCTTATCCGGTTTATTTTGTGAACGGGTACAAATATCATACGCAATCTCATGGTCATAACAAGGCTACTTCAAATAGTGGAGTTTGCATTCAAGGTGAATTGATGAATTATTACGGCAAAATTACAGAGATATTGGAAATTGAATACCCCGCCTTGCCAATAAAACGATGTGTGCTACTTAAGTGCGAATGGTTTGATCCAACGCTTAATATTGGAACAAAAGTGCAAAACGCATACAATTTGGTTGAGATAAATCAAAGAAGAAGACTTCCTAATTTTGAACCTTTTGTGTTGGCCATGCAAGCGATTCAGGTGTATTATCTTCCGTTTCCTAGCTTAAGGCGAGATAAGAAGGATTGGTTGGCAGTTTGCAAAGTAAAACCGAGAGGCTTATTTGAAATGAAAGCTAATCGACAAAATAAACGAATTGAAAGTGAAGCCTTCCAGGAAGATGAAGTGGTGAGTCATGAAATAAATGAAAGCATGCCATATGAAGATAATGAGCCTTTGAACAATGTGGACAATGAAATGGTTGATATTGCATCGGACGAGGAATCCAGGTCTACATCTGAATTGGAAAGCGAATTTGATTCTAACTATTCAGAAAATGAAGGCGATAGTGATAATGAATTACATTTAAGTGATGATAGCGAATAATTTTTTGAGCACGTGAGTATGATCCATATGACCCGCATATCATTTTATACTTTCTGTTTGGTTTAATTTACAAATGACACATATATGTATTATTGCAACATATAATTATGATTATGTAATAATAACTTGATGTAATATTGTTCAATGATATACTCAGGGAAAAAAATGAACAGGAAGAGAAAGGCTGGTGCTATCTTACCACCTAGGGTGCGTTCGTCATTATCCACACCAGTTAGTCAAGGTGATGGATCGTCTCATGCTTCTGCACCTCCGCACACTGCTGCAGAATCTACAACCCCGACGTATCCAGGCCCATCTCATCCTGCTGGTACATCATCTGCTGCAGCGCCTCGTACAGAGATTCCATCTGAGGCATCTCAGAGATATCCTGATACAGTTGAAGGCCCTTTGCCCGGATCAGTTGGTGTGGATGGACGGATTTATATTGTCATTGAAGGAGAATAGTGAGTTATTAACATTCGTATTTCTATTTATTATATAGGATATGCTGCATTTCTTACAATTTATTATATTTATGATGTCTATTAGCTTCCGTCCATCTGGTGTTTGCTCCCGCACCATGGCTCGCACATTTAAGGAGAGAATGGAACTCAATGGGTTTTTATGGAAGAATATATCTCATGAGACAAAAATGTTTTATTTTGGAGAGTTTCGGGTAATTAAATTAAATTATTTATTTCTAATTATTGCACCTTAATTCATGTATTATTTAAATTTTATATGTATTGTACAAATACATACATTACGCTTAACTTTTTTCTTTTTTGTTGTATATTTCTCAGAAAGCTTTTTATTGGGATTCCTCGGTTGATCACCTAGTCTACACTGTTTGGGAGAAACGTGCTCGTGTACGTTACAAGGACAAGCTTAACAAGCTGAAAAAAAAAAGATCGACGACCACGGTACTTAAATGAAGAAATTTGGGCACATTGGTTGCAGTACTGGTCATCACCGGAGGCCCTCACAATTGCCGATCGGAATTCTACTAATAGGATGGGCGGGCCAGAGGGAGTTAGCGTTTCTATACACACTGGAGGAACGTTGACCCATCGGGAGCATGCTGACAGACTCGTAAGTATTCATACATCTTAATTTATACAAGCTATTTCTTATTGCAATACATCACATCTTGATAATAGGCTAAATATTTCATTGCATGAAGGAGGATGGGAAAAATGTTGTGTAAGGAGTTTGAAAAGGATTTTGTTTGTGGATAATACAGTTATAAATATATTTTCATGCTTTTTAAGCAGGGAGTTTGTTACAAATTAAGGGGAAATTCCACCGAAATTTTTTAAATTTATATCTAAGTGTTATTGTTTTTTTAGATTGCAATACATCACATCTTGATAATAGGCTAAATATTTCATTGCATGAAGGAGGATGGGAAAAATGTTGTGTAAGGAGTTTGAAAAGGATTTTGTTTGTGGATAATACAGTTATAAATATATTTTCATGCTTTTTAAGCAGGGAGTTTGTTACAAATTAAGGGGAAATTCCGCCGAAATTTTTTAAATTTATATCTAAGTGTTATTGTTTTTTGAGATTGCAATACATCACATCTTGATAATAGGCTAAATATTTCATTGCATGAAGGAGGATGGGAAAAATGTTGTGTAAGGAGTTTGAAAAGGATTTTGATTGTGAATAATACAGTTCTATATATATTTTCATGCTTTTTAAGCAGGGAGTTTGTTACAAATTAAGGGGAAATTCTGCCGAAATTTTTTAAATCAATGGCCAAGTGTTATTGTTTTTTGAATTAGAATTGTTTTCTGTTAGTATTAATATATTAACATATATGAGTATTGTTGTGCTTTTTTCATTTTACTTTTGATACAATTTTAAGGAACGTTAATTTCAAATATTGTTGACCTATAATTTATTTACAGGAGTCTAGAATGGGCAGAGTACCGTACCCTCATGAGATATTTATGCATACACATACGCGAAATCATGACGGTGTCACATTCGTCAGCGATCGAGCTAGACAAGTTCATGTATGATTTTTAAAATTGTTAAACTTTATTTTCTATATGTTTTTAATTTTAGATTACTCTTAAATAACATTCGATTAATTTTCATTATAGGAACGGGTCCTAGAGGGTCTTCAGCGTCAGGAGGCAGATGGTGGTAATGTTGATCATGCAAGAGTATATTACGACGCAGCTGGTGGTAGGGACCGCCGTGGACGGGTCTTCGGCTTGGGCTCTTATGCAAATACTTGTTATTCGCATGGTGCTTCATCCTCTACGGCAACGGCGAGTAGACTTGCTGCGACTACAAATGAGGTTATTGAGCTTCGCGGCACAGTCGACACTTTAATGGACCGCATTGGTAGGCTAGAGGAATTCATTGCCCAAAATGTTCGTGTACCGCCGCCGACTGATCGTCCACAGTCACCTCCGTCTTAGTTAGTACTGTTTAATACACTTTTCAAGTACTTTTGCTTGTAGTCTTATTACATATATATATTAATACATTACTATTTATACTTTTATTTATTTTACTTAATTTTTATTTAATACTTGTTTCATTAATATTATTATATATAATTTTGCCAATTATAGTTTTATTATTTAAAAAAATTATGTATTGAAAATAGCTTTCAAGACGGAAAATACATTTAAATATAACTAAAAGATATAGTTAATAATATATTAAAAAAAATATGTATTTAATTTAGAGACGGAAAAATTATTTCCGTCTCTAAAAATAGAGACGGAAACGAGTTTTCCGTCTCTATTTTTAGAGACGGAAATGTCTTTCCGTCTCTATTTTTAGAGACGGAAAACTCGTTTCCGTCTCTATTTTTAGAGACGGAAATGTCATTTCCGTCTCTATTTTTAGAGACCGAAATGTCATTTCCGTCTCTAAAAATAGAGACGGAAAGACATTTCCGTCTCTATTTTTAGAGACGGAAAACTCGTTTCCGTCTCTATTTTTAGAGACGGAAAACTCGTTTCCGTCTCTATTTTTAGAGACGGAAAAATAATTTCCGTCTCTAAAAATAGAGACGGAAAATTTCGGTCTCTAAATTTAGAGACGGCCAAAATAGAGACGGAATTTTTCCGTCTCTATTTCCGTCTCTATTTTCAATTAGAGACGGAATTCCGTCTCTATTTTCCGTCTCTATTCCCCTGATTTCTTGTAGTGTTACTTCAAAAAATATATTCGAATTTCTTTTTTCATTCAATTTATCTATTAATTGTCTGTTTTTTTTTGGAAGGGCAAATTAATAAAATTTTGAGTAATTAATAAGTTTCTTAATATCGGTGAAAAAATAAAATAAATATTTATTTGTGAATGAATTGAGTATATCGTTAAAGTTTTCTACCTATTCAATTCAAATAAAAATATTTTTCACAAATAAGGAATTAGAGAAAACAGATAAAATATCAATTTTGTTCTTGAATCTTTTTCGTTCTATGAAATCTAACTCCAATACAAGTGAATTTACAATATGTTGTCAACTCAATACTGATATTAAATGTTTGTCCCCACTCTTAACTGATATTGATAATTAAAGAGAAAATTACCAAGAAAAATATAAAGAGAGGGAAAAAACAAAAAGTGACTGCTGAAGTTACTCATTTTTATATTGGATTGGTTGTAATCCTTAATAGTTATTGTTGGACGATGAATGTGATTACACCAGCAGTCAATTATTATTATGTGATGATGTGTATGATAGGTGTCCTGGAGGATTGAACAATATCTCGTAAGGATTATTTAATATGTGTCTATTATGAATTTTTTTTTTTTTTTTTTAATTGACGAGACTTCAAGAAGAGATGGATATCAACTCACAGCGAACAGTCATAAAAATCAACAAGATTTAATTGTATATGATTGACTCACAGTTGAATATATCTGAAGTTTATTTTATCTTGACATTGTTCTTTACTAAATTAACACAAAACTACAACAGTTTTATAAATGCAATAATAATAATATTCTCTCTACCCCATGTCAAAAATATTTCGAAAAAACTAAAATATCTTTTCTCTTGTATTTAGTGAAGATAAACATAGTGGAGAAAATATGTAAAAAAGAGAAAAGTTAATAACGAAGATATTAACTTGTTGTTAATATTTCTTTTGTCCCACTTTAAATAATTATTTTTATTTTAACACGAAAAAAAATTAATTTTATAAAAAAATATTAACAATTGACTAATTGGCTTTTCTAAATTTTAAGGATAACATTTAATTTTTACATAGTTAAAATTAAGTTTATCACTCTATTAAATATAAAAATACATAATAAATAAAGAAATATAGTGGATATTTAAATATTTCTTTCAAATTTCTAAAATGACAACTAAAATAGTAAAAATTATCAATTAAAATTACAGTGAGAATTTATGTGGTACGCAATGAGTAATAACAAATTCATGTGGGTTCTTGATATTTTAATAATAGTGGCACACGGTCGACCCCATATCAACTTGACAGCTCCAATACTCCTGCTGATAGGCATTTATCAATTGTCAGGAAAAAAATAAAAAATAAAATAAAATTCAATCTTTTTGAGTTTAATTAGCTTGATATGCTTGATTTGTGAGTTTCATATACTTAATAAAAGAGTAGCTAGCTTCATAATTTCTGGGTTTGAAGTAATTATATCATATTCTTTTCATTATAAACAGAAAAACAACCACAATAATAATAATAATAAGCTCTTGATAGTTCGATTTTTATTCTTTGAATCGAGTCAATTGAGAATAGGTATTGATTTTCCAAAATCTTATATTATATTGTTAATTGCAAAAAGTTAACAGTTTATTTCTGACACTAACATCTATAACGACAATCATCGAGGTGGAATATATATTAATCCATCAATATTATATGCAAGTAACTATGTATTGTGGAGTACTTTTCATCCCACTGTTCATCGTTTAATATACTAATTAATATGATACAGCTGTATCGATTCCTCTCCTGCCGGAAAGAATCAAACTCTTAATACGTCAGTGTCATGCATTTGCCATTGGACATAATTATATATTTGTCTTTTTCTTGAAATTTCCAAGAGAAAGTAGTAATGAGGATTTTAATCACAAATTCAGATATGATACGTTTATATATCCTTCAGTTGAATCTTCAACAAGAAAAATACAAATTAAGTCTGCGCTGTGCTTCCCAGTCAATCTACAATATCTACCACTATAAATAAAATAAAGAATGAATCATATTATAATATGCACTTAGTGCTCTATAGTTTACCAGCTACACGAATATTTAAATACATATATTATTTCTTATATGCTTACCAAGAATTCAGAACTCATATAACCATATAAAAATACTGATTTATAATGTTTATTAGACCATGAGAGATGAAAAATTAATAAGAGAAGGCTTCAAATATAAAAATATTTCTCCAATAATAAACTGTGACGTTTAAATTAATATTTAATTAAAAAGCTTACCTGACTTACATTTTCGGAATATTTTTATTAATAATAATATTTTCAAAACTATTTTCAAAACACTCAAAGCACCCTAAAATACAAATTATTTTTCTAAAAAACATTATTAATAAAAATTCCCCACATCTTCTTATTTGAAGCACTATAAATGGAGATCAATGTAATTAGAACCTTTGATCTTCATCAACCTTTGAGAAACAGAGCATTCACTAGATAAACCCAATGGATGATCAAAGAAAATCCACCGCCGGCAACCATACACGGCCATTTCACACCGTTAAACCGATGCCCCAAACACTCTTCAACCGTGTATTTGCCACAATTTACACTTTTGCCATCTTGGCTTTGCTCTATCACCATGCAGAAAACCTACTTTCCTCCACAACCCTAGTCTCTTTCTCCATAACTCTAATTTTACTAATCTCCGATATAATTCTTGCCTTCATGTGGATGAACATGACAGCTCTTCGAATTTCTCCAGTTCTTCGCGAAGAATGCCCCGAAAACTTAGAAAAAACAATGAAGAGAAGTGACTATCCAAGTTTAGATGTGTTTATATGTACAGCAGATCCGTATAAGGAGCCACCTATTGGTGTAATAAACACAGTTTTATCGGTAATGGCTTATGATTATCCTAAAGAGAAGTTGTCTGTTTATGTATCGGATGATGGTGGCTCTGCTATTACTCTCTTTGCTTTAATGGAGGCTGCTAAGTTTGCCTCCCATTGGTTACCCTTTTGTGAGAATAATAACTTGCTGGAGAGATGCCCTGAGGCTTATTTTGAATTGCTGCAAAATTCTTCTTCAGAGATTGAGAAAATTAAGGTCAGATTTATATATGCTTACTTTATTTTTTTTTTTTTTCATTAAAGTACCTAAATACAGTTAGAAATATTGTTAGGAAGAATTAAATCGGAATCCTGCTGCACTTTTAATTTAACGCCAACACTAGTTTTTCTCACTTAAACTGAATTTTAAGTAATTTATAAACTGTGTAGTTTATTATTGAATTAGTTTATAATTGATTTATTTAGAAAAGCCTATCATTTAAGCTGGATAATTGATTCAATTTATCCTTTAGATGTAGTTTATCACAATGTTGTCCTACTCCGCCATTACTGTACCCCCTCTCCAAGAAAAGAAAAATATTTTGTCCTTATGAAAATATAACATTTAAATCGGTGTACATAGTAAATATATTATAATTTTTATGCAAGGACAATTTAGCATGTGAATTCACTTACGTAACAAAGTCTAATAATGCGGCTGTATGCTGTGATCATGTGTCATTTTTTCTGGTGATATCCATAAGATATATATAATTAGAAAATAGTGCTCTGAGCTCTATCATGTTGTCCCTTATACTTATATAAGTAGATTTTTAGTAGGTTCAAAAATTAATTAAAATATAATCGTTTACAAAATAAAATACCAACACAAATAATGCATGAACCTTTTTTTTTTTGAAGAAAAAAGATAACAATTAATTGTTTTGTTTCCTTGATATAACAGATGATGTACGAAAGCATGAAATTGAAGATAGAGAATGTTCTTGAAAGAGGAAAAGTTGATGATCAATACATCAATGGAGATCAAGAAAGAGAAGCCTTTAAGAGATGGACTAAAAATTTCACTAGACAAAATCATCCAACTGTAATTGAGGTTTTGTTAGAAACTCGGAAAGACACAGACATTACTGGCCATCAAATGCCAAACCTGATATATGTCTCTAGAGAGAAAAACAAGAATTATCCTCATCACTTCAAAGCCGGTGCCCTCAATGCTCTGGTAAGACTTTTCTATCAATTTAATGTGCAATAGAAATTGATAGTTCAAAAACTGAATGATTACTCAAAAAGTTAAGAGAACAAAATATATAGTTGAAATTGTTAAGTTTAAAAAGTTGAGTATGTAATTATTTTTATAATTTAATTTCATGATTATTTTTGCAGTTAAGAGTATCTGCTGTTATAACCAATGCGCCAATTGTTTTAACCTTAGATTGTGACATGTACTCTAATAATCCCCAAACTCCCCTCCATGCCCTTTGCTACCTATGTGACCCTAAACTTGTGTCGGAATTAGGGTATGTGCAATTTCCACAAAGATTCCGTGGAATCAACAAGAATGACATCTATGCTTGTGAGTATAAACGCCTGTTTCTGATTCAATCAATTGGGTTTGATGGGCTTATGGGGCCCAATCATGTTGGAACTGGATGCTTCTTTTCTAGAAGAGTTTACTTTGGAGGCCCATTATCCCTAATCCCACCGGAGATTCCTGAACTTGGCCCGGCCCATGTTGTTGAGAAGCCCATCCACTCTCAGTCCATTTTGGCATTGGCTCATCAAGTTGCAAGTTGTGATTATGAGAACAATACTCAATGGGGTTCAAAGGTAATCCCATATGATATGACTCATTGTTTAACACGAGAAATTCTCACCTAATCAATATCATATGCACACATACACACAATTTAAAAAAAAAAGGAGAAACTTTATATATATATATATATATAAAGCCCAACTTTTTATGCTTTATTAAGGTTAAGATTTGAGATCAATTAACATGGTTCAATATAATCGAAAATGAACTAAATTAATTTTATTTGTTCGGTTCGATTATTTAAATAATTAGTTCAGTTTCAGTTAATAAAATATGTAAAGTTCGGTTATTAAGTTATTAGGTCAGTTCTATTAATAACTAAAAAAAATTAAAATGGCATCATTTTTGTCCAAAAAAATTCTCTAAATTATTAATTTCAATTAGTGATATGAGAGAATTTTAATTAAGAGTTCTGTCAATGCCAAATTTCTATCCGGTTTATAATATTTATCAAATTTCAATTTTATGTTATTTTGATTTATTCGGTTGGATTATAACTAAAAACCATTTTGTAATGGAATTGCAGATAGGATACAGATATGGATCATTGGTTGAGGACTACTACACTGGATATAGGTTGCAATGTGAGGGCTGGAAATCCACATTTTGCAATCCAAGAAGGGCAGCATTTTTGGGAGATGCACCAATGAGTTTGATTGAGTTGTTGAACCAACAGAAGAGATGGGCTATTGGGCTACTTGAGGTTGCATTTTGTAAATATAGCACACTCACCTTTGGTGTAAAAGCTATGGGCCCATTGATGGGCTTAGGATATACACTCATAGCATTTTGGCCCATTTGGTCTATCCCAATCTTCACTTATGCATTCCTTCCTCAACTAGCCCTTCTCCAAAGAGTTTATATATTCCCAAAGGTACACGTGTCTATTATTCTTTTCATTAAAGTTTTTTTTTTTTTTAAATTATATATATCAACTAGGATTTGGGTAAAATAAAATGATAAGTATCCTTCTTTCTTTATTAGAAGTTATGAATTCGAATTTTGAATATAAAATAATTTTAATATTCGGAATGATACATTTTATTTTTTTTTATAAAACTAGCAGTACGAATTCAAATTGAGATTAATAAATTTTAAATACTAAATTATTTATACCAAAATAAATTAATTTCCTCAACCTCTAAACTTGTTTATTTCTAATAAATTATTTGCAAATATTTTCAAAATAATAATTGAAACATGTGGTGCAGGCATCAGAATCACAATGGTTTATGCTGTATGTATTCCTTTTCCTTGGGGCATATGCACATGATTTTGTTGAGTTTATATTGGTGGGTGGGTCGGTCCAATCTTGGTGGAATGATCAAAGGATTTGGCACATAAGGGGTCTAACATGTTACCTATTCGGATGCATAGAATTCTTGCTTAAAAACTTAAAGATTTCAAGATTTGGATTCAATGTGACTAGCAAAGTGGTTGATGATGAATTAAAGAAAAGATATGATCGAGGAATCTTTGAATTTGGGATCCATTCACCCATGTTTGTGACCCTATCTATGGCAGCTATACTTAATTTCATATCTCTTCTTCATGGGTTGGTTCAAATTTTTAGAGACGGAAATTATGAAGGACCGTTGCTACAGATGCTGATTTCAGGTTTTGTTGTTTTGTGTTGTTGCCCAATTTATGAAGCCATTTTCCTGAGGAGTGATGGTGGGAAAATGCCCATAAAAACTACTATTATGGCAGCATTTTTCACATCTGTTCTTTATTTGGTTTCTTCTTTCTTTCGATCTTGTCTAACCATTCATCCCCAAACCATAAATAATTAGGGTTTTATTTTGATTTATGTATTTGCAGATCATTCTAAATAAGTGCCTCCTTCTCATTCATAAATAAATACTCCAATATTGTTAAAAAAAAAAGTATGGTCCCAATTTATTTTTAAAATTTTTAAAATTTACACATATATATATTTACCATTTAAATTTATTTTTTTTATAAATATTTCTGTGGATAAAAAATAGCTTATATTTTTATTTTTTTAATGAAATGTTGGTCAGCTAACGGGCTTCAATTGGCCACTCATGTTTTGGTTCAAAATTGCCCTTAAGTTTTTTAAAAAGTATACATTTGTCTCTTAAATTTTAAGCATGGAGTTTTTTTCCCCTCAAACTATTTTAAATAAGATGAAAATGCTCTCAATTTTTTTTTTGAATGATTTTTACTCCTAAACTCTTGAAAATTGTTGGAAAAAGTCTTCATTTTAGATTAAAAGTCCATATGTCAAACGAACTAAACGGCAGCCAATATAGAGATTGCAGAATCTCTATATTGGCTGCCGTTTAGTTCGTTTGCCAGTTGGACTTTCCATTAAAAATGAGGGCATTTTTCATCTATTTTCATAATTTTAGTGGTAAAAACTACTTAAAAAATTGAGGGCATTTTTACCGTATTTACAAAATATAAAAGCAAAATACCTCTTATTCCTAAATTTTTTAATGTCAAAAAATACCGTGATGGAATATTATCCGATTTAGACAAGTTTTATAAGCCAATTTAATAATACATAGTCACAAATGCAAAGTTTGTTAAAAAAGAATAAAATGATGGTTAACATATATGTGTGTTTATGAAATTTTCCTTTCTTAACAAAACAAAACTTTAAAAAAAATGCAAATAGTTTTTAAAAATTTAAGGATAAATTTGGACTATGTGTGGATACGGGAGACTAGCTGAAATTCGTTAGTTGAATAGCATTATGTTACAGAAAAGGAAATATACAAAGCCACTTTTTTTATTTTTTATTTTATTTTTATCTGCATAAGCATTTTATTGAAAATATATATATATATATATATATATATATACGTTAGAAAAGTTCAGTATCAAAAAAAAAAAAAAAAAAAAAAAAATATATATATATATATATATATATATATATATATATATATATATATTATGCTGACACTGTCACATACACTGAGTGCCAGAAATTTTATCCAACAAAGTTCTACAAAATAAGAAATTATTACAATATATCTAAAGAACTAGAATAAGAAACTAATAAGAGCAGAATCATAAAACAGCAATGTATCATCGAACCCAACAGTTGAATTCTCCTTTTCGAAGGTTTTTATTAGTGAATGGCCTTAGAAATTAAGCATCAAAATCCTCACAAATTCATGTATTCTTTACCACAAATTAAGCATCAAAATCCTCACAAATTCATGTATTCTATACCACAAAAATGTAAGAACCGGCTGCATAAATAGCCAATGCCAGACTTGTACCAATAACACTAGTCTTCGCTGGCATTTTCCCATTATCACTTCTCAGTACCATAGCTTCATAGACTGGCCAGCTATTTACCACAGCAAATGCTGATAAGAACATTTGGATTGCTACTGCTTCAATATTTAATTTTCCTTTTGCAAATTCAGATACACCCCATGATAATGATACCAAGTTCATTAGAGCTGCCGTTACTAAGGGCACAAACATTGGCGAATTAACTCCAAATTCGAATAGCCCTTTGTGGTATCTTTTGCTTATTTCATCATCAACTGCTTTGCTTGTGAGAGTGAAGCCAGGTGTGGGCATACCTAATGACTTGAGACTGAATTCAAAAACTGCATAACTGTAACTGGTTAACCCTCTTATATTCCACATTCTTTGATCATTCCACCATTTCTTGATTGTCCCTTTATGCAACATAAAATCCAATAGGTCATGTGTGTATGCACTAATGAAAAGGAATGCGTAGAGCAAAAACCATGGTGATTTTACCTGCACCCCAATTTCAACTTTGTTAGTATTAATAAGTTTTTATTGATACTCGCGGTATCCATTGTCCTAATCTCTCAAATAAAAAGTTAGAATAAAGGTGATTTTTACTCCAATATGTCTCATTAAAACGCTAAGTATCGTCCATTTTAGGGAGTAAAATATTCAATAATTTTGGAAGCAAAAGTTATATATTTGAAAAGCATAGGAGTAAAATCTCACCATTTCAAATATAGTTAAGGGACAAAAATCAATTAAAAATAATATATGGACAAAATTGTTCCATTGCGATTGTTGTTATCCCTAAGAAGTTTGGGATTATTTGTAGAATTGGAGCACTAACCTCGGGGAAGATGGGAAGATTATTGAGGAGAGCTAATTGGGGAAGGAAAGCATAGATAGTAATCGGAATAGACCAAATAGACCAGAATGCAAGCTCTGAATAAACATGGTTTCTGATCCCATGGTAGAGGCCAAATGTTGCAGGGCAATATTTAGAGAAGACGACCTCAAGCTGCCCGACAGCCCATCTCTTCTGTTGAACCAACACGTCCAAGAAGGCCGATGTTGATTCTGCCAAAAATGCTGCCCTCTCTGGAGTACAAAATGCAGACCTCCACCCTTCAATGTGTACCATGTAACCTGTAAAATAGTCTTCCACTACACTCCCGTACCTAAAACCTATCTGCATATATTTCAAAACCAAAACCATAATGTCATTATATATGAAAATAAGTATATAGATTAGAAAATCATTTAGACATAAGGTAATTCAATTTTTCAAAAGATCATATAATTAAACTCGTATCTCACACAAAAATACGTCAATCTTTTTAAACATTACATACAGTAAAAAAAATCATTTTAGCAAAAAAAACTATAAATCCGATGTTGAAATACCAATATGATAAATTATACATAACATTTTATAGAATATTTCAATATGACATGCCATATTAACACTTCATTGCCGAATTATCTATTTTTTTTGCTAAAATGATTTTAATTGTAAGATTTTAAAAAAGGTATTTTTGTGGGACAAAATTATGGTATAATTAAATTTAGCCAATGTAATTAAATATAAATAACCCTAGAATAAATTAATAAAATCTTTTAGACAATCTAATAAAACTGTTAGATCTTACTTGGGAGCCCCAAGAGGTGTGTTTCTCGAAATGGCAAGCAGAAGCTTGAGTGGCCAATGCCAAAATCTCTTGTGATTGAATGGGCATATTAACTACATGACGTGGGTCAAGTTGAAGCAGTTGTGGAGTAGTTAAAATCTTTGATGGAGGTCCAAAAAAAGCTCTCCTTGACCAGAAGCCATTAGTTCCATAAAAGAACATACGCCCTACTCCATCATAACCAGGTGGGCGAATTTGAAACAGGCTTTTATATTCACCAGCATAAATATCATTCTTATTCAGTCCAATAAAAAGTTGTGGGAATTGAATGAATGCTATCTTTGAACGAGCTTCAGGATCCCAAAAATAACACAGTACACGTTCTGGTGTTTGTGGATCATTAGAGTAGAAATCACAATCCAACGGCAGAATTATCGGTGCATTGGTCATAATAGTCGATACTCGAATCTGAAATATCAAATTTAAAATTAAATAAATTATTGATTATATTATGGGAAATAAAAGAGGGAAAGATGAAAAATTTAATGAAATTCTGCCAATGATACCTCAAATTTAAACTAAAACAGATAAAGATTTTCACTAGGAAATTGAGTAAAGTATCGGATGTGTTTTTTAAAATTTGGATCGCATTGCAAATTTTTTTTGATTGGGTCATAATTTAAGTCCATCCAAATTCAACACAAAAGTAACAATCATTGACAAAAGGATTAAAGGTTATACGTACCAGAGTATTAAGAGCACCGGCCTTGAAATGGTGATGAGCAGTCTTGCTTTTCTCTCTAGATACATAAACAAGGTTTGGCAGATAATGACCCAACACGTCTTTGTCCTTGCTATTGTCTAATAAAACCTGCTCATTCATTACCGTAAGATGTCAATAACAGAAGGTTTTTATTAGGAGGGGCACGGTTCGGCTTTAAGTAAAAATTAAATTGAACTTATTAGGTTAATTTAATTCGATTATTCATTTTTTTTTCTTGATATACATGAAGAGTAAATGATTAGAAGTTATGGGCTGCTTGTTATGTGAATATTGATTAGAGAAACAAAATGCTACTACTACCTACCGTAGTTAATTAATGAATAAACGTAATAATAAAAACACGTGATAAATGAAAGTGGTAATAGATGGATTTATTACTTTATTATTATTTTTTTTTCAAGGTTTATTAGTACTTTATCTTCTCTCAAGGACCACCGAATCTGCAAATTTATGGAGCTTGTTGGCTATTCAAATATACCCTTTGTGTCTGTTTCTCTTTTCCTCACGAATCAGAAATTACATGAATCTTAGCATGATTGTAATTACTATCTATGTTTCTCTTGGATTCAGTCTAAATAAGTATTGTTATGTATTGTTTTTATAAAAACTGAAATTAGAAGAGAGCTCAGAGTAGTAATAATAATCATAAGGCTGATAATTGAGGAAATGAAAAAGGAGCAAACCTGAATGACAGAAGGATGATTTTGGCGGGTGAAATTAGGGGTCCATTTGCTAAAAGCTTGGCGCTCTTTGTCATTAGTGATATATTCATCTCCAACTTTTCCTGTCTCAACAACATGCTCTACTCTTCCTTTCATGCTCTCATACATTATCTGAGTACAAAGTTATTTTGAATAGTAAATAGATAAAAATTCACTTTTATACTGTAATTAACATATATATATATATAAATCAAACTGATAGCAAATTATCACAGCAGAAAAAATATTAAGTAGATGGCTATAAATAATGTGTGAAAATTTACTATCGGCTTGATTAATAAAAAATTCTTGGACTGTCTTGATAAAAAACTTTCTTTACCGATGATAAGAAACATCTACGAGTTTTTCTTTCTTAGGTCAGGTGCACTGTAAAGATTAATGGCGTATCCACCCATATGAAAAAAAAAAATTACCTTTGTAGTAATTTTTTTTTTTTTTTTGGTTTCCTTACATGTCAACACACGCACCGAGTGCATGAAAGAGTTTTCCAACAATTACCTTGACGTTCTCAGTGTCGGGAAATAACGTGCCATTCGTTTCGAAAAAGGCTTTAGGATTCCTCTCTTTGATTTTAAACTTTCTGCAAAATGGTAGCCAATGGGCAGCAAACTTTGCAGCCTCAAAGAAAGCAAAGAGAGTCAAAGAAGAACCACCATCGTCAGATAAATAAACAGAGAGCTTCTCCGCCGGATAATCATAAGCCAAAACTGACAAAGCTGTGTTCACTACATTAATCGGCGGCTCTTTGTACGGATCCGCCGTGCATATAAACACATCAATTCCTGGATAATCACTTTTCTTTATAACATTTTCAAGATTTTCAGGGAATTGCTTTCGACGGGTTTGTTTTATGTGGCAAGCAGCAGCTCCGGTCCAATTGAAAGCAAGGCAAAGATCAGCGATCAACAAGAAGATAGTGATAAAAGTAGAAAGTATACTTGGTGAGTGGTAAAGATTTTTTATATGGAGGTAAAATAGGGCTAATATAGCAACACTGTAGACTAAAATAAATATGCGGCTGAAGTGTGTTCTCCGCATTAGCTCCACCGTGTGAAGCGGTGGAGGGTTGCCGGAATTGGGGGCTGAAGCGGTGGTGGTGGTGGTGGTCGCGGCAGCTACTCTTAGATTCTTCATGATATGCTTTCTCGGGGATGAGAATGCTTCTTAGCTAATCATTTTATTCTGGGCCACTTCCATTTTCTTCAAATAGAAAAATAATCAAGCAATGGTACATATTTGTTGTATGTACGAGGGATGACGGATCTGATAATGGACATTGGGAATGAGATGGAATGACGTAAATTCCTTATCTTTTACCATTTTTTGATATTTTTTATAGGTTTTTCATAATAAATTTGAAAATTTGACCAAGTCGCTTGATCCAGAATTCTGTTGATATTTTCTTTTTGGCAATATCCTTATTTTATCTCAATATAATCCAATTGATGTCAAAGCAATGGTTGCCTCCGAACATTTTATTCTGCGTTGGCCCAGTGTGATGTGTTCTTTATCTTTTTCTTATTGTTTTTTTATTTTCTTGAATTGCTCACCTAATATTCAAGGATTTGGATTTTGTGTTGAAGTACAGTTGAACAACAAGCAAAATATTGATGGTATATTCATACAACTTTTCATTTTCTTATTTGATCTCACTCATAAATTACTCCAGAAAAAAAAAATTCCAACTCGGTAAATTTATGCAAGTGGCCAAATAATTGTACATATTAATGTCAGCAACATAATTGATTCACAGTTCTTTTTCTATTCAATTTGATGTAACATAGAGTATCTTAATTCATGAGTTATATGATATTTGCATTATTAGTAAAAGAGAGCCAGGAAAGAATAAAGAATTAATTAACAAATATTGCAGAGCCAGAAATTACTCCTATAATATATTAAGAATTGAAAACATACATCGTAATATATTAATATTATTATGGAGATTTTGCCATGCATTAACAAACACCTATCTTATTCTAAATTCTCAAAGCATGAAATGGCAGAGTTTGGCATTTGGCTCAAAATAGTCTTCAATTCTCACTTTGGCAAGATGGATTAATAGTCAAACAAAACATTAAAATCCTTTAATTTTTCACCTGAAAATAAAAGAACCAGCCGAATAAACAGCCCATGCGAGACATGAACCGATAACAGTAGCCTTTGCTGGCATTTTTCCATTACCACTTCTCAATACCATAGCTTCATAGACTGGCCAGCTATTTACCGCAGCAAATGCTGATAAGAACATTTGGATTGCTACTGCTTCAATAATTAATTTTTCCTTTTGCAAATTCATATAGACCCCATGATAATTGATAACACAACAAATATCATTTGTCTAAAGGCCCATTCAGCCGGCCCACTTAACTGGCAAGGCCCAAATCCCATCAGCTAAAGGTATCAGACACGAGCTCCTAGGCAGCGCATATGACCGATCGGCTGATGTGACCGCCAGTCTCATCAGCCGCCTGACACAAGGCAGCGCCCATGCCTACCACCTGCTCCTTGTCATGTCGCCGAATATCTACCCTGACAGCCAGTAATCACTCCCCAGGCACTCAAGTGCCCCTCAACCATCTCATATAAGTAGTCCAGCCAACGATGGCACCAGGTATTGAATTCACGACATTATCTCTCTAAAGCACATCTTCTCTCTAAGCTACTAACTTAAGCTTCGGAGTGCTCACGCCTGGTCCGACCGGGCTCCTCTTATTGCAGGTTTCTCTCATCCGATCGGATCGTCCTCTCTACTACAGATAAAGACATTTTTGGATTTATCATTTGGTGCTCTCGTTGAGAGATGGCGAACTCAAGATCCAATGAGAATACGACCCCCATGGACCTCGACCATGACGACAACACCCGTGCCATTTCAGGCACCTCGAGAAGGAGGGAGGCGCCCACTAGGCCCCCCATGAGGACAAACCTCCTTCCCGAATTCGACAATGTCACTACAAGGCAACCAGAGGACACCCCTATCACAGTGAGGGACATGCGCGCCATCCTCAGTGATTTTACTAAAAGCATCGTCCAGACTCTGAAAAAGGGTAAGATGCCCGATGTTTCTGAAAGAGCCCAAGATGATTTCCTCGCCGGCGAAGACTTCAGAAGAAATAGGAACAAGGGAGTCATTATCAATGAATCCCGAGCTCAGGGAGCCAGGAAAAATGCAACCAGAACTCCAGGCAAGAGCGACAAGGGGAAGCAGATAGTGTCTGCAAGTAGGGCCTCTCCCTACAGCAATAGGTCTGCTACTTTGTCTACGAGGGATGATGTGTCCTACATGTGCACCCCAAGTCGCGGCCAAACAAGAAAGCACAAGGGCGGCGAATCTACCGCCACGACCCTGAGCAAACAGAATCCGTCGAACAAGCAGGACCAGTGGTTTATGCAGAAGCTCAAGCAGTTTGGTGTCCTCGCGCCCAAAAGAGGCACCTTTGAAGGAAATACTTGCGGGAACACTGCCTCTCCCTTCTGCAGAGAGATCACCGATGCTGAGCTCCCCCCCAGGTGGCGAGATGTGGTCATGGAAAGGTACACAGGCAGAACAGATCCTGCCACGCACTTGGCGGAGTACTTGACCAAGGTACAGGTCTATACTTATGACGAAAGAATAGCCTGTAGGGTTTTTCCGACCACTTTGGGTGGGGATGCATTGACATGGTTCCATGAGCTGCCCATGGGATCCGTTACGTCTTTCAGACAGTTAAAGGAGCTGTTCACTATGAGGTTCATTGTGCAAACACGCGCGCCTAAAACGGTGAACGACCTGTGCAATCTTTACCAAAGAACCGATGAAAGTCTTCGAGACTACATCGACAGGTTTCAGGCTACCATGTCTGAAGTAAGAAACGTCAGTGTGGAGATGGCGACTACCGCCTTACAAGGGGGCACCACTGACCGACCGCTTTTCGAGTCGCTTACAACAAGACCCCCATCCAGCTTCGCTGAGCTAATGGAGAGGGCTAGGCAACACATCCAGTTGGATGATGCTCTCAGGTCCAAAAGCAGAGGAAGGACCAGCGTCCTGGACCGCCTACAATATCCGGACAATCGCTCTACTCAAAGAGCCTCCGCTTCCGATCGGACAGCCAAAGGCCAAGATGGAGCTCAAAGTTCCAGAAATTCAGGCCAAGCCAGAGGATCAGGAAGAGACCGGAATCCGCGTCCAGACGACCAGGCAGAGAGGACATACACTCCTCTCAATGCTACCCCGACTGCGGTGCTAATGTGGATCAAAGAGAAGCACCGCAGAGTCAACTGGCCCAGAGACCTCTCCGGAAGAAGTCGGGATGCGAGGGACCCGAGCAAATATTGCGAATTCCACAGAGACGTCGGTCATTTAACCGACGAGTGCACTTCGCTAAAAAAAGAAATTGAAAGGCTGATACGCCGTGGGGCCCTCAGGAGATTCATAGGCCCGGCCAGAGGGGATGAACCCTGCAGACAGCCGAAGCCTAGGAGGGACGATCCTGACTCAGACGACGATGAGCGCAGGAACCCCAGAAATGCTGATCCGGGTAGGCCTTACGCGGGGGTAATAAATGTGATCACCGGAGGGTCATCATACGGAGAGAATCTCCCCAAGAAAGGGAGAGGAAAAGGCGTTTACCTCTCCCGACAGGCAGAGCAGCCTGCCTCAGTCACCATTTCCAGCGAAGACGCACGAGACGTCCTGTTTCCACATGAGGACGCTCTCGTTGTAAGAGCTCGGATAAACAATTTCAATGTAAAAAGAATCTTGGTGGACAATGGTAGTGCTGTTAACGTCCTAACTCTCCAGGCCTACCGAGCCATGGGACTTCCGATCGGAGAGCTGAAGCCGAACGCCACTCCTCTGATCGGCCTGGGCAACGCTACTATCCCCGTGACGGGCTCTGTAGAGCTTTTTGTCGAGCTCGGCCAAGAAGCGATAGCTCATGCTTGTAAGGTAATTTTCATGGTTGTTGACATGACATTTGCCTACAATGCCATTTTTGGCAGACCACTGCTTTTCCAGACCGGAGCTGTGACCTCCATTCGATACATGGTGATGAAGATTCCGACCTTAGGAGGCGTCGCCATCTTGAGAGGTGACCAGAAAGCATCCAGGGAGGCTTATATCACCATGATAAAGCAGCAGCGAGAAGCGATGGTCGTAGAGCCGGGCCTCGAACAGCCAGAGCAAGCGGAAAGGCCCAGGATGGACCCAGCAGAGGCCACAAAGGCCAGGTCGCTAGATAAAGGTAAAAATGTTCAGGTGGGGACAAGCATGGATAAGGAAACCGAAGAGGCCATTATGCATGTCTTGACCATCAATCAAGTGACCTTCGCCTGGAAGCCAGAAGATATCTCTGGGGTAGACCCCAAAATAATCACCCACAAGTTGAATGTGGACCCGAGCTTCCCTCCGATCCGCCAAAAGCTACGAAGGCACGCACCCGATCGGAGGAAGTTCATTTCTGAAGAGGTGGATAAGCTACTCAAGACCGGAACCATCCGAGAGGTAGAATATCCAGAGTGGCTGGCTAACGTGGTGTTAGTCAAAATGAAGTCTGGCAAGCTGAGGATGTGTGTGGACTTCACCGATCTCAACAAGGCATGTCCCAAAGACAGCTACCCCTTGCCCAGCATAGACCAGTTGGTAGACGCCACGGCATGCCATGCCATTTATTCTCTGCTAGACGCATATGCTGGCTACCACCAAATCCTGATGTGGCTCTTGGATCAGGAAAAAACCAGCTTTATCACAGACGACGGGACGTTCTGCCACAGGATGATGCCGTTCGGACTGAAAAATGCTGGAGCCACATATCAGTGCCTGATGAACAAGATTTTTAAAGACCAGATCGGGCAGAATGTCGAAGTATATGTTGACGACATGATCGTCAAGAGCCGAAGCGCCGAGGAACATCCAGCCGATCTGGCGAAAGTTTTTGACACCCTAAATAAGTTCCAGATGAAGCTCAACCCCGAGAAGTGCGTCTTCGGGGTACCATCAGGAAAATTCTTAGGATTCCTAGTCTCTCAACGAGGGATTGAGGCAAATCCAGAAAAAATAAAGGCCATCCTCGAGATGCAACCCCCCAGGAGCATAAAAGACGTCCAAAAGCTGAATGGAAGAATAACAGCCTTGGGACGATTCATTTCCTCTTCAGCCAAGCGCTGCACGCCTTTTTTCAAGAAGTTAAGGAAGAGCGAAACTTTTGTCTGGGGGGAAGACTGCCAGCAGGCCTTCGAAGAGCTGAAGGCATTCCTCACCAACCCGCCGCTGCTCAGCCGACCGGTACCAGGTGAAAATTTATACCTGTATTTAGCCACCTCTAAGGAAGCTGTTGCAGGTGCTTTGGTCCGAGAAGAAGATACCCAACAGCTACCCGTGTACTACGTAAGTGAAGTACTCAGAGGTGCCGATCTGAGAAAGGGACCGGTTGAGCAGCTCATTATTGCCCTCATGATGTGTGCAAGGAAGTTGAGACCTTACTTCGAGGCGCACACAATCATCGTCCGATCGGGTCACCCTCTAAGAAAGATACTCCAGACGCCCGATCTGGAAGGCAAAATGGTGGGATGGGCGATTAAGCTACAGTCCTGGGATGTCAGATACGAGCCCAGAAAGGTTATAAAAGCCCAAGCTTTGGCAGATTTCATTGTCGAATTTGCGGGTGAGGAACCACCGAGTCAGCCCAAGCCACAAAACTGGGAAATGACAGTGGACGGCGCAGCAAACGACACTCGAGGAGGCGTCGGCATAGTAATAAAAGGCCCTTTGGGCATCACAATAAGGTACGCCATAAAGCTTAATTTTAAAGCTTCTAATAATGTGGCAGAGTACGAGGCGCTCCTTCAAGGGCTGAGACTGCTCCATGCAATCCGACCGGAGTCAGTAGCCATCAGGAGCGACTCCCAGCTGGTCACCAGTCAAGTTCTGGGGACTTTCGAAGCACGTGAGGCCACGATGATCCAGTACCTGGCCAAAGTCAAGACTGCTTTCGCAAAACTGGAAGAGGCTGGATCGGAATGGGTGCTACATAAAGTCCCGAGAGACCAAACTGCAGAGGCCGATCGGCTAGCTAAGATGTCTGCTTCCGCACAAAGTGTCATAAAAGAAAACATTGCCGTTGTAGACCAGACTTCCTCCTCCCTAGACGAACCAGAGATGATGGAAATTGACCAAGAGAATGAAACCTGGATGAGCCCAATTATGCAGTTCCTCCAGACAGGACGACTGCCCGAGGACAAGGACGAAGCTCGAAAGGTATCTCGAAAATCTCTCAATTACTCCATCATTAACGGTGAATTGTACAAAAAAGCTTTCAGTCACCCTTGGCTAAAGTGCGTGTCGGAGGAAGAGGGGGACTACATCCTCAGAGAGCTCCACGAGGGCATATGCGGTGCGCATGAGGCAAGCAGAGCCATGGCAAGAAAAGCCCTTCAGACGGGATATTACTGGCCTAGCATGCTCAAGGATGCCCAGGAGAAAGTAAGGATATGCCCGCAATGCCAAATTCATGGCAGGATTATAAGGCAGCATGGAGCAGACCAGCAGCCGATCGGAATTGCATGGCCATTCGACCAATGGGGAATGGACATCTTGGGACCTTTTCCCCAAGGCAAAAAGCAGATGAAATTCCTCATAGTGGCAGTAGACCACTTCTCCAAGTGGATTGAGGCTGAGCCGGTGGCCACCATCACAGCCGAGAGGGTCAAGAGCTTTACATAGAAGAACATTATCTGCAGGTATGGCTTACCCAATGTTTTTATTGCAGATAATGGCAAGCAGTTCGACAGCTCCATTTTCAGGAACTTTTGCCAAGGCTTGAACATCAAACTAAAGTTCACATCTGTCGCTCATCCCCAAAGCAACGGAATGACTGAGGTCTCCAATCGGACCATCTTAGAGGGATTGAAGAAGCGACTGGGTCAAGCCAAAGGCAACTGGACTGAAGAACTGCAGAGTGTCCTGTGGACATATAGAACGTCCCCCAGGACAGGCACTCATCAGACGCCATTTTCTCTTGTTTACGGCTCCGAAGCAATGATTCCTGTGGAGGTCGGCCTCCCTTCTTACCGATCGGCTCTCTACTCCGAGCGGATGAACACTCAAGAGAGATGCCAAGACTTAGATCTCATCGAAGAAAAGAGGGAGGACGCCTACGCCAGGATCGCTGCCTATAAACAAAGAGTGGCCAGATACCACAATGCTAAAGTAAGGTCTAGAACCTTCAATGTAGGCGATCTGGTACTCAGAAAGGCAGAACTAGGCTTGGGAAACACCGGAGTGGGAAAGCTAATGCCAAATTGGGAAGGGCCCTATGAGGTATCTAAAGTCCTAAGCCCGAGCACTTATAGGCTCCGAACTGTTGAAGGGCGAGAGCTCCCCAGAAGCTGGAATGTTGAAGTACTCAAGAAATATCATGTCTTATAATGTATCAGAACCTGGCAATTGCCTGATTAATAAAAAGGTTCCTTCTTTCATGATCGTTCAATTAATGCATAGTTTAGCGCTCTACGATTAGGCTTGATGCCCGTCTCAAGGTACAAAAGCGAATCTAACGTGACGGAGGATCTTACCTCCCCGAGTATTATCCATATTATAGAGGATCTAACTTCTCTCGCTCGGTTATGCAATTGTTATGCAATATTACGAGTATTCTCGGCTATGCAATTCTCATGCAGTCCTACGAGTATCACTCAACTCGATTTCGCAATAACTATGCGATTCCACGAGTATCATCTAGCTCAGCTATGCAACCCTTATGCAGCTTTATGAGTATCATTTGGCAAAACGATCTAAAAAAGACAGACTGACCCGATCGGTCACTTAGCTTCGACGCTATTCGAATTCAGGAAGTACTTGTGAAATTTAATGCAAATTTTAATTACGAGTTTTAATTAGCTCGATCATATTGCAAATATCAGTACAAACTTATGTATATATTGATTTGCAAAATTAGGCAATCTTATTGATACAAAATGCCTCCAATATACAATTTATAAAGAATTGTTACAAACAAAAAAAAAAAAAAAAAAAAAAAAAAAAGAGAAAAGTAAAGTAAAGTTGATCTAAATTCCTAAGCTAACTATCTATATTTACAACCTCCACTTCGCCAGGAGGGTCAACGACCTGCTCAACGATCGGATCGGCCGTGGCTTGAGAAGGGTCGGCAGCTAACGATACAGATACTGCCCCCCCTTCAGAGACAGGCCCAGTGGAAGAAGGCGCCACTGGCTCAGCTTCAGGTGCAGGAGGAACCTCCGTTTCGGCTTCAGGGATTGAAGATGCCACAGGCCGCACTTCAGATAGAACCTCTTGAATAGTCGGCAGAACTGAGGGACCTTCTCCAGAAATTCTCTCGATGACTTCCCCCTCGGGAGCGCCTTCGTCGTCGTCACTGCTTGGAGGAGCAGGCAATGAGGCCGGATCATCCATCCATGACAGATCCGCCCCAGGGAAGCGCTGCCCAGCTTCATGAACTAGCCGAGACAACAGCCCCACCTGGGTGTCTGCCAACTCATCGATCAGGCGCTCCTTTTGGTTGGCAAGCTCCATTTCAAGAATCTTCGTATAGGAAGCCTCGTTCTCTGCTGCCGACGTCTTCAAGGACTCCACCTCTGTCTTCAACCTGGCGTTCTCAGCAACCAACTCTCTGCATTCAGCATCCAGTCGGCTTGCATCTGCCTCGAACCGCCTCAGTTGTCCACACTCTGCGGATAAGCGGGCATTTTTGCCCTTCAGCCTGTCGGCCTCGCCCTGCCGAGCTTTCAGCTCCTGAGCACTCTGGTGAGCTTCCTTCCTCAAGGCTACTGTCTCCGACTGAGAAGCAGCATATCGCTCCTCCAGCTTGGCCACCTCAGCTCGAAGGTCGGAGGCCTCTTTCTTAGCTGCTTCACAGCGTGTGTTCGCCTCCGCCTTAGCTGCAGCGCCCGACTCGGCCCTTCCTCTCCACAGACCGGCCATCATGTGCAGCCGCTGTGCCCTCCTGGCAGCCTACACAAAATCAGGAATAACTTCATCAGACACAGAGGTGTAAATTAACACCAGAACTAAAATGACGAGTCCTTACATCTATCAGCTGCTGATTGATAGCCTGAGCTTCTCTGTTGAGTTGGCTAGCCTCCCCGGCGTCCCGATGATCTTCATCCCGGAGAAGACCACGGCAAATGAAGTTGGCCACTTGACCCACTGACCATTCATCGCCAAAGTTTTCCCTCAAAATGTCCTTCATGAGAGCCGGTCGCCGATCGATAGATCGTCGTGGAGATTCGCCACGTTGAACGGCCTTGCCTCTGGCGGCAATCAGTGCGTCGGACTCAGCTATCATCTCAGCAACCTTCTTTCTAGCCGCTTCATCGGCTTTTTTCCTTTGGGCGGCCTCCTCCGCCTCTCGGATCGCAGGACCGATCGGCCTATCATCCTCATCCGATTCATCTCGAAGAATGTGACGCCGACGGTGCGACTGCTGAGGAGAAGCCTCCCTTCTAAGCACAATCTTGGGCCCAGCTGCGACGGAGGTAGGTCCAGCAGTCGTAGTTGTAGCAGCAGGGGGCGCCGACGAGATGGGAATGGCTGCAATGGCCGGAGTCGTTGTAGAGGCGCCGGCCGCCCCCCTAGAAGCACCAGCAGCTGCTCGGGATGATTGCAGCTCCGACGCGGGCACAAGCTTCCTCCTCTTCCTCTGCTCTTGAGCCCTCCACTCGGCCTCGCGTTTTTGCTTGATTTTTTCGCCGAGCTGCTTGGATGCATCACTCCCACCAGCCATCTCAGCTGCACGACGAAAAATAAGCTAGATAAGTTTTCGTACACAAATTACCTTCACAAAGCATAAATAAAATGCAATGCATTATGATGCATAATGACAATGTTTTATTCACGGCCCTAATGCTCACGTTCTACATCCTCAGCGCCTTCAGAACTGGAAGACCCGAACAGGGTAGTCAAGAGCAAACTGGACTCGAAGGGTTTCCCATTCCTGGCGACGGCGGTCATTAACGTTTTAATGTCCTGTTCATAAGAAGTCTGACCGACGGCTAGGTCATTCAAAGCCTTGACCCTGACCGATCGGGTGAGGCGCACCCCAAATCCACCTTTCCTCCCCATCAGGAAATACAGTTCTTTGTACCCTTTCATAGAGGTGGGGACGACCATCAATTTCCTCTTGGGGCGGCTTGTAAAGAAATACTCCGTTCCGTCGCTCCGAGACGAGATGTAGAAGAAGTGGGTGAATAGCTCCAGAGTTGGCGCTACCGATTCGGCTATGCAAAGAATTCTGAAGCACGCCACCGATCTCCAACCGTTCGGATGTAGTTGGTTAGGGGCGAGATCATACCCCCTCAACACCGCCATCTCGAAGGCGCCCAGGGGGATCCTCAGGCCCGCATCCAGGCTCCGAAGATGACAAATGAACCATTCCCCGTTGTCTTGCCCAAAGGGCCCCTCCGTCACCGCCATTGACTCAGGGCAGGCCAGCACCTTTATCTCTTCAGAAAGGCCATATTTGGAGGGAATTTCGGCCACCTCCTCAGCGGTCAGGCGAGAATGCAGTGCGACGGCTGGTTTATTCTCATACCACTCCAAAAAACTTATGTCTAATGCTTCCGCACTACTGGAGGCCATCTTCAACAAAAAAAGAATGAAGGAAAAGCACAACTCTCTTTTCTAAATGAGATGGGTGTGAGAAGAAAGACGAAAGATGAAGTTACAGAAAAAGCAAAAAGGAGCAGGAAAAATTACTTACTTGACAGAAAGAACTCAAGGAATTCGAAGAAACAAGAAGATGTTTGCAGAAATCTGAGATTCAAGAAGGAATTTCGACAGAGCTTCGCTAGGGATTTCAAAAATAAGGAGGAAATACTCTGCAAAGTTCCCTATTTATAGACTGAAACTTCTCAAAAACGCCAAGCGACGCGCCATTCAGCAAGCGCCACGTGTCAAAGGACATTTTATCTCTGCGAAGAACGAAGCGTCGCCCTAGGTACCTGCGCAGCATTAAATGAAGACAGCTGTCCAGGCACGCGCGTCTCTTCAGAAAAAGCGCCTTCTAAATTCAAAATCGCGCGCCAGTACGCGTCTTCGGATCGGGAATTTTCAGAGCCGACCCCATCCGAACGGACCATGCAAAGGCAAATCCATGCCCGATCGGACCCGTTGAGGGGGGACAAGTGATAACACAGCAAATATCATTTGCCTAAAGGCCCATTCAGCCGGCCCACTTAACTGGCAAGGCCCAAATCCCATCAGCTAAAGGTATCAGACACGAGCTCCTAGGCAGCGCATATGACCGATCGGCTGATGTGACCGCCAGTCCCATCAGCCGCCTGACACAAGGCAGCGCCCATGCCTACCACCTGCTCCTTGTCATGTCGCCGAATATCTACCCTGACAGCCAGTAATCACTCCCCAGGCACTCAAGTGCCCCTCAACCATCTCATATAAGTAGTCCAGCCAACGATGGCACCAGGTATTGAATTCACGACATTATCTCTCTAAAGCACATCTTCTCTCTAAGCTACTAACTTAAGCTTCGGAGTGCTCACGCCTGGTCCGACCGGGCTCCTCTTATTGCAGGTTTCTCTCATCCGATCGGATCGTCCTCTCTACTACAGATAAAGACATTTTTAGATTTTTCAATAATGATACCAAGTTCATTAGAGCTGCCGTTACCATAAGGGCACAAACATTGGCAAATTAACTCCAAATTCGAATAGCCCTTTGTCGTATCTTTTGCCTATTTCATCATCAACTGCTTTGTTGTGACATTGATGCCTGATTTAGAGAGACCTAATGACTTGAGAATGAACTCAACAAACCCAAACATGAAACTTATTAACCCTCTTAAATTCCACATTCTTTGATCATTCTAATACCTAAAGACTTTATGTAATACGTAGTCGGCTATGTCTTGTGCTTATGCGCCAATGAAAAGGAATGTGTATAGCCTAAACCATGCTGATTTTACCTGCAACATATGTTTCAACCTTCTTATTAAGTTTTGTAATATAGGTCATGAAAAATACGTGGCTTGTGCACCTAAGCTCACTATGTGTTAACATTTACGCACTCAATAATTACTTAGGTTACTAATAAATGTGCATACTATTCTCGTACGCAATAAACCAATTAAAAATTGAGACATGCAAAAGAATTTAAATGCATGATAGTTTTCGAAAAATCTTATATAGATTTGATTTATGAATAATTTTACGAACCAAATTAATAACAGAATGACATATTGATGAATAAAAAAGTTTACAAGGTATAAATGATTCTCAATCATATGTCTCAATTTATTATTGATTTGATTGATGAGAATCTTATTTAGGCAGGATTTTCCAAAATAGTTTTCCATTGAATTAGAAATTTGTATTAAATTAAGTCCACCAACCCGAGGGAAGATGGAAAAATTGTCGGTGCGAGCTAGTTGGTCATGAAAGAAGGAATAAACATAAAATAGAATGGACCAAATAGCCCAAAATCCAATTTCTCAATATGAATTGCTGATGAGCGCATTTCGTACAAGCCCATAAGTAGCTGGCTATATTTAAAAAAGGCAACCTCAAGAAGCCCAACAGCGAACCTCTTATCTTGAACCATCACATCCAATAATGAAATTGTTGCTTCTCCCAAGAATCCTGGGCCTTTCAGGGTCACAAAATGCAGAGCTGCGCCCTTCATAATGTAGAGCGTGTAACTTGTAAAATAGTCTTCAACTAGAGATCTACATTTCTTTAAAATTATAATATCATTAATCCAGTCTTATGATTTATATATAACAATAGACATAGGAAGTTAATGATGGAATATGAAGCTCCATTATATTCCATTATTATTAGGGGCAGACTCATAATATATTAAATAAGGGGGCCAAAATTAAAATATGAGAAAAAAATTAAAAAATTGGAGAGGGGCCAAATGTTCACTTTAACCTCAAGAGTATACCCAAGATAATTAATGAACTTTTATCTACACAACTTTGAATATATGATATTTATACATGCATTGATAGAACCTTTGCCTAATATATATATCCAAACTAAGAAAAAATAAAAATTATAAACAACCTTTGCTTGAAAGAGAAGCAACTGTTGAATTTAATTAGTTAACTATCTAAAAAGTTAGTCTGAGAAAGTACATATATTTTTTTTAACCTTGATGCCTTCAGTCCCAGGAGAAGCTGCGTAATTCGATTCGAAAAACGCTTTGGCTCTTCACTGGACACTAGAAAGCAAATACAGGTAAAACAAATAAAAGCACAAAAGCTTGTAATTTCTTCTCTTCTTGTGATTCTATTTTCTTTATGTTATCATGCAATGCCTTACTATGTATATATGTAATTTCTTGCACGAAAAAATTCCACAAAAACAAAAAACTTACATTACCAAATGATATAAATATTTACAAACACAAGAAACATATACCCCCAAACCTTAAAAAAACTAGCAGATACCAGAAAAATGTACAAACTAAATTCCCTATAGTTTGATTCCTACTAATAATCCTTAAAACCAGGTCAATAAAATCTCTTTTAGAGTCTCCTTTTGATAGTTAGCTCTAAAAAAATAAAAACTGAGCCTTGCTAATCAGCCAGTGTTTTCACTGCCCAACCATTCTCCACCAGAATCCAAATACAAACAGATGCCTCCTACCGATCCTCCCTCGCCCGACAACAATGGCGAGTCGAAAATCAAAAAAAAAGAGGGTTCCCTATACGTTTCAGTTATCTGCTGATTCTGAACTCACAACGGTTCCATCAGCTTCAATGGGGAGCTTACTTCCAGGAGTCAGCTTCTTTACGTCCTGACTCGAGCATATGAATATTCTTCTCACCATGTTACAGAATTCACTGTTTCATAGTTAAGTCGAAACAATCAGCATTCTACTTAAAATTGTTCAATTGTGTAACATTGTTCGAATGATATTAGAATACAATACTTACAGCCATGGGTCATCTCCAACAAGCATAATGTCTCCTTCGTCGTCAGTGTAGACAATTTCCCATTTATCGCGTGGATGAAGCTGTCCCTTAATGTCAAACATTTCCTCCAGCTCATCCAAAAGTTGATTGTACCCTTTAATCATTGTCAAGTCAATGGCACGGCCAACAGCAACACCCTGCATATGAACCTGTTGAAACAGAATGTGAAAAACTTCATTTTCAGAAACTTGCCTGAGTGTAATATCTTCACAACTTCAACAGGAAATGTTTACTTCATATACCTTGGTGCAACTCCTTGTGGAGGTAGAACTTTGCCTGCTTGGGACATCTTTTGGCACTGCTTGTGAAAGTTCTGATTTCTTCTCTTTAGAAATATCAGATTTTTGGTCAGAATCAGCTGCTGATAGGGTGCTTAGAATGAGCCCTTCAGTAGTGGTGCTAGAAAGACTAAATGGCTGTGCAGGTGACTTTTCTTTCGGAAGCGAGCTGGTGTTATGATTTATGAGCTCAATGCCAAACAATCGGTATTTCCTACCTTCCTCCAGTGAGTCGAGGACTGGGTCATTCTTCAACTTCGAAGGCTGTGGAGTCGAATAGCCTGAGAGGACATGCCAATTAGAGATACTCTTGTTATCCTCTGTTGTATCCTGAAACAGGTGCTGAAAAACATTCACTTGAGGAGATGATTGCCAACCCCCATTGGTCGGAGTTTTCGGGATAGAGTTGCTATGACCATTAATATCATTCTGCCTGTGATGCCACATTATATGATTTTCATTTCCTTTGCTATCAGCAGAGACACTCAATTGAGTCAAATCTTGGGACTGTGTCAACAGAGAATTCCAGGGGGCTGATGCAGTTGATGATAAATCTGCAATACATCAATATAGGAAAACGACAGCAACATACACACAGTTAGGTAAAACCCAACCTACAAGGAGGGAAAAACAAGAGACAAAAATCTTATTTACCAAGGGAGGGAATTTCAACTGGTGGTCGGGGTCTTTTGTTTTTTGCTGCAACTGGTTGAGCCGTGTTTGATAGTGCCGAAGCAACAAATGGTTCTATCTCCCATGGTGAAACCCTATCAGGCCTCAGAATGGATGCAGGCTCATCCCATTGAACCTGGAAAAGAAAATAAATAAACACATACGAATGTACAATGTCAAATTATAATTTTCTACATACAAGGAAGATAGAGGAAGAAAAAGTAACTTTTGTTAATCTAAGAATGTATTACTTTCAATTGGCGCCATTTGGAATTTTTCCAATAAGGAGAAAAATCTTCAACGCCAACGATTGTACCTGAAAACCTGATCAATCAATAAACACCATAATCACAAAACCTTCAGAATTTTCCTCTACCCAAGCAGCACGGAATTTAAGTATGAGAAATCTTATTAGTAGTCTCTTTACCTTCTTTCAGGAGAATCTTCACCTTCAAATCTCATTTTAAATCGCATACCAACTGCATACTTATTGTTAACAGCCTCTAGGTATTTGTTCAAGCTAACGATAAATTGGCTTGTCCTGATATATTAAAAGATAGAAGAACCTGTAAACTATTTGAACAAACACTAATGCTAATGCTTTATCTGCAGATAGTTTTGAACATGTCAATCTAAAATAATCCAAGAAGTTTTACCTTGGCTTATAATAGACCACAAAAAGAGTCTGTGTTGAAACAGCATGAGATGCTGTTGCTAGCACTCCAAGGTGCATGCTCTGACTCGAAATCACAGATGATGGCATGCTGCTCTGCTGATGCACAAGACGTCTCACTCCAACACGCAACTCACCATTCTCACTCCTAGATATTTGTTATAAATGCATCAGAGCTTCAATACTTCGTCATGGAAAAGAAAGGAGAGAGAGAGAGAGAGAGATTACCTAAGAAAAACAAATGAATCCCCAGCAACTAATCTCTTGGAAGTAACAAATGTACTCCACCCAGTCGTAAGCAAATGCCTCCGTGGTTGACCTATTCATTTTGTAGATCAGATAAACATGAGCAACGCTTGAGCAAGCGCAAATACATAGGATAGCAAGTTGGGAAATTCTTCGGTGGAAAGAATGCCAATTACCACAAGGAGGGAAAACAAATCATAGAAAACCATTTACCTCTGAAAATATGCTTAAACCGCCATTCATAACCATGAAGATCCTTGGCAACCAATTCCTGTGTTGGGGTTTGTTGGGTCATGTCCTGGAGAACATATATATACATGAAATCAGTAAAACAATCATATTGAGATCAAAAGGAGGAAACAATAATCAGTGCAACACAAGTAAAAAGTTACCAATTGTGGAAGGCATTCCGTTGCGTGTTTACGAAGAACAGAAAACCCCCCGTGAGTACTTGTATCAGAGGCAGTTAACACCTTACAGAATGAATGAACTGTAGCATGTCTAGTAGACTCTTGTGGTATAGGATCAGGACTTGCAGGCTCAGTTTGCTACAATGTTTTAAGGCAATTTAAAACCATTAAATCATGAAGCTTTTTCACCAGAACACTTAAAAATAGAAAGAAATTTGGTTCTTACATCTGGTTCTGGCATCAAAGTAATTTGAGCATATACTTCATCTGTTTCTTGCTCTGCCTATAAAAATAGAAAAAAAAAATCCAAACCAAATTAATTTGGCATTTAAGCTTACTGGTTCACTCTATTACTAAAACATTAACAAATTGAAACATTAAATGACCTCATATGGCCAAGCCACACAACTCAACTAAGCTCAACCAGTATACTACTTTCTCGATATCTGAACATATAAATAACAGAATCTCAGATATCCTTGAAAATAAAATTGGAATTCTTTAATTTAAATAAACAAAATTTATTAACATACATCTGCTCTCCAATTTCTATCTTCTTAAGCTTCATTATGATGACCAGAAACTATAAAAAGAAAATTGAGATCAGAGTGAAATACCAGCAGCTGAATGTTAATGACACGACAGAGGATCTTCGATGGCAAATTGAACAAAGGAACCTTTTGATTGAGCTCCTGATTTGTTGATGCCTCCAACTACACCCACCCAAAAATAGCAAAGCTTTTAAATTCTTAGCCAAAAATATAACACATCCATTAATAGAAACCAATCCCGGATTCATAATCTCCTCAATACACTCATTGAACACTAAAAATAAAAAATAAATTGAATCTTGCCTGCTCCATATGACCCTGGGGGAAATAGAACACTCTCTCCCCATTCCTCGGAACATCAACAAGTGGGCCAGCACAAGCCTTCCATAGCTCAGTATACAGATCATTCCCGCCACCACCTAAAACCCAAAAGTGAAAAGTCCAGCATTCTCAGAGAACAAACTTTCTCAAGAAACAAACAACAAAAGGAAAATTCAAATCAAAAAGCAAGAGGTCATTTCATGCCTCCTCACCTTCACTATTAGCCTGAGAAAATGACCCGCCCTGATTAGCAGCCATCATTTTTGAACCAAGTTTACAAGTCAACGACCAACAAATTCAAAGCCTAGAAGAATAAAAACGCCTATATCCTCTACCCTTTCAGTTTAGCTTGTTATATACACTTAAAACCCCACAATAAACCTCAATAATCGCAAAAATTATTACTGATAAACCGTTAAATTCAGCTTTTCTATCACAAAGACTCAAACTTTTCGCCTCCTAACACCACCCGTTACTGACCCTTCTCTCTGTAACGATCCTAAGATCCAAACCCGTAACGCAAAACCACTTTAACCGTTACAAAACCACTCTTCCAGCTCGCAAAACCACCTCGCCTTCTCTCTCTAAAACAAGCTGTTTTTATCTCTCTCTAGACAAGTATCCACATGAAACGCCGTTACAAGAAATTCCCACCAAACCGGCTCGCGGGAGTCTTATAATATGCGACTTTGTTCTTTAACTGTAACACACTTTATGTCCCTCTTGTCTGCTTTTGTGTCATGTAACGCGAACCTAACTAGCCCTGGTTAGATTCTAACCGGATGAAGAGGTTAATTGGACGGCTAGTGTAACGGAGTGAAACTGGAACAGTTGAACGGAAGTTAAGTTATGAGAAGGCAGACTGACGTTGCCGTTAGTTGCCGTCTCTTTCGTTGTCTGCTTCGAAGCAGGCAACAAGGTTGGCTCGAGTTAACCCGGCAGAATTTTGGGGTTTTTAGTTTCTAATTCTTTTTATTTTGCTGGTCAATTTTGACCTAAGAAGATACGATTATTACGAGTTTTGCCATTAAGTGAGGATGTGAGATCCAATCAGTACGTGCGATGTGATGGATGCTGGGATAATTGGTGGTCCACGTCGTGACACGTCATCATATGGTGGACTACTGCTTCTACTCAGAAAAAGAAGTCCAAAAATTGTCGAACAGGATGGCATAATATTACTATTTATTTTGTTCATTTAAATAAAATTTTGGTGAATTGTATTTTCGATTTCCTTAATTTATACAATTTTTTATTATTAAATTTTTAAATTTTTGTTTAATTATATAAGTATAGAATTTTAAAATTTCAATAAAATAATAGTATAATTTTAATATATATTGACTTTATAATTATTATTTTTATTTTGTTAATTTTTTTTATTCAATGTGTATTAAAATAAAAGTTTAAAATTTTAATATGACCAAATAAAAATTTAACAATTCACTAGAAAAAAAAATGTATAAATTTAAGGATACCAAGGTGTTATTTTCCTAAACTTTTACACAATTGTATAAGAAATTTTGACAAATTTAAAATTATATCCTTAAATTCCTCAAAATCTTAAGGTTGTAAGGAGATCGTGGCATTAATTACTCTTTAAAATAATCTTCAAATGATTTTTTTAAAAAAATACTTTAAATTATTTTCTAACTTTTTCAAAAGTTGACAAATTAATTTTTTCTCAAGGTATAAGAATATATAAGTTGGTTTGATATGTTATATTCTCATTAAAAACTCATTTGTAATTTTTAAAAAGATATTCAGTTTGTAAAATTAATTCCAATATAGCAGAAGATTTCAGTTTTAAACTTTTATTTTTCTTATAATAAAAGATTCATTTATAATAATTAGACGTTATAAGCATTGGTGATAAATAGTTATAAATTATTATTTAATCTTAATAGTTTAATTCATTGAATATAGTAATTTTTATTGAATTAGATTTTAAAGTATGAATTATATAATTTTTTTTAAATATATATATATATATATATATATATATAGTGACTTGACCGTATAATTATATAGAAATTTTTTATGAGATGGTATAGAGTGGAATGTTATGAACTTATGATGCAACATACTTCGTAAGAGTTTTTTTTTTTTTTTTTTGTGTGATATAAAAACTAAAAAGTAAGAATTGAGGAATAAATAAATAGAATTCCAAGCTAGTTCGGGCCTTTAGGACAAGTAGCAATCCTATCTGTCTCCTGCAGAGAGGATAGATTGGAGTGGAGATAGCTTCCATGCCCACTATCCCCACTTCATCAAACTTTTATAAATTAAACATATCATAATATTAATATATAGTTTAGTAGTGTCATTGAAATATATGTTGGTATCCAACTATGTATATTGTCCATCTCACGTCAGATAATTAGCAAATAATTAAGACTGATATGATATATAATCGGTAAAATTAGGCATCTTGTACAAGGAGACATTTTGAGGCAATATAACAAAAATTTTATTAAAATCGCATATGAATGTGTATTAATATACTTATTCAACTATTTTTAACGAATAAAATAAAATGACATATATTTATTTTTTTTATTTGGACTCAAGATTTGAATATTGTCATTTTTATAAATCTATTTAGCGGGAATTTAATTTAATCGGATCAATAAATTTGAAATACTGAATTGTTATAAAAAAAATTACTTTATAATTATTATATAGACTGGCAATGGTATGGCACCTAATAGAATATATTACCATCAAATATATTTTTTTAATGTAGTATATCGTATATAGTAAATTGTATGTTGCTCATTGCAGACGAAATATTCATAATTCGAAATATTAAGAGGATAGTAGGGTTAGGATAGTTAATGAGTAATGGCCTTTAATTTATTTTAAGCACTTATTGGTGTTAATAAATAAATAATAATCCTATAAAGTAGTTGTAATAAAAATAAAATTGATAATTATTGCCACCACCAAAAATAATCAAATTCTACAATAAGTGGATTAACCCGCCATTTAATAATAACTTGTCCTATAAATTTCAAAGAAAGCTGCAGAAATTAAGAATTGATTATAATGTCCACGTCAGCATTTTTTCCCTAATTACCTTTTTAATGATGTGGATAAGCATGATAGTTAGCATAATAGATGTTGAGAACCTTTTTGATAAGAGAACATGAACAGAGAATAAAGACAAACCAATCACAGTTTATTTTTGTGTATGCTTCCCTGTATATGCGCAGCTAATTATAAATAGATTTTTTTATGCATGACTTTATTGGCTGACACCTGTCCTCTATTATTTTATAATTTTCTTTATTACCATTGCTTTATAGTTTATTAATTAATAAAATATGTTTAATTTGGCGACCCTTTCCTTCCTTGAAGAGCTTATATATATACATATAGGTTATGAAATGGGGGTTTTTTTAATTTTGGGGTTATTTAAAAAAAAAATTCGAAAAATGGGGTAACAGTAAACAAAATTAGCATTTTGGGGTGCCGAAAACCGGCACAACAGTGTGCCGATTTTCGTCAGTGTGGGGCCAGCCGGTCTGACCGGCTGGCGTGCCAGAAACCGGCACAGCACAGTGCCCGTTTCTGGCACTGAAGTGACAAAAACCGGCACCTTAAGGTGCCGGTTTCCAGCAGGAGGACAAGCCACTGCAGTGGCTTAGTCAAAAGTAGTTTAGTTTTATTATTATTTTTTTCCCTCATGCAGTGGCTTTTAATTCATTTTCTAATGCCTTCAAGTGTGTACATCATGGCCAGCTATTATCACGGCAAAAACTACCATCACTGCTCTGCATCTAAATAATTTGTATAAATAAATCAATATATAACACATATTTATATAAACTTGATTTCTCACTTTTCTTTGAGCCATGCAATTATAAATTATTCTGTCACTTTTCTAATATATCATTATTTAATATTTTTATTATTTGATAGTTTTCATACATATATTATTAGTTAATAAATATATGTGTAAATTGTAATTTTAAGAATTTTAAATGTATTTTTTTTAATTTAAACGTCTGTTTATTTGAAATAGAGAAAATATTATTATAGAGAGCTTCTATACTTCTATATATTTCAACTTAAGCTATATTCTTTCCTTAATAATTTTTTTTTGGTTGACCAACGTGGAATACATTCAAACGTGGAATATATTATTAGTTAATAATTTTTTCGTGCAAACGATGGCATCATTATGATGCCCTAAAACTAAAAGAATTTAATTTAAAAATATTATGCAAAAGGGACATGCTGTGGAATTCCCCACCGGAGCCCCTAAAACAAGGGACTCTTACTCACTTATACCTAACTATTAACTAATTAAGGACAGCTATTGTTTTTATTTTTTCCCATCAAAGCATTTTTATTTAAGTGATGATTCGTACATCATATAATAATATAACAGCTGCAAAATATGTATAGTTAAATTATAAAATAAAAAATATATATGAATTTTTTTTACAAATAATAATTCGGTGCGTCGGACAATTATAGAACAACCATGCGCAAACGAGATGTGCACAGTTGAATCCCAAAATAAAAGCATATAATAAAAAAATTTGGTAATATATGACTGATGATCTCTTTTATAACGTATGCCCCATGCGGAGACAATTTTGGTTGGTGTTCCTTGGCCGCCCATAATTTCTCATCTTTCACAAAAATAAGCGACCCCACATTTTCCAAGTTGGCCTTTAGAATTTTTATTATTATTTTTAATATTTTGATTATTAAACAATTCTGCCCCAATTTAATTATAAACATTTTTTGAAAATCGTATAATCATTAACAATTCTATACATAAAAGATAATAATTATTTTTGTGTTGTAAATAAAAAAAATTAAATACTATAAAGCAAAAGAGATATGCATTATATGTATTGTTACGTATTAAACAATTGATAGTGAGTATATATGTATTATGTATGTACAATAATTTAGTGAATAAGTCAAAGTAGAGTTGGAATAGAAATATAAGTAGATTTAGGATGGATGGTCTCATAACTAAAAGAATAAAGAATGTGGCATTTTGGGTTGGAATCCATGTGAGGACAATCATGGGGGGTTATGGTTCAATTACTGACTTGCTTCCATATAATATATGCATATAATTACTCAAAAAAATAATATATTGTTTTTTTTTATATAAATTAAAATATTAATATTATGCTTAGTGGGATTTTGGTCACCCCAAGTGGGCCCTTTTTTTTGGGTTGTGGGACCCAATTAGGACCTTATTTTGACCCTTTTTTTTTCGTGCTTTGTTTTTCAGCCGTTTGGATCTCATTGCCAAGCCTTTTTGATGCCTTCGGATGTCGACTTCTATTTCTTATTCTGAATACCTTGAGATCCAATGGACCTCATTATTCTTTTTATTTTATTTTTTCAGTGGCAGAGAGGACAGAAAATCTGACGTGGACATTAAAATTGGGCAGATTTTATGGCCCTGAGTCATCTTTCTCCAATTTTCCCAACTTCCCGTCTCTGCAATTAAAAAAAAAACCTCTGAAATCAAATTAATAATTACATTATAAATATGAAAATTGAAGTTAATATACGGAGAGGAGAGTTTTGAATATACAACTATTCACATCACTTTGCAAAAAAAAAAAATATATATATATATATATATATGTGGCTTGTATAGATCAAAGAAAATGTAAATTTACTTTAAAATTTAATTATGACATAATTAGTTAAGTATTTCCAATTCACGAGTAATTTAGTTTTATTGTTAAAAAATTAGCAATAGTGTGGAGAAAAAAAAAAAAGACTATATTTGAAATGAAAATTTAAATAAAAACAAATTGACCGATTTAAAAAAAATTGTTGATTTATAATGAAATCCATCTCATTATTACTCGGTAATAATAGAAGGAAGAAGAAAAAATAAAATAAAATTCATATGAGAGTAAGCACTAGCCAAGTCAATGTCCATGTTAGTAGTTGCTAATTGGCGAATCAAAGGCCTATTAGTGATGGATTTAGTGCTTAAAGTAGCTCAATGGAGGTATTTAAATCAAACAATCACTATTTTCCTAATAATCATGGTTATTGAAACCGGACCGGACCGGCCGGTTCAACCGGTTTAACCGCGAACCGGTTGGCAAACCGGTCGGTTCAACATCAGAAAACCGGACTGGAAAAAAACCGGATTGAACCGGAAAAAACCGGCCAGAACCGGGAAAAACCGGAGAACCGGCTAGAACCGGTCAAAAACCGGTCAACAATTTATTATATGTTTTTTTTTATTTTTTTTTGAAAAAATGCTTTTAATTTAAAATAATTAATAAAAATTAGTACTATTTTCATAAAAATAAAAAACAAATAATCTAATAAGTTTTATTTAGCAAATAATTGATTCTTTTACTATTTAATTACTTTTGAATTTAATAAAAATAATATAATGGTTTAATAATTTAATAAAATATAATTGAATAAAAATTGAATAAATTATTAAATTTGGTTAACTTAAAAATAATTGTTTACCCTTTTCTTTAATTTCACCTAAAGTTATTAAATTATTTAATTTTTAAATTAATCAAGTAATAATTTTTTAAAAAAAAATAAAAGATGAAAAAAATATTATTATTAGTATATTTGTGATATATACTAAATATTTTGATGGATTTTTTTTATTTGAGTAGTAGTATTTATAAAAATTATACTAATTAATAATATTTTAAAAAATAGAAAAAAACCCGGTTGAACCCGGTCGAACCGGTCGAACCACGAACCCTCAACCTTGCCGGTTCTATATCCGGTCCGGTTTTAATAACATTGCTAATAATTACAATATTCATTGTGACAAGCGTTGTGCCACTTTTCATGATTGGAAATTATAATTTTACTACTTTCCCCCCTCCGTCCGTACAAAGATTTATCTTGGACTTATTTTTTTAAAAAAAAAAAAAATCACTTAAGCATTTCATTAAAAATTATATATTTATACATAGTTTATTTTTAAATTATTACTGTTCATCGGATTATCTTTCTAAACTTATTAAAAATTTAAATAACGTTTTTTATATATTCCTTTTAAAAATGTTTATTACCTCCATATCACTGTTCATCTGTCACATGCGTTTTTATGAAGTATTATAGTCCTTATAAGAGATAATTTAATATTTTTAACAAGTTTCGAAAAGTAATATTGTATTTTATCAGTTTAAAAAGATAATATGTTAAATGGTAGTAATTTGTAAAGAAATTTATGTATTATAAAAAAAATAAATATTTAATAATTATCCCGATATGTAAACATTTTTAGTTGACGGCTAACTCTTACGTGGATTTAGTATCTTACAAACCAATAACAAAAATTGAAAAATTTTAATTGTAATTTAAATACATATATTGAAAAAACTCCAGTAAATTTTAGAGTTAAAAATTGAGGTTTTTGGTGCAACTTTTTCACATTTAATATATACATGAGTTAATTAGCTTACCTACCAACAATTTGATGGTAAATATTAATATTAGTGGTTGAACCATATTTAATTAAAAAAATAGAATATATATATGGTCAAATTTGTATTGATAATCCCTAACCACTTACATTGCTTCTCTAATTATGGTGTTGTCGCTCAAAATTAAGTCTTATTGGTTTGCTGTTAGCACGCTTAAGGAATTGAATCAAAAACACTGTTATTGCTTAGCAAAATAAAATAATTGCAAGTTGAACATTGAAAAAACAGTATTTGAAGATTGACCCACATATATTTTACAACTTTAAGATTCCCTCCGAGGGAATTCTTTTTTTTCCTTTTTGACAATGCTTTGAAATTTAGAATAATTGAGCTAATTTACTACTGTGTGGGCTAATTTAGAATAATTGAGCTAATGATGGCCTAATCAACTCTTATCATTGCAGCATTAAACATAATTAATTAAGTTATTTAGTGTCAACAACAAAAGCTCTCTCATAACCATGCAGTGATTCGTTTAATCCACCGTCTTAAACTGTTTATTAGTAGAGAGAGCATTTAGCAAGTGGATTATCATTAACTTTCTAATGTCGGTGTTAAAAGCTACTCCCTCCATTTTTTTTATAATTGTCACTTTTGTTATTTTTACTAAAATTAAGAAATATTAATTGGTATTAAATTTAGAAAAAAATTGAGTAATTCAATGCATATTGAGTGATTTAATGTAAAAAAATGAATTTAATTGGTCAATTTTTATTGAAAATGAAAATTAAATTGGAAAGAGAAAATTAAATTGCATTGGAAATTTAAAAGTGACAGATAAATAGAATTTGAATTTTACTGAAAAGTGATAGATAATAAAGAACGGAGGGAGTACTAAAATACTCCTTGCGTTCTTTATTATCTGTCACTTTTGAATAAAATCCAAATTCTATAGATTTCCAATGCAATTTAATTTTCTCTTTCCAATTTAATTTTCATTTTCAATAAAAATTGATCAATTGGATTTATTTTTTTACATTGAATCACTCAATATGCATTAAATCACTCATTTTTTTTTAAATTCAAGATTAATTAATATTTCTTAATTCTAATGAAAATAACAAAAGTGACAATTATAAAAGAATGGAGGGAGTATATATTTAATATTTTTTTAAATAATATTTTGGTATTCGGTCCGATTTTTTTAAATTTGTAAAACCAATTAATTCATAATCGAATATTATCGAATTTATAATTAAAAGTAAATCTTGTAATGGCATATGTATTATATACAAGTCAAATATTAAAATTTTGTTTAAGAAAATTCGAATTATTAACCAGTCGAACCAAAAACCGGAGGTTGATATAGTATTTTTTTTTAAGCTTTTAAATCCGAATTTTAACAGTATCAAGAGAAAAGTAACAGCAAAACAAATGCTTTTTTTTTTCTTTTCCCAACATGCTTTTAATTGAATTAAAAGCTAAGAAACACTGAAATCAATATTTCCATACAAAATTTATTACAAGATTTGGAACGAAAATGATGAATGGGTTGCAGAATCTATTTTCATCAAATTTGACATGCAAAATCAATTAATTTCACAATGGGCTTGAGTTCTGTCTAGCTAAATTAAGGTGCATATGGAGCAAAAACAACCACAGAATTATGGCCACCAAATCCAAATGAATTTGAAATTCCTGCCATGAAATTAACAATAAATAAAATTAATTATCAACAATAGAATGCAGCATGCATTCAGAAATTTACACACAACAAATGCACGTACCCACATTAACTTGATGCTGCTTCTTCACATTTGGGACTGTGTCAATCGTGACATCTGGCTCCAAGTTCTAAAAGAAATGATAATAATAATAAAACTTAGAAAACATAAAGATTAATACAATTTAGTTTTCGATTTTGGTCCGGTTTTGCAAAGTTAATGAAGCTAATACTTACATCTTGATTAATAGTTGGATGCAACCATCCAGTGGTGATTGCTTTAATAGTGGCTATGGCTTCTAGTCCACCAGCAGCACCAAGCCCATGCCCAATCATCGACTGTAAAAACATAATGGATACAGTAGTTAGCTATGATCACATTTTCATGTGCTAAGCTATGTGATAAAATCTCACCTTAGTTCCATTCATCTTAATCTCTGAAGTGTCCTTAAACACTTTCTTGATGGCATTAACTTCAGCCAAATCCCCTGCAAGTGTTGAGGTTGCATGAGCATTAATATAGTTAACCTGCAAAATCATAAATTCAAACAATTTAGGATAAAAATGGTAGATTAAGAGGTAAAAACAAAAATATGAGATTGAACATTTTAAGTTCTTGCCTCTTCGGGAGAAACTTTGGCATCCTCTAGACTCTTGACTATGCAAGAGGAAACACCAAGACCATCAGACCTAGGATCAGTCATATGATGAGCATCACAAGTTACAGCACCTCCTAAATATTCTGCAATTATATTGGCTCCCCTTTTCACAGCATGCTCCAAGCTCTCCATGATCTGTTCAAATTGAACAATGTGATGATTTTAGAGGTTCAGGAGTTAATTTATTAATTTATGTATTATTCCATGATTTTAAGAAGCTAATCATGAAAGCAAGCAAAAGAAATGAATATGTAGATTACAAGGACACCAGCTCCTTCTCCCATGACAAAGCCGTCGCGATCTTTGTCCCAAGGTCTTGAAGCTTTCTTAGGATGTTCATTTCTTTGAGAAAGGGCCCTGCAAGCTATGAATCCACCAACACCAGTAGGCATCACAGCAGCCTCAGTACCACCAGCAACCATGATATCTGCTTCGCCTCTTCGAATGTGATTAGCAGCTGCATAGAAGCAGTAGTTTGCAGTTGCACAAGCAGTTGAAATTGAGTAATTAGGTCCCATTAATCCAGTGTCAATAGCCAACAATGCTGAACCCATATTGGTGATTGAATAAGGGATGAAAAATGGAGTTATTTTCTTATATCCCTTTTGGATAAGTGCCTCAACTCCATTGCTAAATGCTGTTAAGCCTCCCATTCCTGTTCCTACCAGCACTCCAATTCTTGTTCTATCCATCTGCAGCAGCAAGAAAGAAATTCATTTCATCCACATTTGTCAAGTCTAGCATTAGGTGAATCACATTTCAGCAACCAAGATTATACATTGACTTACATTTTCAAGGACTTGAGAGCCTAAATTGGCATCATCAAGGGCTTTCTTACCAGCAACCAGACAGTATCTCCAGCAATCATCAAGGCGGCGATCATTTTTCCCATCAATGTATCCTTTAGAAGAGAAATCTCGAATCTGACCCGCGAAGCGGACAGAGAAGGTTGAAGCATCAAACCTATCTATTAGACTGATCCCACTCTCTCCCTCAAGGAGTTTGTTATAGAAGTTATCAACGTCACTACCAAAAACTGACACTAATCCCATTCCTGTTATCACAACTCGTTTCTTAGGATCTTTTTCCCGTTTCGGAGCTGAAACATTAGAAGAAGCCGTGGCTCTGATTGCTCTGGATTTTGGAGCTGAACATAGTAAATTAAGTTGGAGTTAAAAAGGTATATGCTAAGACAGAACTTAGAATCAGCATGACAAAAACAGTTCCTAAACAAGTAGTTATTGATCCCAACTTCCCAACAAACATTAATTTCTGCTGTTTAGTGGCGAACTGCAGTATATAAACAAACCATTTCATTCGTGATGAGCATATTTCTGAAAAATTAGCGCGTAAAATACTGTACTAAAAAAAAAAAAAAAAATCCTAGTTAACACATAACACAAACATAAACGATAAAGATTTAGTCTTTACCTGAAGCAGAACGGAACCCAGATTGCTTATTCTCAGCTGGAGACATTTGCACTTTCTCCACATGTCTAAGCCCGTTGTAGTGAGCCAGAGAAGCTCCATTGCTGCTTCTAAAGAGCCCATTAGAAGAACAAGAACCAGCAATGCTTGCCATCTCTGGCTATTAGTTACTCTTTCTTTCTTTTTTTGTTTTTTTTTTCTTTCTATATTTAAAAGTTTCAAACTTTGGGAAATCAGAGGAAGAAGGAATTAACGAAGGGAAAATTTTGTTTGGTGGTTTCAAATGGGTTTGGAGAATCCGCCACTTAACTGAAGAAAAACAAAAACTTGACGGCGTTTGCAAAAGGGGTGAAGCGGATTCATTTTTTTTTTATAATTTTTTTTTATTTTATTTTAGCCGTTTGTTTAAAACATTCTGCAAAATGAATTGCTTCAAGTCCAGCTGAGTCTAGAAATGATGCAGAGGCAACTGAAATGGTCGCATATACTGCACTACATTGTGTAAATTCAGAAGGAATTAACAGACTAAATATAACACTTAACAAACATAGGTATCAATTCAGAGCAACATTTCAGAAAAGAGCGAATTATGTACATTTTTGCAGGAACTTCATCGTTGTTCTGTAAATTGGATCGAATTCTTCATTTCCTCAGGCTTCAACAAAATGGCTTCATATAGATATGATTACCAAGAGTAACTGTTTTTGACTATTTTCTTATGTATAATATAACAAAGGAAAACTATATGTCTTCTCAAAGCCATCATATGAAGCCAGATGATGGAAGAGCAAACATTGAAAGATACCACTATATTATGTTCAACTATTTCAAAAACTTTAAATTATTCTTCTTTCTTATTAAGGGAAGAAAACGAGTCTTAACTAATGAATTCAGCAGACGAAACATTTATATATGTATATATAAAAAAGAGCAACTTGATTATTTTTCCTCTAATCTTAACCCCTTGGTTGCAGATAGAAGAAGAAGAAGAAGAAGAAGAAGAAGTAGATGCAAGGACAATGTTTGACAAAATGCCACCACGATGATGAAGATGCTAGTCAAAAAATGAAAGGAGATTTGATCACCCAATTTGTAGAAGTCAAGGACTTGCCTGAACCAAAAAATAAAAATTGCCTTGAATCAACGACCTTCTAATTCCTTTGACTTATTTCACAGCCACATTTCACAGCTTATGGGGCTAGATGGGACCAAACTCATTTGACTTATTTCACAGCCACATTTGATCTCTTCACATCTTCTTTCAAATTCCTCTTTTATCACCAAATTGCAAAATAAACTCGCAGAAGTAACTTGCTTTAGAGTTAAGGTGATTGACAATCATATAGGAGTATGAATGAATCTGATCTCAGAATAAATGTTACAGAACATCATGATGGCACCAAAACTGCACAAATTTGGTCAGATCTCCTGGATGAGAAGGTTAAGACTGAAAAAACACTATAATCGCATTCTTGGGTACTTCATATACCTTGCAACTTGCAAGAAATTTATAATTATTCCTCTCTTGAAACAGGTAACTTCCCTGGAAAGAATCTTCCTCATCACCAACTTCATCTTAGAGATACCATCAGCTGTTTTCGACCAGTTATCCTCCGTGCATAGGCCTCTATATGCACTGGCTAATATGGTGTTGTCTTTCATAGTCATGGTCATTTCCATCACCGATCTTGTTTACAAGGGTCGAAAAGCAAGAGTTAGATGGATGAAGAAGGGGTTGATACCTTGGTTTTATTACCCACATCCAACTTCCAAGCCTTTTGGAACTTTTGCTGACGTTATTGGGTTAGTTTGCGCCATATTTCAATGGTTTTTTGCATCAATAGCATATGTTTCTTTGTCTCGACACGCTGATGATCTAATCAAATTCTCTACTTGGCCTATAGTTTTTGCCTTTGTTCTATTATATTCTAAACTTTCAGGAAGTGCTTTACAAAGAAATTCAACCTCAAATGTGAGGAAATTGAATAGACCAGAGGAATTTACTCTGTCCGAACTTGCTGCTGCCACCAATCATTTCTCAGATGATAACAAGGATGGTAAAGGGAGGTATGGCATTGTTTATAAAGGGCAATTACTGGATGGTCATCAAGTGGCTATCATTAGGAGAGACATAGGTCAAGGGGATGAGTTTAAGGAGAAGGACAGTGCATTTGAATCTGAATTTGCATACATGTTAAGGCTTCACCACAGAAATTTGGTTGAGCTGGTAGGATATTGTGAAGAGGGGACTGAGAGGGTTCTAGTTTATGACTACATGAAGAATGGAACTCTTTATGACAAGTTGTTTCTCGCTGATAGTAGCGTGATTAATACCTGGCTAATGAGGATCAAGATTGCTTTAGATGCAGCAAAAGGAATAGACTATCTTCACAATTATGCAGTACCACCAATAATTCACAGAGCCATAAAGTCTTCTTGTATCTTGTTCAATGAAAACTGGACAGCAGGGATTGGAGATTTGGGATTGGCAATGATGCGTCTTGAATCAGAGCAAGACTACAAGTCAAAGAGGGCAGCAGAAGAAGATGATGGTTATCTTGATCCTGAGTATTTTGTTCTAAATATATTCACTACAGAGAGTGATGTATACTCATTTGGTGTTGTATTACTGGAACTTTTGACAGGCAAGAGAGCTATATTCAATGATGGTGTACCAACAAGGTTAGTAGATTTTGCAGTGCCTAAAATTTTGCGAAATGAATTGGTTCAAGCTTTAGACCGTAGAATTGATCCACCGAAGTCTAATAATGAAGCAGACGCAGTGGAAATGGTGGCATATACTGCACTTCACTGTGTAAATTCAGAAGAAATAACAGGCCAACTATGACCCACATTGTTATCAATTTAGAGCAAGCTCTGTCTCTACTTAATGACACCACGACCATTATCAGGCCAGGGGAGGTTCATACCCTCGAAGAACTTGACACAAGTCCACCGCCTGCAACCATCGCAGCCAGTGTTTCGCCGAAAAATAAACAACTCCTGAGTAAAGGGCGTTCCTTTCCTGCCCTTGAAGGACTTGACTCAAAACTATCCCCAGAACCACAAAACAAGCTAAGAAAAACAGAGTCAGGGAACGTGATCAGGACAGTGAAAGAGAATATATTCACAATGAGAGACAGATTAGAGAGGAAGAAAGAAGGAAAAATGGGATCTTTTGAGAATAAAAGATTCGACCCGCTGAGTGAGTACACAGAGAAGTGTCCACCAGGTGGAGCCGACTCGTTGGTTATCTACACGACGACTTTACGTGGGGTACGGCGGACATATGAGGATTGCAACCGTGCACGGTCGTTGTTGGAAGTGCATAGAGTGGTCTTAGATGAAAGGGACGTGTCATTACACGGTGAGTTCTTGAACGAGTTGAGGGATTTGGAGATGACTTTAGAATTATTTTCCAAATATTTGAAGTTTATGTTAATTTGGTATTTTATAGATTTTAAGTGATTAGGGTATTCCCCAGAAATTCGCACTAAACGGAATCTCAAAAGAGTTGGATACTAATTATATGCTAATTGCATATTACTTGTATTCCAGTTGTATTTTTAAAATTATTTATATACTACTTATATAAATAAAAAATTGAATTTTCGAAAGATGAAAAATATTGATTGCAATTTTGAAAAGTTAAAAGAGCTATATTTTGTGTGATTTCCTCAATTATATTAATTGGCTTGGGCCCGACCCGACTCATTTTACTAAAAATAAGAGATTCTTCTTTTATACTGGATTGTTGGAGCCCAAATTGGATGGAAATTATCCTTTTTCAACCTTATCCATCTTTACGGAGTTTTTACAACTAAACAAGAATGCTTTGCCCAAAAAAACACATTGCAAGAAAATTATAACCTTAATCCGAGCCCCATAACATCCTATCTCAACATTAACAATACCGAATGTTATCCATATTGTCTAAACGTATCTTTCCAAACTATTATTTGAACGTTAACAGTATTACAATTCACCTATATTGCGATCCATGTATTATATAAAAACCATTAACTCTTGATGTGCAGAAAATAAATAAATTAACGTAGAGGGAGTTTTAGATTGGAGTAATCTTACATATAGGGTTTTATTATGGATAAAAGGATATAAAAAATTATTATAAAATATAAAATAAAAAATGATTATAAAAGGATGCTTTAGTTATAGTTAGCATCTATGGAGAGTGAGTCACGAGGCCAACAAAAACCCTTTCCCTTTCCCTTTCCATTGTCTATATACCTATAACGTGTACACTCTGCCGACACCTCTTCTATTCTCTCTCTTCACGTGTGTGGCTAAGCTCCACTCACGTGCACCGCCCCCCTTCTTTTACTCCTCTCTTTCATAATAACAAAATTATCTCTTAGTTTTTTTTTTTTTTTCAAAATTCAATTCTTAATTTTGATTAGAATGGGGATTTTTTTATAAATAATATTTTTTTAATAATTAATTTTAATTTTTGGATATTTTGAAAAATATTTTGAGATTGGGGTGTTTTTTTAAATTTTAATTTAATTCTAAAAGATAAGTTCACTATTATTACGAATCAACCTCTTCCAACTTTAACCTTGGGTGCAAATGAGTTGACAGTAGACCCTTTTGGCTGAATTAAGGCCATAAATTATTTAAAATTTAGAGTTATAATTTTATTTTTTATAAAATTTTTTTAATTTAAATGAAAATTAGTCTAAAAATAAGACGAATTTAAAATTTTTTTGAAAACCAAAAATCCCTGTCAGCATTCAACTCTTAACAATTAAGCAAATATATTCTAAAAAAAACAATTAAGCAAATATAAATTAAAAATAGGAAATCTTTTTAAGTGTGAACTAAATCCCACGTTAGAAGACTTTCTAGAAAGTTACAGAAAAAATCAACCCCCCAACTTCCACACTGCTTTCCTCTTCTTCTACCACGTCACAAATGGGCCCCACAGTTACCGCGTTTTTGCCGCCATCAATGATCACTTCACTTCCTCTACTATTCTCTCGCCCAACTAAAATATTTTTCAATTGTCTTCTAAAACAAAATTTTTAATTCAAAATCCTTTAATCTGTTCTGTACTAGCTTTCCCCTTTGACAAATCCACACGCAATCGCTAGAATTCTTCGTTCACTTCACTTTCCTGGAAATTTCCCAAGTTGTTGTTATTTATTCTCCCTTTACTCACCCCCTTTTTCTCTCTCTCTTATATCCTCATCAAAACCTCCTTTTTTTTCACTTTGTTTTTCATTTCGAAGATCATAGATCAGACCCTGTCGGTTATCAATCAAAAAGCCTCTTTTTTTTTACTCATTTGATTTTTATTTTGCAAGATTACAGATCATACCCAGTTAGGGTTTAGCTCTGTTTCGATTGATTTTGAAGGAAATTAGTTTCGAAGATGGAGAACAACCAGCAATCGTTTTATCAGTTCAGTGATCAGCTAAGGTTGCAGGCTTCAAATTTAGCAAATCTGTCGCTCAACGACTCTATATGGAGCAATACTTATGTCTCAAAAAGGCCAGACGAAAGGAGAAATTTTGATATAAGAGTTGGAGGTGATGTTAATGCTGTTCTTCCTAATGCTGTTACTACTGCTACTAATAAGAATATTAATACTAGTTCTAAGCCAAAAGGGGATGATTTAAATTTATTCAATGATGATTGGAAGATTGGATCTAGCAGAATTTCTACTGATCTTAATGGGTTCAATGATGGATGGAAGATGGGTATGGGATCTAAAAGTTATGGACTTGGTCCTATTGGTAGTCCAATTGGTCAAATTGTTGGTGGTGGATCTCAGAAGAATGTTGGCATTAATGGTGGGTTTAATAAAGGGATTTATTCTTCAAAGAACAATTACAATCTCAATGTAAATGTGAAGGGGACTAAGAACAAGGGAGATGATGATTATGGTGGTAAAACTGGTAAGAAAAATAGCTCCAAGAAGAATGGAGGCGGCGAGAACAACAGCAACAATGATGGTAAGGACAACAAGACAGGTTCCGATAAGAGGTTTAAGACACTTCCACCATCTGAATCTTTGCCTAGGAATGAAACTGTTGGTGGGTATATATTTGTTTGCAACAACGATACTATGCAAGAGAATCTCAAGAGAGAGCTCTTTGGTAATTTTTCTAATTCGATTCTCTTCCAGTTGTTCTAATTTTATGTGCTTTATTATCCATTTCTAAACTTGTTTTTGAATTACTGTGTTTAGGTTTGCCTCCTCGTTATAGGGATTCAGTTAGAGCTATAACTCCTGGCTTGCCTCTTTTCCTCTACAACTACTCTACCCACCAACTCCATGGGATTTTTGAGGTTTGTGTTTTGTTTTCTTTCTATTATCATTGTTTGTCTTAGAATTATGAGAATGAATTGTTAATTGTGTTAAATTTTCAATTGATTATATAGGCTGCAAGTTTTGGTGGAACAAACATTGATCCTACTGCCTGGGAAGACAAGAAATGCCCTGGAGAATCACGTTTCCCTGCTCAGGTACTTAAAATAATTTTGGGTCTTCCTAGTTAATCATGATCAAGGATTATAAAGCACTGAAGCATCAATTTGGACCTAAATAGTTGTTTATCTGAACAGGTGAGAGTTGTGACTAGGAAAATCTGCGAGCCATTAGAAGAGGATTCCTTCAGACCAATTCTTCACCACTATGATGGTCCCAAGTTCAGGCTTGAACTCAACATTCCAGAGGTAATTCCTCCCTATATATTTCTTTTCATTTACTATTGGATTGTTCTTGTTAATAATCATCACATACAATTACTGATCTTTGTTGTTGGATTTTCAGGCACTGTCTCTACTCGACATATTTGCTGAACAGGATCCTTGAACAGTAACACAAGTATACAAAGTATATACAGATACACATACAAGGTGAAGAAAAGATCAAAGGAGTTGATTACATAAATTAGAAGATACAGAAGAAAATGGAGTTTAGCTTTTAAATATACTGCAAGAGAGTTTGATGGTGGAAATTATGGTGAGTAGGATATAATACAAGCCAGCCTAATGCTATGTATAATTTTTTGTATGGTTTGGCATATAAATAAGTAAAAAATGGACAAGTGAAGCAGTTATGTATTTTGTATCTAAGTACTTTATGTATACGATAAAGCATGGTTTTTTCAATTAGAGTTGTGTATGAAGCCTCGTGATGAATGATTTTATTTTCAAGTCTTTAAATTGATTCATCCTCCTAAATGATTTTAAGCTTAGAGCTAAGCAGTCATCGGTTCCATCGAATTAAATACAGTTAATTATTTCCAATTGGGTCGAGCCTCGCCAGAGTAATCATTTGAGTCCGCAGTTTCATGCAAATAAAAATGATCATCGAACTCTTCACTCAGTATTATGTCGAGGCAATTGAGTTACTCAAATGGTCGTTTGAGTATAATATCTATGTTTTACTAACTTTTCATTAGAGTTATTTTCTCTATATAAATGTTTTCAACTGATTTAGAAACTCGGGAGACGGGACTGTTACGAAAAAAGTAATAGTTATACAGTATTGGTTCAATATATTTGGGCCCATAACCAGCAAGATGTTACGAAGCATTTGGTAAGAAGTGGGCGTGTTTAGCTAGCAAAAGGAGATGAGTGGTGGAAAAAATGATTTAAAAGTTGGAATTTGTAGTCCCCTCTACTCAAAGAAATGCATTGCAATGTATAAATTAGGTAGGTGGTTGTGCCATCAAACAATTATTTTAAACTACTAAACTAAACTTCAAGTCCAAGACTTGGTGTTGGTCCTGTGGGATTTGTTTTTGTCAAAGTTTTAGTTAGTTGGATACCTAACTCCACATTTCTAAAGGAAAATTTCTTCCTCTAAGTTATATATATATGTAATATGTTTATATGGGTGGCCTATGCATTCAGAGGTTGTTTATTTATTATATGCAAATAATAATGTTGGCAAATAAAAAAAAAATCAAGTAATTGTGGTACTGAATTTGTCAAACCTGTTTATGCGAAGTAGATATTGACTTTATCAAAGCTTATGCATAGCCATGAGGAGGCTTATCGTGGATTGGACTTGGACATAATATATAAATTTTTGAACAGTTCTGGCCATAAGAAGTTAAGAACAATTCTATATAATATTTTATAGAAATGGCAAAATTAAGAGCGGTCTATAAATTCAATTTAATATTCATAAATTAAGATGAAATTAGTGAAATTTTGCATTAGTTTTATTTATTAAGAGAGCTAATCTTTAAAATTAATTCTACCCAAGCTAGCAAATGTATAAAATAAGAAAAAGAACAAAATCCTCATACAATAATAAGTATATGCAATTATACTTTTATTTTATTTTTTTAAATGAATTATACATTTCAAAACCATGGACATGAGATATGTATCAAAAACTATATAGAATGTCATCCACGTGCTAATAACCTAATCACTTAAGCAACAAAAATACTAAATTAACATAAATTTGGCGGATTTCAAAATTAATTTTGAAATTCAATCAAATCGGACACGATTTAATCATTCTTTACCATGCATACCATTCTCATTCAAAATCAGATGCAAAGAGGGCAAAGAACCAAACCATTCTCATTGCACTTACTACACCTATCCTTAACTCCATCAATCAAAACCTTACAACTCCCACCACAATCCAAACATGGAACAAACCTAGCTCCGCCACACCCTTCACACGCTTGCCTTCCAACCCCTGTTTCCACACGTGCCCAATTTAGTATCCTCCTCAGTCGACCCGACTCGTCCAACTCCACCGATTCCTCCACTCCTCCTATATACCTTCCCTTCACAAAAAGCCTAGGCACACTCGCCTCTTCCCCTAACAAATCCCTCAACTCCTTCAAGAACTCACCGTGTAAAGACACGTCCCTTTCATCGAACACCACTCTATGCACTTCCAACAATGACCGTACACGGTTGCAATCCTCATATGTCCGCCGTACTCCGCGCAACGACGTCGTGTAGATCACCAACGAGTCAGCTCCACCTGGTGGACACTTCTCTGGGTACTCACTCAGCGGGTCGATTTTTTTTCTGTCAAAAAATGCCATTTTTCCTTCTTTCTCCCTCTCTAATCTGTCTTTCAATATGAATATATTCTCTTTCACTGGCTTGATAACATTCCCTGACTCGGTGGCTAACTCGGTTGCTGGCTCAGTTACAACTTGTTTTGTGGACTCGGTTTTTCTTAGCTGGTTTGGTGGTTTTGGGGATAGTTTTGAGTCTAGTTCTTCAAGGGTATGAAAGGAACGCCTTTTACTCAGGAGTTGTTTCTTTTCCGGTGCACCACCGGCTGCAGCGGTTGAAGGTGGTGGTTTTGTGTCAAGTTCTTCAAGGGAATGAAAAGAAACCCGTTTGCTGAGGGCTTGTTTCTTTTCTGGGGCGTCACCACCGGCTGTGGCTGTTGATGGCGGAGGCTTAAGGTCTTCTAAGGCTTTGCTAACCTCATCCCATGAATGAGGAGCATCGGATTCGATTTTTTTGAGCTTTTCAAGGATGGGAGCAGGAACATTAGTGGGTTTGTTTTGGTTTTCTTGAGCAGGGTTATCAAAAGATAGCCATGGTTCTTGAATGGAGTTTATATCGAAGACGGCGAAGCTTGAAGGCGGCGGACGGTAGACGTCTACGGTGGCTTCAATTCTCTTGGAGGAGCTGCAACCCATTTTTGTTGAAGTTGCAAATTGATGAATTTCCTTCTCCAAGTACTTGAAGTTAGTGAGGCATGTTTGTGTGGTAGTAGATTTCTTTATCTACACACTACTCAAAGGTTATTTTGTCAGGTTTGTGGGATTTTAAGTTCCAGCCTTAGAATTGGTATGTGGTGTCTGACAAGGCCAGGTGGACGTGTAGATGGCTGCCACATTGGAATAACTTTGGATTTTGTACGCTTGGTTATGGTGGATTTAGAGGTCACTTTGTTACTTGCATGGTGTTTGTGGGTTCGATGGGACTCTTAAATGGAATGACGAAGATGAAATTGAATTCTTATATGCACTAATAATTCAAGACATCAATACTGTGTGTGTAGGGAAAGTTCTTGCCAGATTCTCTCCTTGAATTTTATGATTGATTTTGAACTTTGTAAAGTGAAAAATAACTTCGTGTATGCATGTTTATACATTACTCGGGTCTGTCGAATCATTGGGCTGCAGCAAGTTGGAAACCGATGTTGAAGGCTTACATTTGGATAAATATGAGCCCGAATGTCCACCATCCCTTCTCCTATTGGCCTCTCAACTCCGAGGCCCGGACTCCAATGAAAGTACAGTTAATCTGCACCCGTCGCCCTTTAACTTTCAACTCCAATTTATTAAGCGGTCCTCAATTTCAATTCGTAGTTGAAAACTGACACTGTTTGAAATTAAGTGACATAATACGTAGATAGATATTAATTAGAGTTTACGGTTTTGTTTTTTTTTCCCTCTAGATGCTAATACATTGAACAAAATAGTTCACTGTTTACCCTTGCCGCGGAGGTCCACGTATAAGTTTTGTCTTTAGTGCACTTTTTTCACCGTATTGAATCGACAAAAACATAATTTGTTGTGGATGATTTTAGATGCCTATTCAATTTTATAGGTAAAATCCACACCCCCCTCGCACATTAAAATTTGAATTTTGCACCTTATGTATATTATATGTTCCTTAAACAACGGTCTCATTATCACATGGCGCCGATCAAGATTTGAAAAATAGTAGCTTCTCTACATCCAATCGTCTTTTTCCGACATGTTCACTTCTCCTTGTCTCTTCACTTGTCTCTTTAATTTTTTTTTTTTCCTTTCTCATGATTCTATCTAAGCAAGTAAAATTATTCATGAACCAAGAAAATAATATAATAAAATATAAAAGAAATAATTTTTATTTTCTTATATTCTATTTGACTTATTTCTTAATAGAATCATGGACAACATATCCAATATAAACATGAATGTGAATTCAAAGCTCATGAGTTGAACCTCAAAACTGAAAATTCTAAATATGGGGAATTGCTCTCTAAAAGCTGCAGCAGACGGAGAATGTAGTAATAACATAAAGCTAGTCACAGAATCTGAGGGGATCATAGAGCTCAAAGGTCCTAAACTAGCTATTGATATCCTTAATCTCTATCCAGGTTATGGTATTTTCAGAAGAACCAAACATGGTTCATTTCCATTGGGTACCCATGAATACCTGATTAACGGTCAATTTTACTATCTTCTTCCTCTTCAGGAGCTGCCGTTATTATGTGACGGTGAAGCAGTGATAAGAAGGGAAGATCTTGAAGTTCTGCCATGGCAAGGGAATGGTGTTTGGAAAGTGAAATTGGTTATCAGCAGTCAGGAATTGGAAGAAATTTTATCAGAAGGGAATGCTGAGGCTTTGATAGAAAAGATGAGAATGGCTGCTGCTAGTTTTGCACCTGCAAGAAGAAGAAAGAGCTTTTGGGGTGGTGTGGGTTCTTCACCTGGAATCTTTAATGTATTTAAAGTTTCCCCCATTGATGTACCCAAATAAAGCTTGTTCTTCTGTGAAAGCATAGCAGAATTTGAATTCGAGACCATTTGTCCTAAAATAATAGCGTTTTAGGATCTGTTTTTGTTTATTTAATTAATAGTTTTTAATATATGTAAATAGCATATGCTTATGGTTTGAAGTTGATTTTCTGTTTTTTTAGTTAATAAAGTCTCGAATTTGATTACTTATGAAACTGAGATCTATTGTTTTCACTCCATACTTGGAAGAAATCTTTGAATATGTATACCCACCAACAGAGAAAAGGGAAATTGACAATAGTATCAGGGTCGTTCTATATATCCAAAGATAGAGTAGAGACCACAAGGAGATGATGCTCATTTTGTATGCGTAGAGAAGCAAACAATATATAGGAGTTGCAGATGGAGTGGGTGGCTGGTCTGATAAGGGAGTAGATGCTGGAATTTATGCTAGACAACTCATGCTTAATGCTGAAATTGCCATGGCAGTTGAGCCACAGGCCAATGTTGATCCTGCAAGAGTCTTGTCTCAAGCTTATGCTAAATCCCATGCTCCTGGCTCCTCCACGCTTGCCTTATCTCTCTCCATAACAATGTAAATATTTCTCTTTTTAATCTCGACCAGATTTTGACTAACTTTAATCCCAATTCTAAAACAACTCAGCTATATGAAATATGTCGAGTGATTTTGATCTCAACTAAACTCCTATATTAGATTAGGTCAGCTATATGAATTGTTTCGATCGGTATTGACTCTAGCTAAATTTTCTGTGTCCAAATTTTCTTGTTGTAGATCTCGCACGCGGTGAATGTGGGAGATAGTGGATTTATGTTGATTAGAAAAGGCAAAGATTATAAATCACTAATTCAACAACATAGGTTCAATTGTCCATATCAGCTGGAAAATAACAAAGCAAATGCAAGTCCTAGTCATGCACAGGTACTGTAATTTGTATGCTCATTTTCTTAGCATTAATTTGTAAGATTTAAACAATTGATTCATTGAAATGCAGGTGTTCACAATTCCAGTAAGATCTGGGGATATTTTGGTTGCTGGTACAGATGGATTGTTTGATAATTTATATGAAATTCAAATTGATGAGACAGCAAAAAGGAAGGGATTGAAGAAGGTTTAGATCCCCAAGATGTTGCTTGGAGAATAGCTGAACACTCTTATTACTACTTAATGGATAGACATGCTTATACTCCATTTTTCACAAGCTTCTACCAAGGCTGGAAAATATCACTGTGGTGGAAAACCAGACGACATAACCGTTGCCGTTTCTGACATTACTGAAGCTTGACATTTTGTTTTCATTCCCTGTTTGTTTTCAAATAATTCAGGAATTTTTATTATTTCTTTTTGGATTGTGGTTAAAGTGGTTTCACAGTTTGAGAAATTCCCATTCATTGGAAAATACTTACTTGGAATTCAAGGAACAAGCTAACAATAAATTGACACATAAGAACACAAGTATTCCGTTGATTGCTTGTCTTTGAAGTACATAGTTGTATGAAACCAAGTTTTCAAGCACCGACATTGCCATGCCTAGTGTATTTTCCTAAAACCTTGGAGTGAGCACATTTCGGTTTTTTATTACGACTAAACCAAATTGAGATACTGAAATTGAGCTGAACTTTGGTACTAATCAAATTGGACCAAATCAAAATTTTCTGATATCACAAACTGAAGTTTTCGGTTATTAACTGCGTTGAATCAATAAACCATAATTAATTATTAACGAAACCAAACCTATTACCAAAAAACTGAACCATGCTCACCCCTACTTAGAGCATAATGCTGGGGAAGTTATATTCAGCAATTCAGTGAAGAAAAGAGATGAAAATAGATAGTAAGGATTAGTTGATGAGAGGCATTGAAGTTGGAACAACACCTGCAGTTACAAAAGCTTCAAGGCATTACAGATCCAAGAAAGTAGAATCATAAATCACACAAGGGCATTATGCCACTTTACAATGACCAGCAAAATCAACAATTAAAATATGCGATCATCCTCAAGAAGACTAAAACAATTCAATTCCCCAAAAAGAGTCTTCTCATGAACGCACATCTTGTCACAGCCTGTCCTCCATCTCCCTAATGGCTTCATCAATGGCAGACATGCTCTTCTTCAAGGCTGACCATTGCTCCTCTTTCAAGCTTATACCTGCACATATAGCAGAACTTACAGTTTAGAGGCCATTAATATTAACAGTATCAAATGCCACAGCTACACCAAATTAAGGAACTATGTGCACTCTAACACGGAGTTCTATCTGTTTTGAAGGTCAAATTTTACGTGAAACAAGCCAATTGAACACAGCATTGTAATTGTAATATTAATAATCAAAAACTGTCAAAAGGAACAGCTAAAATCCGATAAGTAAACAGGAATGACTAACTCATAGATTGTATTACTAGTTTGAAATGCATATGTTCCATGTTTGTTTTTCATTAATAAGAAGTGAAGCACATGAACACATACTAGTTGAGACAAATGAGCTTGAATTGCCTTACTTTCTCCATATTAAGCTTTACATGGCAAATTTGGACTAGATGTCTTAATATTGTTGAGGTAAATCCATTTTGATATTTTCTAGTTCACAAAAATACACTACTTCTGCTGCAATTAAAATAAAAGACTACTAGTTTGGTGCATTAGCTTTCGACAAAAACTTTGTGATATAACAATAATCATACAAGAAGCGAATGAGCACAGCCAAATGTGAGGTAAAAAACTGGATTCAAACCTGAAACACCAAAGCTACAGGTCAGGTAGAAAATGGGAACAATAGGAACAAGATTGGAAAAGAGTGATGAAATGAGGCAGTGGAAGTGTGGATGGATCCACTCTAACATCAGAAAACCATTGATGAGTAGATACTTGCACAAAACGTACCAATGACATGCTTGGGGAACCAGCACTCCATGGGAGGAATAACTTACAACTAAACTGGACATGTAAGGGCAAATTTTATTCCAAACATTTCTCTGTTCAATTATATAAACACACCAAAAGAAGGAAGATTCAAGCTCAAACTTCTATACCTTCTTAAGCAATAAGCCACAATAACAATGATTCTGAATAATCAAAAACATTGTTAGAACACTCTAATCACACACTGGGAATTTTTTTCACTAATTATTTAAACACATCCAAGTGAGAAAGAAAGGTATCAAATTTTAGCTACCTTTTCTTTTCCCACTAAAAATACAGCAATTTCATAAGTAAACAGCACAAAAAGAAATAATTGCAACATTTTTTTAAGAAAAAGAGATTACCTTTAGAAGTAGGAAGTTCTTTGCCATCTTTCTTATAAAACTCTCTTATAGACAACAAAGTTGTTCCCCTGAAGTTCTGAATAGTCACCTTTCTCTTATCTGATAGCTGAAAAAATACACCCAGAAGAAAATCAAATTAAAATAATAATAAAACACTTGAATCAAAATCAAAGGGAAAATCAACATACCCTGCAAACAATGAGGTCACCTTCATCATCATACTCAGGTTCCTTGCTTTTGTCTCCTTGTTCCTCTTTGACCTTTTGTTCTTCGATGAAGGTACTGACAACGTGGCGAACAAAGGCCTTGAATTCTGGTTTACTGAGGTCAAGCTCGAGCTTTTTGGACGCCATTTTTCGAATCTGGGCCTCCGTTACAGAATCCATGTCCGATTCTTCCAAGATTTCTCTGACCGTTTCTTCGATTTTAATTTTGAGTTTTGGTTCCATAAGTCTGTGACGCCGATCGATACCTTACTTCTTTTTTTCTCTGCTGCTCTGTAAGGAGAAGTGTTTATTGCTTAAACCTACCTTGATCTTTTTGCCGGTTAATTTAAGGTAATTTTGCTACCAAATTATTAACTACCTCGATTTGCGATTTGCTCATCGAAGCCAAGGAAAAAAAAGAAAAAAAAGTTATTGGTTCGTTACATTCTAAGTGTCATTTTTTTTTTGGTTAAAATTTAAAGTTCATTATTTTTAATAGAATTTAATTTTTCTTTTCAATGAAAATTGATCATTAATTTTAATAAAAATAACATATAAAATGAAATAGTTCGTCTAAAAAGGTAAAATAATATTTTATAAAATGAAATTTATAGTTTCATAAAAATTTTAAAAAGAAATGCAACATGAATTTCTCAACCCTTGCCTCTTTTTTTTTTTTTTTTTTTACTTTTAAATTTTTAAGTTGATTGCATTATATTTTTAAATTTGTCTTTAAAAAGACATCATAACGGCAAAATGACTTATAATGTTGTAAGAGATTTCTGGTTTGAATCTATATTTTTTCTTTTTCTATCAATTTTTTTTTAATTTTTATTTTAAAATAATAAAATAAAAAATGAAATCTAGAAACTCAATATATATTAAAATAATAATATTATTTTATTCATATTGAGCAAAATTGAACCTTTAGAAAGCCAGAAATGGCAGGGTCTTTACAATGATGCTAGTGATGAGGGTGACATCCTTTTAAGAAGTAGTATTTGGGCTAGACACATTCATGATTCTAAGGTGGAGAAGTCCAACAGGCATCTCTTTAAGCGCCAGAAGTCACTTAGAGAAATTGCTTGGAGCAAACGGTCGCTGGGATGGATAAGACCAACCTAGGCAGAGCTGCTGCTGACGGTCTATTAAGGGATCATGACGGGAAGTGGATCACAGGTTTTTCTAGGAATGTTGGTAGATGCACTGTTACTCAAGCCGAGCTCTGGGGTGCTCGCGATGGTCTCATGATTGCTTGGTAAAAAGGGTTTAAGAAGATCTTGGTAGAAGTTGATAGTTCTATTGTGGCGGGCTTTTTTAACAAGGACATGGAGGAGCCTTCCAACTTCTCTCTGGTTAGGGAAATACGAAGTCTGCTCGAGAAGGATTGGCAAGTGTCGCAGACTTACAGGGAAGCAAATTTCTGTGCGGATTACTTAGCAAATTTTGGGATTGATGGTCCTTTGCAGCTGCAGATTTATCAGTCTCCTCCTCATGGTTTGCTTGGCTTCTTGCAGGGCGATGTAGCTGGTGTTAGTTTTAGCAGGCTTGTTTTCTGCTAATTTCTGTTTTTGTTGCTTGGGGCTGTAGTTTTTTTACCTAAATCAGCTTTGGAAAAAAAAATAATAAATTCAACTACTGACGTTTTATTTTTAATAAATAATTAGGCAAAAGCTGAAAATTTCGTGATTGGGTTTGTAACTTCTTTATAATGTCTGAGCCAATTGTGGATTTAAACAGGCTGAACTTCTATAGAATAAAAAAAAAAAAACATATATCTATAGAACTTTTACTGATATGAGAAGTTAGTGCAATAGATACAAAAAAGACTAATCTAACAGACTAAATCACAGCTGAATTTAGCTGATGCGGATTAAAACAGGTAGCAGCTGACCCCCAAAAGCTAATTAAATCAATTCCCCACTTAGCAAATTATTGCAAAGCTGTTGCCTTGCTGATATAGCTGTTGTAGCAAATGACTATCAAAACAATGAAAGGTTCTACACTTGGCATTAAACTATTGAGGCAAGCTCTTTTCCAAGCAGATTTCTTCCAATCTGAAGAAGAACTACATCTCAAATTCACTGTAATCTACATGAGCTTTTTCTTTTCCTGCAGCAAGATGAACACGACACGAGATGATACCAGCAAATCATTAAGCTCAACTAACAACAATAGTAAGTGAACTGAGATTCATGTTCCTGAAATTTATCTTGAGAATCTGTTGCAATTGCTATAGGCTAGCTGAGGAAAATATAAAACAAACAAAATAAATAAGAAAGACAGTTAAACAAATTGGAAGTGATTAAAATGCTCGGTAGAATCTTAACCGAAACTTAAGAACATGCAGGAAGCTGAGACATTCCAACAGTCAACTCAGATCATGCGAGTACAAAAAGGTATTAAGTGATTGTAACGTTCAAATAATCTCATAATTCCATCAGTTATAAATTCCTTTATGTCCGTTCGGCTGATCCCAAGCTCAATAGGTTGGGATGGGTATACAAATTAAACCAATCCAAAGCTCTTGCATGAGCATTTCTGCATATTTATACACTAGGCTGATTCATGAAAAAGGCAATTAGTTCTTACAGAATTACAAAATTTCTCACTAGCTTCTACAAACTAGCATAATTATCCAGTTGCTTATGAAGAAATTTTGGATATTCTCCAATGTATAACAATTAAAACTCTCAGATGTTAGTTATAAAAAAGAAGGATTAAGAAAGGATAAATGTGCTTACAAAGTACTAAAGCAGTAAAATTTATAAAATTCCAACACTTTTTCCCATTTCTTACTTCAATTAAAAGAAAAAATTTCAAAATTTTCCTTCTGAATTCCTATTCTGACTAACTAGGCATAACTGGGCAAAGATTAAGTTTGAAAATTTCCTCAAATTAGCAAAATTATTAATCAATAACTCAGTCTCATACTCCTTTTAATACAGAAACACAGCAACTTTCCAGAAAATTGAAACTGAAACACAAAGCATACAAGGGTTTCAACCATCTCTAAAACCTAAAATTTACAATTCAAAATCAAACTGACCTCAAACGTTCATTTGAGCTTTATTTCTGAGTTTTTCAAGAGAATCTTCGACAGCGCGCCCAACAATGGATTTGAAAGGTTCATCTGAGAGGTCAATTTCGAGGGCGGCAGATGCTTTTTCTCGGACTTTTTTCTCGGTCATCTGGTACAAATTTTCCTTCTCCAATATCTTGCGCACTCTTTTGGCGATTTTCTTTTCTAGCTCTTTTGTAAGTTCTGGTTTTGTTTTAGCTTCGTTGACCTCTGTCTCCATTTTAGAATAAGCTCAAGCTCCGAATGGTCTAAACCCCAAAAAGGAGAAGCGGCTGCAACTGCAAACGGAGGAGGAAGCGGATGGTCTTACCTTAATTATACCTACTCTATTCTCTTTATTAATTTTTTTTAAAGAAATTCAAAGTGATAATTTTAAATTTTTTTTTTATAAATAATTGAATAGTACGTTAGAAAAATATATTTTCATTTATATATATTAATATCAATATGAGATTGTAGTAATAATAATAATTGGTAATCCTGAAAATATCAAAACCAACAATGTGAGCTAATTGGACTTGGCATGAGGTCCAGAATTTTCAAAAAAACTAGTCTAATCGGACTAGACGTTTGCTCTCCGTAATTTAAATCAGTAAAATACTTTAAAAAAGAAGAAATATATCGAGGGTTTCTATAGAGGATTGAATTGATAACTGGATTGTTTTAAAGGTTGAGTTATTTATATAATAGCAAGAGAGTGATACTACAGTCCATGGTATAACCGTGTAATAACTTTTGCTGTCTAAGCCTAAATGAGTCAGAGTAAATGGATGATGATGTGACTGAAAAGAGTTAGAGAAATATGACAATGATGTATGCCAATGGATTAGTAACTCTCAGCTCGATGTGTCCGATTTGAAGTGTCATGTTCGGTGTCATATTTTGGGCCTTGTAGCCTTTGGGTCTTATCTTGGGCCTCAGATATTTTTTAATACATAGGATGTTATCAATAATAATAAGCTCTCATAAACTGAAAAAGTAATTTTAATTGTTTTTGTGGTTAATAATGTATTATATAAGAAAAATAATTTGAGAGCACTTTGAAAGGCGAGTTTGCAATAATAAGATCAATATTTGAGTATTAGTTTCAGTTTGCATCTTCTGCTCATTTGAAATGTAAACTTCATCAATTTTCCATCTAAAAGTGGTAAAAAAATTAATTTTTGTTCCTTATTATAGAAATTGCTAAAAATTTTTTAGATAAAGAGAATGGTTTAAGATAAGCTCCATTTTCTCATTTATATATATAGCATATAACATTTTCAGTGATTCGTTAGAGGCTAAGAAGTTTAGAGAAAGAAGTATATAATAAGTACCGCATATACATAACAATTTATTATTGAACGGATTCATGGTGAACTTGGTCTCGACGAGAAAAATACTTACATACTGAATTAATTAAACTTGACTCCACATGTTCGGAGCCGAATGAGCTAGTTAAATGAGCATAAAGGAATTTGTAACTTATGAATAGTACAAATAATTATGAGTCTATAATGAATCATTTGGACGCTACAAACATCATCATTCTGAGCATCAATATCTAACCTCATGCTTTGAGAGGCATTGGAACAAAAGTATATCATATAAATTCACAACCTATGGCTGCAAGAACTACTCAATCTCAACCAACTTGTGCTTACAATTGAACAATTAGCAACCAAATCTCCTTCCACATGGTTACCTCTTAAATCTCCTCGAATCGAGCCCTTTCTTGCTGCAAGATTTGAAATCATAAATATTCATAACCACATCTTCACCACTGATCTTATCTAACACTCAAAACTAGCAACAGAAAAATGATTGATTGGTGGCATTTGTCTTCACGTGTGATCAAACTGTTTTCAATTATCTCCTAAGAAAAAGATATGATTATTTTGCTAATTCACTTATGCATAAATCTTTGTGCTTGAGATTGTCTTTGAAATTTAATGAGAATAGCAGAGATTTGGGTTGTGTAGTAAAGGCACAAAACTGAAATATCTCCGCTGCATAGCATCAAGGAGGAGTTCAAAGTGAACATAGCATGCTTCTAAAACTTAGTCTAGATATTAATCCAAAGCAAAAGTTGGCTTAATCCTTACACATGATCCTTGTAAAATTATTAATTGCCAAACCATCAAAAAACATGAACAGAAATTTAGCATTTGATTACCTGGACTCTACCTCAGTGCTGCTGTTCCCTACACGAGTTCGTGTCTTTCCCTTCCCAGAGACAACATCATCCATGCTTTGCCCTTGTCTCCGGTACCTGCCACCAGATGCTACAAATCCAGGACAGGGCCTGTAAGCCTTTATCGGCCACCAACCAAAGCCGGGAACTGTTGCAATCCCACCTTGAATCCTTCCCTCACCATTGCAACCCTTTTCAATCTCCTGTCTCCCACAGGTCTTACAACCCCTGCAAAGGGGTTGTTCAGTGAGCTAGGCATTCAACATTTCTCACATACAAAATTATATCCATATTTTCTACAATGCAAGCTGAATAGCAAAATGCATTGAAAAAAGAAAATACATTCATTTGCCAGTAAATTACAAGAGTTGAATTGATCATAAGGTATCTTCCATAAAGAACCATTTCTCCATTCTCTTCCCCACATCAAGAACTTCAAAAAATCTTTTAACTGGCGAGTGTTAGTAGAATTAATCACAATTATAAACAGTGTTAAAATTATCAACCACTGCCAAGTTTTGACACAACAATCAAACACGAGTAAACTTTTCCTGTACCCACAAATTTTTTCTCAACTGGCACATAAGAAAAGACTGTTAAAACCAGCAATCGGAAGCCAATTCTTACTAAAGTTGAGGACATGGAACTCTAGTTCATTCTAGCCCCACAAAAATTAGTTCAAATCCTCAAAATTAACCCTTTTCAACCCAATAATGCTCTTCACAAAACGGTAAGTGAAAAATTCAGAACCAAAATGCTAATATGAAAAATAAAATCTTTATTCTCTAGGAAAATCATATAATGGAAGCGAAACTTACCCAATTGAGAGCTCAGCAGCATCCAAGGAGGGATAATCAGATTGGAGAGGAAGAGAATCAGAAGGAGGTGGGGAAGGACCATCTTCTACAACAGAAGAAGAGGAGGAAGAAGAAGAAGAAAGAGAAATGAAGGACTTAGATAAGAATCTGAAAGGAGAAGGAGAAGGAGAAGCATGAAAGCGCTGAGAGAAAAGGGATTGAGGAGTTGATAGAACAGAGAGAAGGGTCACTGCCATTCTCTCCGCACAGGAAGAGGAATGGATTGTTTGTGGCCACTAGTTTACTGCTCAAAACTATGGCTTCAACTGCCACTACGTATAGTTAGCTGGCCCGTTACCAGGATATCAGTATATCCTTGTCCAGCATAAGAATAGATTTGTCCGTTAAAAGGTTAAGACAATTAAACAAAATAAGCCCTAACGCTCCGCTCCGTCCCAAACTAGTACTTTCTTGTTGACATGTTCCATTCAATTCTTAATATTATTTACTAAATAAAATGATATACATCACATCATGGTAAAAAAGAAATTTTATACACTCTACGTTTTGACTCGTGGCCATTTACATTTTAATATTATTTTAATTTTTATTATACCATTAATGATAATACTTTTAGTTTAATTTTTACACCATTAATAATATATGATGTATGAAAATAGGAGAAAGAACTATTTATCACTAGACAATTTCTTTCATCTCAAGTACTTGAGGAGGAAAATATGACCAATTAGATTTATTTTAATTGATTCCATTTCCGTTATTCTCTTGTTAGAAAAATAAAATATTAGAGTGTGTTTTTCATCCATTTAGCCTTATCCATCCAGCAGATAGAGTTGCCATTTGATTTTCTGAATATTTTTCTATTTTTTGCATATATGTGGCAGTATTAAAATTAATTTAACAAAAATAAAATAAAATTACAAGGAAACGAGATACTTAAATTAATGAATTAAAGAAAAAAAGACATGAACACCTCTTTACCCAAAAAATGAGAGACAGCCAAAACTGGGTTGGAAAAATTGAAAAGGATTTCCATTGAAGAATTCAGAGAAAATTTAAGAAACTTTCCCTGGCTAATAAGTACCACTATTTTGCAACTAGTATTTAAGTATCATTGGTATTGTTTCTTCTTTATCTTCAGTTATGCATGCACAATCTGATGATCCACATCTCCATCAATGAGCATCACTGAGCTGTGATGGTGCACCATGTACCATCGGCCATTATGGAACTCAAACACATTAGTTACAGTAAATGGTCCAGTATCCATGTCAACGTAGGTTTTCATGGTAACCCAAGCCATGTCAGTCAGCACCCGAGCTCGTACATCCCGTACCTGAAAATCCAGCCCTTGCTCCCATTCAAAACAAAGCTGCCAACTCTGCATTACGGCATTGTACCTGCACAGGTAAAATATGCCTCATTCCAGTTTGACTTCCATCAAACACTTAGCATTAGCATATTCTTAGTGGAATGCTAAATCTCTTTTCAAAAATTACACTCCCTCTCGCATAAAATGCAATGCCAGGTGACAAAAAGACTCGAAACCATGTCATGCTCTGCCAGCATGTCATGCTTTATCAGTGACATACAACCCAGTGTCTCATCATATCAGATCAGGCAAGCTGCCAACTTATGTTGCCACTTCTATGACATTTTTGTTATTTCAGAATTCAAGTATTGTAACAATATCTGAATCACCATTAAAGGCCAGCTACTGCACAAGTCAAAGCTTATAGATGAAGAGAATACTTTAATCCTAGGCTCCTCCCCCTCTGCTGCACAGCTCCTATGCTTGCTGCTTTTGGCTCCCATTTTTCTTGCCGCAAGGGTCAACCCTTTACTTCTCATGATTCTTCTAGCTATAAAGCATTCAGCCTGGTGCCTCAATTACCATAGACAAGCCATATTCTCAAGGACTAGGCAGATAAGAAAAAGGCTAATCTCTGCAGGCAATAACCTTCCATAAGGTACCCATCCCTTCATGCAGTTCTTTATTTCAAAGTTCCATTCTCTCCCCGATTTATCACTTAGCAAAGGCAAAGCAAAAATTATAGCTCTCATCTGCTTTTCTAATGCAAGCAAGCACTTTCCCAACATTACCAGGCCATTAACACACATCCACCCACCTCTCCTCCCTCCCACATAAAAAAAAAAAAAAAAAAAAAAAAAAGAAGAAGAAGAAGAAGAAGAAGAAGAAAAAAAAAAAGAAAAACACTCCATGATTGATGATAATGCTATCCAGGATTATCTCTCCTAAAACCTCTATAGCTTACATAAGATAAAGCTCCAAAATCATGCATTCTTATCATGAAGAATCTATGGAGTAATCAACGGAACTTCTAATCAAAAGAAGGAATCAAACAACTTAGGCTCTCATACTGCTAGGCATTGCAGCCCGATTCCAATTGGGTATTCTTATCATGAAAAATATATGGAGCAAACAAGGGAATTTCTAATCACAGGAAGCAACCAAACAAACTTAGGCTCTCATAATCCTAGGCATCAGGGACCAATTTCAGTTACAAGCATCCCAGATCAAGAGCTAAACTAATCTTGAATGCACATCTTTGAGAAACATGCTCTCCCCAACTCAAGAGATTGGTTAAATCATAATATAAACCATTAGCTCATTTCTGGCTCCCAGTCAACATCAGGAACTCAACACTATTGGATGAAAGGGCTTCCATATGGAAGCAGGTATAAAAAGATAAATTTTTCTCAGAAACCATATTAGAAAGCTAAAGCAAAATTATCCATAAAAAATAAGCAGCAGCCTCTATGTATTAACTGCACTTTTTTTCACACACTAAACATTAATGTCCTAGCTCCTAACAATGTCAATGCACTATAAATTAGCAGTATCTAAAGCAGGTCAACCTAGTTTGTTCTCATCATACAAGCATATGCCACCAACACTCAAATCAGTAACCAGTAAAGTCTTGTTCTGACCATCTAAAGCCAAAGGAAAGAAAGCTACTTTATTGCTGCAGCGCTACTTAAATAGAATCATATTTAAAATTTAGCACAAGCGAAGAAAAATTACATACCCTGAAAACAGTTCCCCAGATGCATGAATGCACTTCACGTAATCTGCATTAAGCCAAAAACGGCTCATTGCTTGAAGAGACCGTTCTTTAATGATGTTAAAGAATTCTGCATTGGCATTCACAATCGCTCTTGTAGCTGCATAGTAAGCCTTCCATCCATTAACAGGCGTCACAGTATCTTGTTCCAATGTAAAATCCTAATACAGAAGTGAAACATTAAAAAGCACAATTATGCAACTGCAAAAGTATAGACAGAGATAAAGGAATCAATATTGAAAAGCAACTACTGTATGAAAGAGCACAAAAATGGAGGACATATATTCACAGTTTAGATACGCACATATACAACCTAGGGAGTCCATTACAATGAAGAGACAATACAATAAGAAAAACTCAGCCTCATTAATGTCCTCATCAAGAAAAAAGAATATATATTATCCTTATGAAGAGAGCATCTGCTAGGACCTAATAATTTTCCAATCCAGGTAAGGGGGTTCAAAATTAAAAAAGAACCGAAAGAGAAAAAGATAAACTAGACATCAAAATAATGATAAAATTCAAAATAACCCACACAAAGAAACGAACTTTAGACTTTAAAAAGGAATATATATATATAAATATAGAGAGAGAGAGATACCTTATGATAAAGAGCTTTCCAAGCATTATCATCATTAGCAGCCTTTCGCATCAACGAATTAGTCATAGACAATCTACACAGACTGGGATAATCCAAATAACTAAGCGCGTGTGTCGTAATCTCCGGCACCAATTGCTCCATCATCGAGGCTCCCGTCTGTCTATCCACAGCTTTCTCTGCCAACGCCGTCGCCGCAGCCGCCACCATCTCAAGGGACGCAGCAGCACCACCGTTGACGTGTGCGGCACTAGTCGCCACAGAAGAATCCGAATTATCTACAGTACCGTTACAGGAACAGCAACAATTACAGGTCTTAACATGAGAAGAAGAAGAAGCAGAGTGGTGGGATTTTGGGGATTTTGATCGGATGGTGAGGAGAGCGAGTAATAAAGAAAGGAAAGTAAGAGAAGAGGCTAAAAGGAAAGGCTGAGAAGAGAAAGCGAGAGTGAGAGTAGAGGTAGTAATCTCCATTCATAAGACATTAAAGCTACACAGAAGAACATCAAACCCTAATTGGAATATTTTCTCAGGAAATCTTTAAAAAAATTAACTTTCTTAGAAAAGGAACCCTAAATTAACAATGTCGGGGAAGAAGAAGAGTCGATTTTTGGTTTAAAGAGGAGGTGGGGCTTTCTGTGTGACTCTGTGAGCCGTAACTGACTGAAGAACAACCCTTAACGTGCGCCTCTGGGTCCTCACCTTAAATTTTCGGAATTTAACGTGAAAATTTTTTGCATGTCATGATACGCCGTCGTTTTATCTGTTTTTAGTTTAAATCCTTTATTTTCTTTTTGTTATGAAAAATTCTTTAAAAATAAATAAATAGGTTTGTTTTATTAATTTACAAATATGAAACTTATAATTTAGGTCCAAATAAATAGGTTTAGATTCTTTGGTGTGGGAAAAATCATGATATATCTATTTTTGTCTTCCTCATCTCTATTTTCTTTTACACACACAATATAGGGACACTAAATGCCGTCTAATAAAACAATAGCAATTTTTTATTCTTAGATAAGCAGCAGATAAAATTTTCTCTACAAATAATATTTAAAATTTGGACCATTAATTTTATAATTAATTATTGAAAATAGACAATTTTTCATATTCAGATCTTTTATTATAATATTAAATATATAATAACCATTAGACTTTATGATTCATTATTCTGTTTTTTTGAATAAAAAAAATCATCACTTTACCTTCAGTTACCCTTAAATGTGAATTTGCAAAAATTAAAATTAGAATATTTAACCAAAAAAAAGGGAAAAAAGTTAATTTGTACATTAGTAGTAGAAGCTACAATTATAGAAGCCAATGAAAGGCTAAAAAAAAGAAAAAGAAAAAGGATTATCTAGGTCAATTCTATTTACTAGACTAAAAATAAAATTGTCAAAATTGTTGTTGATAAATCTTGAAATTATTACAGGGAAAAAGGACTAGCTAGAAAGGAGTGTGATGAATATTGTCATAGTGCTGCTAATAAGTATCATGAACCAACCTCTACTTGTTCTTGATACCTTCTCACACTCACTATCTCTAACAATATTCACTACTCTTGTTGAAATTAGCTTTATTGTTGCAAAGCATACAAAGAATAAACTCACTGCTACAACTGCAAGCTCTTTACTCTCCAGGTTTGCTTGATCTTTCATTACCTTTTCCACATCTAATCTGACCTCAGAAACAAACCCAAAACAAATTAAAATTTTCAACTGGAGAATCAGAATATGAATATGTATTGTTATGCATTGTTCAGGTTAATTATTAAAATTTTCTTTTAGGAATGATCATAAAGCTGATAATCTCTAACCTCAGCATTATATTTTCTGTAGCCAATGCATCCATGCGAGAAGAAACACCCTCTTTCCATGACTCCAGATCATTGAATACTTGATCCTGATAAAGAGAAAGAAACCTTGTGATTTAGCAATCATACAGCTTTCTTTCAATTTGAAAGGCAGAAAACTTGGAAATTACCCTGTTTTCCTTCCATTCCAGGAGGTCATTAATTTCTGTTCTGCTGCTTTTCAGAAGGGTTGAAATTTTGTATAGCTCTTTCTCAAAATCAGGCATAATATCGCCTTGTCGCCGGTTCATTTCTTTGATAAACTCCTCCAGCACAGATAAGTTCAGCTCAAGTGACCTCACCTTCTGCAGCAAGATCTTTAGAACAGTATCACCAGGTATTCTGCTGACTGAATGCTGTCTAACTTCAGCTGCAGGATCAGGAACCTTGCTTGCAGTTACAGGAATCTTCGTTTCATTCTTTCCTATCGCAGAGGCACCAGAATTATCAGTCCCATTCTGAACTTTGCTACGGTCCAATTCTGAATTCAAATCTGGTGCTGCAACAGGATTAGGCTTTGGCAATTTACTGGACCTAGCTTCTTCAGAGGGGATGAAGAGATCTTCGAGCATTCGCTCGATTGCATCGACTCCATACACCTCAACAACACTCAATGTGCAGTAAAATTCTGAGCCATAGTGACCAAGTAAGTGTATCTTCAGGTACCTCACCCATTTAGGCTCAGGCAGCTTGAAGCTCTGACTCTGCTTAACATTAGCAGCAGTGAAATTTCCCAGTTGAGTCCATGTTTCGGTTGGATAATTTAAGCTTCCAGACAAGTTAAAATCCTTCAAGTTAGAAGAATAATGCTCAAAATTTGCAATCTTAACAACATCAACCAATGTCTCCTCAGAAAGCTCAATCACAACAAACTTCCCTCCAACAGAACAAGGATTCCTTAAGTACTTATCTTGATCCTTTTCGAGTATGTTACCAGCGCCTTTCGCTTCCTTATTATGTGCTACAACTTTTGCACCCTTCATTGCAGAGGCATAATTGTATTCTTTTCCATCAGGTTCAAGCCTATGTGTGATATTAACAAGCTGACTTGGCACTTGCTGGTCTTTCTCTTGAATAGTTATGTTTCTAAATTCATCCAAATTGAGATAAGTGGAGTGAAGAGATCTTCCACTTGATAGTTCTTTTCCTTTGCCTAATCTCCATTCTTCTAGTTTCTGTGATTTGCACACTAAAGATCTATAACCTAGAAAACTCCAAATTACTTCTTCTAACCTATCACTCTCTGTAATTAAGTATTTATTGTTCCCAAATTTAATGTCTACTTTGGATTTATTACAAGTGGAAGATATGTTAAGCTCGAGCAGCTTCTCATTTGAACCATTATAGCCCCCCTTTGCCATGTATGAGTTATCTTTTAGAACACCAGGACCAGGTGCGCTTCTGTTATTGAGAGTTAAATTTCCTGAAACAAAATGTATGAGCAAACAAAAAACTCTTTTTAAATCAACGAACAATGTGATTAGACCAAAATCTTAACCTAAGATAATTGTTCATAAAATTGGTAATGATGGAAATTTAGCAGTTCCTGAATGTTAAGAAAACATCAATTTGGTTAATTAAGCAGCTAAAATGCAGCAAACTTAACAGCTTTATTATAAACCAAAACACGAAAGACAGGAAATTTTATGTTTCTGTGGCAATAAAGAATCAAAATCAGAAAATGGGTAAGAAAAATAAGCACAAAAAACAAAAGAGAGAGAATAAAAACTGTACCTTGATTCTCGTGGCTAAGGCCCAGCCTAGTATAAAACAACAAAAGAAGACACCAAAGTAAAAGGATCAAAGACAAAGAGAGCTCATAGAAATGTCTTCTGTTGTTCTTGTTAGTATTAATGTTGCTATCCTTGGTGGCACTGACATTGTTCTTTTTCTTGATGCTTTGGCATGTAATAGCGTTTAGTACTAAGGAATCATTTCGAGGCTTCTTCATGTCTGGTTCCTGCAGAATAAAGGGTGCGTATGTCTTATTTTCTGTGTTTCTCCAGAAAGATGGGAGCAAAAACAATGGAGGTTTTCTTTTTTGGGGGGAGAGAGAGAGAGAGAGCAGAGAGGCATCTTTGTTTTGCTTTTTTTGAAAGCCATGTTTGCAGTCACTTGTGTGGTTATCTACATCCTACTCCTGCGGAAGCCACTGTATACCATGCAAAAAGACGGTTATTTCGCGTTTGATGTTTTTTCTCTTACTCAAAGTGTCCTTTTATTAAGCTTATTAGGCTGATATTAACGGCCATATTTAGGGTTAGTCTTGGAATACTATCAACATGCTTTTTTTTTTTATTATTTTTTAATGCAAATTAAACTCTTATTAATAAAATAAAAAATATATTTTAACATTACAAATAAACTTATAAAATTTAAAAATACTTAAAATTTACGAAATTAATGAAACTATTAGATTATATCGATCTGTAAACTTTTTTAACGAAAATAGTAGATAATAGTAACATACCGCGAGCAATTTATTTTCCAGCGAAAAACTCAATTTATCTGTTGTTTAAAAAAAACTTTTATAAAGGAGACAACAAAACTTTCATAAAGAAATATCAACATGCTTTTATTCTTTCTTAACCGGGAACATAAATAGGTTTTAATAGAATATTAAACCGAATTAATTAGAATAATTGATCAAATTTCAATTAATAAAATGCAAATTTTGATTTTCGATCTAGTTGATACCTGAAAATTTCAATTCAATTCTAAAACACGAAATTTTTAGGAGGATGTGGTTTTTTCTAATAAAATTTTTTAAATCTTCGACTAGTAATAGAAGAGAATTTAAGTATGTTACGGTTCATTTTTATTTTAAAACTTTTCTAAATATTTATTTTTAATTATCTCAATTCAATTATAATTGAAAATCAAACCGTAATTATTGATAGTGTGGGAGAGATATCTAAAATTAAACTCTTTTTCTTTACTAGTATGAAAGTTTACCTTTATGGATGAGTGAACTGCAATGACCTGTAAAATTCAAGCATGAAAATTGTAAGAGAAAAATAGATTACAATTTTTATCGAAAAAATAACTAAAACGATTGGACATTTCTATAATTTCCCCAAACTTTTATTATAGTGAAAAAAATAATTAGAAGCTACTCAAAGAAATTGTCTAGCTTGAGAAATTTGATCAAACACCTTAACTAATTGTCATGACATCATTTCATCGAATTCTTACATAATATTTTTCGTCACTTCACCGTAACTGCTCGAAAAACCAAATAGAATAATTTATTTTGGTCAGTTCAATTCAATTATTCGATTATAACCAAATTATACACACCTCCATACATATATGTGAATTCTTAGCAGGAAACATAATGCGTACTGCTAATTTTATCAAATTAATCAAACCTGCTGATATTATTTCCTCTTTTTTTTTTTCCTCCTCGTATAAGCTTCAATTCAATTGTGAACAAGAGCAAGGATATAATATATGGAAGATGAAATAATTTACAATCAGCATTCTTCTTCTAACAAGAACAAAAATTTATGCCCATTTATGAGAGCATTACTCCTCAAAAGCTGTATCAATATGAAACTCAAGTGATCTTCTTCATAGAGTTTGTTCTTCTGATGAAGTTAGGAGCGCATAATCTAATTCGCGCCCCAGTTCTTTGATTTTGGTGGATGGAATGCTTCCTGGATTTTCCTCCTCTAAAAGAAGACTTAATCGTGTTTGCGGAGGGTAATTGTTCAAAATATAGTCAATTTCTTCTCCACTGATTTCCTTCTGATTAAGTAGTACCTGCAAAATCGAGTCCATAAGAAACTTGGTTACTACTTTCAAGACTACTAGTATAATGATTTTATCTAAATATGGACACAAGTGTTCAAAGAGTAAACTTGACAGTTTTAGCATGCTCAAAGCTGCTGCTTTGATTATATTCATTACAAGGTAAAGCCACAGCTTCAATGCGATATTTGCTCAAAAATTTTGAATCTCAGGAACGCTAAACATAACACTAATTCAATATAACAATCCTTGAAAACTTTTTAAGGTTGAATCGGTGAAGACGCTCGGTTTCTATAAATTCCTTATACCAAAAAAAGTATTGAATCCACTATAGATCTCGAGAATAAAGCCAAAAAGGAAAGAGAGAGGCATATGCATACAAACAGTAATAGAGTTGCATCAAACTGTTGATCAATTGCTTTATTTCTTTTTAATCAAGGAAAATCATTTTTAAGAATTTTCTTGATTATTATAAGTAAAAAAAATATATGGTAAGCAGATCACAACACTCCATACACTCTTACCTTTACAGCTTTCAGCAATGCAGTATGATGCCGTCTGAGCAAAGAAACTGTTTTTCCATACATATCACGTAACAACTCCTCGGTTCTTTGTGCAACTTGATCATCTAAATTGAAATTGATAGGAGGTTCAATTAGGTCATAGTCATCATAAAGTGATCCTTCAAAGTCCAGGCGTGGCCCCACAAATCTCACTTTCTTTCTCCAAGGAGGTGGTTCACCATGTATGACCATTGGATTCTCCAAGTTCCATCTGTCAAAAAGAAAGAGCTCACATCAAAACCCAGCAAGACAGCACGAAACCAAGTCTTACAAGCACTGAATCAAGGACCGACATGGTTAAAATTTTGCGAGCAAGCCAAGATGCATCTGCAAGGTAGCCAACCGATGCCCTTGATGTATCCCGCCCATAAATAACCTCTTCAGCTGCCCGTGCACCAAGAAGAACCTTTAAATAGAAACACACTCGGTAAGATAATCACAACTTTCTGAAAAGGCAGACCTAAGTTGATAATTTAAGTCCACACCTGAAGACGGTGGAGCAGCTGTGGTCGACACTCAAACATGTATGATTCATCATCCAGTCGATGAAACACTACTTGTGATAAAGTCTGCAGGCATCATTTGAAAACCAACGATTAAGTGACAGCAAGACAGAAATCATGGGCTAAAATGTTAGAGACACAATGAATCAACTCGTATCACCTGATAAACCTATTAGAACAGGTGCATAAACATTCAACTGGATATAATGACAGATAACATAATCTTTGCATCATTTGCGTATCAGAAATATAGGCAACAGAAGCTGCAACTATAAAACTGTTCAATAACAAGCATCTCATGTAATGATATCCATAACTTGCAGCACTTTAACTTGTATGCTGTCTCCTCTACTCAGCTAATGCTCTTTAGCCAAACATAGGAGGAGATGCATAATGTCCTCAACATATGAGTAAAAAGCATGTGTTAGGATCGAATGAGAACCTGACCGCGGGGGACTATCGAAATGCGATCACAGCATTCAACTTTTGCATTTTCATATCGCCTGAGCAAATGGGAAGTCATAGCAACTCCAACTTCAACAGTAGCTCTACGACATTGTCCCTGATGACCTAAATCTATTCCAACCCTTTTTGGTCCAACAGTAAGTCTGTCAACTGCTTCATCCATGTCTGACTGAACAATTGATTGATGCCCTTGCCTAACTGCCACAAGTGCAGCCTCTTGGACCAGCTGTGCCAACTTTGCTCCAGTCCATCCTGATAATTGTAAACATGATTATAGACATCGAACAGGAAAATAATACAAGCAGCACAGACACAACATACACATACCAGGTAAATTCTTTGCATAAGTAGATAAATCAACAGACTCTGATATTTTCACCTTGCTTGCATGAATTTTTAATATCTCCAACCTCCCTTTAGCATTGGGAGCACGAATTCTTATCTGCATGAGAAAAGCCAGCGTCAACACACAAGTAGCAGCTGCCCACTAACAACTTCAGGCTTCAGGAAATGAAAATTTATTACACAGCTGAATACACATTTCAAGAAATGGTAAGCCAAATTTTTTTTTAAGAAGCATAACAAAGTAGAATATCACAATATAATCAAAACAAAAAAGTTAAGAAAACCACAATGCTAAAAAGAGATAACAGTTGAACTAAAGTATGATTCAGAACTCAAAAAGGAGCAATATGTTAAGATAGCTTTTCAAATTTTTGTTCCATTTCCCCTCCTTGGGTAGACTAAACAAACCTTGCGATCAAAACGACCTGGTCGGAGAAGAGCAGGATCCAACAGATCTCTACGATTTGTAGCAGCCAGAAATATAACACCTTTGCCAGTGTCAAATCCATCAAGCTCTATCAAGAGTTGGTTCAATGTAGTTTCCCTCTCTTGAGTGGCAGCATTATAAAGGTGATCAGTAGATTCCTTGAAAATCCCTTGACGCCTGTTCATGTCATTAAAGCAAAAAACAAAGGGAAATGAGGCTTTTAATTATGTAGAGGCCGATCACAATTCAGATTGTATAATGCATCATAGCATGTGTGTTGGTAGCTAGCAGTTTAGTTTATAAACATTGCTCTTACATAAGCAATGAATGATACGTCTCTTTGATGTGTTGACTGAGAATTAACAACCAAAATTCCAGTGCCTGTCCAGATTTATATATGGATTACATGATCCTCATTATTATGAAAAAAATGATTACATTCAAAGTGACTTATGTCGAATAATTAATTCTAAATACATTAAACTATCACCCAAATTCGGTACTGCAATATTAACAATGATTTTAGCTTCACTGTATCATCATGAATCGAGCTATATCATGCAACACATAGAACTGCACAATAAGCAGACATATCTAGTCCAATTTGTTCACCCATAACATCCCCGTGAAAAGCTCCACAGCCTCTAACACAACAAGGAGCTTCCCTAATAAGGATAGTGTGTGAGATTGACAGCTCAAGTAATTCAGAATGGCATTGCACATGAAAGTTGGCACCAGAGCTAGCGATTGAAATATGATTTTCATAATGGTACAAGAATGTTCACTCAAAAGTAACAGACAAGAAGGCCCATACCTGGTTGCCAATGCATCAATTTCATCAATGAAAATGACTGATGGTTTGTTGACCTGCATAGACCATAAATTTATAATCTATTACTCACTGCAAGAACTCACAATAAGAACAAGTAGATCTAATAATGCACTCATGATGTCAACACCTATAACATGTTGCTAACTTGCGTGCTGATTTCTGCTATGCAACAAAGTATAATGCTTTCAAACATTTACTTCGACAGATGAGATAGTAACATCAATCCTAGTCCAAAGAAAACAGAAAGCTCGCCAACATCAAACAAGACTAAGTCAATACAATAAAAATCCATATTGCGCAGTCCAATTACCTTGGCTCTCTTGAATAGATCTCTTATACGAGCAGATCCGACACCAACTAAGACTTCAACAAACTCAGACCCAGCCATTTGGTAAAATGGCACCCCAGCTTCACCAGCTATGGCCTTCGCAACCAGGGTCTGGAAATGTACTAAGAACGTTTAACATTTGTGCTGAAACTTTCATAGTGAAATTCATAGGCTGGCTAAGAAGCACAACTAACCTTGCCACATCCAGGAGGACCCTCCAAAAGCACTCCATGTGGAGGCTTTATACCCATTTTATCAAATAGCTCTGGATTCTTCAAATACCTCACCAACTACTCAACAAAGTAATAAAGACTGAATAAGATATATTTATTATGACCAATAAATATAATCAGCATGATTTTTGGAACAGAAAATCCATGAATGACCATCAAAATTAATGCATTAAAATGAGATGCACAATAAGCCTTTCAGGTAAAGATGCTTGATAAATTTAAGAAAACCATTAGGCAAAGAGGATGAAGGAAGAATACATCAAGAACTAATATAAAAGAAAACCCACAGGCTTAGAAGAACTTGAAGGACTATTTGGGGAAAGAGGTAACTGAAAACAAAATGCAAGACACAGCAGTTAACAGCTGATTCATCAATTTGAGTATTTGGACACCAACAGAAGCAAAATGCATCATCAAAAATTTCCCAGTATTTCAATCAAAACTTCAAAGTTTGTCATCCTACATAAGTACCAAAGATAAAGCCCAGGGGAAGGTAGAATACCAGAAACAATCCCAAGACTTGCTTGACTTGGTTAAACATAAGGTAATGGATACACTTCCACGTGATTTTCAAAATTCAGTCTATAAGTAAAACAAGTAAATAGATTAGAATTTTCTGAACCATCTCCCATATAGTTCCAAAATGTCATTTGATCTTAATGTTAACTACATAAGAAAAAAATACTGTCCAAAAGGGGAAGCAAATGTTTCACTAATCATACAGGCATTATGTCATTCTTTGTCATGCAAAGAAACTATTCTACCAGATAGGAAGAAAGAACACCTCTTGAAGTTCTTCAACTGCTTCGTCAATCCCAGCAACATCACTAAATTTAACTCCAGTTGAACCCTGAAAGAATGGATTCCAGTAGAGTGAGAAATTCAATTACAACTTAACAAAATTGGAGATACGGTCAAAAGTGTACGGTAAAAAACTAACATCAACACGAGCTTCTGCTTTGGAACGTGAGAAATCAATTCCTTGCCATAAATCCTGCAGAATATAATAAATATATTCATAAAAATCAGAGACTATGAAAAAGGAAGTAAGTCGGATAAACCTATTGCATTTAACAGATCTAATAGCAGATTTCCTGCTTACCCACTTCCTGAAGTTCTTAGGTCTTCTTGAAAGTGTAAAACGGATAAGAACAACCATGATCAAGAGGACAAACGTTATTGGCTTTAGCACCTCAATGCTGGCAGACACACCACCAAAAGTGTAGTATTCATACAATTTGGAGAAAATTCCACCATCGCTAAAAATATCAACAATACGATCCCAAATTCCCTCTAATATACCAGAGATGAGACCAAGAAACAGCTTTAAAAATGGCTTGGTTATAGGCCATGCAACATATACAGTCATTGCAAAAATGAAACTGGTAACAGCAAATACTGCAGAAGCTAGGAAGCCCCCAACAACAACTGCAGCAGCAGCTATTGCAGCTGTTACCATTCCAAGCTCTACCATCATTCTGCTAGATATAGAAGATGCCACAGGATGCGGGTACTCTGGCAACTTTGCCACTGAAAACTGCATCAAAAAAAAAAAAAAAATTGAAGCAAAACGTAACACATATCTCTTTGTAGCAGCATGATATCTATAACGTTTACAAGACAAACTTTGCTACAGAATACAGGAGGACAAATATGACCTAATATTATGTAGAGCAGAACATGAACTATTCAGCAGCAATCATATTAAGTTAATTCAGACGATGTACTGACAGTGACATTATTGTCCTTAGATGACTAGGCTCGCAAATGTGACTTCAATATCACCCATAAAGGTACATAGTATTTCCTAATATGAGCTCTCTACACAATCCGCTAAATGACTGAAGAAAAACGTTTGACAAAATCAATTGAGCAGGAGTTAAAATATTGAAAACCTTCATGCGCCTCTCTATTTCACATTGGGGACCCTTGTACTCCTCCAAGCATTCTTGAGCTTCATTCTCATCGAGTCTCATTACCCTACAAAACGCATTTGCAGCCTATAGTTAAAGTACATCACCAAAATGGAAAGTGCCATAAACCAAAAGTCAAAAGGAAAACTTTTAGCCCTTAGTATTCACCATTTGGTTCTGTGTAATCTCTTCTCTCCTGGGATTTCCTTCAAATCCACAATGAAGTCTCTATGACCATTTCCCAAAGTAGTTCCTGTAACCTCCTTCGAAGTTAACAGCTTGACCTTATTACTCCTCACTGCTTTCTTGAAATCCCCGAAGCTCATCTTAGGCAACTCAACCAAATTTTTATCAAATTCCTCCTCTTCAGATAAATCTGGCCCAAAAATCTGCTCAGGAACATATAGCTTACCCTTATATTCCCTCAAAATATCCTTCAAATATACAGCTTCACCCTCAATTTGACTTTCATTAATCTCTTTACTCTGTTTTCCTTTGAAATTCATTTTTTTCGCAAAAAAATCAATTAGACCCGTGCTCTTATTCTTGCTCAAGTCCTCTTTCTCTTTCAAAGAACATAACTTGTCACCAATAAGGTATCTGGGCTCAACTTGGCTAGGATTGTCCTTCAAAACTTTAGTGACAAAATCATCTTTTTTAGTATCGCTGAGCTGGGAAACGGAGCTTGAATTCACTTCGCATAGAACTGTGAATGACCGTTGAAGCATTGGCGCATTTGATCGAAATTTTCGATTGCATTTTAAGGATTTTTCGTAGAGTTTGGGAAGATAAACCCTAGAAGACAAAAACGTGTCAATGGTGGTCATTGTTTAAAATTAATGCTTCAAGCACATAACAAGTCAGGATTTTTGATGGATTGTCATAATGATCTTGGCCAACAGAGCTCAAATTTTGGAAAAAGATTAGAGCTTTCGGGAGACTGAAGTGAGAATGCAGTAAGCCAAGTGCACTGCATTTCGGTTTATCCGAGTTCCATGATAAACTGCTGGCTTTGGTTGTGACTTTGTGCTGTAACGGGTCGGGTTTACATGGGTGGGTTTGTGAATTTGAGTTCGGGTTCAAGTATGAGTTTCTTTTGGGATTTCAATTGTGGATAAATGAAATGTATGCAAACAAAAATTCCTAAATTGCATGGAATTTAAGGGAATGTCTGTTTTTTTTCTAATTTCTTTTTAAAATTTCTTGGTAATTGTCCAATAATTGAAAGTTATACAATCGAAAAGATGAACTAATGAAACAGAACAAGCAATTTTTATGATATTTCATATTGTAATTCAGGAATTTTTTTTACCGTAAAAAAGAGAAAATAGAGACTCAAATATAAGACTTTTTGGTGCATTAAATCAGCTTTATTCTATTTAAGAAATCAAGAAAAGTCAAGAGAGCAAATTAACCAAATTCTCATTATTTCGACATTAACAGTAAATGTCATTCTTGAAAAAGAATTTAGCCATAGTTCTTCACACTTCTAACATGAAAACCTAAGTATCTGTTTGTTAGGGCACCAGTTCATGAACTATAGCCAAAGAAACCATGATCCAACAATACATTCTGCAGTATATCAATGGGTTTTAAACCCTAATAAGTATGATCCTGGCGTCTGAAGTCAACAGAAGTTATCATTTATTAACAAAATCCAAGCATCATTGGTGAAAATTGAAGTGGAAGACAATATCACTAAAAACACGTCAAATTTGTGCACGGACCGTACTGTGTTTCTCTAACGAATCTATTCATTAGATGCATTCTGGTTTGTAACAAATCCTTTCCTCTATACAAGTTCACTGAAGTGTACATTCTTCAGCTTGATTTTGAATTGTCAAATTGTCACCATTCTTGTCACTATGGAGCTGTTACAACAATCTCGTCAATTGTCATCAGTTACAAGCATCTTCCTTGCAGGACAGCATTCCTTGGGCTCTTGAGGTTCCTGCAGTACGGGCCACTCCAATAAAAGAGAAGGAAAGTTCCGAGTATGCTTCGTTGTGTAATTCCTGGCAGACCTCGTACTCCAGTCTCCATGGTATCCAAATACGAACATTAATAGATCTTCCTCTGCATGCCTACACAGTTTTGGCTCAGGAGATCGCTTGTTAATTCTTATATATTCAATGGTAGTATCAATGATGTGTCCAGTCCTAAGCTGTCATTATATGCAGAATAACTGGTTTGCAGAATGGAAAAGAAGGGGTAGAAGAAACTCCAGAAAGAGGAAAAAAATTTGACAGCCCCAAAAACTCGGCCATGATTGATTAGCAAGTCACTTATTTTTCCTTTTGCTGAGCAGTCTCTATGTATTGCTCAGCAAGTCTCTTCACTTTCTCACCTTCCTTAATTAGGAAATTCGCATTCTTGGCATTCTGGTGGTATTTCATAACTTTATCAGTAGTTTTTGCAACAGCCCACCTGTATTGCTCAGCACTAATTATGCCACTTTTACACAGTGGCCTGATGTGCTCTTTGATGTACGCTTCAACCTGCATATAATGACAATGGCTGGTCAACAGATTGGAGCTTGCAAAGCAAACAATTATAAAATATAGTGGATATGAGAGACCTTCAAAACAAAACATATTAGCATATAGTTAAACATCTCATTTGCTTAGAGAGTAGATCAAATGGAAGATGAGTAAAAGCAGAAACACTATTGGATAAGGCTGCTAGTACCTTCTTGGAAATAGAATTGGTAGAATCATGCTGCCTATTAGTTTCAGATTTAGACTTATCCCTCCTCTGGCTATCTTCACTTGTACGAGAAAGGTTGGATGAATTATCTCCATCTAAAGAATTTTGACGGATATTTTTCTCAGCTAGTTGTCTCAATGTTTCTTCTGGAAATTTGTCCATGGGTGGTACCTTGTCAGGGCCATATAATTCTTCACACTCAGCAAGAGAAAGCTCTTCACCTTCTTCAGTGTTCAACAACTTTGAAGGAACACAAGACTTATCAGTCTCGTTATCAGTTGAGCTAATGATGCCTACATCAGTATGATCATTCAACAAGGGATCAGAACGCTTGGACTCTTCGATATCCTCCAAGCTCTTATGATCATTTAACCCTTCAGATTTAAGAGAGGAAAAGACTACTTTCATCTTTGATTCAGCTTCTTCTGGAGGAACCTTTGGAGCTTTCATAGCAGCAGCACCGATGTAATCTTCATCTTCTATGTCATACTCAAAATCACCATATATGTCCTCCTCTGGATGAGAATCAATATCAAATATGTTATCAGGCCCATCTTCTTTGTTCTCCACAGATGAGTTAACTTCATCTGGTACTTCCTTGTTATGATGCGGACTACTTGGGGGAGAATCAGATATAAGCCCAGCATTCCTCAATGCATCCTGCACTGCAGCATTGGTAAAGAGTTCATCACTACCTTGTTCTGACTGATCAATGGGCTGCAATGATGAGGATGGAGAACTCGATTCTCTAGCTCTAGAGGATTCACTGTTCTCTGAACGATGCAATATTTCCTGGGAACAAAGGTTCAAATAGACAAGCTTGCTATTTGACTTGTCAGCAACTGCCTTCTCAATGTTAATTGCATCTGCAACAGCCAACTCTGTTTCTGCTGTCCTGCGAATCTCTGGTAGATTTAATTTCCTCAGGAAGTGTTCTGTCAGACGGTAGAGCTGTGTCTGCATGAGAACAGTAGGAATTTGCAAAAAAATGTAATCAGGGCCATGTTTGGTTGGGAAGAATTAAAACAATGTCAAGAAGACTGTCATCAAGCTCAGAAGCAAGACACTGACAAGAAAATGGGTAAGCAGAACTTTGCATTAGCCTGATTCCGATTTTATAATTCATGACCCCATCATATATTCAAAACTTGCCAACTAAAACGCCAATTGAAGGCAACTAAATATGCCTTGATCTCACTGGGATAATGATATTGAAAAGACAATTTTGCTAGAGGGGCCAAAGAGGTAGCAACTAATGCCAAAGATTAGTGATTCTAAAGCTAGCATCCCCAGTGAATGCTTAGTACCAAGAGTGCAAGTGATGCTAAATTAGGAGTGCACTGATGAATGTCAAAGACAGATCAGGACAAAGATACATGTCAAACTATTTAAACCATTTCCTTTTCCTTCTTTTCTCTCTTTCTCTCTCTTTTTTGTTAAAAAAAAAAAGAAAAAAGAGCATAGCTCAGGGTTCTATATTACTGTTACAAACAAGACCAAGCTTGGTTAAACAGAATGCATATCTTACCTGCCTACCCGACATGGGGATTTTATTATGGCGACTCAGCCCCGGTACTGGTCTCATGTCTATTGGCAATTGAGCCTGCTCAGAACAACCAGGAAAAAGAAAAGGGTTAATAGTCAGCAGAACTTATTATCAAATCAAGCAGCTAGCAGGAAAATTCTTCTAAGGAGAAAATACATACTAGCAAGGGGTAATTTCCTTTAAGTATAGCATTGTCTTCCTCTTTTCCTTGCACTGCATTTGTACCCGTGGCAGCTTTTTTCCTTGCAAGCACCTCCAAAGCCCATTTTCTTTTGTCAATCTTTCTATCATCAGATTGAATACCTTCCTTCTGTGAATTTACTTTAAAGCCACCTGATGAAGCCTGCAAGGAAACACGAGGAGCTTTGTCTGGATGTGATTTACTAGAAGTAGCAATACTTTTTGAGCTCGGAACTTTATCCGTAGACCCTTTGTCAGGAATTGAGGGAACATGAAACTTTGAAGAAACTTTATTTGCTTCTATTAATTTATGTGCATGATCATTGTGAGAAGAATTCTGACCCTTTTCAGTTGAGATGAGCTGTCTACTATTCTGCTCAGAATTATTTGTAGCTGTAAGTGCTGAGAGTGGTTTGATATCCTCCTTTCTTGGAAAAACAGATGTATCAGCTATGTACAATCTGGAAAGGATGGGATTTGACGACTGACATTCGGATGCTTGGTCTATCTCTGACCCTCCTGGATTCTTTCTCAAGAGGTTAAGAACTGATTCCAAAGTTGCAATCTTTTCAGGCTTCGTCGTCCTCATGCAACGATGCTTCCAAAATTCAACCTCACAGTCTCTGTCCCATGCACGTTTTCGTCTTCCATTAGAATTTCCATATATTTTCTTTGTAAGATTCTCACGGATTTTACCCTTCTGCAGCAGTAACTTCTTTGCCTTCAGAGCAGAAGGTGGTAATTTCTGAACAACTTCTGTTGTTGGTCCTGCTACAGCAGTGCGGAAAGCAGCCAGAAGCTTTGGATCAAAAAGGTTTTCTCCAATATCTGCAGAGGACTTGTTACGCACAGCTTCTCTAATTTCTGCTCTAAGTTTTTGGACTACAGTTGATGACTCATCTTCTGTAGCTCTCCTCATTATCTTTTTGACTCTCAAGCCAGCCACATTTTCTCTTTCCTTCGAAGATCTATCACCAGGGCTCTGGTGCACAGGCCCTTCAGAAGCTCTAAGACCAATACCCTGAACTATACTCATTATATCAGGAACCTTATCTTCCTTCTCACGAGATTTTTTCAATTTGGCATCTTTGAGAACAGCCATCATGGCAGCACATCCATGAGAATCATCAGTAAGATATTCATTGCCTTGGTCCTCCCTGGAATGAGTCATCTGAGACTTGCCCTTGGTTCTAATTTTCTTTCTAGAAGCAGAAGCTTCATTCTTAGAACTATCTTCCTTATGAGAAGCAGTCTTACGAACATCACCACTGGAAGAGAATAAAAATAAGATTTTTTACCGAGATATAGTAATAAACACAATTATTCAATAGAAAAACTATTCACCTTGACAGGCAACAAAACGTTTATAACTTAAATTGGCTGTAATATTTAGCAGAACTCTACTTCATCTATGCTCTTATTCTTTCTTGCCTAACTCAAACTCATCTGATCAGAATGAAAAGCTATCTTGACACACTAACTAACAAATCCAAATATTCTTCACTAACAATTTATAATATATTTAATTATAGTAGAAAGAAGGCAGGAAAAAAGGCAAGGGAGATACAGAGCAAAAGAATTCCCTTGCTTGTTTGGTAGTGCAGAAAGAAAAGAAGAGAAAAGAAAAGGAAATGTTTAAGTTAAGAATGAAAAAGTCCCAAGATAAACCAAATCATCTCAGCTCATCTTCGCACAATGTTGTGATGTACTCGATTTTCTTTTGGAGGCACAGGGGAGGAATGGAAAATTTATAGGAAGCAAGACTAGAAGTGATAAGCAGTAATTTTCTTTTTGGGGAACTGGGGAGGAATGAAAAGTCTCTAGGAAACAATCCTCAAATTGGTGATAGGCAGTCGATAACAATAGTTTAATTATTCAATTTTTAAATCAATGACTTTAAACTCAGACCTGTAGTATCCTTCTAAAATCATACTACTGTAGCATTGAGATAAATCAATATACAGTTAGACACCCAGAAAAAAGAATAATAACTACTATCTTAAGTAGTCAGTGGTCAGCACTTTGACATTCTGTTATTGGATTAACAACCAAAATAGCAGTCACTGGAACTAATATCCCAAAATATAATAAGAAAAATTCAAATTGCTGAAATTGCAAGCAACCTGCAATCTGTATGACTTCTTTTTAAGCCAATCTTTTTGACAATTTCCTTATCAGCATCAGGTAGAATCTTTTCATCTGCAAACATTTAGCAATGGGTTGCTGATGAAATGCTTATGCTAATATTTTGGTGAAAAATCATTAAGGATAATATAAGCCACAGGGCAAAGAATAGACTGATAATTCTATATTAGTACGTGCATGATAAAACACTTTTCAACCTCTTAATAAAGATTCTCCTGAAGGACTTTTCTGCTGTGTATCCCCAGTTCCTTGATCTTTGCTTCCAATATTCTTTTTGTGATCGACTGGAAGAGCGCGAAATATTGTTGCAATTACACATTCTCAAACATCAAAGCTCCAAATAACTTTATGCCATTAATCCATGAAAAAAGAAGTTGGAAAAATATTGCACATGCAAAATTACCAGACAGAAAAGAGCTGACTGATAAACCAAGATGAAGACCTATGGAGCTTTCACTTTTAGCCAGTTTGTTTCCAGCATTGGATTCATCAAGCAAACTCCTCGGAGAATATTTAACATAATCGGAGCTACTCAGTTGATCCATTGCTTCATCAGCACAACTTGTTTTGAACTCACTAAGCACCAAGGAAGTGGAAGGTTGGCTGGAGGATGTATCACGTGATAAGGACAGTTCAAGGCCCTGTCCCTCCAAAATTGGCTGGATATTGGTGTTTTCAATAGAAGGTATTGCTGCCTTAAGACTACTGCGATCAACTTTCAGGTCCTTGTCAACTTCAAGGGCTGAGTAAAAATTCTCGATTGCCTCTTCATTCCCATTCTTTCCATCAATCATTGAGACGACAACAGCAGTCTCTCCATCGTCAGCAACAGATACAGACAACTTACCAGAAAAAGTAGCCTCAGGTATAGAGCTAGTATGACCACACACATTGCTTGGCTTCTGTACCGAAGTTGGATCATATTTCTGTGGCATTTCAGCATCCATACATCTACAGCAAATCAAAACCGAGAATCTTTCAGAAAAGGAGACGGTGATACCTGGGTTCCCATTGAAAAAATATGTATGCAAAATGTACAATGTACTACTATCTTAAGCATAGGGAAGAAAAGCAAGTGCGTTGATTTTGCATAAAATTGTTCAAGTTTTGATCAGAAAAGTATGAGACATGTGTAAGGCAGATGATTCTAAAAATCTTTAAGTAAGATGGTTGATATTGTTTTACTTTGATTTCCATACACCCAAAGAACAATAAGAAGGTATATCCAAAATCATTTCTACCCATTGTGCAAGTAACTAAAAAGGCAGTACTGCAACCAGTGCACATGAAAACACAGCTGCAGCAAACATTTCTGTATCAATAATGATTTTATAAATAGATTTAGGTTGAGCAACTGTTTCCTGGTTACAGTCACAGGACCACATTGAGGGAGGAACCAGCAACCTGACACTTCCCAACTTATTCCTTCTTTACATATAAAATGTTTTTTTATCAAGTAAGAAATAAGAGTTTAAGATGAAGGATTAGAAATACTCCTAGCCTAATCTAAATGAAAAATAAAATTACAGTTCATTATAACTTACCTTGGGCATAACCATGTATCCTCAGATGTACCTTCAGGATCAAAGCCCACACAGAAAGCATGGTACCTATTCCCATGCAAGACAAAAAAAAAAAATAGAATCAAATGAAATAGAAACTAACAATGCATGTTTAAATAACAATACAGAATATACAATACACACAAAAAGAGGGTTAATTTCACCTGTAGTCATTTAACTATGGCCAATTTAACGATATAGTCACAATAGAATGATTTGTATCAATAAATAACACAACTAATATCAATAAAGTCATAATGGCAAAATTTTGGAGATTCCAGTCATCGGAATTGCTTTGTAAATTACAGATTGAGTTGTAATTTTAGCAAAGAAACTTGAGTTGCATATTAAGAGACTGAAAAATGGATGAGGAGTTTCTCTACCAAAATCATAACTCAATTTGCAATTTACAATGCAATTCCGGTCACTGGAATCTCAAAATCCGCACTATGACTTAATTGATACAAAATAATAATTGTATTATTTTATTGATATAAACCATTTTATTATGGCCACGTTATTAAATTGGTCCTAATTATATGACTCTGGGTTAACCTCACAAAAAGATGGAAAATCTTATCAAACTTCACAGAAAATGAAATTATATAATGAGAAACACAAGATTATAATATACATTGGGAAATGAACAACATTAAAATAGCAGTGCTAGAATGGGAATTGAAAGAAGTTTCATAAAAGAGAAAAATTCAATAAAGTTCAGAAAGAGCCCTGAAACAATTCTTGCCAACATCCTAAACAATACTCTCTGGAGGCATTTATGAATACATTTTGCTTAGGTTCTATGTTCCCTCATGTGCTTCATTGTTTCCCCGAGCTTCAATTTCTTTTGTAATTTAATTTTTTTCTTGGAGTTTCTTTCTAATACTTTATCAGTATCTATGTTACCAACACCAATCTATATGCAAATAACTCCTTGAAATGACCAAAGTTTACCAAATATCACATGAATCACAAGCAATTGAGGTATCCAAGTTAGAGTCCTCTTCAATATTTGCCGATCCGCTTCGAATTTTGCAACCATCTCCATCCAAGCAAATAACTGCCTACAAATTTAGACATCAAATAAAAATTTGAACATGCTGATATTAGTTTTGAATTATGTAGAATACAACCTTAATTATAAAATGTATTACGTTAATTTCTGAAATATCACTAACTTCTATAGAGAATTTTCATTCTTAAAAAATGCATTCAAGAGTTCAGACCCTTTATGCGATGGTTTTCTCTCCATCAATATCATGCCACTTGTTGAAATGGAGAGAAGTCTTGTGATGTGCTAGAAAGATAAACCAAATAATTCCTCAACAAATATTCTACATGATTTCGTGATCATATACAAACACTGCAGCATCTAAATTTAGAAGCAAAAGATGAGCTTTCAAGCACAGCAAGAGTCCCACAGTTAGCACGCGCAGGATGTATTCCTAGATAGCCTAGCACTTGGCAAGTTTAATAATAGCACCAAAGGTGATGACTCCTTGATTATATAATTGAACAGCCACATTCTACTTTAAAATTATTTAGTGAATACACTTCTAATCCTTTGGTGGAGGATGCCATTATTATAGTTACAAAAGCTGGAAGCTTAGGTCTCAAAGAGGTGTAAAAATCGATCCTAAGACTGGAAACAGATAATTGTGAATGATACTTACATTTTCATCAATATAGTATGATGGAAAGGAGAGAGTATTGTTTTTCCCTTCAACACACCACTCATCTTCCCTGCAGCATGAATGATGGAAAAGAAACAACTCAGAAATTTGTAATGGAGATCCTTGGCCTTGATCACTAAAAAGTAAACATCAAATCAGGAATATCAATCATGGCCGAAAGGGTAAAGAGTGAAAAGGTGAAAACTATGCAACTTAAATCTTTGTTCTCAAATAATATATGAAATGCCAAATGGATACAATCAATAGGTAACAGGTAATGGGTCTGGGACCTTCTAGTCAATCCATCTTCGAATCTAAGAAATGATTCTTCCATGCTCCAACTTAATCTTCAAGTGAATGAGCTTCTTACCTCTTGCTATTTTTTCCAATATGAAACCAGGAAGCAGCAAATTTAATATAAACCACAAAAAAATAGGGTTTCAGTTTAATTTTCTGAAATATATCTGTTAACCAATCAAAGATACCGCTATTAGCTACATACAAGCAGCACTTGACACATAGGTGCAAGAATGCTACAATAGCAGATTGTCTTCACGCACAAAGAAGGACACTCACAATCAGGGAATGAACAGCAATATGGATATTAAATAAATAGAAAGAAAGATACCTGGAAGATAAATCATCATCAACTTTGTTGTTTCCAATTGTATCATACACCTTCATAATAAAAGGGAAAATTTTCAACCATCACTTTGTGCAATCTTCTGAATGCAGTTTCAATAAAGCTTCATGAATGGTAGCCTAGTGATATAATTAGTTCATAGAAATCAAGCGAAAGATAAAAAAGTTCTCTAATCATAATTACAAAAAAGAAAACAAAAAGAAAAGTTCACTATAAAACAAAATAGAAGAAATTTAAATCACTCACCGGTACACAAGTGATCAATTGAAATTCATTCTGACAAAGAGGGCAAAGGTTTGTGATTGTAGCCCAGTTGTCAATGCAACCAAAACAAAACCTGAAATTCTCAGGACAAACCCAAGTTACTACATTTTCCATGCATTGATTCAGTCATAAAATTATAATAGTCAAAGATTTTGAACGGGGAGCAAAAAATAAGTGATTAAGCTAGAAAGAAGTTGAAGATATGTACCAATGCTGGCAGCAATCAAGAACTCCTCTGTCAATAATAATGTCCATGCATATCCCGCATCTTTCACCCACAAAATTAGAATTATCCTGCAGAAGTCACAAATTATGAACAGCAGTTTTCAACTTATTCCGAAAACACTATGCTTTTGAACAAAGAAAAGATATTTCTTAACATCAATCATAGAATATCCACCAAAGATGCATGATTTCACCATTCATGCTGACCCTCATAATCCAAACTACATTTCAATCAAAAACACCATCACCGATACAGCTTAGTAGTCATTACAAACAGAACTTCAGTTCTTTACTTAAAATCAAACAAAATAGCAACCAGTAAATTAACCCAATAACATTTCTGAGTAAGGTAATAACTCGATACATACATTATTCTCTTCAAATTCAATAGTTGCTTGATCTAACATGCCACTCGTATCGAAATCCACCTCCATTATCATATATTACAGAGAACCAACCTGAAAAAAAAAAAAATGGTGAACAAGCACAATCAAAGCAGACATACAGCATCAGCAAGTGAAATTTGTCCATTTCCAGGTCTATCAATTCGAGAATTCGATTATTAAGGAGATGAGTTGGCTTATTGTTCCGAAGGCAAGAAATGAAAATTAGAAGAACAAAGAGGGGCAATTATGTAAAAGATGGAAAATTATCACCTGCAACTGAAGATTGGCAGCGAGTGAGGGAGTTTGGTACTTCTCTCTGTGTGTTATGGCTCTCCAAGTGACGCTGGTTGAGGAGGAAGACGAAGACGAGGGCAGGTTCGTAATTTGGAAGTTTCGAAAAGACGAAGCAGGAATTTTCATCCACTGCGTTTTAATAAGAAACGAGTTTCTTTATGCAGAAAACGTGGGGTGTGTTAAATTACATTAAGCTCCCTATAATTGTTTCATTTCAATTTATATATATATATATATATATGAAACTTTTTGATGCATACTTAAATCTTCAGAAAAAAAAAATTGTATTATCATCTCAATTGGATTACATATACAAGATAGTTTAATAAAAAAAAAAAATTAGGCTTAATATATACGGAAACACTCGAATTTGACTTTATAATTCATTTAAATATTTAAATTTCCATAATAATTTTTGAGCACATATACTTGTCAATTTTGAAAATAATAAATAAAAATTAGTAATATTTTTAAAAAATTAAATCTCATTACACTCAATTGTGTTGATATACCATTTTAATTATTATAATGAAAATATACGTTTTATATGTACGGTAAAACTAACGAGAAAATATAATGGATTGATTTTTTTTATGTATTTTGATAAATTTTTTTTGTTAATTTTTATAATGGGTCGTGCCGATTTGCGTAATTAAATGTTATACGCTTTAATTTTTTAAATTCAGTATAAATTTATATTTATTATTTATAAAATTGATAAATATATATGCTCAATAAATTACTATTCAAAAGAATTATTGAGTCAAATTCGGGTATCCGTTATTTATATATATATAGTAAAAAATTTAAGTGAAAAGTGTTCATTCTATCCACAAGTATATTCAGTGCATCATGGTACGCATCCATCAATTTAAAAGAGATTTTATTAAAGATAATCTAAAATATACCTCAGAAGCACAAATCTAAGTCATAATCAGATAAATCATTAATTATTAAGAGAAAATCCAACAAATTATACACTCAAAACCATGGTTTTGAAAACCGGACCGGACCGGCCGGTTCAACCGCGAACCAGATCAAAAACCGGTCCGATCCAACATAAAAACCAGAAATGTTAAAAAACCGGATTTCATTGTTTAAAAACCGGATTGAACCGGTCAAAACCGGGTTGAACCGGTCAAAATTAAATATATTATAAATTATATTTTTATATTTTTATAATTAGGGTTAATAGTTGTTCAATATTGTTCTATTAAAAATTTATATTTGATGATAAAATTAATTTATAATAATAATAATAAACTTGACAAAATTGAACATTTTCACTATATTTTTATTTTATATTTTATATTTTTTTAGATATTTAATAACTAAATAATTTAAATATAATGGAATATTAAAAAACAATTTAATATAAACATGATAATTATAAAAATAGTTAATAATGTAACAAAAATAAATTTACAATTGAAAATAAATTTAAAAAAATTATAAATTCAAAATTATATTTTTCTTATAAATTTAAATATTTAACAAAAAAATTCAATTGTTGTGGTTAATTTTTTACTATTATTAATAAAAAAATAATAAAATAAATAAAAAATAGTTAATATATTGATATTTAATAATTAATATGTTGTTTAATTATATTTTTATATACTATATTTTTCATTTTTCATTAATAATTATATTTTTAAAAAAAGGTAAAAACTCCGAGTCAATCCGATCGAACAAGTTGACTCCTGACCCAGTTGGCAGGCCAAGTCGATGTCCGGTCCGGTTTTAAAAACATTGCTCAAAACTCTAAATGGATGTGGATGTTTCTCACATAGAAATCTAAGTCCTTTTTCTTTTATACTTATTTATTCTCGATAAGAAGGAATTGTACCAAAACAATGAAATAATAAATGTATAATTGAACAGTTAAATCTCGTGAATAAACTTTATGTTATTCTAAATTGTGAATTTCTAAAGTTTATATGGGGATATTACTTTTATTTATTTATTTTTTGTAAAAATATGAGAGAAATCAAATTTCAAATAGTTAAAAAGCATTTCTTTAAAATAAATATACTTGTTTATATTAATAAAATAAATATATCATTACAATCAAATATAGGAAAATAAATTATGTTCCTGAGAATATTCTATACAAACCATTTTCCTCTAGATAGAGGTGTAATTTGACTAAAATTTGATGACAATGAATAATTTATTTCAAATTAGGTTTATGTCAACTTAATTTGAAATTTTCAACTTAGATATAAATAATTGATTATTTTTTTCATTTGAATTTACAGTATTTAATATATAATTTATTCTTTAGACATATATAATTTAATGGGCAAAATAACTATAAAGGGAAAAGTTTTTTTTTTTTTCTCTATGCTAAATGTTTGGATGTAGGAGTTTATTGGCTTTAATTTTTTTTTTTTTTGAAAAATATACTAAATGTTTCGAAAATGATATTCATCTGTCCATTTTTGTAGCACAATATAAAAATAGATAGATGTGCACCTTTTTGAAATATTTAGGATATTTTCTGAAAGAAAAAAATTTAGGGCAAATAATCTTATAAGGTCAAATGTTGATTGAGGGCATATTAACACTTTATTTCCCGTTCTTTTTTTTTTTTGACGAATATTTCCCGTTCTTTTTAAAACTATGATTTTAGTACTTTCATGATTTTTAAAAATCTTATCGAATAAAAAATAGTAAAAATCGAGATTTATGGATCAAAATATCAATCATGATATTAACAAGATTGAACTGGTTAAAAATAAAATGATAAAAATATTATTTATATTAAATATTCAATTCACCTTAAAAAAATGAATATAATAAAAATATGAAAATAAATTATCAAAACGAATATATTAGTTTTATTATCATTATTTGAACTATAATTTATAATTTATTATTTTTGAATTATTTTTTAAACATTGTTATTATGTTAATATAAAGTATCTTGAAATTTTTATTATAAATATTGTTAAAATTTATATTTTTAGTGATTTTATTTTTTTATCGGTTCAATTTAGGCTATAATATAATTAGATTCTAAATTCTTAAACCTCTAATTTAATTGGTTTTTTATTTGGTATGGTTATAAAATGAAAAAAGATACTTATATGTTCTTAATTTTTAGATTTAGAAGTTTATTTGCCTTTAAAAAATATTTATCCATTTCTATAAAACTATTTTTTCGATGCTATAAAAATAGTTAAATGGATACCATTTTTAAAAAATAGTTTTTTTTAAGAAAAAAAATTTAGTATAAATAAGTTCATGTACGGATGTACCCAAATGTTTTGGGTAGATAATTACATTTTCCCGACTATAAATTACCCAGCCAATAGTTCGATTTTCATTTTCTTCAACTTCCATCAGCATAGCTGCTGGTACTGCCATTATTTTCTACGAGCAATCTTTACACTTCAAACGGTTGACATCAGGCAACAATAAACAAATGGAAAGAAAGCAACAGAACCCATATTCAAGAAGTTATTGCTGGTGCTGGCATGCACGATTTCAGCTAATAATTCTAAAAAAGTCTGCATCTTTTTCTTATTGTTTGATGCAGAGGGATGCCTCTGATTTGGAGGTAACAAGAATAATTGTCCGTACAGGATCCATGCCGTCCTAGGGACAAAGAAAGAAAGCTAGATAAACAAATATAGAAAAATAGAAATGAAGGCAAGTTGTACGGAAGGGGCAAATTGAGATTTGAGGGCGAGATTATAAATTTAAATGCCTGACTGAAAGGGAAATTTCAGAAGGAGAAGTACACAACAGAATAGTTGTTCTTATAGCATAAGAACCCTGGGTCCAGGTGAGTTCAAGTATAATAAGTAATAACTGTTATTTTCTTTCTTTCTTTCTTTCTTTTTTTTTTCTTTTAATCTTTTGATTTCAGTTTTAACCCTTTGGTTTTATCACTAGTGAAGAACTTCCTTTTGTTTTCTTCTTTGTTTGTTTTTGGGGTCCTACATCTACAGTCGCAGCAGCAAAACTCTCCGAGATAATCGTGTGCTTTACAAAAGTTGGAGCTTTTTCCAATTAATGCTTCATAAAGTAGTAAACTTTGACAAATTAAAAGAAATTAGTGTCCATTTTGGCTATTGGGTGCTTGAGATTTTGAACTTCAGATGTCAAAATGTTTTTAATTGGGTTGTGGGTCTGTTGATCTTGATGTAGCTCAGCAATTCTTGGTTGTGAAAAGATTCCATTTTGATTCTGCTCATACAGGTTCTCCACTTCTTGGAAGTCAGTGTACACAAATTTTCCCTTTGTGCTGATGATTGATCAGCTTCTTAATGAACATGATTTTTCATTTCTTTTATAGTGGATAAATCATTGATCCAAGGATAGTCAAAGGCTACATTACTATTTTTATGATTTTTAAATTTCAGTGACTCGGGGTATCATATGGCTACTGCACACTAAATCAGAATAGTCAAAATAGAAATGCCCTTAGGGCACTGGCAGAATGGACTACTGTATGCCTCATAATGAATCTATGATCTCTTGAGCTAAATTTAACCATAAAAATGGGTGTATCAGTTGTTGGTGGAAGTGCTGCCACTTTTGCCATTCTGTTGCTTCTCAAAGTTCGAAAAGGCATACTGTTGACGTGCGAAATGTGCTTGCGCCCCTAAGGAAAAGGAAGACTGTTACATGTCCACAAAATTTAGTTGCAAATTCTGTCTGCCAGGGGTAGCAATCTCTAGAATCGAGAATAGAAGACATAATAGACTCATTTTAAACTCTCATAAAATCAAACGGCCTCTGTTCATGTGCTCTTTTGAAAACAAGTATAGTGATTCTGCAGTATGTTTAATTACCATTCTTGACGAATGGCATTAGAAATATTGTATTCGGCTTAAGACTATCACTTGCATTGATTTATTGTTGCTCTTGAAGTGGCAGGATATCTATTTGGAAGCTGTTGTTTTTACAAGTACCTAGTGTTTCATTTGCACATAATTGCATTTTGAAATGGATGCTTTCAAAGGCTGTTTTTGCTTGTCAAAATCCAGGAAAGATCCAGGGGATGATGACCCTACTGTACTTGCTTCTGAGACACCATGTAAGTGTAAATTTGAAGAGTTGATCTCACCTAATGAAAACAGATCTATAGGCTGAGTTATCTCACTGCTGGAAGTCTAGTAGTTGTTGCATTCTACCTATTCCTGGTACTTCCACTCACATCATACTGGCTGGCAGTTTCTTCAGGCATTAATTACACTAGGAGGAAGTATAAGTTTGTTCCAGTGCCAAATTTCCCGATGCTTGAAAATTCTTGCACAAGTTGTGTCTTGCTATTTGCTTGTGTATTTCATCAAATCTTTGTGGTGCAGTAAAATTAGGCTGATGGTCTAATTACACATTCTGTTCAACATCAATGCTACATTATGTTGTCATGCACAAGTTATCATGCTTCATCTCGCTGCATTCATTATGTTGACATAACCTGTTTGATGCCTTGATGGCTCAGGAGTTTATTGCACATGAAAAATTAGGTTAGGTATGCAATAAAAATTCATAATCTCATTAACTTACTTTTCTCAATTTTGGTACTCTTGATTGTTTCAGTTACTGTCAATGAAATAGAGGCTTTATATGATCTATTTAAGAAGTTGAGCAATACCATAGTCAAGGATGGTCTTATTCACAAGGTACCTCAATTCTGTTGTTTTTTACCTTATTGCTGAGCAGCATTTTCAAAGCTTTGGTTAACCTAGCTTAGTTGATGGTCAACAAGAAGAACTTAATTTTTATTGAAATGCATTTGGTGCTAATTTCCGTCTTTTATGAACAGGAAGAATTCCTACTTGCCATTTTCAAAGATAGCAATAGGCGAAATCTTTTGGCAGACAGGGTGCATACTCTTCCTATAACTTATTTCTCAGTATCTTGGCTTTTGAGTTCCTATAACTTATGTTTCCATGCACAAGACGTTTTTGGAGCTAGTTGACCTTTCAAAGTACCTGTAGTGCCTTATGTTTCCTTTATCACCAAGGCTATGCTAGGGAGAGGGAGGAAATGGAACATGGGACCCACAAGTTTGCATCTTCTTTATGGATGCCATGCCTCATTTTTCAGCCTAGATGTATAATAATGGTGGTTATTGCAAGTTCCTTTCATCAAAGATACGCGTAATAATGATGGTTACTGCAAGTTCATACGGTCAAAGACATACACTAAAGTCATTTATTCAATGTTTCATTTGGACATCGTCTTTTTTGTGTATTTACATCTTATCAATGCTAAATTTCATAACCAAAACTGAATTCCAGGTATTTGATCTTTTTGATGTTAAGCGTAATGGGGTTATTGAATTTGGTGAATTTGTTCGGTCATTAAGCATCTTCCACCCAGCTTCTTCTGAAGCAGGCAAAATTGCATGTACGGCACAATATTCACAGATTTTTCTTCTCAGCATTGCATTGCTTATTATAATTATTGATTTGACTATATCAGCATACCGACAACTCATGAACTGGCAAATTTCGTCTTGCAGTTGCATTTAGATTGTATGATCTTCGGGATACTGGCTACATTGAGCGTGATGAGGTATGAACCTAGCAACTTCCCGATATATATGCGTGTACATGCTCTCTAATCATCAAGCCTTCCGAAACCTAATTATCAATTTATGTTATGAATGTCTGTATGCTAAAAGTTGAAGAAGATGGTATTGGCTGTTCTGAATGAATCAGAAGTGACAATTTCCGAAGATGATATTGAATCCATTGTGGATAAGGTGTCTTAAGTTTTCTACAATCTATGCTCTAATATCGCGAAATTTTGCAAAACTTTTAAGAAATTCACTTTCGTTATCGTATTTCTTACAGACTATGGCCGAGGCAGATTCGAAAGCAGATGGAAGGATTGATTTGGAAGAATGGAAGGAGTTTGTAGCCAAGAATCCATCTCTTATAAAGAACATGACTCTACCCTATCTCAAGTGGGTTCTGGCTGAAATTTTGAAGCTTTGTGCTGTTTGACAGTCTACTAAATATTAATGCAGCTGGAAACTTTTCAATCTTTTAATTTTACTTTCTGGTTCGTGTTTTTCAGGGAGCTAACTGTAGCATTTCCCAGTTTCGTGCTGAACAGTGAAGTTCGAGACTAGAAAAAAAGCAACAGAACATCTAATTCTCCAACAAAGATACTGAAAACAATGCAAAAACTTTGAGCAAAAAGCTGCATGTAACATGAAGATCAAGAAATCTCTGCATATGCCATTAAAGGACCGAAGCAAGCAATCAGTCAAAGGTGTATTATTCTGTCTCCGGCTTTGAACGTACTTTCAAATTCTATTAATATCAATATCTTTGAAGCAAAACAGGGTGAAATTAATATTAAAAAAAAATTAAGAAAAAAATATGCTGTTGTCCTTCAACCTCTAATTTTATTCTGTAGAATCTCTAAACTTTTATTTTTTGAATTGAGTCGAAAATATGCATTTTTCCCATTTTTATGCACCTCTCACGCTGCTGCAGATGCAATATATGCTAATCTTTCCATCAAATAATAGCTCAAAGCATCAATTGAACAACTTTATGCAATATTGCTTGGTTATGAAAACTACTTACGTTACATGGGAATGAAATTGTTTTTGACTGCATCATGTGTAATCCGTGTATGCACGTAATAAATTATTTTAAAAATACAAATTACTTACTATTTTGTAAAAAAAAAAAAAAAATTACTATAATAAAAGAAATATATATATTTGAAAATGATGATACGTGCATCAGATATTGTTGACCAGGTTATAATTTGGAAGAACAATATAATTCCAGAACAATTATATTCCCCTTTTTATTTGGAAATTAATCGAGAAATTGCATACTTCCTACAAATTGCATATATTCTTATGGAAAGCCTTGCATATATGCTTATGGAAAGCCCGGTAAAACTTGCGGCTCGCCGCTAATTTTATTTTAAATTCCATATCACAATTTGCATTGATTTAAATTCCATATCACAATTTGGTACGCATTTATTCAAGAAAATTCTCGCCTAAATCTACTTCATATTTTATGGCAAAAGTATATATATATATAAAATTTCTTTCTTGTTTTTAAAGTAAAAACAGACTTCCTATGGTCAATTTCTTTCTTAGTGAGGGATTATCAAAATCAGCGCAGTCAAGAATTTTTGAGTGTTAAATTATATTCATAATCACTAAATTTATAATTTAATACCAATTATTGAAAAATTATGAATTTAGTATCGAAATATTAATATGCACGTTAACTTAAAATATTTCGAAACATAACAAGTGAATATTTAAAATTAGTGTAACTTTTCACAACATCAATTTTTAAAGGATTGAATTATTTTCGTGAGCGTAGATGTTTTCATTATATATGTTTCTTTGGTGGAGAGGAGATCTCGAACTGAATATTAAAATATGGGATGCTTATGCACAAAGCAGCGGATTAAACATAAAAGCCATGCTGTTCTTGCTTCTTTAACCTATTGTAACTTACTAACTTTCCATCTTTAATTCCCATTAACCAAAAATCTCCATTTCCACACATTTTTTAGCTCTCTGCTTCCAATTTTTGCAGTTACCGAAGTTCAAGTTGAAGCTCTGTATGAATTATTCAAGAAACTAAGCAATTCTTTAACAGAAGATGGGCTTATAAGCAAAGTAAGTTTCATTTATGTTAATTATAATTTATATAAAGAATTTAAAAGCTATGGATAGTGTTAATAAATACTTAAATTTCCAGGAAGAGTTTCTGCTTGGCTTATTCAGAAATAGCAAGGAGAAGAGTCTTTTTGCAGACAGGGTAAGTTTAAATTTTTTATTTATAAAAAAAAAAAAATAAACTTGTTCATTTAATTATAATGTTTTTACTTTTTTTAAGGTTTTCCAATTGTTTGATTCCAAACAAGATGGAGTAATAGAATTTGAGGAGTTTGTTGGATCTTTATCTATTTTCCACCCTGAAGCACCTCAAGAAGAAAAAGCTGCTTGTATGAAATTCTTCTCAAATATATATATATATATTTGAATTTCTTAACTTAATCATATCTATGTTTTTACTCTCAATTTTACATGAAATAGGAATAAATTTTTTTATAGTATGTAATATATTATTAACTCCATTGATACATGGATTGGATGTAAGAATTTGATGGTTGATGTAGCAGTTGCTTTTCAACTATACGATATATGGCAAACAGGCTTCATTGAACGCGACGAGGTAAATTTTTGGATGCCAAATAATTATTTTATCCCATTTTATTAAAATTTTTTTGTTTTTCTTACAAAATCCTTATTTACTTTATATTTATATTGCTAATGATAGAAAAAGGGCAAAAAAGAAGGTTGAATTTTTTTTTAATTTAATTTTATTTAATGAAATGGAGCAAATTGGCTATAAATTGTTAATAAGATTAATAAAAATGAAGCTAAAAAATCATATGTTTTAATTTTCAAAATTAGCATAATTAATATTATGTTTGTGTAAAGGTCAAGGAGCTGATCTCAGCACTCCTAGACGAATCAGACCTGGTTCTTTCTGATGACATTGTTGAAAGCATAATTGATAAGGTACGTATTTTGATTTTCTTGTATTAATTTACTTATTTTTAATTGTGCATTTTATTTTTAATCATTGAATTTATGTGCATAATAGACATTTGAGGATGTTGATAAAAAAGGAGATGGGAAAATTGATCTACAAGAGTGGAAAGAATTTGCAGCCAGCAATCCATCCTTGCTCAAGAATATGACAATTCCATATCTGAAGTAATTGATTCTCTTTCTTTTTCTTTTTAATAATTTTATTAAATCTTCATATTAATTGAATTTAGATAACAATTTTACTATAGCTCAACCTACAACAAATTGTTTTATAATTTTCATACTTTTAATTTAACTCTTTTACATAAATATATAATTTAATTTTACGTAATAATATATTTTTGGTTCGGTACATGAATAAAAGCAAGAATCGGGTTATAAAAAAAATAATAAAGAAAATTGTACTTCAATACCCAAAATTCAAATTCAATTAAATATTGTAATAAACACTTAATAAATTGTTTTTTTTGTATAAGTCAAACTTGTTTAAATTAGTAGGATACTTGTGTGTTAAATTAACAATGTGATCCAGTTCTTTCATTCATGTTCAATTGAATTTATGTAATTTCTGTATTGCAGGGACATCACAACAGCATTTCCCAGCTTTGTACTGAGATCAGAACAGGAAGATGATATCAACAATTGATAAGAATTTTAAGGATGTTATAGTAGTAGTGTTTGGTACTTGCAATCGAGGCTATGTCCGTTATTGGAATCGAAGGTTATGGAGTTTGGAGTAATGCTATTTTAATTTATGATGTACGTGTTTTGTTTTGAGATTCATGCAAATGAGATTGAGTTCAAAGTTAATATGATTAACGTGAATCCTCTAACACATATATGCCTTTTACTCATAAAAGCCTATATGTTTGAGCACCAGACTCCAGAAACATACAACATAATATTGTCTTTTACTATAAAAGAATAAAAAAATGTGAAATGGTTATATATAAGTAATTCTAAATATAATATGCGTGAATCATATATATATATATATATATATATATATATATATATAAGGCGAGACCAAATTCATTCATATGATTTCGACAGATTCCGATGGAGCAAATTCATTCATAAAAATTCGTCATATTCCGAAGTAACCAATTCTCAATGTATTGTGATTGGGAAACTTTCAGTAGCAATAGCAATGAAATTTTTCAAAATTATTGCACTCAGATCCAAAAATTCACCACTTTTTACGATTTTTCGATTTTAGTAATTTTTCCTAGCATAATGCCTTCAGAAATCTATAAAAATTCGTCAGATTCCGATGGAGCCAATTCTCAATGTATTGTGACTTGCAAGCTTCCAGTATCAATAGCAATGAAGTTTTTCTAAATTATTGCACTCAGATCAAAAATTTCACCACTTTTTACGATTTTTCGATTTTAGTGATTTTTCCTAGTATAATACATTCAAAAATCCATAAAAAATCGTCAGATTCCGATGGAGGCAATTCTCAATGCATTGTGACTGGTAAGCTTCCAGTAGCAATGGCAATGAAGTTTTTCTAAATTATTGCACTCAGATCCAAAATTTCACCATTTTTTACGATCTTTCGATTTTAGTGATTTTTGCTAGTAATTAATACCTTCAGAAATACATAAAAATTCGTCAAATTCCGATGGAGCCAATTATCAATGCATTGTGACTGGTAAGTTTCCAGTAGCAATAGCAATGAAATTTTTCTAAATTATTGCACTCAGATACAAAATTTCACAACTTTTTACGATTTTTCGATTTTAGTGATTTTTCCTAATATAATGCATTCAAAAATTCATAAAAATTCGTCAGATTCCGATGAAGCCAATTCTTAATGCATTGTGACTGGTAAACTTCCAGTAGTAATAGCAATGAAGTTTTTCTAAATTATTGCACTCACATACAAAATTTCACCACATTTTATGATTTTTCGATTTTAGTGATTTTTCCTAATATAATACCTTAAGAAATCCAAAAAAATTCGTCAGATTCGGATGGAGCCAATTCTCAATGCATTGTGACTGGTAAGTTTCCAGTAGCAATAGCAATAGCAATAAAATTTTTCTAAATTATTGCACTCAGATACAAAATTTCACAACTTTTTTACGATTTTTCGATTTTAGTGATTTTCCCTAATATAATGCATTCAGAAATTCATAAAAATTCGTCAGATTCCGATAAAGCCAATTCTCAATGCATTGTGACTGGTAAACTTCCAGTAGTAATAGCAATGAAGTTTTTCTAAATTATTGCACTCAGATACAAAATTTCACCACATTTTATAATTTTTCGATTTTAGTGATTTTTCCTAATATAATACCTTAAGAAATCCAAAAAAATTCGTCAGATTCGGATGGAGCCAATTCTCAATGCATTGTGACTGGTAAGCTTACAGTAGCTATTCCAATCAAGTTTTCCTAAATTAATGGGGTCAAATGAAAAATTTCACAACTTTTTACAATTTTTCAATTTTAGTGATTTTCCCTAGTATAATGCCTTCAGAAATACATAAAAATTTGTCAGATTCCGATGGAGCCAATTCTCAATGTATTGCGACTGGTAAGCTTCCAGTAGTAATAGCAATAAAGTTTTTCTAAATTATTGCACTCAGATTCAAAATTTTACCACTTTTTACGATTTTTCGATTTTAGTGATTTTCCCTAGTATAATGACTTCAAAAATCCATAAAAATTCGTCAGATTCCGATGAAGCCAATTCTCAATGCATTGTGACTGGCAAGCTTCCAGTAGTAATAGCAATGAAGTTTTTTTAAATTATTGCACTCAGATAAAAAATTTCACCACTTTTTATGATTTTTCCATTTTAGTGAGTTTTCATAGTATAATGCCTTCAAAAATTCATAAAAAATCGTCAAATTTCGATGGAGGCAATTCTCAATGCATTGTGACTGGTAAGCTTCCAGTAGCAATGGCAATAAAGTTTTTCTAAATTATTGCACTCAGATCCAAAATTTCATCATTTTTTACGATCTTTCGATTTTAACGATTTTTCTTAGTATAATGCCTTTAGAAATACATAAAAATTCGTTAGATTCCGATTGAGCCAATTATCAATGCATTGTGACTGGTAAGTTTGCAGTAGGATTAGCAATGAAGTTTTTCTAAATTATTGCACTCAGATACAAAATTTCACTACTTTTTACAATTTTTCGATTTTAGTGATTTTTTCCTAATATAATGCCTTAAGAAATCCATAAAAATTCATCAGATTCCGATTGAGCCAATTCTCAATTCATTGTGACTGGTAAGTTTTCAGTAGTAATAGCAATGAATTTTTTCTAAATTATTACACTCAGCTAAAAAATTTCACCACTTTGTATAATTTTTCGATTTTAGTGATTTTTCCTAATATAATGCCTTCAGAAATTCATAAAAATTCGTCAGATTCCGATGGAGACAATTCTAAATGCATTGTGACTGGTAAGTTTACAGTATCTATTCCAATCAAGTTTTCCTAAATTATTGGGGTCAGATAAAAAATTTCACCACTTTTTACGATCTTTCAATTTTAGTGATTTTTCCTAATATAATACCTTCAGAAATACATAAAACTTTTCCATATTCCGATGCAGCCAATTCTAAATGCATTGCGACTAGTAAGCTTCCGGTAGCAATAGCAATGAAGTTTTTCTAAATTATTGCACTCAAATTAAAAATTTCACTACCTTTTACGATTTTTCGATTTTAGTGATTTTCCCTAATATAATGCCTTCAGAAATTCATAAAAATTCGTCAGATTCTGATGGAACCAATTCTCAATGCATTGTGACTGGCAAGCTTCCAGTAGCAATAGCAATGAAGTTTTTCTAAATTATTGCACTCCGATCTAAAATTTTACCACTTTTTACGATTTTACGATTTTAACGATTTTCCCTAATATAATGCTTTCAGAAATCCATAAAAATTCGTCAGATTCTGATGCAACAAATTCTCAATGCATTGTGACTGGTAAGTTTACAGTAACTATTCCAATCAAGTTTTCCTAAATTATTACGGTCAGATCAAAAATTTCACCACCTTTTATGATTTTTCGATTTTAGTAATTTTTTCTAGTATATTGCCTTCAGAAATCCATAAAATTTCGTCTGATTCCGATGGAGCCAATTCTCAATGTATTGTGACTGGCAAGCTTCCATTAGCAATAGCAATGAAGTTTTTCAAAATTATTAGGGTCAGAGGAAAAATTTCACCACTTTTTACGATTTTTCGATTTTAATGATTTTTCCTAGTACAATGCCTTCAGAAATCCACAAAAATTCGTCAGATTCCGATGGAGCTAATTCTTAATGTATTGTGACTGGCAAGCTTCCAGTAGCAATAGCAATGAAGTTTTTCAAAATTATTGCCCTCAGATAAAAAATTTCACCACTTTTTACGATTTTTCGATTTTAGTGATTTTCTCTAGTATAATACCTTCAGAAATTCATAAAAATTTCTCAAATTACGATGGAACCAATTCTCAATGCAATGTGACTGGCAAGCTTCCAGTAGCAATAGTAATGAAGTTTTTCTAAATTATTGCATTCATATAAGAAATTTACCATTTTTTACGATTTTTCAATTTTAGTGATTTTTACTAGTATAATGCTTTAATCAATCTATAAAAATTCGTCAGATTCCGATGAGACAATTTCTCAATGCATTGTGACTGGTAACCTTGCAGTAGATATTCCAATCAAGTTTTCCTAAATTATTGGGGTCAGATAAAAAATTTCACCACTTTTTATGATTTTTCGATTTTAGTGATTTTTCCTAATATAATGCTTTCAGAAATTAATAAAAATTTATCAGATTCCGATGGAGCCAAGTCTCAATGCATTGTGACTGGTAAGCTTCAAGTAGCTATTCCAATCAAGTCTTTCTAAATTATTGGGGTCAGATAAAAAATTTCACCACTTTTTACGATTTTTCGATTTTAGTGATTTTTCCTAGTTTAATAATACATTCAGAAATTCATAAAAATTTGTCAGATTTCAATGGAGCCAATTCTCAAAGCATTGTAACTGGCAAGCTTCCAGTAGCAATAGCAATAGCAATGAAGTTTTTCAAAATTATTGCACTCGGATCAAAAATTTCACCACTTTTTACGATTTTTCGATTTTAGTAATTTTTTCTAGTACAATACTTTCAGATATCCATAAAAATTTCTCAAATTACGATGGAGGAAATTCTCAATACATTGTGACTGGCAAGTTTCCAGTAGCAATAGCAATGAAATTTTTGTAAATTATTGCACTCAGATCATAAATTTATCACTTTTTACGATTTTTCGATTTTAGTGATTTTCCCTAGTACAATACCTTCATCAATTCATAAAAATTGATCAGATTCCGATGAGACCAATTCTCAATGCATTGTGACTGGTAACCTTCCAGTAGCTATTCCAATCAAGCCTTCCTAAATTATTGGGGTCAGATAAAAATTTTATCACTTTTTACGATTTTTCGATTTTAGTGATTTTTTCTAGTACAATAATGCCTTCAGAAATGTATAAAAATTCATCAGATTTCGATATAGCTAATTTTCAATGCATTGTGACTGGCAAGCTTCCAGTAGCAATAGCAATGAATTTTTTCAAAATTATTGCAATCAGATTCAAAATTTCACCACTTTTTACGATTTTTCGATTTTAGTGATTTTCCCTAGTATAATACCTTTAAAAATCCATAAAAATTCGTCAGATTCTGTGCAGTCAATTCTTAATGTATTGTGGCTGGTATGCTTACAGTAGCTATTCCAATCAAGTTTTCCTAAATTACTGGGGTCAGATAAAAAATTTCGACACTTTTTACGATTTTTCGATTTTAGCGATTTTTTCTAGTATAATGCCTTCAGAAATCCATGAAAATTAGTCAGATTCCAATGGAGTCAATTCTCAATACTTTCTTACTTGTAATCTTCCAGTAGCAATAGCAATGAAGTTTTTTAAAATTATTGCACCCGGATAAAAAATTTCGCCACTTTTGACGATTTTTCGATTTTAGTGATTTTCCCTAGTATAATGCTTTCAGAAATCCATAAAAATTCGTCAAATTCTGATGCAGTCAATTCTGAATGCATTGTGATTGGTAAGCTTACAGTAACTATTTCAATCAAGTTTTCCTCAATTATTGGGGTTAGATAAAAAATTTCACTAATTTTTACGATTTTTCGATTTTAGTGATTTTTCCTATTATAGTGCCTTTAGAAATCCATAAAAATTTGTCAGATTTCGATGAACTCAATTCTCAATGCATTGTGAATGGCAAGCTTCCAGTAGAAATAGCAATGAAATTTTTCAAAATTATTGCAATCAGATCCAAAATTTCACCACTTTTTACGATTTTTCGATTTTAGTGATTTTTTCTAGTATAATGCCTTCAGAAATCCCTAAAAATTCGTCAGATTTTGTGCAGCCAATTCTCAATGCATTGTGGCTGGTATGCTTACAGTAGCTATTCCAATAAAGTTTTCTTAAATTACTGGGTTCAGATCAAAAATTTCACAATTTTTTACGATTTTTCGATTTTAGCGATTTTTCCTGGTATAATGCCTTCAGAAATACATGAAAATTAGTCAGATTCTGATGGAGTCAATTCTCAATACTTTTTGACTTGTAATCTTTCAGTAGCAATAGCAATGAAGTTTTTAAAAATTATTGCACTCGGATCAAAAATTTTGCCACTTTTGACGATTTTTCGATTTTAGTGATTTTTCCTAGTATAATGCTTTTTGAAATCCATAAAAATTCGTCAGATTCTGATGCAACCAATTCTCAATGCATTGTGATTGGTAAGCTTACAGTAGCTATTTCAATCAAGTTTTCCTCAATTATTGGGGCTAGATAAAAAATTTCACTACTTTTTACGATTTTTTGATTTTAGTGATTTTTTCTATTATAATGCCTTCAAAAATCTATAAGAATTCGTCAGATTTTGATGGAACCAATTCTCAATGCATTGTTACAGCTAAACTTTCAGTAGTTATTCCAATCAAGTTTTCCTAAATTATCGGGCTCATATCTTAAATTTCACCATTTTTTATGATTTTTCGATTTTAGTGATATTTCCTAGTATAATGCCTTCAGAAATCCATAAAAATTCGTCAGATTCCGATGGAGCCAATTCTCAATATATTGTGACTGGTAAACTTCAAATACTTATTCCAATCAACTTTTCCTAAATTATTGGGGTCAGATAAAAAATTTTACCGCTTTTTACAATTTTTCGATTTTAGTAATTTTTCATATTATAATACCTTCAGAAATCCATAAAAATTCATCAGATTCCGATGGAGCCAATTCTCAATGCATTGTGACTGGTAAACTTCCAGTAGTTATTCCAATCAAGTTTTCCTAAATTATTGGGGTTAGATCTAAAATTTTACCACTTTTTATGATTTTTCGATTTTAGTGATTTTTCCTAGTATAATGCTTTTAGAAATCCATAAAAATTTATCAAACTCTGATGCATCAAATTCGCAATTCACTGTGACTGGTAAGCTTACAGTAGCTATTCAAATCAAGTTTTCTTAAATTATTAGGGCCAGATCAAAAATTTCACCACTTTTTACGATTTTTCGATTTTAGTGATTTTCCCTAGTATAATGCTTTCAGAAATCCATAAAAAATCGTCAGATTTCGATGGAGTCAATTCTCAATGCATTGTGACTGGCAAGCTTCCAGTAGCAATAGCAATGAAATTTTTTTAAATTATTGCACTCAGATTTAAAATTTCACTACTTTTTACGATTTTTCGATTTTAGTGATTTTTCCTAGTATAGTGCTTTCAGAAATCCATAAAAATTCGTCATATTCTGATTCAGCAAATTTTCAATGCATTGTGACTAATAAACTTACAGTAGCTATTCCAATCATGTTTTTCTAATTTATTGGGGCCAGATCAAAAATTTAACTACTTTTTACGATTTTTCGATTTTAGTGATTTTTCCTAGTATAATGCCTTCAGAAATCCATAAAAATTCGTCAAATTCCGATGGAGCCAATTCTTAATGCATTGTGACTTGCAAGCTTCCAGTATCAATAGCAATGAAATTTTTCTAAATTATTGCACTCAGATAAAAAATTTCACCACTTTTTACGATTTTTTGATTTTAGCGATTTTCCCTAGCATAATGCCTTCAGAAATTCATAAAAATTCGTCAGATTTCGATTGAGCCAATTCTCAATGTATTGTGACTGGCAAGCTTCCAGTATCAATAGCAATGAAGTTTTTCTAAATTATTGCACTCAGATCAAAAATTTTGCTACTTTTTATTATTTTTTGATTTTAGTGATTTTCTCTAATATAATGGCTTCAGAAATCAATAAAAATTCGTCTGATTCCGATGGAACCAATTCTCAATGCATTGTGACTGGTAAACTTTCAGTAGTCATTTCAATCAAGTTTTCCTAATTTATTGGGATCAGATATAAAATTTTACCACTTTTTATGATTTTTCAAATTTAGTGATTTTTTCTAGTATAATGCCTTTAAAAATCTGTAAAAATTTATCAGATTCTGATGCAGCAAATTTTCAATGCATTGTGACTGGTAAGTTTACTGTAGCTATTATAATCAAGTTTTCTTAAATTATTGGGGTCAGATAAAAAATTTCACAACTTTTTACGATTTTTCGATTTTAGAGATTTTCCCTAGTATAATGCTTTCAGAAATTCATAAAAATTCACCAAATTTCGATGGAGCCAACTCTCAATGTATTGTGACCGGTAAACTTCAAGTACTTATTCCAATTAAGTTTTCCTAAATTATTGGGGTCAGATCAAAAATTTTACCACTTTTCATGATTTTTCGATTTTAGTGATTTTTCCTAATATAAAGCCTTCAGAAATCCATAAAAATTCGTCAGATTTCGATAGATCCAATTCTCAATGCATTGTGATTGGTAAACTTCCAGTACTTATTCCAATTAAGTTTTCCTAAATTATTGGGGTCAAATCAAAAATTTCAATACTTTTTACGATTTTTCGATTTTAGTGATTTTCCATAGTATAATGCTTTCAGAAATCCATAAAAATTTGTCAGATTCCGATGGAGCCAATTCTCAATGCATTGTGATTGGTAAACTTCCAGTAGTTATTCCAATCAAGTTTTCCTAAATTATTGGGGTCAAATCTAAAATTTCACAACTTTTTATGATTTTTCGATTTTAGTGATTTTTTCTAGTATAATGCCTTAAGAAATCCATAAAAATTCATCAGATTCTGATGCAGTAAATTCTCAATGCATTGTGACCGGTAAGCTTACAGTTGCTATTCTAATCAAGTTTTCCTAAATTATTGGGGTCAGATCAAAATATTTACCACTTTTTACGATTTTTCGATTTTAGTGATTTTCTCTAGTATAATGCCTTCAGAAATCCTTAAAAATTCACCAGATTCCGATGGAGCCAATTCTCAATGCATTGTGACTGGCATGCTTCCATTAGCAATAGCAATGAAGTTTTTCTAAATTATTGCACTCAGATCTAAAATTTCACTACTTTTTACGATTTTTTGATTTTAGTGATTTTTCCTAATATAATGCCTTCAGAAATCTATAAAAATTCGTCATATTCTGATGCAGCAAATTTTCAATGCATTGGGACTGGTAAGCTTACAGTAGCTATTCCAATCAAGTTTTCCTAAATTATTGGGGCCAGATAAAAAATTTTACCACTTTTTACGATTTTTTGATTTTAGTAATTTTAACTAGTTTAATGCCTTCAAAAATCCATAAAAATTCGTCAGATTCCGATGGAGCCAATTATCAATGCATTGTGACTGGCAAGCTTCCATTAGTAATAGCAATGAAGTTTTTCAAAATTATTGGTGTCAGATGAAAAATTTCACCACTTTTTACGATTTTTCGATTTTAGTAATTTTTCCTAGTACAATGCCTTCAAAAATCCACAAAAATTCGTCAAATTTCGATGAAACCAATTCTCAATTTATTGTGACTGGCAAGCTTTCAATAGGAATAGCAATGAAGTTTTTCAAAATTATTGCACTCAGATCAAAAATTTCACCACTTTTTACGATTTTTCGATTTTAGTGATTTTTTCTAGTATAAAACTTTCAGAAATCTATAAAAATTCGTCAGATTACGATGGAGCTAATTCTCAATGCATTGTGACTGGCAAGCTTCCAGTAGCAATAGCAATGAAATATTTCTAAATTATTGCACTCAGATTAAAAATTTCACCACTTTTTACGATTTTACGATTTTAGAAATTTTTCCTAGTATAATGCCTTCATCAATCCAAAAAAATTCATCAGATTCTGATGGGGCAATTCTCAATGCATTGTGACTGGCAAGCTTCCAGTAGTAATAGCAATGAAGTTTTTCTAAATTATTGCACTCAGATCCAAAATTTCACCACTTTTTACGATTTTTCGATTTTAGTAATTTTTTCTAGTATAATGATTCAGAAATCCATAAAAATTCGTCAGATTTCGATGGAGTCAATTCTCAATGCATTGTGACTGGCAAACTTCTAGTAGTTATTCTAATTAAGTTTTCCTAAATTATTGGGGTCAGATCAAAAATTTCACCACTTTATACGATTTTTTGATTTTAGTAATTTTCCCTAATATAATGTATTCAGAAATCCATAAAAATTCATCAGATCCCGATGGAGTCAGTTCTCAAAGCATTGTCACTGGCAAGCTTCCATTAGCAATAGCAATGAAGATTTTCTAAATTATTGGGGTCAGATGAAAAATTTCACCACTTTTTTCGATCTTTCGATTTTAGTGATTTTTCCTTGTATAATGCATTCAGAAATACATAAAAATTTGCCAGATTCCGATGGAGCCAATTCTCAATGCATTGCGACTGGTAAGCTTCCAGTAGCAATAGCAATGAAGTTTTTCTAAATTATTGCACTCAGATACAAAATTTCACCACTTTTTATGATTTTTCGATTTTAGTGATTTTCTCTAGTACAATACTTTCAGAAATCCATAAAATTTCGACAGATTCCGATGGAGCCAATTCTCAATGCATTGTGACTAGTAAGCTTCCAGTAGCAATAGCAATTAAGTTTTTCTATATTATTGCACTCATATATAAAATTTAACAATTTTTTATAATTTTTCGATTTTAGTGATTTTCCGTAGCATAATGCCTTCAGAAATTAATAAAATTTTGTCAGATTCTGATGGAGCCAATTCTCAATGCATTGTGACTGTTAAGCTTCTAGTAGCAATAGCAATGAAGTTTTTCTAAATTATTGCACTCATATACAAAATTTCACCACTTTTTAAAGTTTTTCGATTTTTTTGATTTTTCTTAGTATAATGCCTTCATAAATCCATAAAAATTTATCAGATTCCAATGGAACCAATTGTCAATGCATTGTGACTGTTAAACTTCCAGTAGCTATTCCAATAAAGTTTTCCTAAATTATTGGGGTCAGATAAAAAATTTTATCACTTTTTAAGATTTTTCGATTTTAGTGATTTTTTCCAGTACAATGCCTTCAGAAATCCATAAAAATTCGTCAGATTCCGATGGAGCCAATTCTCAATGCATTGTGACTGGTAAGCTTACAGTTGCTATTCCAATCAAGTTTTCCTAAATTATTGGGGTCAGATAAAAAAGTTTACCACTTTTTACGATTTTAGTGATTTTTTCCAGTATAATGCTTTTATAAATCCATAAAAATTCGTCAGATTCTGATGCAGCAAATTTTCAATGCATTGTAACTGGTAGGCTTAAAGTAGCTATTCCAATCAAGTTTTCCTAAATTATTTGGGCCAGATCAAAAATTTCACAACTTTTTACGATTTTTCGATTTTAGTAATTTTCCCTGGTATAATACCTTCAGAAATCCATAAAAATTTGTTTGATTCCGATGGAGCCAATTCTTAATGCATTGTGACTAGCAAGCTTCCATTAGCAATTGCAATGAAGTTTTTCAAAATTATTAGGGTCAGATGAAAATTTTCATCAATTTTTACGATTTTTCGATTTTAGTGATTTTTCCTAGTATAATGCCTTCAGAAATTCACAAAAATTCATCAAATTCCGATGGAGCCAATTCTCAATGAATTGTGACTGGAAAGCTTCCAGTAGCAATAGCAATGAAGTTTTTCAAAATTATTGCACTCAGATCAAAAATTTTAACACTTTTTACGATTTTTCGATTTTAGTGATTTTCTCTAGTATAATACCTTCAGAAATCCATAAAAATTTGTCAGATTACGATGAAGCCAATTCTCAATGCATTGTGACTGTTAAACTTCCAGTAGCAATGGCAAAGAAGTTTTTCTAAATTATTGAACTCAGATCAGAAATTTGACCAGTTTTTACGATTTTTCGATTTTAGTGATTTTTCCTAGTATAATTCCTTCATCAATCCATAAAAATTCGTCAGATTTCGATTGGGCCAATTCTCAATGCATTGTGACTGGCAAGCTTCCAGTAGCAATAGCAATGAAGTTTTTCTAAATTATTGCACTCAGATCCAAAATTTCACCATTTTTTACGATTTTTCGATTTTAGTGATTTTCCCTAGTATAATGCCTTCAAAAATCCATAAATATTCGTCAGATTTCGATGGAGCTAATTCTCAATGCATTGTAACTGGTAAACTTTCAGTAGATATTCAAATTAAGTTTTTCTAAATTATTGGGGCTAGATCAAAAATTTCACAACTTTTTACGATTTTTCGATTTTAGTGATTTTCCTTAGTATAATGCCTTCAGAAATCCATAAAAATTTATCAGATTTCGATGGAGCAAATTCTCAATGCATTGTGACTGACAAGTTTCCAGTAGCAATAGCAATGAAGTTTTTCTAAATTATTGCACTCATATCAGAAATTTTACCACGTTTTACGATTTTTCGATTTTAGTGATTTTTCCTAGTATAATGCCTTCAAAAATTTATAAAAATTCGTTAGATTCCGATGTAACCAATTGTCAGTACATTGTGACTGGTAAACTTCAAGTAGTTATTGTAACCAAGTTTTCCTAAATTATTGGGACCAGATCTAAAATTTTACTATTTTTTACGATTTTTCGATTTTAGTGATTTTCTCAAGAACAATGCCTTCAGAAATTCACAAAAATTCGTCAGATTTCGATGGAGTCAATTCTCAATGCATTATGACTGACAAGCTTCTAGTAGCAATTCTAATCAAAGTTTATTTTAGTGAATTGATACTTAGAATCAAAACTAAACTCCAGTATTTTTTCTCTTGCAATTCACCGTTCTCTGTTTTTTTATAATAAATAAAGCTTTTAATTCTCTATTCGGTATTTTCTTTTATACCGAGCCTGGGCCTTTTCTTTTCAATAAACATAGAGGTGAGAAGTCCAAATACTCTAAACTTGAATAAGTTAACCAGATCAATTGAGGATATAATTTATTTGTATTTTTTGTGTGCATGTTTATCATTTGTTTATGCAAAAAGTCACATGAAAAATGACATGAAGTTCAATTTGTTTTCATAAAATTATGAAAGAATACATTACTTGTGCCAAAATTAGCAATATCTTCAATAAGTGATTCATTGTCTACATAACTTTCTTGAAACATTTTAGTTGTTACAGTAAGAACTCCAGTATCACAATTCACAAGCAACATAACAATCATGACACCCCTTCTTCTATACTTTGACAACTTCTCTTTAAGCTTAATTTTGATCTTTTTCAAGTACATCTAAAAACGCATGAAACTTGACTCAAACCGTCACTTGAATTTTTTTAATTAAATTTTATTTTTTATATTTATTTATAAATTATATATATATATATTAATACTATACTATTTTATTAATATTTTCATCCCAAATTTTATATAAAAATTAAATTATTAAAAGAAAATATAAATATATAGTTGTTTAAATTTTAAGTAATAAGCGAAAAATAAAAGGAGAAAAAACTAAAAAATTCAAATGCTAATTGCTCAAAGTTCAATATAATGTCGTTTTCATTAGTACGTGTATAATTAATACAATTTTAAAGATTTTTTTTATATTGATAATCGAATTTCTATTAAAATCAAACAAAATATATCAAATTATTTTCAGTTCAATATGAATTGATTTTATTTTTTGCACGATTTTTTAGTCTTAATTGTAATATGATACCTTAGTCGAATTTACATGAAAAAAGTAACTAGACCTAAAAGTAATGGATTCAAAAAGAATTAACTCGAATCCACCCAATCCGATCTAATTGCTAGGTGGGTCTACTATACAACACTTTAACGAAAAAGAATCAAATTTATCTCCTAATTATATTTTGGACTAAATTTTCCCCTAAAATATTAAAATGGTATACATTTACTTTTTAAATATATTTTTAAACCAAAATAATTTTTATTATTATGTATTATACTCAAATTTATTGTTGAAAATAATAAAATTTTAGATAAGAAAATAAAAAAATATATAGCAGGCTGATAGTAGCTACATAAACTTGCCACTTACATAATATAAATTAGATCCATTTTTTAACTCTTGAAAAAATATTTAAAATTTATATTATTAAACTTGTCAAACCAAATACAATCTGTTCAGTGATAAAAAATTTTAATATTTTTTCGATAGTAAAATAAATTATTAATTTATAATTTACATGTAATAAATTTAATCAATTAACTATTATGTCCGCGGATCATATGTGTTTCTAATTATTTATTTATGGCTATATTAATTTCAAATAAATTTGAACCAATTATATAAAAATAAAAATAATTTTATCTCAAAAATATATTTGAACAGCAAATCAAATTTATTATAAAGTGTACTTTAAAACCAAATATGCACAAGGTTCAATATAATTTGCACTTTTCCCATAACGAAAAGACAAAAAATTATAATGGAGCAGATTTTAATTCCGTGAACCTATAAAAATAAAAAGAAACTGTACGGAGGCTTGAAAAAATAAGATGAAAAGTTAGAAAAAAAGAAAGGTGAAGCAGTTCTCCCCCCCCTCGGTGCTATCGTTTTCTAGGGCAAAATGACGTTCTTGATCGGACCTTAATCAAGCCACCGCCAACCGCCGCTAGAAACCTTGAAAGCCACCGCGAAGGCCATCTGGACTCGTCGTCCACCGCTTCTGAGGATTCGTTGTCAAGAACCGCCGACGTCTCCCTCGATTTTCTAGAGTCAAATATAGCTTAACCACGTCACTATACGCCGACGATGCTACAACCACCATCTGCAGTGGAGACGCTGCTATCTCCGGGAATCAGCGGTGGATCTCGAGTTTCTCGGTAACTTGTTCTCTATTTTTAATCTATTTATGGGTTTAATGGTGATTTTGATCCAATATGTGTTTTTTATTCGAATGTAAATATAACTTCATACAACTTCATGACGTCAGCATCCGAAGAGATTTTCGGTCTAACCAAGCGGTATCTGGAACTACCAATCCAACCACAAGGTATATGAATATTGTATGGATGATAGTTTTTGTTATATAAGTAGCACTCAAGTACTTGACATCTAAATGACATCTCTTTTGCTGAGTCTTATTATATATATTTTTGTCTCATGTTCCTTTACCTGGTTAACTTAATGATTATTTATTAATTATAATTGTAATGCTTTTCTCTTAGCTTTCTTTTATTGCAAAATCAGACCCTCATTCCCTTTCTACTCTATGAGTATTTTTTGCATTCTATATCGTGAAATGGAATTATGATGCAGTCATTCTGCATCAATTTATCAGAACTGTGACTTTTTCAGGCAATGAATCCACATTGGAATTCACACTAAGGTGAATAGGTTAATCATTTTTTTTTTCCTGAATCCCTCTATATAAGTTCCTGTAGGAGATTGCTTTTTAATTTTTATTAGAAAATATGAAACACAACTGGCATTCATGTTCAGTGAGTTTGAAAACCATCTAAATGTTGGAAACTTATATTTGTTCTTTGATTCCAGTTTGGCAATCACTTGATTGATCTTATCATTGTATAATAAAACATGAGGATAGGCAAATAATTGAGTTCCATTGTGTTGTTATTGATAGCTATATGTGTTGTAGTTCAAAGCTCTTAAATATGTTTTTAGGGTGTTCTTACTTTGAAATTTCCAAAATATTGGCTATGTGGCGGAGAATAAGAGGACTAAAAGCAAAAACTTAATGTAAAATAGTGGTGCATGATAATTGTGTACTTAAGGAATTAGGTCATAGGCTTGTAGATTGTTTTCCTTGAATTGTTCATGGCAATCATTGCACGCAGATTTTATATTTTTTTTTTCTGTGAGAACCGTTTTATATGTAGTGCTGAGGATACAATGTTTTGCCTATATCAGTTTCAAACCAAAATCTGTTTTAAGTAGGATATCCCATTCTGCATATAAACAAAATCTGTTGGTGGGACACTATGAATCCACAGGGAATTTCAAATTTCCATAGTAGATTGTTGTGTGTGACAGTTTCAGGGGAGATAGTTCTTTCTTTCTTCTGTTCTTTTAGCTTCTCTTTCTTTTGTTCTTTTAGGTTCTGTTCTTTTAGGAACTTATTTAAAGTTAAAGATTGTTAAAGTTTTTTGAAGTCTCGTGCATGTTATTACCATTTGTTGTTACGTACCTTTAACTCTTCTCTACCTCTTGATATGTATAGATATATGCTCCAGAAAATCTATTTGGTATTCTTGAGAAAAGTTGGGTGCTTAATATCAATCCCAAGGATTAGGCAAACATTGTGATTCTTCTGTCCATCACTATGTCAACCCCAATCTTGCCTTTATCCGGACAGAGAGAGGATTATGATATATCATCTATGTTAAATATTTGCGCACTTCATCCACAAATAGAGTTCATCACTCAAGACTACCACAAAGGCACTGGTGATTCGTTCATTTTTTTTTTTTTTTGGAGAAAGACCTAATCTCGCAAGTTAGGGTTCATGCGACTCAATACCATAAATCTCTTTGCCTTTGTTATTAGTTATCAATGGTTTATCTCATTTTAGTGATAATATATGAACTAGTACACCTGATGAATCTTTCTTTTCGATGTCATGTTAGGTGAAAGTTTTTTTTTTTTTTTTAATCTTTAATCTATAACTTAAGCCTATGACCTCGAGCCTGCAAGGAAAAGAGTGGATTCCATTGCCACTTTCTAGGTGTGCCTCTGTTGAGAAATGCTCGGCGACACGAGCTATTTATCATTGCGATAGTTGTCAAGTGAAAGTGCAGTGATGTTTGCAGTGGAGGCATCCTAACAGACCAGTAGATTTAAACGTTGTTCCTACATGACACAATCAATTCGATTAGTTATTCACTATCTATTTTTATTGTTCAACTCTTTGACAACATGAGAAAACCAAAAGCTCTGTCCTTCCTCTCTATCGGAGTTGCAACAGCAAGGCATAAGCCAAATTGTGCAAGGTGGCCGCTTTGGGATATTGTGCCAATTCTAGCTATGATCTTTATGGAAGAAGAAAATTAAGAGCCTGCAATATCCAGTATGATTCTATCTTCTTTTGCACTTTCTTAATCATGGCTGTTTGGGATTTTTGGCTTGATTTTTCATTCATTTCTTTTTTTTTTGAGGTATTATTTAGGTTGAAGTCCATATCTAAGTTTTCAGTTGGGCCTTTCCTTTAAAAAATCATGGTCTAAACATCGATGTGATTTTGTGAGTTAACATATAGGTCTTGGTTTTAATGTGGGAGCTAGATTAAGGAACAGAGAAAATAAAACAGATTGAAATATTCCATTTAATGTTTGGGTTATTTTATTGGATAATAGGATCCAGGTGTAGACTATTAACAATTTAATGATGTCTAATGCATTAATAAACTAGATTTTATTGGTCCCTCCACAATTTAAAGATGTCTAAGACACTAATAAGCTGGGTTTTATTAGACCAAGTCTGCAACGTGATGAAATATTCAGTTATCCCTCCTTTCATAATTTTTCTGTTAGTTTTTCTATTAATTATAATAGTAAAACCCCTTCACATTTGGTCCTATCCATTATTTCATTTCCATGACTTCCAAAAATAAAATAATAAATTGTCTTATCAGGTTTAAAGTGCATTATTTTTAGAGAAAGGAGATATTTTACAAGTTTTTTAATCCATTTGAAATTGAAAATTAAGTTTTACTCGAATAAGTTTTATTACTGGATTTGATTAATTAATTAGAAAAAGAGTTAAAGCCAAATTTTAGATTTTATATTGTTTATTATCTTTCAAATCCAAATATAAAAACTTGTTAGTTTTTTTAATTTTTAATTGTTATTGAGAAAAGTATTCATTTGCATCAAGAAAAAAAATACTTGAGAAATGAAGCAATATCAAATAGCACTGAGAAAAAAGGTTATGAACGACTCTTTTTATATTCAATTCAAAAAGTTTTTTGTGTGGCAAAATAAATAGCTTGAAGTTTTCTATGTATATTTATAATTTCACTTTTTAGATCTTAAATTTGTGATATTTAAATCGATGCACCTTGTGAAACCTTTTTATTTAGTTACTAAGGTTCTTGAAGAAAAGGAAGTCTTTTATGTCAAGTTGTAATACTAACTTACCTAATTTATTAGCGAACATAAATTCAGAGGAGAAAAGAAAGATTATTTTGGTTTGCAAACTGAGGTTACTTTATCTGAATGTTAAGCTGGGGTATTTGAGTTTTGTAGCAAAGAGTTGGACTTGCTATATTTGCAGTTGTGGTCATTATTAAAGGAAAATAAGATCGAAACATTGAGAGTTAAAGCATAAAACCTTTTACAAACGCTTGCAGTCATGGCAGTGTTACTTTTTATATTCCCATATCTTGTGTGATTGTATATAAAGTAGACATGCTCTGGTACATTTATTTTGATATGAGAAATTATTGATGCTTCTTAACAGATTTTACAATAAATGTTTCCTGTAATAAGTAGCATATGCTTGCGACATTTATTTCCATATTATGTACATGGATATAACCATGGCTGGGATTCTGCATGAGAAAGGAGAGGGAAGGTGAACTCAGCTTGCAAACGGCTCTAGGAGGAATATATTGCTCATTTGTAAGCTTTACAAGCCCTTATTTATCACTTAGTTCTCTTTTATTTGGTCTCTTTTTCCTTGGTATTTGCGAAAGATTTAAGAACTTGAATAAATTATCCATTTAAGCCAACTCGTTGTTGACAATATCTCTCATAAAATATCTGCATAGACTGCAATAATCTGTTGCTCATTGACTTTTAACAGATGATTTTGTTGAATTTCGCCATTGCACAAAAAGTATTCCGTCCTAAAGTTTATTCTTGTTGTTTTCGTTTACTTAACTGGTCCAATACATTAATATTTTTGGTCAAGTTTTTTGCTGAGCTTAAAATAAGTTGTAGGATTTTTGTCTTTATTGTTAGCAATGGAAACTTGGATGTAGTCGATAAATTTATATGTTGGAGATTAATAGATGACATATTATCCGCCTTTGTGAGTTCCTAATGCCAAAGTATATGAATGCAGGTTTAGATGCTAATGCTATGGCTATGCTGTGGTTTTCTTGATTGTAAACAAACAGGTTTTCCTTTTTTTCTTCTTTTTTTTTTTTTGTGCTTCTCAAATGTAATTTGACTGTTGTAATTGATAATACAATGAACCGTAACGACAGTGAATGGGCCACACTATGATGGATCTTGCGATTAGTAGGCATAAATTTCCTGTAGAACATATAGCTTGTACGAATGCTTCAATTTCGAAACTATGATTTATTAAAGTATATTGGCTCGGTCAGTCGCTTAGTCCATAGGTTGGAAATGGGCCTACGATGGCCTAATTCAAACTACTTATGGGCCTTTAGACATATTGTTTGTTGTTTGGGTTAGGGTCCAGCTCAAAAAATGAAATGGACATCTGCAGCCCAATATATGAGTATAGTATAATGGGCTAAAGATAGGCCATTTACTCGCCCAGTTTGAATTTATACATGGGCCTATTGTCACAGATGGCTTGATACAGGCCCAATCATACTCAATTGGGCATGTTAAGGGCTAATTATGGTCAATTTGTATGTATTTGGGCCTTATATTTGCCCAATTTATACTTACTAGGTCGGGTAATCCCATTTTCACATTTATGGGCTTTTCATCGGCCCAATTGGTACTTAAAAGACAAGATGGGCCCATTCTTTACATATATGGGCTTCATGGAGGCCCAACCCCTATTAATTTGGGCCTGAGGTACAGAAATGGGCTTCTTATTGGCTCAATTCATATGTACTTGGGCTTAAGAGGCCCACTCATATAGGCCAGGTTTATATGTATTTGGGCCTGATATGGGCCTATTCCGCATATATGGGCTTCACTTAGGCCCAATTCCTAATTATTTGGGCTCAATATGGGCCCATTCCGCTTATATGGGCTTCACTTAGGCCCAATTCCTAATTATTTGGGCTCAATAAGGGCCCATTCCGCTTATATGGGCTTCACTGAGGCCCAATTCCTAATTATTTGGGCTCAATATGAGCCCATTCCGCATAAATGGGCTTCACTGAGGACCAATTCCTAATTATTTGGGCTTAATATGGGCCCATTCGGCATAAATGGGCTTCACTGAGGCCAAATTCCTAATTATTTGGGCTTAATATGGGCCCATTCGGCATAAATGGGCTTCACTGAGGCCCAATTCCTAATTACTTGGGCTTAATATGGGCCCATTCCGCATAAATGGGCTTCACTGAGGCCCAATTCCTAATTATTTGGGCCTGAAACGGTCAGTCTAAACATATGAATTCATATGTATTTCGGCCTTTTCAGTGGGCCCTTTCTGGACATGTGGGCTGATATAGGTCAAGTCATGGCCCTCATATAGGCCCAATTCGAATTAGTAATGGGCCTAAGATGGGCCCGTCTTGAATATGGCCTTATTTATTTTCAATATGGCTTCTTATAGGCCTAATCGACATCGACCCAATTTGTATGTATATGTGCCACATGGGCAAATTCATACCTATTTGGGCCAGAGATGGGCCCTTTTCTCAATACATGCTACACATAAGCCCAATTATATGTATTCGTCAAGCGTTTAGGTAATAATTTTGGGGGCGGCAAAAATGGCTTTTAATGGTCCAATTTTTATGCAAAATGCCTGAAAAATTCAGATTCTTTGGGGCCTACTATTACTAACTTTGGTTTTTCAGCAGTTACCCCGTGACTGTTTTTTTATCTCATCCCACCCAAATCATATTTATATTTTCCTAATAATTCAATTCCCATACATATTTCCACTATTACACCTAAAATATACGGATTACAACATTTAAACCATCAAATTACATTTGAGAGGCATATATATTAAAAAAAAAAAGGGACAGAGAGAAGAAACAAATAAAGAAAAGGATATTTTAAATAGCAGGTGTAAAGAGGTAATGGTGTCTGCTGTACCGCAATAGCCATCTGGGAGCCCATTTGAACAAAAGACAACCTGCTCTCGATCACAAAACCCATAGCCACATTAGTGTCTAAACCTGCATTCATTCATACTTGACAGCGAGAACACTGGCATTATAAACACAGAAAAAAGTGCACAAATGTTTTGATTGAAAGAATCATGAAGTTCCAATGGCAAACAATATGTCATCTATTGACCTCAAAGACATAAATTTAACAATTACATCTAAACTGAAACCAAGTTTCCTAGTTAACAACAAAGACAAAAATCCTCCAGCTTACACTAAGCTCAGAAAATATTTAACCACAACTATTAATGTATTTGACAAGTTAAGGTACCAGAAAATAACATGAATAAACTTTAGGACAGAATACTTTTTGTGCATTTGCAGAATTCAACGAAATCATATGTTGAGTCACTGAAAGACAGATTAATGTAGTCTATGCAGATATTTAAGAGAGATATTTTCAACAATGAGTTAGCTTCAACAGAGTTCTTAAATCTTTCATAAATACCAAGTTCTTAAATCTTTCATAAATACCAAGTTCTTAAATCTTTCACAAATCTCCTTCAGGTCCCTTTCCTTTCTCATGCAGTATCCTGGATATCCATGTAAATATATTTGGAAATAAACATTGCGAGCCTATGCCTACTCATTATAGGACAACAGGCAAAATAATTATTAAAAATCTTTCAAGAAACATCTTCAATAATTTCTCATATAAAAATAATCGTACTCGAGCATGTCTATTCATTTTATGTACAATCACACGAGATATGGAAATATAAAAAGTAATCAGAATTCACTTTTACTGACACGAAAGGAGTTCTTAGTAATAAGAATTATATGCATAAATAAGCTGGAAAACAATAACCGCTGCCTGGGGAAGGTTAGATAGAATTAATTTGGCCAATTAATGACAATATAATATATTGAAGATATATGACAAGCCTATGAGAGCTCTTATAAGCTATTCAAAAAATGCGTAACAGGTTATATGCTTCAATTCTCAATGTTTCTGTCTGCAAATATATTGTTTTTAGCTTCATTTGGGACGTAATAGATGTAAATGTAAAAAGGAGGTAAGAGTTTGTTTTTCATTAAAATTAACAAAGCATTCCCTAGTCATTGGTTTTATTTTTCTCGGAAAACATGCTCTTCATCAATTTTTTTTACTCTTCTACTGACTTTTTCCATTTGTAAGTGGCAAATTTCACAAGTAATTACAATCCAAATACGATATGTTAAATCAATGAGAAAGAGAGTTCTCCACTCATGATTTTAAATGACCTACTGATCTGCCTCAAAGGGATACTGCAGATGCAGCTCGGTTACAAAGAAGTATGTCCAACTCTTAGCTTGTAAAACTCAGATAACCCAGCTTAGCATTTCATGGAAAGTAACCTCACCATCGATTTAAATATTACAAATTTAAGATCTAAAAAATAAAATTATAAATAAAAGTAGTAAGCAAATAAATTCGAATAAAATCAAGGTACTCCAATCTTCGATTTTTCAATTCTGTCCGATATTGCTCTATTTTTCGAATATTTTTTTTCTTGATGTAAAACAATACTTTTGTCAACAAAAATTAAAAAATAAAGTGATAAATTTTTATATTTGTATGTGAAAAATAATAAACAAAATAACTCCCAAATTGTTATTTAGCTTAATATAACAATAATAATAATAATCTTTTATATTCTTTTTTCTAAATAATTAATCAAATTCGATAATTTCAATTTCTAATATAATTATAAACAAATTCATAAAATATGTAGTTTCTCTTGAAAAATGTACTTCAAACCAAACAAGACTATTATTTTTAATTTTGGAACTACCATAAATAAATGTGAGGGATATTACCAAATCTGAGGGGGCTTGACTATTATAGTTAAGAGAAAAACTAACAGAAAGATAAAAGTATTAACATAAATAAATGTCAGACACACAATTTAGTTCACTTGTATGAGAGGAGGGATTCGAGTGAATATTTCATCACACTACAGAGCTGGACCAATAAAATCAGGCTTAGCAGCCCCCTAGACATCTTTAAATTGTGGAGGAACTACACCTGGATCCTATTATCCAATGGAAGAACCTAAACTTCAAATGGATTTCAACTTGTTTTCTTCTATTCCTAAATCTAGCTTCCACACTCAAACCAAGACCTATGTGTTAACTGGCAAAATCACATTGCTGATTAGACCATAAATTCTGAAGGATAAGGCCCAATTAAAAGCTTAGATAAGGATTTCAACCCAAAAAAATACCTCAAGAAGTAATCAAGGAAATAATTGAAAAATCAAGCCAAAAACCTCAAACAACCATGATTAACAATGACTGCATCATAATTCCATTTCACGATATATAATGCAAAAGCTACTCAGAGTAGAAAGGGAATGAGCATCATATTTTGCAATAAAAGAAAGCTAAGAGAGAAGCATTGAAATTATAATTAATAGATATATTCATTAAGTTAGCAGGCAAAAGAACAGGAGGCCAAAATATATATGATAACACTCAGCAACCACAATGAAGAGAGGTCATTTAGATGACAAGTAATTGAGTACAAAATACATAACAAAAACTATCATCCACAAAATATTCATATACCTTATGGTTGGAGTGGCAGTTCCAAATTTTCTACAGATACTGCTTGGTTAGACCGGAAATCTCTCCGGAAGTTGACATCATGAAGCTGTATTTACATTCGAACCAAAAACACATATTGGATCTTAATTAAATAGATTTAAAAACAGAGAACAAGTTACCAAGAAACCGGAGATCCACCGCTGATTCCCGGAGATAGCAGCGCCTCCACCGCATACGGTGGCTGTAGCGTCGTCGGCGCATAGTGACGGGGTTAAGCTATATTTAACTCGAGAAAATAGGGGGTGACGATGGCGATTCTTGACATCGAATCCTCAGAAGCGACGGCGACTCCAGATTGCCTTCGCGGTGGCGTCCGAGGTTACTAGCCGTGGTTTACGGTGGCTGGATTAAGGTCTGATTAAGAACGTCATTTTGCCCTAGAAAACGCTAGCGCCGGTGGGAGAAGCGAAGAACTGCCTCAACATTCGCTTTTTTAACTTTTTCATTTTTCTTTTGGCCTTTTCACCCTGCCCACAGTTTCGTTTTATAGGTCCGCTGGATCAAAATTTTTTGTCATTTTTTTTTAAAATTCCATTTTTGCATAACTTGCACAATCTGGACCGTAGAATATTGGAAACTTAAGGCGTAAATTTTATGATGGCAACCGGTTGTCTAAAGGGTGATGAGGCATTAATTTATTCTCAAAAAAGTACATAAGTCAGGCATTGTAGTTATTTGTCTTCACATCTTTTTTTTTTTTTCGAAACAAAGTAAGAAACTTCAATAAGAATCAGCCAACAAAGCTGAGACAATACACGAAGGGGGAATTAAATCTCAGAAAGTAAGATCTGACATGGAAAAAGCAGCCTTAGCAAGATTATGGGCCGTAAAATTCGCAGATCTCCTAACAAATCCAAACTGAATTTTAACAAAACTACCAGCTAAACATTTGCAATCATCTAAGATAATACCCAATTCAGAACTGATTCTAGCACTGGAGTTGAGGCCATGGGAAACCATTTGGGAATCAGTTTCAATAAAAACCGAAGAAATATACTTTAACTTGAGCCAACTTAAAGCCTCCCTCACACTCAAAGTTTCTGCAAGAATCGGATCAAAAACTCCATTAAAAACACGACAACCTGCTGCAACAAATTCACTTTTATCATTTCTAGCAACAAAAGCTAGGCTACTCTTAGAAGAGCTGGATTTAATGGCCACATCCGTGTTAACTTTCATCATTCCAAATGGAGGAGGCACCCAGATCTCACCACCGGACTGAGATTGTTGTTGATGAGGGCCACCCGAAGTCTGAGCCATTTGCCAATCTTCCAACACTGTTCGAGCCATAACATTAACCGACATAGCTGAGGAACGAGAGTGATTCCAGATCAGATCATTCCGTGCCTTCCAAATAGCCCAACAAAGCATGATTGCTTCTCCGCATCTCTCTACATCTAGGTAAGAAGAAATCAGGTTGTACCATTGCAGCAAATTCACCACGTTGCCTCTAATATAACCCACTGCCGACTGATTCCAGACTTGTCTTGCAAAAGGGCAATCCAAAAACAAATGCAAAATAGATTGAGGAGCATCATCGCACACCGGACAGACAGATAGGACATCCACTCCTTTAGTGATCAAAATCTCATGAACAGGGAGACAAGAATGAAAAACTCTCCAAATAAAATGTTTCGATGGAACCAATTTTTAATGCATTGTCACTGGTAATCTTACAGTAGCAATACCAATGAAATTTTTCTAAATTATTGCACTCAGATCCAAAATTTTCACACTTTTTACGATCTTTCGATTTTAGTAATTTTTTCCAGTATAATGCCTTCAGAAATACATAAAAATTCGCCAGATTTCGATGGAGCAAATTCTCAATTCATTGTGACTGGTAAGATTCCAGTAGCAATATCCATGAAAATTTTCTAAATTATTGCACTCAGATACAAAATTCCTCCACTTTTTACGATTTTTCGATTTTACTGATTTTTCCTAGTATAATGCCTTCAGAAATCCATAAAAAATCGTCAGATTTCGATAGTGCCAATTTTCAATGCATTGTGACTGGTAAGCTTCCAGTAGTTATTCCAATCAAGTTTTCCTAAATTATTGGGATCAGATAAAAAATTTCACCACTTTTTACGAATTTTTGATTTTAGTGATTTTTCCTAGTATAATGCGTTCAGAAATCCATCAAAATTCGTCTAATTCCGATGGAACCAATTTTTAATGTATTGTCACTGGTAATCTTCCAGTAGCAATACCAATGAAATTTTTCTAAATTATTGCACTCAAATCCAAAATTTTAACACTTTTTACGATCTTTCGATTTTAGTAATTTTTCCTAGTATAATGCTTTCAGAAATACATAAAAATTCGCCAGATTCTGATGGAGCCAATTCTAAATGCATTGTAATTGGTAAGATTCTAGTAGCAATAGCAATAAAGTTTTTCTAAATTATTGCGCTCAGATAAAAAATTTCACTACTTTTTATGATTTTTCCTATTATAATACCTTCAGAAATTCATAAATATTCGTTAGATTCCGATGGTGCCAATTTTCAATGCATTGTGAATGGTAAGCTTTCAGTAATTATTCCAATCGAGTTATCCTAAATTATTGGGATCAGATCAAAAATTTTATCACTTTTTACGATTTTTCGATTTTAGTGATATTCCCTAGTATAATGCTTTCAGAAATCCATAAAAATTCGGCAGATTCCGATGGAGCCAATTCTCAATGCATTGTGACTGGCAAGCTTGCAGTAGAAATAGCAATGAAGTTTTTCTAAATCATTGCTCTGAGATACAAAATTTCACAGCTTTTTTGTGATTTTTCGATTTTAGTGATTTTTCCAAGTATAATGCATTTAGAAATCTAAAAAAATTCGTCAGATTCCGATGGAGCCAATTTTCAATGCATTGTGACTGGCAAGTTTTCAGTAGCAATAGAAATGAAGTTTTTCTAAATTATTGCACTCAGATCAAAAATTTCATCACTTTTTACGATTATTCGATTTTAGTGATTTTTCCTAATATAATGCCTTCAAAAATCCATAAATATTCGTCAGATTTCGATGGAGCCAATTCTCAATACATTGTGACTGGTAAACTTCCTGTAACTATTCCAATATTATTTTCCTAAATTATTGGGGTCAGATCAAAATTTCACCACTTTTACGATTTTTCGATTTTAGTGATTTTTCTAGTATAATGCTTTCAAAAATCCATAAAAATTCGACAGATTCCGATGCAACCGATTCTCAATGCATTGTGACTGATAAGCTTTCAAAAGCAATTTCAATGAACTTTTTCTAAATTATTGCACTCAGATCAAAAATTTTATCACTTTTTACGATTTTTCGATTTTAGTGATTTTTCCTAATATAATGCCTTCAGAAATTCATAAAAATTCGTCAGATTCTGATGGAGTCAATTCTCAATGCATTGTAACTGGTAAGCTATTAGTAGTAATAGCAATGAAGTTTTTCTAAATTATTGTACTCAGATAAAAAATTTCACTACTTTTTACGATTTTTCGATTTTAGTGATTTTTCCTAGTATAATGCATTAAGAATTAAAAAAAAATTTATCAGATTCCGATGAAGCCAATTCTCAATGCATTGTAACTGGTAATCTTCCAGTAGCAATAGTAATCAAGTTTTTCTAAATTATTGCACTGAGATCTAATATTTCACTACTTTTTACGATCTTTCAATTTTAGTGATTTTGCCTAGTATAATGCATTCAGAAATACATAAAAAGTCGCCAGATTCAGATGGAGACAATTCTCAATATATTATGACTGGTAAGCTTCCAGTAGCAATATCAATGAAATTTTTCTAAATTATTGCACTCAGATCAAAATTTTAACCACTTTTTTACGATTTTTCGATTTTATTGATTTTTTCTAGTATAATGTTTTCAGAAATCCATAAAAAATTTTCAGATTCCGATAGAGCCAATTCTCAATGCATTGTGACTGCTAATCTTCATGTGGTAATAGCAATTAAGTTTTTCTAAATTATTGCATTCAGATCCAAAATTTCACCACTTTTTATGATTTTTTTATTTTTGTGATTTTTCCTCGTATAACGTCTTCAAAAATCTATAAAAATTCGACAGATTCTGATGGAGCCAATTCTCAATTCATTGTGACAGGTAAGCTTAGAGTAGCAATAGCAATGAAGTTTTTCTAAATTATTGCAATGATATCCAAAATTTCACCACTTTTTTTCATCTTTCGATTTTAGTGATTTTCCCTATTATAATGCTTTCAGAAATACATAAAAATTCGCCAGATTCCGATGGAGCCAATTCTCATTGTATTGTGACTGGTAAGCTTCCAGTAGTAATAGCAATGAAGTTTTTCTAAATTATTCCACTCAGATAAAAAATTTCACCATTTTTTACGATTTTTTAATTTTAGAAATTTTCCCTCGTATAATGCCGTCAGAAATCTATAAAAATTCGTCAGATTCCGATGGAGCCAATTCTCAATGCATTGTGACTGGCAAGCTTTCAGTAGCAATAGCAATGAAGTTTCTCTAAATTATTGCACTCAAATCCAAAATTTCACAATTTTTTACGATTTTATAATTTTACGATTTTAGTAATTTTTCCTAGTATAATACCTTTATAAATCCGTAAATATTCATCAGATTTCAATGGAGCTAATTCTCAATGCATTGTGACTGATAAACTTCCGGTAGCTTTTCCAATCAAGTTTTCCTAAATTATTGGGATCAGATGAAAAATTTCACCACTTTTTACGATTTTTTGAATTTAGTGATTTTCCCTAGTATAATGCCTTCAGAAATTCATAAAAATTTGCCAGATTCCGATGGAGCCAATTCTCAATTCATTGTGACTGGTAAGCTTCCAGTAGGTATTTCAATCAAGTTTTCCTAAATTATTTGGGTCAGATCAAAAATTTTACCACTTTTTATGATTTTTCGATTTTAGTGATTTTCCCAAGTATAATGCTTTAAGAAATTCATAAAAATTCGTCTGATTCCGATGGAGCCAATTCTCAATGCATTGCGATTGGTACGCGTCCAGTAGCAATAGCAATGAAGTTTTTCTAAATTATTTCTCTAAGATACAAAATTTCACTACTTTTTTATGATTTTTCGATTTTAGTGATTTTTCCTAATATAATACGTTCAGAAATCCATAAATATTCGTCAGATTCCGATGGAGCCAATTCTCAATGCATTGTGACAGGCAAGCTACCAGGAGGAAAAGTAATGAAATTTTTCTAAATTATTGCTCTCAGATCAAAAATTTCACAACTTTTTAGGATTTATCGATTTTAGTAATTTTTCCTAGTATAATACTTTCAGAAATTCATAAAAATTCGTAAGATTTCGATATAGCCAACTCTAAATGCATTGTGACTGGCAAGCTTCCAGTAGCAATAGCAATGAAGTTTTTCTAAATTATTGTACTCCGATCCAAAATTTCACCACTTTTTACGATTTTTCGATTTTAGTGATTTTTCCTAGTATAATGCCTTCAGAAATCTATAAAAATTCGACAGATTCCGATGGAGCCAATTCTCAATGCATTGTAACTGGTAAGTTTTCAGTAGCAATATCAATGAAGTTTTTCTAAATTATTGCACTCAGATCAAAAATTTTATCCAATTTTTACGATTTTTCGATTTTAGTGATTTTTTCTAGTATAATGCCTTCAGAAATCCATAGAAATTTGTTAGATTCTGATGGACCCAATTCTCAATGTATTGCGACTGGTAATCTTCAAGTAGTAATAGCAATTAAGTTTTTCTAAATTATTGCACTCAGATCTAAAATTTCACCACTTTTTACGATTTTTCGATTTTAGTGATTTTTCCTAGTATAATGCCTTCATAAATCCATAAATATTCGTCGGATTCCGATGTAGCTAATTCTTAATGCATTGTGACAGATAAACTTCTATTAGCTATTGCAATCAACCTTTCCTAAATTATTGGGGTCAGATCTAAAATTTTACAATTTTTTACGATTTTTCGATTTTAATAATTTTTCCTAATATAATGCTTTCAGAAATCCATAAAAATTCGTCAGATTCCAATGGTGCCAATTTTCAATGCATTGTGACTGATAAGCTTCCAGTAGTTATTCCAATCAAATTTTCCTAAATTATTGGGATCAGCTAAAATTTTTTTTCACTTTTTACGATTTTTCGATTTTAGTGATTTTGCCTAGTATAATGCATTCAGAAATCAATTAAAATTCGTCAGATTGCGATTGAGCCAATTTGTAAGATTCCAGTAGCAATAGCAATGAAGTTTTTCTAAATTATTGCACTCAGATTTAAAATTTTACAACTTTTTACGATATTTCAATTTTAGTGATTTTTCCTAGTATAATGCTTTCAGAAATACATAAAAATTCACCAGATTCCGATAGAGCCAATTCTCAATGCATTGTGACTGGTAAACTTTCAGTAATAATAGAAATGATGTTTTTCTAAATTATTGACTTCAAATCAAAAATTTCACTAGTTTTTACGATTTTTCGATTTTAATTTTTTTCCTAGTATAATGCCTTTAGAAATCCATAAAAATTCGTCAGATTCCGATAGAGCCAATTTTCAATGCATTGTCACCGGTAATCTTCCAGTAGCAATAGCAATGAGACGGTGTTTGGATCCAACTACGCTGGAATCAAAGCATTCAAAGCACCAATTGCTTAAGGTTGTGGAGATATTTGGGTTTTGTGACGATGGTGATGGTGTACAACTTGTCCTGTGCTTGGCTCGGTTTGCAGAATTTCTTGATGACAAGATCATAATTCATACAAGTGATGTCTACGACAACAATGTTTTGAACAATATTAGAAATGGAGCTTTTTACTTGCAATCGAAGCTACCGTCTACTGTGGAATTAAAGATTATGTAATCTTTCCTTTCTTTAGAGTATCTTTTGCATATTTACAATATTGTAATGTGTATTTCCTCCCAGTGTCCAAGATTATCTTTTGCATATATACACGAAACCGAAGAAAAAGTTTTAAGTTTGTGAACTCAGTGTCCAAAATCCTGAACAAACATCAAGCTCCAATAATCGAGGAACTCAGCATTCGTTTCCCTTTAGTCAGCTTGTCTTCCAAGTTTCGAGTTCATAGACACAAGTTAATCAGCGAGTCTTTCAAATTTCAAGTTTCTGTACGCCATATCTGCACTTGGCTCAACTTCGCCATTAAAAAAAAAGAGTTAAGTATATTGTGTTATCGTCATATGCCTCTCTGTATCCTTTGCCATTGAACTCACTTGGATAGTTCACTTTCATCTTTCTCACCACTCTCCCCTTGATCGCTGCACCATTATCCTCCAATTTGATTCATCACATACTATCAAACTCTCCTCTTCTTGAAGTTTTAATTGTGAAAAGAACATACAATTATGATATGCGAAACCTGACAATCTGTGGTGGTCCATAGCTAGCTCATCTTGCTTTGAGCTATGACAGCATAAAAAATCTCGAAATATCTGCATCAAATCTTGTATAGTTCAAGCTGAAAGGGAATATTAAGGAAAATACGAACATTGTGTTTTAAGGATGCTCCGAATCTTAGTTATGTATCTATCTCTGATGTTACCATATCTGTAACAGGAATTTCAAATGTATTCATACTTCCTCAACTGGAATCACTTCAATTGGATCCACGTTCTTCTTCTACAGAAGTTTTTCGAAGAATTCCCACACTGAAAAATCTGAAGGAACTTCAAGTTTCAACATCAGGATGTGAGTTTTTGTGGTGGTTGATCAAAGCTGCTCCTTTGTTGCATAAATTGACACTTAAATTTGGATGTAGTTTGGTTCCACCTGTACTGGATCTACAAATTGCCAAGCATTCAAAGCACCGATGGCTTAAGGTTGTGGAGATATTTGGGTTTGATGGTTCTGATAATGAGGTACAACTCTGCCAATTAGCTACGTATGCAGACCCTCTTGACGAGATCATAATTCATACAAGTAATGCCTACAGCAAGAAAAGAGCTCTCTATAGCTACCACAATCCGTGGAATTAAAGATTATGTAATCTTCTTCTCTTTAGATTATCTTTTCCTTATATACAATGTAACCTATTATCTCATAACAGTTCATTTTTTTACATAAACTTCACTCCCAGTAAGTATAATGCTATTGATATTTTATCTTTATCTTACATCAGCATTTTGAACCAAAAAAACAATGATAATCAATCAAGGACTAGCTTTCTATCAGCATTTTTAATGTCTTTATCCAATAAAAGAAAAAAAAAACACTATACAGAATTGTTATTTTAACAAAAGAATGAGAATTCAGCAATGTCTAAGGCTTCTTCAACAAATTACTTGGCCTTAGGAGCAACAATGTCCTTCAAGTTCAGAGGATAACACATTTTGGTGTGCAAGCCATCCCATACATTGTCTGCCAAAATGGAATTCACTGAATCGGTTGGATGGTACTGATCCCACCAAATATGGTTTGAAGCATTGCTGCAAGCCATTTCTGGAGCAAGGCACATGATCCAACCCTTGTACTTCCCTAACCCACAGCAAGCATCAGTAGTCTCATTGAAGCCTGGACATAATAAACAATGCTATTACTTACTCGGCATTGATGCGTTATTGGAAGAAAAAGCAAGAAAAAGTAGTGGTTTCTCTTACCATAAAGCAGATGATTCTTGAATATATCCATGGAACCTTGATACATATCGCAGAAAATAAGTTTGGCATCAGCAAGTTCCTGACCAAGCTCCTCAATCATGTATCTCATGTAAAAATTGAACTCCATAACCATGTCATTTATCTCCCTAATACACTCTCCATTCTTGCTTTTGTACCTAAACAAATAGTGAGGAGCACAACCTATAGGAGGAAGCCCCATCACCACCACTTTCCTGACATTCAAATCGTACATATTCTGCACAAAGTTCAAGAATCAGAACCTTTGAAATCCCTGATTCATAAAAACATAAGTAGAAGATAGAAAAGTCAGTTACTTTAATTTCATGCCTGACTGAAGCTGCCAAGAACTGGCTGAAACTCCACGGAAGGTAGAGACTTTGGACGCTGGATACATTGCGAAGATAGTAATGTATGTAGTCATTGATTCCTATTGAGATGTAGAAAACTGAGTTGGAGATGAGATCAGTTGCATCATCCTCACCCAAGCTGACAATGAATGATTGATATGTATCAGTGAACTGCTGAATTTGTTGAGTGAAGGAGATTCTTTGACCCTGTATTAAAAAAAAACACCGTGACAGATGCTCAAACGCAGAAGAATGGCATCTTCAATCTATAGAATGCAGATAATGGATGTGCAGTTTAAAAATAAACCTCATATTTTTTGCTATCATTCAGCAACCAAAGAAAGCATTGAGCCACAACATCAAGGGAGGATATGCATAGGCATCAGAAACATGCATCACTTGAATATTCTTAACAGGGCACCCACTAATCAGAATCTAATTTTCCAATCAAAGAACTATAAGAAAGCAATAGGGTTTTGGTTTCTATCAATGGTTTTTCTAAAGGAGGTAGTGAAGAGTACCAAAGAGGTAAAAATGGGAATTTAAACATAGCCCAGAAAAGAAATGATGGAAATCAAGAGTGGCAGCAAAAAAAGATTGAGAATTGGAAACAAAGCTTGAGAGCTTAGATGAAGGAGATATGAACAACTGCATAGTGAAGGAGGTAAGTACCAGTTCTGATCCACTTGCAAATATGATCCCAGCACCAGCAGATGCATAATTCACTCCATGAATCATATCTTCAACAGTTCCTATCTGTCCCAGATAACTCGGTACAAAAGGAAGCCCAAGTCGCAATGCTGATTCGGGAATTGACAAAGAGAAAGTTAACGAGTATTTTATCCTTGTCAATGAATTTTCTATTGGAAAGTATAGCTAAGACTTATTTTAGTTACAACAAGAAACATAAATTTCTGTTTGATTTCCAAGAAAATATAAAATCCCAGGAAGTCGAATTCTTTTGGCAGATAATAGAAAGAGAAAACAACAAAAGACCCAAAAATCATTATCTTCCTAACCAAACAGAGGAGCTCAGTTAGAAAGAAAATACAGATGAAAAACAAAGCACAATAGCACTCAAAAAGAAAATCTTGAAATCATCGAGCCTCATTATTAAATTAAATTAGTAAGAATTGATCAAGAAAATACCCAATAGTTTCTTTCCCCTGTTTCCAATCTCATCTTTCTGAGTTCCCAAACAAGGGAAATTGAAAACGAAGCAAAAAAGAATCGAGAAACGGAAAATTACCTAGATAATCAACAGGGATTCTGCCATTGGAGAACCTTCCAGTGGGCTTATGAGTATCAAAATCCCTACCATAAGGAGGGCGATCTGCGCGAGCAAAGGTGCCAAGGAAATTGTTGGTGCCACAGTCAACGGAGGAGTCACCGATGACGAAGAGAGCAGGAACTAGGGAACCAGTTAACGGCGGAATTGACGGCGGAGAGGACAAATAAGAAGGTGATGCTGTGGGGATATCAAAGGGGAAGAGGTTTTGAGAGAAATTGCCAAGTTGTTTAGGAACTGTAAAGCTTCTTGGTTGTGTAAAAATGGAGGAGATGATAATAAAGAGAAAGGTAAGAAGAAGATTGATCGACATTTGTCGGTTGCTTTCAGAGAAACGAGAGAAGAGATGGAGAGAATTTGGCGGGAAGAAGAAGAAGGTGGAGATTTGAGAAACAGAAAAAGTGCAAAACATTCTCAATAATTGGGCTACCTTATGTGGGCCTTACCGATCCACTGGGCCCAAAATATCCAAATACTATATATATTCGGACCCGAGTTCTAAACCCGATTGAGGACAGTCATGGATTTAGTTGGGTGGAATTCTCTAAGGATTTATTAAATTTCATATTACTGTTAATTGATTTGATTTGAAGATCAATTTTTTTTTTATAATTATATATTTGGGAGGGGGGAGCGGGCTAAGTAAAATACGAATTAATTTGAAAAATTCGATCAAATTGACTTGAATTTATAGTTTGATTGAAATTTTGAGAGCCGGTTAGATGTGATTTTTTATAAAGATTATTGTTTAAGTTTGAGTTGGTGAAAATTTTGAATAATTTCAGTTAAGTTTGTGAAAATAAGGATAAAATATGAAGAAGAAGAAAGAAAGATGAGAGGATTGTGATCACAAAATTGGCTAGGAAGACGAAACAAAATAGAAATAGAAATGCATGTTTCTTTACGAGTCAACAGGAGCCACACTTTTTCTCATGAAATATCTCTATTGTTCTTGCACAAGAAAAATATTTTCGTCGACTTTTTTAATTTCAATTGATAATAATATATACAAGTATAGCTTTCAAATAGAATTTTCAGCAAAAATATATATTTCTCTTAATTGCCATGTGACAAACCAATATTGTATTTGTAATGTTTAATATCAATTTGCATGTTACATGTGAAAGCTTATTATTATATTCGTTATATAATTGTTTGTTAATGATTGTAACGGTAGAGCATATTAATTGTGTAATATTTGTAATGATTATCTTATAGTAACGAGTCAATTTCATTCTAATTTCATTTGCGTAGATTAATTTAGTTCATTTTTCATATTTGTTTGATTTTTTTTTCTTTTGCCAATCATATTTTATATTTATAAAAGCAAAACTTAATTATCCCATATTCATATATTATTATACATGATTCGATTGATAGTGGAAAAATATTCACTTTTCACTATTTTATTAATTCAATAATCTTGACCGGAAAGAATATTATATTGAATAACAACATAGATAAGGTCTTGATTAGACCTTATCCACGAATCTTAATTATTATTTTTTTCTTTCGCCAATTAAATCTTAATCGATTCATCATCTTCGCTATTATCAGTGTACCTTTATTAAGTGATAATTTCTAAAAATTTGATATATTTAAATGTAATTTTTTAAATATACCTTTTATATAATAAACATTAATTTAATTTTTAAAACACAATTAAAATTAATTGTTTTTTAAAAAAGACAAATTAATAAAAATATACGGTGATAAATGAATTTTTTAAATTTTGTTAAAAAGAAAAGTTTATATTTATTTGTGAATTGATTGAGTAATTAAAAGTACCACTTAGGGCAAAATTATTGGAATTGAGAGATTTGAAAAGAAAATGTATGTCCTTGCTTTTTCCTAATTAATTATAAATTTGGTGATTAATTGTACTTAGTATGAAAAGAAAATGAATAAATAAAACATCTTACTTAATCAACCAATAATTTGTAGAAGAAAATAAGGTTTTCCATTTTTTTTTTTTTTTTTTGCTCATAAGAGTTGAGATGCCTAATTTTTCTATTTCTAGAAGATTATATATATTATCGTCCCATTTAAGGTCCTTTACAATTCGGTTCGAATTTTTAAATTCATAAGACTAACTAATCCAGATTTTAAATTAATTAAAAGCTACTCTTTTAATACTCTAGAGTATGAGGTAATTATTAAGTTTAATTTCTCGTTTAAAAGAATTTAAATTTTTTACTATTCCAACTAACAATAATGGATATAAACTAATCAATTTTAATAATATATTATCGAAATTATAGAATATTAATTTAAATTCTAACTGAAATCTAGCCAATTAAAAAAAAATGTTTAACACTCATTCATAATTCTTTGATTAGCAATTTGGTAGCTTCTTTAATTACTTATAAATATAATCTCTGACCCCAAAAAAAAAATACTAATAACCGCCACGTGTACTTGAAGTCCGTCACATTAACCGGTTGCTCGTTAAGGTCTGTTATTATAAACCACAAAAATGAAAAAAAAACCCCACACGTTTCCTTCTTTGAGAAACGAAAATCACAGAGACGGATTCAGATATCTCTTCTGCGAAGAATCTAGTTTCTCCTTCTCCGTTCTCTCATCTCAGCCGTCGAATCTTTAATCAACGATTAGTTCAACCCCAGGTTCTTCATTTCCCTTTCTGTATATAGAATATTAAGATAGAACTTTTTTCCTCAATTTATTCTGTGTAAAAAATATCAAATTTACTTCAAAGATTGGAAATTTATAGTTTTTCTTGGGGTTTTACGTCGCTGGTTATAATGGGTTGTGCTTAGTTTGGCTTGAGGAGAAATGATTATGGTGGTTTGTCTGTGATCAACCTGGGGTTTTTTGTTGTTTGAAGGTTGTATTATTCTTCCCCTTTTGTGGTGGCTGAGAATATTCTAGCTCTAATATAGCTGTTTCTTGATGCGTGTAACTTTGGTATAATTGACAGTTAGGTCAAGCTCATTAGAGATTAAATTAGGGAAGGTTTAGTATTGTGTTCAATTTTAGAAGCACCGTGGAATTAGGTTGCTTGAGCTATATTTCATAGCAAACATGGCAGATTCAATTGCTGCAGCAACATCTCTTGTTGGGTATAGATCCTTATGTGGGGTTATTTCTGTCAAGGATTTTCCCCACAGGAGGAAACCTTCGATAAACTGTAGAATCCTGGGATCAGAATTTACAGGCAGACGGGTGCTTTGTTCGTCTCCTAAATTGCTTACATTGAAAGTTTATAGGATAGTAAATACTTCAATTAAGGCCCTTGCAATGGAATTGACAAAGGAAGCTTATTCTTATAGAGAGAAGGAAAGAATTCCAAGAACTTGGAGTTATGAGGCTGATCCTAGTGTTGATCGAAAACCAGGTCTTTGGCCACCTGAGAACAGAGCAGATAATCCCTCATTGCGTAATCCCCTGCTGCGACAACAAAGGATGGGCTGTGGCTGGTTAGGTGCCATATTTGAGTGGGAAGGTGTCATAATTGAGGATAATCCCGATCTTGAAAAGCAAGCCTGGCTTGCTCTTTCTGAAGAAGAAGGAAAATCCCCTCCTCCCACCTTCATTTTAAGACGAACTGAAGGGATGAAGAATGAGCAAGCAATTTCTGAAGTCTTGTGTTGGTCAAGAGATCCATCAGAAATGAAGAGAATGGCCAATAGAAAGGAGGAAATTTACCAAGCTTTGCAAGGTGGGATATATAGATTAAGGTCTGGCTTGAAAGAGTTTGTCAATGTTTTGATGAATTACAAGATACCAATGGCATTGACATCCACTCGACCAAGGAAAACTCTTGAGACTGCGATGAGAAGCATTGGGATTGAAGGGTATTTCAGCGCTATTATTGCAGCAGAAGATGTTCAAAGAGGGAAGCCTGATCCAGAGATGTTCATTTATGCAGCAGAGCTTCTACAGTTTATTCCTGAGCGGTGTATTGTGTTTGGGAACTCTAATCAAACTGTAGAGGCTGCCCATGATGTTCGAATGAAGTGTGTGGCTGTTGCTAGCAAGCATCCTGTATATGAGCTCAGTGCTGCAGACTTGGTGGTGAGGCACCTAGATGAGCTCTCGGTCGTTGATCTTAAAAACCTTGCTGATATTGAATCACCAGAATTTGGTGTTGAGCCAGAAATGGAGCTCGAGGAAGAAGAAGAGGATCGATCGACTGCAGTGGGTGTTGATGATATTTTCTGGTGACCCCTTAATTGTACAGTATGCTTTGCACTTTATCAAATTCTTATTGGGAAAAAAAAATGGAAAAACACCAAGAAAGGAAAAAAAATGTAGAAAAAAGAAAGGGTGTCTGCATTGGACTACCTTAATATTGTCATATATGTAAGCTGTATCATATATATAATTGTCTTCTGAAGTGGCTGATAAATTTGTTTGTTGATGCTTTTGTGTTTGAAGCTTTCAGAATTATAGTAGTATATTGCTTAGATACATATAATATTTTTCTCATGATTTCTCTGAATGTCTGGTATACTTATATTTCGCTTGAAGATCTTAATTGCTGAGGCATCCCTAGTTTGGCCAAATACTTGAATCAATGCTGAGTACTGGATAATTCTCATCTATATTTGAATTTTTCATGAATCAAGCCAATGGTAAATTGTCATCTCTGCATATTAATTAATTGCCATTCCATCTCTTTTTCAATTAATTTATCTTATGCGACATTTTTCTATTGCATTGATCTATAAAACGGGTGGAAGCAAGACTTTTTCGCAGACTAATATAGTGTCTAGTATATGAATTTTCCTGGAAGAATTTGTGATGCAAGACTTCCAATTTTATTACATTCATTGCCAGTTCATCACGTGAATATCAAGGTTGACTTTTTGATGTGTGCATTATGCCTTTGATTTTAGAAGGGTTTGAATTTGAAATTTCATAGAGAAAGTTCCAAGTTTTTAGCATGCAATTGTTCTTGAGAGACTCTTGAAATCAAATCTATACATCCTATATAGTTTATTTCCATGCCAGATTATTTCAGTTCATATCATACATCAGAAATTTAATCCAGTTTTTAAGGTTGAAATCAAATAATCTTTAACAATAATAATTGTTTATAGCATTTGCAGAATTAAATTAGTAGTTAAGGTAGTCGTGTGCAAAAGGGAACTTTTAGTTATTTAATGTTTAGAAAGTTCCGAACTCCCAAAATTTGATCCTAAATACATAATTGTGGGTTGATTTGACTCAACAGTTTATTGACTCATCCTAAATTGGAATTCGAATTTCCCTCTCCTTATTTTCTTAAAATTTTTTTTTTTATATGACTAATCGAAATTGAATTGAATAATAATATGAAATTTTTATTAGATCTAAAATATTTAAAATTCTTTTTCGGTTGTTAATAAAACTGAATCAATAAATAAAAATCATATATTTTATTGACAGAAAGCAAACCAATTATTTAAATAACCGAAATAAATTAATAGAATATATGATTCGGTATAGTTTTTGATTAAATTCGAATCATATTCACTTTCAATTCATGGGCTTACTGATAATGGGTCAGATCCACTAATCCCAAAAAACTGGGTCCAGATAGACAACAGACCAAGGACACGTGCGCAACTACTTTACCTACCACATGGTTGCATTATGACACCGCAGAGGAGAGCGTGACGATGATATGAACACGTGTCCAAACGTTTAAGCCTTTCTATTTTGTCGGCCATTTTTTAAGTTTCAGCTTGATGCCTATGACCATGCTGAAATTATTTAATTTTTACTTAAAATTATGTCACTACATTATTTAATTATATGCACTCATAATCTTATCCAGGAAAATTATAATAATAATAATAACTAGAAAATATAATAATAATAATAACTAGAAAATTATACATATTTCAAACAAAATGAGACATTGTAAGCAGTGGCATAAGCGACAGTTCAGTGCCATAGGCCATAGCCTCGATGACTCCATGACCTACAGCTGCCTCATCTGCCATTTTTCATTAATAGGCAAATTATCATCTCCACTCTTTGGTATTCCTTACCTGTCATAATCAAGAAAGGCCATCCCTAAGCTATAGTGACGGATCAATAGTAGTAGAACTGTGACGTTTCTGCTCTTTGCCATTTACTCTTTTTCTCTCTAATTTAATCATGAGAGTGTCTTCTCTTAATCTAATCGAGACACTCTCACTTTCATCGTTGTTCTCGAGTGCTCCTTCCCAAACCCATGTAATCGATCGAACAACTTTTTCGTTAAAAGCACTCGATCTCTTTTTCCTTAGTTTTCGGTATTGTCAATTATGTTTTTCTTGAGGTTGAGAATAAAAACGATGAATGAGTGAAAGAAATATAAAGTAGTAGGTATGGATAGCAATGCATTGGCCCACACTTTTGTGCCATGAATGGAAGAAACATAGATAACTTAGCTCAGTTATGGGTGTCTCCTTGAAGGGAAAATTGAGGTAAGGAATTTGATGATTGTTACTTATAATAAAGTTGTTGAATATTGACATCTATTCCAATAAAAATATGCCACCATTAATCTTCTTCTTCTTCTTCCTTTATAGCTAGGGTTTCACATCGATCCCACAACCTCAAGTTATATGGTAGGTAATGGATTCCATCACTTCTTGTAAGTTTTCCCTAAAAATTAATACATAGTTGATATTAATAAAATGGTAAAATTGAAATATACATGATAAATAATGTTTTAATCTATATGGTTGGATTATCATTAGACTTATATATAAAGAAAGCCAACTATAATTTAGAAAAGAAAAAAAAGGACTACAGTTTAAAATAAATAAAAAGAAAAATAATATATTTTTAAAATGGTGGAAATACTTTATACACTAATTCCTCTCTTTTTTATTTTTCTTTTTTTTTTAAATCTCACTAATTCCTATTATATCTTCAAAATTATTTAATAAAATTCACCAATAATTTCAAATAATCCAGTGTAAAGAGAATATTAAGAGGCCCACAAATCCATTCCTCTTTTCTTGCATAATGAACCGTAATTCAGTTTCCTATGTTTAGGACACCTAAACATGCCCTTCTTTTTATTTTCTTTTTCTTGATTCTATTTCTCTCTTCTTCTTTTTTTTCCCAACTAAAGCAAATCTCAATTTTATATTATATATGTAAAAAAAGAAGCAAATCTCAATACATTGAAACTCTCATTCAATGCATGTATTCACCTTTTCTTTTGGAGAACCTTCCTTGCAAGTTAGCAAATTTCATGGCTACATGCCAAAAAGATAAACAAAATTTATGGCCATCACATAGTTTATTTAATGAATATTATTATATAATCACTCCAATGCTTTGCATTGTACAATAATTCAATCTTAACAATTAATATTTAGTTTCAAAAAGAAAAAAGAAACTGTAGATTAAGTAGTAATAATAATAATGGCAATATATAGTAGATAGATGTGTTCCAAATATAATTCAAATAAACATCTAAAGATAAAAGTGATTTTCCATTCGTTTCACAAAATGTCTCATTTAAATTGTTGTTTAAATCAATAAATGATTAATTAGCTTTTTTCAATTTTTACCCTTATCATCATTTAAGGAGTAGTAGAAAATTAATAAAGGTATTTCAAAAAGAGTATATTATAGTATTTGGTTGTTGTTTTGAGCAAATAAGGAGTTTGGATTCATTTAAATGAGATTTTAGATTTAATTTTTATTTGGTACATGAAGTGTACGTCATTTAGATAGCCGTTTCTAATTATGAATCTGACAGCATTCGATTTTATATTAATATGTTTTATAAGTTTAAAAAAGTTGGATAAGATGGCAGACAGTCATAGAAAAAAAAGAGTATTTAATATAGTTTGTCAAAGTAAATTTCTATCTAATCATGATCTTAATTTGCATAATAAAATGAAACAAATGAAGCAATATTTCATATATATATTTATATAAATTTTATGAAAGTTCAAATGGTATTAATAGAATAGTCATAGTTTGAAAAATATGTATATTCGCTGCATTGTCTTACTACTTGATTTTGAATCCTTTAAATGATCTTTATCTGGTAACAATCTTTTAAATGAATTAAAAGTGAAGAAATTCACAATAGGTATTGACACCAATGGTTTGCATTCATATGGAAATTGTTTTAACTTTATATGATATGAAATAAAATTGCAAAAAGAGCAAAAAAAAAAAGAGCCATGTGAACGACAAGAACCTGAGTAATTGTAAAGATTTGTAGTAAGGATTAGAGACCCATTTGGGACGGCTATAAACTTGGTTAATGCACCTAATAATCAATCAATGGTTTTAAATAATAGTTAAAAACTTTAAGCATTAATCACATAGAAAAATCATAAATTAGTTTAATGGTTTTTGTCAAAAATAAGTGAAGAAGTTTATAAAAAATAATAATAATAAAAAAGGTTAATGTCATGGTATATCCATGACTGAGAACCGACCACTTTACTACAATAAGACTTCCGTACCATGTGGCATGTTTCTATGTTGTTTATAACTAACGGATACATTTGCCTTTTCAATGGACTAAAATAACCTTCTTCAATATGGCAATTTTTTTTTAATAATATATAAAGTCATTTTTAAACTATTACTAATTAAAAATTTATCTTTCTAAATTAATCGAATATCAAATTATTTTTTATAAATTTATTAAAAAGAATGTAAAATTACTTTCTACATGAACGCGTTATATATTATGAACACGTGATTTGATATTCTTAACCCGTCGATGAAATATTTTATATAATTTTTAAATTTTAATAGTATATAGAAAAAAATTATTTATACTTTTAATAAGTTATAATTTATTAAGAGATGATAATTTAGAGAAAATTTATATGTTATTTTAAAAAAAAAAAAATTCTTACAAGCTATTTAAATAAGTGTTTAAAGTTTTAGGGATTTTTTTTTTTTAATATACAAGTACTTCATATATTGATTTGGATCGAAGTTTTATTTTATAAAGTGAATGTTCTAAAGAAGTGTCATCTTTCGTTTTTCACAATAAACAAAAGTAAAAAAATAATGTTTTTAATTTAATCAGCTTACACTTATGAACAAATTAAATAGTATATTACTATATAAAACTGACAAACTTATTTTTTTTAGTATGAATCATTTAATATTCAAAATCTATAAATTTAATTAATTAAAATTCACACCAAATTGATTAATTATTAATTAATAATTAAATTTGTTAATAAAATTGCAGACAAATTTAAAAGTTCTTTATTTAATGTACAAGAAAATAAAATCACTTTAAAAATTGCTAGATTCAGTTATGGAGCATTTGACTTATTTTCCATTGCCAATTACACAGAATGTTCCCTTTTTCTTAAGAATATTACATAGGACCTTCTAATTTGATAATACCAACATTTTCTACATAATTTATTCAGAAAAGCAAAGCAAAAAAATATACGAGGACATTTTCGTAATAGCAAACAAATTTTCTCACTCAACGAACACTTTTTTATTTATTTATTTTTTTTTACTAAAAGGAAAATGGAAAAAGAAAATTGAGATTAAACGATGTCGTTTATGAGGGAATATCTCCGTAATAGACGTTGGGTCACCTTCTATAAAAGCCAACGGCTTACAATTCGTTAATCCTTCTCTCTCTTCAAATCTTCTCTGCTTTGCTGTACAACAGTTCACCGGTGATAGAATTAAAGGTCATCCGTAGAGAAAAATACGGCTAGAAGATTTCTCTCCATCATAATCGATGACCCAAATCTAGCTAATCCGGCGAAATACCTGTTCCGGTAATCAAGCTTCGATCTTGAATTTTTTTCTTGTTTTTTAAGATCCTCATTTCACCTCATTTTCCTTTGGTTCTTCCTTTTTCCGGTGAGAAGAATCCACTTTCTCCTCCCTTGAATGCCTTTCTGTTTCTTTAGCTTTTTTTTTAATCTTTTTGCATTCTGGGCCCAAATATTTTAAAGTGTTCTCTGAAATGCCACTGTCTAGTAAACCCAGAAGCTGAAAAGAATCGTCCACGCTTTTCTTTTCGCCATTCAGCTTCTGGGTTTATTTTTGTTTCTCTCAAAAATTTCCTGAGAAACCCAATCCCTTTTTTACCTGGGTTGTTTCAAGTTTTGAAGCTGAAGGAGAGTGTTTGTTCTTTACCTTTTCCAAGTTTTCAGAATCCTATTTCTTCAAGCTTGATTTTTGATTCAAATTTTGAAGCTCGTATTTCCCTTCTAGCCCTAATTTTTAGATAATTCTGAATAGATAGAGAGAGAGCGGAAGAGAGATAGAGGGAGAGAGAATGTCTGCTGTTGAGGTTGCTTTTACCCCGATTCGTAACGAATCAGCCCATTTTCGTAGTCACTGCAACAATAGTATGCAGGGACCTGCCATTGAAGATTCATCTATCCTTATATATCTCAGTGTCGCAGGTTCCCTGATTCCTATGCGGGTTATGGAGTCGGATTCTATAGCTTCAGTGAAGCTAAGAATCCAGACTTGTAAAGGGTTGGTAGTGAAAAAACAAAAGCTTGTTTTTGGAGGCAGAGAATTAGCCAGAAATGATACCCTTGTTAAGGACTATGGTGTCACAAATGGCAAAGTTTTGCATTTGGTTCTTAAGCTCTCTGATCTCTTGCTCATCACTGTAAGGACTGTCTATGGACGAGAATTTGTGTTCCATTTGGATAGGTATAGAAATGTTGGGTATTTGAAACAACGCGTATTCAAGGAAGGGAAAGGTTTTGTTGATGCTGAGGAGCAGGAGATTTTCTACAATGGAGAAAAGCTAGATGACCAGATGCTTATTGGTGATATATGTAGCAACCATGATGCTGCTATTCACTTATTAGTCCAAAAATCAGCTCAAGTTAGGGCGAAGCCTGTAGATAAAGATTTTGAAATTTCTATTGTTGCAGCAGATTGCAATGAGAGAAGAGAGAGTGTAGTAGAAGGAGGACAGAATCAACCTGAAGAAACTCATGTTCTGGCTTCAGAGCAACCTGCTAGAGGTTTCTGGTTGGAACCTGTTTTTGTTAATCCTAAGGTCAGATTGAGTTCTGCTTTTTTGAATATGGTTAAGTGTACATTAGATGGGTTGGAGAAAGGAAAGCCACCGATGCGATCATCTGAGGGGACAGGGGGAACTTACCTTATGCAGGATCCATTAGGTCAGGAATTTGTTTCTGTGTTTAAGCCCATCGATGAGGAGCCAATGGCTGTAAATAACCCCCAGGGATTACCTGTCTCAGAAGATGGTGAAGGGCTGAAAAAGGGGACAAGGGTAGGAGGAGGCGCTGCCAGGGAAGTAGCAGCTTATATATTGGATCATCCAAAGAGCGGTCCAAGGACATTGATTGGTGAGGCTATGGGTTTTGCTGGTGTACCTCCTACTATGATTGTTCAATGCTTGCATGAAGCTTTCAACTATCCAGAAGGATATGAATGTGCATTGAAAAATGCCAAGATTGGATCTTTGCAGATGTTTATGAAAAATGAAGGGAGTTGTGATGAAGTTGGTCCAGGGGCTTTCCCTGTGGAACAGGTGCACAAGATCAGCGTGTTGGATATAAGACTGGCCAACGCAGATAGACATGCTGGGAATATATTGATTGGCAAAGGGGAGGATGGCCAGACAGTGCTTATTCCAATTGACCATGGGTATTGCTTACCTGAGAAAGTAAGTATTTCTATGTCGTATGTAGTGTTTAAATTAGTTTGTACAACTGTGTTCTTTATCTCTGGTATTCATTCGTGATTATTATTAGATATTGCTCTGTGCTTTCTACTTACATAGGATTAAGACATTGATGCAATGCATCCAATTTCAGTTTTCATTTTAAATGAAGCAGCAAAGATAGAACAATGTGCTCATGCCGATGAATTGATTAACATGTGTATTTGTGAAGTGTCATAAATTGAATTGTGTCCGTCCTCGTCTTTCTGTAACTGCTTGACAAGATATTTACACTTGGATTTCTGAATTGATTATTTCCGGCAAAACTGTGTTCCATGATCTGCTTTTAATTCAAGAAATGAGAAAATTGTAGCAGAAGTATTGCCTCTACTCAAACATAGTTGTGGTCATTTGGACTTTGATATCTGTTTTCCTGGTCTCCTGTATTAAAAGTCTACGAGCATATTTACCAATAGAGTAAATCATTTGCAGTTTGAAGATTGTACATTCGAGTGGCTTTATTGGCCGCAAGCCCGCCAGCCTTACTCACCTGAGGTCATAGACTACATAAACTCACTGGATGCTGAGCAGGATATTGCCCTTCTGAAGCATTACGGGTGGGATATCCCTCTCGAGTCTGCCCGCACGCTTCTCATTTCCACGATGCTTCTGAAGAAAGGGGTAGCGAGAGGTCTCACTCCATTTGCCATTGGAAACATCATGTGCAGAGAAACACTGAATAAGGAGTCTGTGATCGAGGAAATAGTTCGTGAAGCTGAAGACTCCTTGCTCCCAGGCATGAGTGAAGCTGCATTTCTTGAAACTGTCTCCCAGATCATGGACTCCCGGCTCGACAGATTAACCAAACCAAGTAACTTGGTTCAGGTCCTGGATTCCTTGGCTTAAGGAGCTCCTAAAATATCTCCATATAGTAATAATTACTGCTAAAATTTATTTGTATGTATCATTTGAACTTTTTCAGTCCATTTTTTGATGGACTGTGTGATTTATGACCTATGTATGGATGGCTTATGTTCTTATAAATGAGCCTGAACCATCAGTTTCCTTGCACAGCTGCTTGGGTTTATGATCAGCAGCAGTTCAATCCCATGAATGATTGTCTGTTATGCTTAGATTATATGGAATTAAATGTTTGGGTCTTATTGTACATATTTAGGGGACCTATATGGCATAAGGGAAAAATTGTGTGGCATTTGTATTATAATCACTTTTGTCTCATAAGAGTTGGAAGTTATGAAAATTTGTATCCTTTATGATTTTCTTTTTTTAATTTAAGAAATAAAATACAATATATTTGAGAAAAAAAAAAGAAAGAAAAATATGAGAGAGTGGAAACGAACAATATTTTTAAATTATGAGATTTTTAACTATTTTGGAAACTCTGTACTTTAATCAAGGCATAGTAATTTATACAATTTTGAGTATATTAACAGAATATTGCTTTGAAAAAAAAATTAAAAATAAAATATGAAGATTATTTGCTTAGATTTTACTCTTGCTTTTGTCAAAAATTTAGCTAATAGTAATATTATAATGTATTATTACATAATTAGTGTATTGTGGGTTCAATTTATAAATGAAAATACCAATATTGAGTTGAAAGTAAAATTGAAATTGGCCCAACCATGGGTAATTACACTAATAATGAGTATGCGTTATAAGCAGCTCATTGGGTAATCAGAAGAAAATTTCCTCATAAACTGAATTAATGAGACGTTACTATGTAAATAATATTTACTACAATAATATGAAATTAATTAGAAAAATCAATATGATGATAAATTATTAGGTGGCTTGTCATAATAGATATGTGTGTTTATGGACCAGTTAACCGTTCCATGAGAAAAAAAAAAGCAGTCCATTAATATCGTTTTTCCAAAACACTAACCATTAACCATTAATCAATCAGTTATAATCGGTTAAACAGTTCATTATTTTCGATTTTTTGGATCAATTAATCAATATTTTTCAGTTAATCACTACAATTATAAAATATATTCATAATAAAATTAAAATATTCAAGGTACCTAAAAATTAAAATTTCTTCACTATGATATAACATTATAGTTAAAATAAAATCATTTGGTAGATATAAGAAATTTTATTTTTAAAAATTAAAACTTAATAAGTAAATAAATTAACCAGTTCATGATTATCATAATTTGATGGACCGTTATACTTACTAATTACCAATTAAAAAAAAACTTCAAAACAATTAAAATAATGAAAAAATGTAGCAAAAATACTTAAAAATGCAAAATTATTAAAATAAATCCATCCAATGCTAACAATTTTTTTTCTTTATTTTTTTTTAATTTGACATACATTATTTTCACATATATTAAAAATTTTATTTTTTTTAAATTATTGAAAATTTTAGTTAATATATTAATGTTTTATAACTTTTCGAATACATTTTGATTTTCATTAATGAAAAATTGATAAATCAATAAATAATATGAAATACTAAATATGGACATATTGAACAATTAATAAATTAACTAAAATATCCTTAAAAAAACTAAAATGAAATTGAAATATATTTTAAAGTAAATAAAAATTAAAGGAATATAAATGATTAAATATGAAAATAATAAAATAAAAAAATATAATAAAAAGAAAAAAAGAGTGAAATAAAGTTAATAAACTATAGGGGTATTCATGCATCGGTTATCGGTTCAGTTAATCGGTTTATAAATAAAAAAAATAAATCAGTCTATTAATATCGGTTTTTTTTTAAAATACTAACCATTAACCATAAAAAATAGTTTGGTTAATTTAATTTTTAGATCGATTTCGATTCGATTTTTCGATTAATCAGGTTAAATAATTTCTTTGAAAACTCTTAATAATAAATTCATGTCGAACGTGTAAAATGTTCTATCTTAAATATTTATAACATTTCATATTTAGATTTTAAACTAAAATCCCTAATTATAGCAGAAAATACTTGTTTAGTCTCTTTCGCCCGGATAATTATTGAGTATAGTGTGAGATGTGATGATGGTGACTTTGGTTCCCTGCTTCATTTTCCCGCCAATTCTCACTCTATAGCTACACAATTGATAATGATATTATCAAGACAAGAAATTGGAACGATTCTTAATCTCTACCTTTCTACACTTGACTTTAAGTGTAATAGATTTAGAATAAATAAATAAACAAATAAAAAGGTAAAAAATTCAAGATAAATATCCATTGTTCAAACTTATAAGACTTAACCATGATCCAAACCATAACCTGTTTTTTTTAGTTAGTCAACATATTTAAAACATGCTGGTTAACGGTCTTATTGTTGGTTGACAAAATGAAGAAATCTTTTTTTTTTTTTTAATTTTTTTTTATATTTTTATGTATTGGGTTAATATTTAATTATTTGCATCGATATGGACGGTTGAATAAAAATAAAAAATATTATTTTTTATTAAACAGTGTACATTGATGTATATAGCTAGCTCTGCATATTGAATTAAACCTAAGCAATTTTCTTTAATCAAATAAATTCTCATCCTAAGAGTTTAGTGTCTTTCCTCTCCTCCTATCACATCCTTATTTTTTTTTCATAACCAAAAAAAGAAAAAAGATAAATTAAGTGGACCAATTTTCATTCATCTTTGGGATATATATGCTCTTCCCATTTTGTTAATTTCATGTCTAAAAGGATTGCCTTGCACATAATCGCAAGTGATGCAAGTGCATAGCTTTTGCCACTTCCATAATATCTCTTATATTACAATGTATTAAATAAGTCAAGTAATTAATTAGTAGAATTAAATAACAACTCGTAACAATCTATTATTATAGAACTAAATAACGGCTCGTAACAGTTTATTATTAGTATTTTTAACATTTAATTGTTACAAGTACTTTTAAAATAAAAGTTTAAGCGAAATCCGAATTTTTAAAAGTCCAAATTATATAATTTGGTTATCACATTCATTTATAAAATTGATTTGATAATAATTTTTTAGTTGGATTGCAAAATCTGTATCATTGTCGAAACCTACAATAGCAAAACGACCCGTGAACATGTCATCAAACTCATGGGATTGTAAGGGCCTTCGGTCCTCATTGATCCCGCATGCTTGAGGGAGGAATATCAACCGTGGGCTTCGGCCTCGCCCAGACTTTTTAATCAATCCCAGCGCGATACACGCCAAGAAATTATAAATGCAAAGAGGCAGTTCCAACGACACTCGACGCTCTAAATTCAGATAATCGTGCTGTTCAATTATCACAAACATTAATAAATAATTGTTACGAGTGTTACACGTTAATGCTTGAATGGTTAAGAAGAATACTATATAGAGGCATAATATGTTGTGAGTATACTCTCTCTACTGACTTATATTCTCGGGTTATCATGTTTTATTTTGAAATATTTTGCTGTGCACATGTGATGGGGAAAAACTCAGTGGTGCGATTATGAAGTTTAAGAGACAAAAATGAAGCAAGAAAACAAAAAGGGAACAGAAGTCATATTTTCACATGTCTACTAAGACTACTATATCCCAAACCTTACTCTCTTTCTTTTCACTTTCACTTTATCTCCTCTCTTATTTTCTTACCTTATATTTTTCAATCTCCACCTCAAATCTATCTCTCTCTCTAAATTCTTTCACTTTCCTCTTAGCTTTCTCTCTCTAGAATCTTAGATCAAACCCCAAAAATGAGCAAGCCAAGACCTCCATCCGGCCGTACAAATCTAGCTTCATGTATAGTTGCTACTATCTTCTTAATCTTTGTTATTATCATTATCCTTATTGTCTTCTTCACCGTTTTCAAGCCCAAAGATCCCAGAATCTCCGTCAACGCCGTCCAGCTTCCCTCATTCTCCGTCGCCAACAACACCGTCAACTTCACCTTCTCTCAGTATATCTCCGTCAAGAACCCCAACAAAGCCGTCTTCTCTCACTACGACAGTACTCTTCAGCTCCTTTACTCGGGTTCCCAAGTTGGGTTTATGTTCATTCCCGCCGGTAAGATCGACGCTGGCCGGACTCAGTACATGGCCGCCACCTTCGCCGTCCAGTCCTTCCCCTTGTCGGCTTCGCCTGATGCGGCGGTCAATGTGGGTCCGACTTTCGCCGGGAACGGGTTCCCTACTGTTACCGGTGGTAATAACGGGTTTAGAGTTGGACCCACTATGGAGATTGAATCCAGGATTCAGATGGCGGGTCGAATTCGGGTCCTCCATTTTTTCACGCATCACGTTGAGGCCAAGGCTGCTTGCAGAGTAGCCATTGCTGTGAGTGACGGATCTGTGTTAGGCTTCCACTGCTAGTAATTGTTTCTTTAGATTTTTGAGAAAAATTTAGTCTTTTTTTAGTTTTTCGAATGTTATTAGCAGTTTAGCATATTAAATTTGTTAAACAAACTGTAAAAATTGATTTCCCTAGTAGATTGACTCTGATCTCCCTCGATAAAGTTTTGAGCTTTTTATAACCAAGCTGCTTAATTCATTCTTGGCAGTTGAAATATCGAAAATCCAGTCTTTTGGGTATCTGTGTTTTGATTAATGATGAGTTTGGTATTAAAAGTTGAGACCTTTGTTAATATTTTCAGCTTTTGATTAATTGGGATTAATTACTCTGCAAGTAAAGGTTTGATACTATGATTATCATAACGAGAAGCTCCAATTATGAGGTCAAGGGTGAGTGAGTGATGGGCTGTAACGAAGCGAAAAATGTGCTACCTGTTCAATAAAAAATTACTATTAGTTTTGATGGGAGTAAAAAAGCTTGACGATGTCGTTTAATGGCGTTGGAGTTGCAGAATGGTTTGGCAAGTAAGAGAGCTGTGAGAAGGGTTGGTTAGTGTCATCTGCAAATGCAGAACAAAAGTAAGTGCCAGATTTTACTGGGGATGTGGGACCAAGCCACTGGAGCGAGTTAGGACAACCTTGTAATGATGTATGCTCCACTTTCTAGGGATTCGAGCCATTGCTTGCTTTTTTTGACTCCTGAAAACATGTCAGGTTGCTCTAGGCCAAAGCTTGGTGATATCTTTTCTTTCTCGTGTAAATATCCACCGTCTTCAATTGTTTTAGTTTATGTGAGAAATAAGGCTTCTTGATGATATATTGGGACTTGGGAGCATAGTTAGCATTAATCTTATCAAGATTTGAGGCCTCCAATGGAGTAAAGCCAGGCTTTTGAACCCGACCACATATGTAGCTGGACTTTAACAAATATACATAACGGAAAAGTTGGATTTGTGCGGTACATACGAAGATGAATCAAGACACGTAATCAGGAAGGCGAAATGGAGCTCTAAATACATTGATAAACGAAGCCTTCAACGGCAGCCATGGCACCTAATCATCGATAATTGTAAAGCTTGGAGTGTACATCTAAATCAGGTCTCCACCATTGGTGAATTCCATGAGCTTCCTTGAAATTCTGAGATGGAGTTAAATTGACAGTCAAATTTGCTGAAGGAATGAGATGGAGAGGCTCTGCTTCTCTCCCCATTGCACTCATTATAAGACCACCGAGCGAATTCTGAGTTGCTAGCCGCTCAATAGCTCCGATGCCAATATCATCCATCTTCTTCCTGTGTTCAAAATAACCTATATACTCTGAGCAGATGTGATCTGCTGGATTGACAAATAGAGATGGTATCCACGCAGAAACAGCAGCAAATGCATCTATAGATCGACTATTTTGCTGGTTTTTCTTCGCAGCTGAAGCAAAGGCAAGTCCTGCTGTTATCACACTGCCTGCTATTCGTAGCCCGTGTCTCACTCGCTTATCTTTTATTCTTTCAATTGGAGCAGAGAAGAAGGGCGAGTTAAAGAGAAAAGCTTGAATGAAAGTGCCTGTCTTGGCCATTGTCTTTCCAGCAAGTAACGCCATTGCTGCTCCAAGGGAATGACCAGCTAACCATACATTCGATTCACCTACAGTAGCAACTACATTTCTAATTGCTTGAATACCGATTTCAAATCGAGACGTTTCATGGAGTCCATTTCGGATGACGTGAAGGTCCAACTCGAGGTCCCGTGAAAAGGAATCTGGCTTTGTTACTGTGCCTCGAAATGCAATTACATAACGTGGACTTTCATCTAGTAAATGATTAAGGAGAGATGATGGAGGTTTGAATTCATAAATAGCACCAAAAATGGAGGAATCAACATCATCTACAAGCCTACGAAGCAACTGAAAATGCAAGAACTCCCACCAAGGTGGAGCAAGCGCTTCTGGACCTTCACGTTTCAGCTGGCGGTCCCGCTCTAGAATATAAACACCCTGAACCAAAGAGGCAGCAACGGACCTTCGATGATGTGGATTTGCCCTGCATAAGAACACACAACATTACATGATATGGCCACTACGTATTGTCGAAACCAGAGAAGGAAAGAAAAGAAATGAAAAATTGCATCATTGTGCATCTAGAAGTATAACATAGCTCTTCTATTCGCTCTCTCCACAACAAGGTTTAGCACAAGGCAATAATTCAAAACCTGCATAGTTTAACATCTTACAACAAGCTATTGATGGTATCATTTCAATTCCAAATATCCTTCACATGTTAGCTTGATAACAAACTTTCAGAAATCTCAGGAAGTTTAGACTTTAAATAGGAAAACGTTATTGAATTGTTGAATTAAGTTGAAACAAGAATCTACCAATCAACAGCTGATAGATGTAATGGTCCTACGAGGCTAAAGTCTTCCCTCTCTGAGGCCATTACAACATGTGTTCCCGTTGCTCCTCCTTGATATTATCAAAGGCACTCTGCATTGAACAAAGAAAACCAAGAGAATGGTCAGCGGATGACAATATATTTTACGCAAATGGACTAACAGGCAGTTGTTTTTGTTCTACAGCCATAACAAGTACTATACTACAAAGAAGCTATCTTTCAAAAGGTTTGATCAACAATTCAATTAAGAGAAATGCCAGCTTTGTGGAGACTACTTTCTTCGTTAACCTTGAGATTGATTGAGCCGCTTACAATATGAAACAATATTGATATATCAACTAAGTTGAAAGGTTCATGTATATATTAAACGGCCGTAGATTTTTTTCCGAAAGGAATGGAGGGGTTGCTAAGAAATTGTTGATTGTGCAGTACAATTACTATCCAATTTATCAAACCAAAAGAGATTACTATAACGTAGAAACAACATATCTATTTAGTGAAATTGATTGAGAAGTATCAAACGGATAAGTGACAAGATTTCAATAGTCATATATATCTGAATCATTCCAACTGAGATATAAATGCAAACAAATATCATCATCTACAAATCCATATACATGAACCTTTCACTAAAAATCTCAAAATCTGTTTTCTGAAAGGGAAGTACTTTTTACAAATTATTTTGCAACGGAGAGATTCAAACACCTCCACTATAACTTTGATCACAAAATAGACATGCTGCCTTCAGCCCTTATCGCTTTGAGAACTATACAGATTAAAAGGACAACCTATTCATTTAAAATCATGCTGAACTTATTTGCCCACATTGAAAGATCCCATTTTTAAGGTGGATTTCAAATTTCTAAGACAAAAACTTACAATTTAAAATTTTTGAACAAAAAAGAGGCAAACTGGAATAAAAACTTCTCTGTAATAAACCTTAAGCCAGATCCATTATTATACGAAACAAAAAACGTTGTCTTTTGCACATTGTAATGTAGCGAGAAGGATCTAGCTGAGGAAGATAACAAATATAAAACGAATAAAGGATATATCTCCAGAATGCTTCATGCTAAATATCACATTGCCCCCATAGCATTTTGAATTTAAAGAAAAAAAAAATTCAATCTTTACCTTACGACTCAAAGAAATGAACATTATTTTTTTTTTTGGTTGAGAAAGAAATGAACATTATTACGAAATGGGTTGTGATAAAAAATAAATAAATAAGAAATAATGTAAGATTAAGATTTAAAAAAAAAAAAACTGTAGTAGAAACTAACCTTGATTGATTGAATAGGAAGAACAGATCTACCAACGATGATCTGAAGTTTTTCTTCTCTTTCTCTAATCTTCTTTTCTCTTCCACGTTTTACGATGGGAAGCGTATTAATAGGTGATTTAAACAGAGTTTGTTCGTTAAAATGTTTAAATCATAAACCAGCTCTGCGTCCTAATTTTCTCTCCTCGAAGCAATCTCAGCATCAGAAAGATCTTATAGGCGAAGACCACGTTGAGACGCCGTCGCACCAAAGTTTTAGCATGAGTTGAAGCGACGTCGTATAACGCAAATCGAAGAAAAAACCCATCAATTTCTCGTAATTTGCCGCAAAAAACTTGTTTTTAGGTGATAGCTTGTCATTAATTTGATTTGTAGAACTGCTTATAGATAATCAGCATAAGAATATTCCCTCTGAGTCGATCACAATTTGGATTTCAATTTCATCCATTTCGATTCTGAATTAAAAAACCAACGAAACCAACCCCTCACGGCCCCTCACTATTTAATTTAAGTCGAGTTGTGTCCTCACGATTTGTTTTTATTAAGAAGAAAGAAAAATCAAATGGGGAACACACTAAAGGACGTCCAAATCTTAAGGTTAAGAAAAGAGGACAGAGCTACAGCTGTGAGAGTGACTCCACTTCTTATCCTCTATTTCTCTCCCACCGACAATCTTTCTCTTTTTCTTTGAAATTACGATATATGAGAAATAAGGCTTCTTGATGATATTGGGAGCATAGCTAGCATTAATCTTAGCAAGATTTGAGGCCTCCAACGGAGTAAAGCCAGGCTTTTGAACCCGACCCACATATATGGCTGGATTTTAACAAATATACATAATGGAAAAGTTGGATTTGTGCGGTACATACAAAGATGAATCAATTAAGGGTATGTTTAGTATTAATAGATGTAATTTAATATAATTGATTAAAAAATATAATGTAATATAATTACATTACTATATTTGGTTGCATTACTAATGTAATATAATTATTATTACATTACTATGAAATTTTGATTTAACGATTGAAATTTGCACTCACCAGATATATATACATATTAAATTAATATTCATATGAATAATATTATATTATTTATTTAGTTCATAAATAAAAATGGATATATATATATATATATATATTAAAAAAAATTTCCATACAAAGACAGTGAAAAAAAAATTAATTTTATTCCACTAAAAGTTTGAAAATGAAATTTTAACATACATGAAATAGATTTGAAAAAAAAAAAAATTGACAATTATAAATAATTTATATGTAATTTATTATTTTAAACTGTATATATATATAATTTATTCATATAAATTTAATCAAAAAATAAAATTAGAAGATAAATTTAATAATAATATAAGAATAAAATAAAATAATTAATGTGTAAAAGAATTGAGTGATATATTAAGAGAGTTGCATTATAACAATAAATACAATACTAATTTTAAGTATTAAAAATTACATTAATAAAAATGTTCAAAATTACCAATGTATTTAACATTACATTACAACATAAAAATTTTAGATTAACAAAAAAGGAATTAATTACAATTTCAATTTTATTCCTTCCTACCCAACATATCCTAAATACATGGATAAACAAAGGCTTCAACGGCAGCCATGGCACCTTGTCATGGATAATTGTAAACCTTGGAGTGTACATCTAAATCAGGTTTCCACCATTGGTGAATTCAATGAGCTTCCTTGAAATTCTGAGATCGATTTAAATTGACAGTCAAATTTGCTGAAGGAATGAGATGGAAAGGCTCCGCTTCTTTCCCCATTGCGCTCATTATAAGACCAATGAGCGAATTCTGAGTTGCTAGCCGCTCAATAGCTCCGAGGCCAATGTCATCCATGTTCTTCCTCTGTTCAAAATAACCTTCATACTCTGAGCAGATGCCATCTGCTAGATTGACAAATAAAGATGGTATCCACGGAGACAGAGCAGCAAATGCGTCTATAGATAGACCATTTTGCTGGTTTTTCTTCGGAGCTGAAGCCACGGCAAGTCCTGTCATCACACTGCCTGCTATTCGTAGCCCGCGTTTCACTCGCTTACTTTTTATTCTCTCAATTGGAAAAGAGAAGAATGGCGAGTTAAAGATAAAAGCTTGAATGAAAGTGCCTGTCTTGGCCATTGTCTTTCCAGCAAGTAACGCCATTGCTGCTCCCAGGGAATGGCCAGCTAACCATACATTCGATTCACCTACATTAAGAACTACATTTGTAATTGCTTGAATACCGATTTCAAAACGAGAAGTTTTATGGAGTCTATTTCGGATGACACGAAGGTCCAACTTGAGGTCCCGTAAGAAGGAATCTGGCTTCGGTACTGTGCCTCGAAATGCAATTACATAACGTGGACTTTGATCTAGTAAATGACTAGGGAGAGATGCTGGAGGCTTGAATTCATAAATAGCACCAAAAATGGAGGAATCAACATCATCTACAAGCATAAGAAGCAACTGAAAATGAAAGAACTCCCACCAAGGTGGAGCAAGCGCTTCTGGACCTTCACGTTTCAGCTGGCGGTCCCGCTCTAGAATATAAACACCCTGAACCAAAGAGGCAGTAACGGACCTTCGATGATGTGGATTTGCCCTGCATAAGAACACACAACATTACATGATATTGCCACTACATATAGTTGAAACCAGAGAAAGAAAGAAAAGAAATGCAAAATTGCATCATTTTGCATCTAGAAGTATAACATAGCTCTTCTATTCACTCTCTCCACAACCAGGTTTAGCACAAGGCAATACTTCAAAACCCGCACAGTTGAACATAATTCCAAATATCCTTCACATGTTAGCTTGATAAGAAACTTTCAGAAATCTCAGGAAGTTTAGGCTTTAAATAGGAAAATGTTATTGAATTGTTGAATTAAGTTGAAACAAGAATCTACCAATCAACAGCTGATAGATGTGATGGTCCTACGAGGCTAAAGTTTTCCCTCTTTGAGGCCATTACACCCTTGCTCCTCCTTGACATTACCAAAGGCACTCTGCATTCAATAAAGAAAACCAAGAGAATGGTTAGCGGATGACAATATATTTTACGCAAATAGTTCTACAGCCATAACAAGTACTATACTACAAAGAAGCTTTATCTTTCAAAAGGTTTGATGAACAATTCAATTAAGAGAAATGCCAGCATTGTGGAGACTACTTTCTTCGTTAACCTTGAGATTGATTGAGCCGCTTACACTATGAAACAAATTTGATATATCAACTAAGTTGAAAGGTTCGTGTATATATCAAATGGCTGTAGATTTTTTCCGAAAGGAATGGAGGGGTTGCTAAGAAATTGTTGATTGTGCAGTACAATTACTATCCAATTTATCAAACCAAAAGAGATTACTATAACGTAGAAACAATATATCAATTTAGTGAAATTGATTGAGAAGTATCAAACAGATAAGTGACAAGATTTCAATAGTCATATATATATCTGAATCATTCCAACTGAGATATAAATGCAAACAAATACTATCGTCTACAAATCCATATACATGAACCTTCCACTAAAAATCTCAATATCTGTTTTCTGAAAGGGAAGTACTTCTTAGAAATTATTTTGCAATAGAGAGATTCAAACACCTCCACTATAACTTTGATCACAAAATAAACATGCTGCCTTCAGCCCTCATCGCTTTGAGAACTATACAGACTACAAGGACAACATATTGATTTAAAATCATGCTGAACTTATTTGCCCACATTAAAAGATCCCATTTTTGCTGGGAAATTTTTAGGATCAATAATATCAAATTCATTTCCATCAAAAGCAAATTACATATCTTTATTTATAGGCTTACATTGAAACCATAAACTTAGGCCACTAACCCACTAATTTCACTAAATAATTAACCCATAACTCGATTAATCCATTAACTACACTAACACCATTAACTCCACTAACTAAATAACAATTAACAAAAACATGTTAAAATAAAATTTACTAATTTAGTCACTATATAAAAAATAATGATTTTGAATCAATTCTCCAACATCTCCCTTAATTCAAAATCGTATCCATTAAATTATTTTGTTGAAGCATATCTTTCTAATGCACATTTCATTTGAATTTATCTTTTGAATCACTTCTTTTCAATTCTTGATGCACGTCTCATCACTTCAATTCTTGATACTCTTTCTCATCAAATTTCAATTTTTGATGCACTTTATCATCAATTTTCTGTTATTGAATTTTCCTATAACACCTCTCTCCAATTCTTAAAAAGAATTCTCATGTGCCAAATTTATTTGATCATTTCCGAACCACTAATCTTGTTTCATATGCCCATAATTGATAATTTTTTCTATTGAAAACGTGAGGCGGAATCTCACCCGTTTTCCCCTTTGTAATTTTTCTCACAGACCCATAACCCATAACTTAATTAAATCACTAACTACACTGACACCATTAACTCCACTAACTAAATAACAATTAACAAAAATATGTTAAAATAAAATTTACTAATTTAATCACTATATAAAAAATAATGATTTTGAATCAATTCTCCAACAATTTTGAAGGTAGATTTCGAATTTCTAAGACAAAAACTTACAATTAAAAGTTTTGAAAAAAAAGAGGCAAAAGAAGAGTAAAGAAAAAAAAAACTGTAGTAGAAACTAACCTTGATTGATTGAATAAGAAGAACAGATATAACAACGATGATCTGAAGTTTTTCAGTTCTCTTTCTCTAACCTTTTGTTCTCTCCTGTGAGTGAAGCAATCTCTGCATTAGAAAGACTTTTTTACAGAGGAGAAGACCCAGTTGACTGGAAAAAGTTGTTTATTAGATAAAAAATTAATTATGTGATAAAAATACGTGTTCGATAAATATTAATTTTAAAAAAATTAATTTTATAAAAGGTAAAAAAAATTATTAGTAAAAGTTAGAAATTTAATTTTTTTTAAAGGGCGGCATATTTAATATTTTTTTAAATAAAAATATTTCTTATTTTATTTAATAATAATAATTATAACTAATATAAATTTTTTTTTACTCTTTTTTTTTTACCTTATCATCCAAAATCATTTAATGTTAAAAATAATTATATTTTTTTCTCTTCTCTTTTTTTATCATCCAAAATAATATGTATAATTAATTATGAAAATAATATATATTTTTAATTTTTTTATGTTATATTTATTTTTATTTAATTATATATAAAAATAGATGATTTTAATAGTTTAGTGAAATAAAAAAAATCAAATAAGTGAATATTATTATTATTTTTAATGAGATTTTGAATATAATATATTAAAATTTATATATATCATTTTTTTATTCTAAAAAATTATTTTTAATTATATTATTTATCAAACAGTTGACAACTATTTTTTATTTTATAAATCATTTTAAATTTTATTTAACAAACAGTTACCTATTTTTTGAAATACAGATTTTTGATTTATAAGTTTTACCAAACTGATTTTAAGGCAATTTGGATTTCAATTTCGTTTATTTCGAACGAAACCAACCCATCAGGGGCCCTCACTATTTAATTTAAGTCGAGTCGTGCTCAGTTTCACCTTTGAAACATGGGACTTTTTTTATGTTTAATTTTTTTAAAAAAAATTATTTTGATTTTTGGGTGGTTTGAAAGTTATTTAGGGGAATAGGATTGTTCACATTTTCGGAGAGAAACATTGCGGAAATGTAAAGTGCGGCCCACGCATGGGAATAATGGGGACTTCTATTTCCGCAAATGTATCTTGCTGAAATGGAAGTAGGCCCCGCGAACCATCAATTATTCGCACTTTCATTTCCGCAAATGCACCTTGCGGAAATGTAAGTGTATACACCATTTATTGTATAAAATTAATAAAAATTAAATTTATATTAACAAACAAATTTGTAATTTTTTAATTATTATTTTACTTATAAATTTTATAATTTTTTCTTCAACTTTTATAATATTAAAGTATATAAATATAACATATCTACATTCATTTTTAATATTTAAAAATATAAAATCACAAAGAAAAAAATACAAAGTAAGTGAAATAATACCTTACTCCGAAAATTATGATTTATCTGCTTTTTTTTCTATCGTCCTTCAATTAATATCCATAATTTATCAAATTTTTTTAAAAAATAAATCAGTGCTAATATAATACAATTAAAAATAAATTCGATATATTAAAATAAATTAAACAAAAAAACTTACCAAATACTGATAATTTTTTTTATTATCATATAACAACACATTAATTATAAAAAAAATCCCTTCATGAACTACTTTTTTTTTTAAATATTTATTTTACGCAATTTTTTAAGGATATGGTTATATCTAATTTGGTAAATATGAAAGAAGACTCCTCCATTTTTTTTTTTTTGGGAAGAAAAGACTCCTACATCTATATTATAAAGCGTAGCATCTATACATGAAATTTGTGTCATAAACTTATAAAACATAGTGTCTTTTAATTTGTATGAGAAATACAAAGTTTCTATTTATAATAAAAAAATGATAAAAGCATCCCATAATATATATATATATATATGAAAAAAAAAAAAAGAAACGAAGTATACAATAAAATATAAAAAAAAAATTGCCTTTCAAAACAGCCACTAAAATATCTAGTTTTACCTTTCCCTCCAGTCATAACTAACCACGTGCGTGTGCCCATCGTGGCTGCATGTCGCTCAATAGGAAGCACTGGCTCACAAGTGCCAGATCAGCAACTCGGGTAAATTTGGTCAACTTACTTGAATAAAAAAGTTGTGTTGGGTATGGCCCTTTAACTCGACCAATAATAGCTCTCCATGTGGATGTTTTAGTTTGGTTTTTCTCCGTCGGCAATGGCGGCACTGTCTATTCTCCAATTTTCTCGCATCTTATATGGCAGATATTATTGTTGACTGTATGCGTGAATCTTAGCCGTCAGATCAAAAAGTTGCCAAAATGATTAAAATTCCTGAAAGTTTAAGTACTCGTGCCACGTGTCTGATTTGCATAATTTACTAATTTTTATGCAATTTTTAGGTATATGGTTTATCTAATTTGGAAAATGTGAAAGAAACGCCCCCATCCCCTTTTTTTTTTTGGGTAAGAAAAGACTCCTACATCTATATTATAAAGCGTAGCATCTATACATGAAATTTGTCATAAACTTATAAAATAGTCTTTTAATTTGTATGCGACATACAAAGTTTCTATTTATAATAAAAAAAACTTGATAAAAGCATTATAAATAAAAAAAGAAACGAAAGTATATGACAAATATAAAAAATGCCTTTCAAAATAGCCACTATGCACAGGCATTGAATTTGTGTCTCAAATATTACATCGATTTACCTTGCACATAGAAGCATGGGAAAATTTGAAATTCATATTAGATATATGTGGAACCGTCGAGAAACAAATATGTCACCTGGTGATACATAACTAGTGACTCCTTGGTTAATCCATAGCGCATAAAATGCCAAACTGCAGCTCTCCCTTTCTTTCCCAATACAAAGTAATAAATGAAAGAATTGACACAGCCATCAAGCCAAATTCCACAACAAAAGAGAGGTTCCCTGCAGTGTATCTACTTAGACCAAGCGGCTGAATCGATCTCTGCCTGTGCGCCCCTGTATAATTCCAGCCTTTTTGCAAGAGCAGATCGTCGCTCCATGATTGCTGGATCCTCGTTTAAGAGTGATGACAAATACTTTTGCTGCATTAATCAATTTGAAAGCAAGTTAATAATGACCTGTAATGTGCAGACAAAAGTAGGAAGAGAAATTCTGCTCCTTACCTCCATTTTACCCAACTCAGTAAAGAAATGATCTAGCAGGCTTCGTTTGGCCTCGCGCACTTGACAATAGACAATGGACTTGGGAATGGAATTGCGAAGACTTGCACAGACCATATTAACGTAAGACAAAACAGTTGTTCCTGTTCATACATTTTAGGAACTTGTATCATCAATTGTGAAAACAGACTTGCAGTTGAAAATAAGCAATTATGTGAGAAAAATATTCCACAAGCAGCTATTGGAAAAAATAAATAAACAAATGCCAGGCTTAAGCAGAAATATTTCATGTAGAGGTTCCAACAATGAACTTACCAATCCGTCTGAGATAGGTATCATTGTATCTATCAAATATCGAATGCGTAGGGTTGCCACCTTTGTCAACATCTTGAGGTAGCTTTCTGAAAAAATCAACAGTAAGGTAGCTACACTCCATATCAACCAGCTTAAGTGTTGCTTTCCTGCTTTCCTCCTTCATTCTATCAAGTGACTCGATAGCAGCATTTGAGACCTCCACTCTGAGAGCAGGATATTGCTTCAGCTCCTGAGAACAAAAAGGAAAAAAGTTCGTCAAACATGATGAGAAATAAAGTAAAAGGATACGTGTTTCCTCAAAAGATTAATAAGTTCAAAGCAATGCAGGAAATTCCAAGTTTTTTTTATTTCTAAACAGATTAAAATAGAATGCACCCTTAATGAAAGACATTAATCATGTCTATTTTTCTTTCATTAACAAAACTATGAGCAAATGCATTTCATGAAAGCAAGTTCATATAGTAAAAAAACAAAAAATAAAAGAAACCTAAAACTTGGATACAGGCCAGGCCTTGCTATATAGCATACTAGCAGATAGAGGTCCAAATTCTAAAGCCAACATGTATTTTTAACATGCTGTCTAAACTCAAGTTCGAAAGATTTGAGACAGGTGAGAAGTCAGACACCTCTTCCTCTCATATATTTTCTTTTAATTTTCTACATTTTTAAAACTGATCAAATACTATTTTATATTCTAAAAAGTTAATGTCTAATTTTCAAAGTTCACAGTGTTACATATAGGTTATTAGTACGGCAACTTCTTATGCACCAGTCTACTTGATGTTTCTGCAAAAAGAAGAATTTATGCTGTTCAGGATTCAGAGTTTAATCATCCTAAAGCAAAATTGCACCACAAAAATTTTGAAAATGCCATCCACAGACTAAGCACACATGCTACATGAACTATCCGCAAAGGGCACTACAAAAGAATGCAAAACAAGTAACTAAGCAATTGACAGGAACATACTGGAGTCTCACTAATAGACTTGTGAACCAAATCCTTCAAAAGAGCATGAACCTGGATTTCATAGAAAAAAAAAAAAAGCAGGTGTAAGCGGGACAGAAAAATTCAAGGATTGCAATTTACAGGAAACCAACTAGTCAGACACAACCAATAAAAGGTTAGGTAACAGAGAAATAATACAAATCATGATGGACCACAAGGTAGAAATCCAGTATGATATTCATGCAAGTCCAGTAGAATCTTCAATTATTCTCTTTCCTAATTTTCATGCATACCGCGTCAACAGATGCCTCAGCAGGCCCTCTAATGGTAATTAGAGAAGATTCAATGAGACGACGGTATCCTTGTTCAGGAGCTATCAGATGGGGTTGATAACCATCAGCTTCAGTGATCAGTTTCCGAATATTTTCCATTGAAAGTTGCTTGTCAAACTGCAACCTTTTTAGAGCAGCAGGAAGTTGATTGTCAAAAACATTGTAGATTTTGTCTCCACCAGGTCGCCTGTGAGTAACATAAGCAGATCAAAATAAATCTTCCTCAGATAAAATAGTACCAGATAAAAGATAATATAAAATTAAGATGGGCAGAGGTAATTGAGAAAAAGAAAGCATAACACATACACGCCATCTAGATGCTCTTTGTATATTTGATCAAAAAGTCGACATATCTCCATGATTGCGTACAACTTCCCCTGAAATTCATAGACCATGGCTGTTGAATTCTTGTCCACAAGACTATTCAGGGAGCTTTGGTCTAACAAAGTAGCTACTGATTGATAAAATAACATATACCAAAATGGACATAAACGGCAAACTTACACCAGCATCAGCAGCAACAGGCTTTCCAAGTCGACTCAATTCAGATTCCAATTCAGCAATTGTTTTGCTGATAAGGGACTGGATTCCTGGAATTCTGGACTTGATTACAGTTTCCAAATGCTGAAATATTAACAATTTACTTAGTTATTTCAATGAAAGAACAGGAAGCACGATAGCATGTATAAAAGGTAAACCTCCCAACCAGTATCAAAGAAGAAGAAGAAGAAGAAGAAGTATGATGATCTATAGCCCACCTTTGATAGCACCTTTGCTAGATGCTCAGAACCCATTCTGTGAGCAAGGTGCTTGTATTCTGGGGAGTTGGCAAAATACTCCCGCTCCCTACGCCGCGCAGCAATCATGTCAACATTTTTGTTAATATCAGCTTGTGAGCGGTTTACCACACCAACCCAAGGAAATTTTAGCCGATAAGATTTTCCTTCCAGTATCTAAGCAAAGCCAAATTCTAATTCAGAAGGTGATGAGAAAGAAGTAATAAATTGCTTTTAGATGTAAAATAAGAGGGGGCATCAGTTCAAATATGATTAAAGACAATGTTCCATGAACCAAGAATGAAGTATTACAAACTAATAAATGTTATAAAAGCAATAGAAATGAAGCCAACTTACATCAACTGAATCAGTACCCTTATCCATAAGATCGATCTTGGTCAAGACCCCAAGGGTTCTCTCTCCTGTAAAATATATAAACTAACTAAGCACTAGAATATCTAAAACATCATAAAACCAAAATTTGATCACTGCACTTGAAACTTAAACTTTTAGAAAACAACCCTAAGAATTTGGTATAAAGCATGAAAACATATAGCACCCCAACAAAAAAAATTGCAACAAAAAAATTACCAGTAGGGTCCACCTCCCGAGAAATTTTTATAGCATCAGAGGTTGCAAGATCTTGATTAGCAGGTGAAATTGCTAGAATTATACAGTTGGGCTACAAAAATAAAGGAAGAAGTATGAGACTGTAGAACTTCATCCTTGCACAAACTATTTTAGGAATCAGACTGTAATACAAAAGAACAAAGCCCCTCATGATGGCACTGTGTAAAACATAGAACATGAAAAACAATTTTTAAAGAAAAAAAAAAACCCCCCCTGCAAGAATTGGAAAATAGGGCAAAAATCCATGTTTCAATGCTTAGTCCCTTTAATTACAGTATCTAAAATGTATATTACCTTCTCAATATAGGAGCGAACCATATTTTCAATATCCTGGACAATACTATCTGGTTGACCCTCTGCATTGCACAATAAATGAGTTAGAAAATGCAGCATAGGTCTGAACAAGAAACGAAATGATGGTAGTTTTTAAGAATATAGCTTTGAAGCTCGATGGTTCATGATATTATACAAATTTGCTAAACTACTAGGACACAAGCAACCTACCAACAGCAACTTTTGTGAGCCCAGGAAGATCAATCAATGTCAGGTTGACAACTGTCAGGATTAGAAAAACAAAAATCACAGAGTCAATAGAAATGACAAAATAGATAGAGATATAGTTGTGTTAAAATGCAGCTAAATGTAAATAAAAGTAACATCTAAACATTTCTTCAAAATTTCAAGGTCTAGATAAAATAAACATAGGAATACTTGAACAAAATATGCCTGATCTCACCATTAGGAGAGAATATACTAAGATGAATTGGCACACTAGAAATCTGTTTTGTGCGCCCAGTTTCTCGATCAGTCTCATCTTGAATCTCCTTCCGTACAGCAGCTACAGATATAAGATTAATGTCAACAAATAGAACACATGATAGGGCACAGGTAGGGGTGTACACGGTTCTGGATCTTCCTGTACCGAACCGAAATACCGAATAAAAAGATCCAGAACCGAATTGTACCGTTGACTTTTTTTACTAGAACTGAACCGAATTGTACTGTTGACTTTTTGATTAGAACCGAACCGAATTGTACTGAAACCGAATCGAGAACCGTATTGAACCGTACCGAACTGTTCTGTACTGAATTGGACCGAAATAACTGATATTTATTAATTATTATATATAATATTAGTAATTTATATATAAATATTATTTATAATTTCTATTATATCGTTATTATATAAATTTAACTTCATAATTATTTGTATTTTTGTGAAACTTTTATAATTATTTGTATTAAATATTTTAATGTATGAAATTAATATAATAAATAGTTAATAAATTAAAATAAATATTTTGATTATTAATAAGATAAATTTAATTATCATATCTATATGAATGTGCAATTAAAATAACTTGTGTTTAATTTAATTTACATTTAATGTTACTCAACTACTACATAATTTTTCATTTTGTACAAATATTTATATACACACACAAATATAATTATTATATGAATGAAATTTTACTAATTAATGTAATTATATGAGTATATAATCATCTTACCAATTAATTTCATTTACTTTTAATATCACTCAACTAGTATTTATTTATTGTAAGTTAATAATTTAATTCTATATAATTAAATTTTACTAATTAATATCACTATATAAATATATAATTAGCTTACTAATTAATTTCATTTATTCTTAGTATCACTCGATTGATACTCATGTATATTTTTTTGTACAATACCTATATGAATAATTGAGTATATAAATTAATAATATAATTATATATAATAATTATTATATATAATGAAATTTACCAATTCAATTCATGTAATTATATAAATATATAATCACCTTACCCATTAATTTCATTTGTTTTTAGTATCACTCAACTAATACTTATCTATTTTGGCACAATACATATTTGAGTAATTGAGTTATAACTTAATAATTTAATTATATATAATTAAATTTTACTAATTCGTATTTACTTTAATTTAACTTTAATGTCACTCGACCACTACTTAATTTTTTTTTGTACAAATATTTATATACACAATCACTTTACCAATTAATTTTATTTACTTTTAATACTACTTTTACTTTCACTCTTATAGTTATTAACTATAATATTAATTAACAATCTTTTAACTATTAAGCCACATTTAGTGAAATTGAGTATAATAACTGAACCAAGATAATATATATGAATGGATTCTAACCATATAATCAGCCGATGTTGTATATATAATTACCTTATCAATTAATTTCATTTATATTTAGTATTACTCAATTAGTAATTATCTATTTTTACACAATATATATTTGAATAATTGATTTATTTTAATAATGTAATTATATATAACTGAATAATTTATTATATAATCATTTTATCAATTAATTTCATTTACTTCTAATGTCACTCGACTAATACTCATCTATTTTTATCACAATACTTATATGAATATGTAAATTAAAAATAAAATTATATATAATTAAATTTTAATTTTTTTTATTTTTAGCGTTACTCAACTAAAACTCATATGTATTTAGCACAATATTTATGTAAGTAATTGAAAATATATTTTAATAATATAATTATATACAATTATTATATTAATAAAATTTTATTAATTAATATATAATATAATTATATAAGTATATAATTATCTTATTAATTAAATTTTTTTTAAAGCAAATTAAGAATAAAATTTCAAAAATTTTAGTAGAAATATTTTTTATTTTAAGTTTTGGAGGGAATCAAAATATTTGGAGGAAATCGAAATATTTGGAGGCAATCTAATGCGAACGAGTTGGGTTTTCAGTATCTGGAGCTAGTTGAACAGGCCAATCGTCATTAATTATTGTTTTTGTTATAACTTTTGCTACAGGTGTCAATTTGCTTATTATTATATGTTTCCGGAAATCTTAGTTTCCCGTAACAGCTCATTTCATATCTCAAAAATAACGTTTGAGTTTTCGTTTTTCAATTTGAAGTTTTAGGGGTATTATTGTAATTTTTTATTTTTTTTCATATAAATTGTTTGTTACCTGAGTTTGGAGGAGACTTTTCAACTTGGAATAAAATTTTTTCGTTTTGAGGTATTTTTGCTGCGTCAGACTCCGACCGGTTTTATATTTTATTATATATATATATATATATATATATATATATATATATATATATATATATATATATATAAGAAAATAAATTAAAAAAAAATCTAAATTGTGCCTGCCTCTTTCTTTTCTATCTCAAAATCGTGTCAAGCCCCACAATTTTTCCTATCTTTTCCGTTGGTTTTAGCTTATACTTGCATTTTCTTCTTTTCGTCACTGCCACTGTTATTTATGCAGTTACATCTAAAAGTAAGGATAAGTCACACACAACTTTTGGTTTTATGGTATTCGTTAATAGTACGTCATTAGTCAGTTAAAAATTTGATCAATAGACTTATACATAAGTTTTAATTAGGATGATCATTAGGGATGAATTACTAATTAATTTTATTAAATGTTAGGATTTTAGGAAATTTATTGAAGTAATTTATCTCGAATTTAAAATTTCATCTAGAGTTATTATTGTTAAAATATGTTTTTCTTTTTTCATAAAGGAGAGGGATAAATTGAAATATTTTCTTAAAATTGAATGCAAAATTGTATGTACTTGTTGAGATATTTTAATTATATTTGTATTTATTATTGTGTATATTTATATTGTAAATTTTTAAAAATATTGAATTATCCGAAATACCGTATTGTATTGTCTTGTTTTGTTTTGTACCGAAAGAACCGAATAACCGAATTGAACTGTACTGAAAATTATAAGAACCGTATTGAACTGTACCGAAATTAATAAGAACCGAACTGTACCGAAATTTATAAGAACCGAAATTTCAATACAATACGGAGATTTGTAAATAACCGAATTGGACCGAACTGTGTACACCCCTAGGCACAGGCATGCTAAAATGCAATTTAATCAATGGAAAATTCATATTATTTGCTAAGCAGTAAAATGTTGTGAGATGATAATTCAATGTGAGAACTCTTCTATGATGAATACGGAATAATACACACAGCATATGTTGTCCTTGAAAGTAGAGGTTGGAAGTAAAGAAATGTACCAAAATCAGTGAACCTTTTCCTTGGGAGGTGCATGAACTCTGCATATTCTCTGGTACCTTCATCACTCTTATGGAGCTGCAACACGAGAGGCCTCCTAGTAACAATGCCTGCAACCACATTCAAACAGATTATTCTCTCAATCCCAGCAGAAGAACAAGAACGTATGCAAACCAATATAAGCCAAGAACATGCATTGTTAAGCATTTACCAGATCCACGAGGTAAAAAGTCCTTCCCTACAATGCTCTCCAACACTGAAGACTTCCCTGAACTCTGGTATACAAATAAAAAACATAAGCACAACAATTGAACAGCATTAACAAACAATAAAAACAACACGAAACACATAAACGCTATAAGTATTCCTCATCAGCTGAGAAAAGACAGCTTCATTAATTCAACAAATAACAGCACAATATTTCATAGCTAAAAAGTGTATAGAAATGCTCATATTGGAGTGTTAAATCTCTTGAAATCGATAAAAGGCATGAATTTCACGATCAAATCACTACTATCCTAGAATTTAGAACTAATCAATTGATCATCTAAATAAAGACCAATAGCAACTTCAGTAAAAGCCAACTTAAATTCACTTGACTTGGAAGTCATGCAAACTGCTTTTGGTTTTAAGCACTGAAACAGAAAAGAAAGAGTAAAACCTAAAAATCAAGCATAACCGCAGCAACCGGCTACGATCCCGAAGCAAAGCTCGATAACATCGGGAGCAAGCTCGAGTTCACAACAGTAAATCCAAGTAAAACCAGAAAAAAAAAAAATCATAAGGAGGGAAATAGAGAGATCTAGAGCTGACCTGGCCACCGACAACGGCAATAGCAGGCAAGGAGTCCCAAAGAGTAGGTAATGCGCTAGCTTCACCATGATCACCAAGAGCAGTACAAGCTCTTTGAATTTTATTAACCAAAGAAATCAAATTCTCCATTCCTGAAAAAACAACAAACAGGAACGGAGATCGGTGCCGGTAATCAGAGGAGAAAGAGTCAGATCGCGTGGATCTGACAAAACGGTACCAGAGGATGAAGAAGGGATCTGTGACAAAAGACTTGAAGCCTAAACTTGAAGTAAATGGAAGAAGAGAGTTGAAGAGAAGCGCGTTTTTCCGTGAAAGGGAAGTGTATTAAAATCAAAACTGAGAAATAGTAGCGTTTAGATTTTGAAATGAAGAGGTCATTGAGAGGTGAGAAGCTCAATAAATGGGACAAGGGCCGGGCTATTAGCAGTACAGGGCCGGCTCTTTTACATACTCGCGAGTTAATCGGTGACGGCGTATTTTAAACCCGCGAGATCTTCGTGGTTAAACTCGTTCTTTTTTTACGTAATATTTGCCTTAATTCATTTCCACAAATATATTTTTACCAGTGAACTATATGTAAGTTTTTAATTGATTATAATTTAAATTTCAGAATTTTACACTCTAAAAATGTAATTATAAAAAAATATATATTTTAATTAGAAATATGATTTGGATATGTGAATTTTGAAAATTGTAGTGAGACGAGATATTGAGACGCCAAGTGGAAATCAAACAAACGGGTGGTGAGTAAAGAATTTTGAATCATGGTTTGTACTTAGGTAAAAAATAAAAGGGTGAAATGGTCCCACCATCTTGTGAAACTAGAGAAGTTCCAACGGCTCAAAATGGCATCAATCACATGTAGGAAAATTTCGAATCACAAACGCTGCCCAAATTATATTAATAATTGGTTTGAGATGATCGTTGCAATTTTAAAATGAGATTCGCCTAATATTTTATGTGTAAAGATTGATTAGAAAGGGGATGTACTTCCTATTAATGCTAACACCATTCTAATGAAAATTCTATATATCTCAAGCTTGCACCTTGATAATTTTCTTGGTATTAAATTTTTATTAATACATGAGTGTTGTCCAATATTCCGAACCCTACTTACGGAGTCAACTTTTCAATTACATGTTGCTTATATAATTGTAAGATCTGATATGCAAAGAAGAATCATAAATCCCTTGCCCCAAATCGTATCAAATATCAAGAAAGAAAGAAAATCTTCCTTTCAGTTTTTTACAAGTCATGCCAGGAAGAACAAGTGCAACTGAAGTTAAAAAGATGAGAAACACAAGAAACCAACGCAAACAAGAAGTATTAAGCAATGTCCATGGGAGGATTATAGTGGACTAGAAAACCAGTTCGGAATTCAATTCCACCAACACAAGTTACGCTTTTCAGTGGAGTCCTTGCTGTACCACTTCCTATAACTGGAAAAGGCATACTTTGTCAACAACCATATAAGAATTATTTCAGCGAACAAATGCATGCATACGGCATTATAACACTTTTCGAACCAAAGAGTACATCCGATTCCTCATTGCTATTTAAAGTTACAATGATCAAAAGGCTAAGATTATTCTGGCCAAAAACAGAACAGAACAGAACATCAATGAATAACAATCCCTCAATAATAAAGATAAGTTGAAACCCAGTGAAAGGAATGGTATAAATAAGATATTTATAATCTATTTTATTTACGGATTGAAAATAAATACAGTATAGATCAGTAATCCAGTTCAAAAAATTGTAGCCCTCGAGTAACAGTCACAGTCACCAAACCAATGTACAAGAGGGACACCTATTTTTGGACCTTTCTGTAAACCTAATGGGGTGGGTGGATATATATAGCTTATTGGGGGATGACAACGCCATGATGTATATCAGCTTAAAATTTCTACCAGCAACTGATTTTTTTTTTTTGTTTTTTTTAAAAAAAATATAAAGAACCTATTTCCTGGAGCTTTATAAGACAAGATGGGTGATAATCAAGAAGAGTATATTAGTCTCAGATAGATAGCGATTAGTCTTTCATTTATGGTTATTGTTGTCAGCAGCAGATGCATAGCCATAAGTGTTGTTGCTAGCCCAGTTCCATTGATCTCTGCACATCTCTTCAACGCCATATTTTGCCCTATGATCGGAAATACGTAAGTCAAATGAACTGAAAAAGAAAACAACTGGCATTTCATATGGCCATCGAAGACAGTAATTTTCATTAGGATTATAAACAAAGAGATGACTTACTTCCAATTCAATTCGCGTTCTGCCTTTTCTGTTGATGCATAGACGATTTCAGCATCACCAGGACGCCTTCCAGCAAACACGAGAGGAATTTTCTGTCACAAAATAATCAACACATGTATCAACAGCCAGTCAGATGAAATAAACAACGATCCTAAGAAAAGTTGTGCAGAGACTAGTATGGGAGAAGTTATGCAAAAACAACGCTCAAGCCCACACCAATTGAGTAGTGGATATATCTAACAAGTTCCGAGGGCAAACAGTTTTTAGTATGGCTCAAACTGCAATAAAATTAAAACAGTACCTTTCCAGATGCCTTTTCAAAAGCTGCTACCATCTCCAAAACTGATGTTCCTTTTCCTGTTCCCAAGTTGTATACCTCACAGCCTGTGAGACAATAATGAAACAAAGTTTTTAGTCTTCGGACATTTTGACCAACAGTTGAAGTGCACAACATTGGAAGAACTATAAACCAGTACATAAGAAGACAGCACTATATGCATTCTCTATGGCAATTTTTGGTCACATTACCATGTGTCAAAAAATAATCTAATAGACAATTAATAGATGACAATAAAGTTACTTGAGTAACTGAACACTGGCATGGGTATTTCAAACTTCCATTATAAGCACCCATCATCCACAAGCAACCACCTTCCACTAAGAAAAGGCAACAAGAAAGCAGGGAAAATTGTGCTAAAGTTGAATCCATAAAACAACAGTTCTGACTAAAGCACATACCTATTTTGGGATCAGAAAGCTTGCGCAACGCAGCAATGTGACCATCAGCTAAATCAACAACATGAATGTAATCACGTACCTGAAAGGAGATAAATATCATCAAGACAATCAGAAACTAAGCACAGGAAATAAGTTACATTCATATCAAAAATTTCTATACACAATGCAATTGAAGCAAACTGGTGTAAGACAGATACCATATTCACAGTGACTTAGCTAGAGATTGCCCACCCATGTTTTAACCAAGAAAAAGGAGAGGAACGTATCCCAGCATTCTCAAATATGATACTAATCATCTTATTGAAAATCACATTGACATTCAACCCATCCTTCCAAGCATGCCAACATTATATATAAAATTTAACAAGGTCTCATAAAAGCAGTGAAAGCATACCCCGGTACCATCCTTTGTTGAATAGTCAGTTCCAAAGACTGTCAGATGAGGACGCCTTCCAACAGCTACTTGTTGCACATATGGCATGAGATTGTTTGGGATTCCACGGGGATCCTCACCAATATGACCACTAGAATGAGCACCAACCGGGTTAAAGTATCTTAGCAAAATGATCTTCCATTCAGAATCAGCATGATAGACATCACGACAGATATCCTCAATAACAAGCTGAAATATCACAAGTTGTCAGATTCTATTTGATTTCCAATCAAGAACTAATTCTTTAAAGGGATCACTAGAATGCACCTACTTGTGCCACAAAAGCATACCTTGGTTCGACCATATGGGTTCATTGCACACAAGGGGAACTCTTCTGTGCATGGAACCTCCTTTGGCCAGCCATAAACAGTAGCCGATGATGAAAAGACAAGCTGAAATCAATTCAGAAAATGAAAAATCAGTTTACATCTTCACAGATAAAAGAATCCTTGGTATGTCAAATTATCTAGAGAAAGTGACCTGCTTGCATCCATGGGCAGCCATTACTTCCAGCAAAACAATTGTCCCAATAAGATTGTTGTCAAAATAAAGCAATGGTTTTTCCACGCTTTCACCTACTGCTTTGAGCCCAGCAAAGTGGATAACAGCATCAAATCTACACAACAAAAAAGGTCAAATAAATAAATAAATAAGAGGGGGACAGAGATTTGAGTTTGGGACAGAGGACAAAACATTTATTATAGCCATTAAACAAAAACAAAATAAAGAAACGGTGTAGTTTCGCAGTCATAATCATAAACAAATATAATCATTTGACAATTTTTTTTCTTTCCTCCTTCACAATTCACATTCAGATCAATAAAAATATGCATACGAAGAATCATTATTTCTCTCTCTCTCTCTCTCCTAAAATTGGCATATATACAATTGGAGGAAGCTACACAGTAATTCACTTGTAAGTTGTTCATAAGCCAAGACATGTGACTTCCTTGTCTAATTTTAGTATTAGTGAGCTGCTAAATCAAGACAGATTGATTCCAGCTTGCAAACAAAACTCATAATTATAAAAAATATTAGTTTAAGAAAATCAAAATCAAAATCCAGCGAGCAACCAAAAGCTAGTAATCATAGAAATTATTAACTTAAAAAAAAAAGAAAAAAAAAAAGCAAATCATACTTTGTATTGGAGAAAACTTTTTCCAGAGCTGGCTTGTCCCTGAGGTCAACCTGTAAGGTAAATCAATAAAAACTTATATAAAAGAGCTATCAAACAGTCAATTATACAAAAAAACTGGGCCCATTCACATCATTATACACAAGAAAACGCAAAATTGACAGCAAAACACATTCGAAAACATCAGCAACCCAAAATTAAACTCAATTTCACATCAATAACACTGAATTCCCAGATTACACAACTCATGATCCCAAATACGTATAGTTCAAGTAATTACAGACAACTAAAATTTTACACCGACATCGTAAAAACAGAAAGTTTCAATTTTTCTTTCACAACCAACTCATCTAACAAAAACCCAGAAACTAAAATACCATAAAATTAACGAAATTCAAACAAAAGGAGAGCAAACCTTACGAAACGTGAGGTCATTGCCACGTTTGCCGGCGAGTTCCTTGACTCTTTCAAGAGCAATTTCAGACGAATTATCGAGATTATCAACAACGACGACGGAGTACCCACCTTCAAGAAGCTGAAGAACTGTGTGACTCCCAATATAGCCGGCGCCACCGGTGACTAAAATAGTACTGCTCATCATGATCAGAAAGAATAAGAAATCAAGGGACAGAAAGTGAGATAAGAAGAAGACGAAGAAGAAGGACTTAATTGAAAAAACTGTGAAAAAAGTTCTGATTTTGGTTGGATATGCAATCACGGGGTAGAGACTGGGTGCGGTATTTATGGGGGGAAGGTGGTGAATTATTATGGAAAGAAAAAGAAGAGAATTTAGAAGTTAATGGAAAAGCGAAAAATTAGAAAAAGACTATTTTTTTTTTTTATTTTAAGAAAAAATTAAGAGAGAGAAATAAGCCACGTGGGATGAGCTTGTCTATTACAGATGTTTGTGCTGTGTTTATAGGGGTCCCCGAGCTTCTTGCCAACTTTTAGATTCTCAGTTGAGGTGGTGATGGTTTTTTTAGCGCGTTTACTAAATTGCCCTTATTCTAATTTTGTTTTGTTTAATTAATTTTAGACATATTGTTTAGATTAGTGCTATAATTTACTCTCTATGAAAAAAAAAATAGTGCTCTAAATACTAATAAAAGAAATGTAGCATAAGTAAAAACTATTTTAATTTACTAATATTTGTTGATTCTAATGGTCTGCGATTTATTAATTTTAATTAAAATATATTATTAAAATTTTTATAAATAAAAATTTAATGCGTAAATAGTTTCGTAAACTGATTTGACATAAATTAATTTAAGTTCGTAAATTTTTTTAATGTGAATAGTTAAATAAAATTCTATTTATATTTAAGAAATAATCTATCAAAATTTTTATTTGTTTGATAATAATAAGATTTGATGCATAAAAATAGCTAAATGAACCAACATATCAAATATCGGATCATACTATTTTGGTTTTAATTATTTAACCAATAAAAAGAAAGAAAGTACAATAATTAATTATGTAAGTGAACATAAATGGGGTTCGGGTGACACTTGGCATGACGCTATTAGTGAAGTACAGAAGGTTCGGTGCAAGTCTTTATGTGGAGATTCTAAGAAGAAAATCATTGGAATTTTTTGGGGTTAGAAAATTATTAGTTGACTGCATTTGAGAATTCTAGGTTCTAGGCTTTTAATTACTAATAGAATTCTTTTTAAAGTCAATTTCTTAATTTAAGGATACATCAACTTCAACTTGTTTTTGTTTTTTTTTTCCTTTCTAAAAAAAATAATTTTTGTTAAAAATATATTTTTTAATTTATTTTTTTTTAAGCAACTTAAGTACAACAACCTTTCAATTTGAATTTTTAAGATAACTGAATTTTTGAAAACGCATAAAATTCAAAAAAAAAAAAAACAGTTTATCTTAATTTAAAAATTCGATAATTCTCCAAGTTTTTAGGATATATTTTTACTTTTACCCTCATAAAATTCTCCATGAAATTTTTCGTAATGAAATTCTCTTTGTTTCAAAAAAATAAAAAGACCTGATAAATAATTATTTGTATTATCTTGTCCTGATACTATACATAATACATGTATCATTTGTATAAATATTCAAGTTATAATGATATGATTTTTCTTTTAAGATTATTAATAATTCAATATCATTGACGACATTGATAATTTATTAAATCTTCATTTCTTCATCAACTGAATTGAAAACAAAATAATAAAAAATACAATAAATAAAAATGATTGGTCAATCATTGTATAAATTTTCAGTCTCCCATATATCTTCTTTAGCAATCATATATGTCAAAATAAATAAAAAAAAAATAGCAATTATATCACTTGAAATTACATCTCTCAATAATGCAAAATAGATTGAATTAGAATCTTTTTTTCCCCTTTTCCTTATTTAAAGGGAAAAAAGAGAAATATACGCCAAAAATCATGCAGTCTTTTCAATAAAGCAAAGTTCTATTTTTGTGGGATATCGCAAAAGTATATAATTGAAAGAAAAAAAAAAAACTTACATTATATTATTAATTATATACAAATTTACTTGCAAATTAAGAACCAAATAATACAATTTATTAATAATACTCTTATTTAAAAAAAAAACAATTAATCATTAATCTATTAACTTCTGTAATTATTTCACAAAAAATAAATATTTGTAATTCCTGTGTAAATAATTATTTTTGTACCAATATAAAAAAAATATATTTTAAATAAAATAAAGTCGTTATCATGGATAAAGTATGGATTCTAATCCACTCACTTTATCTATAAAATTGATTCGATCATATTTCATACGTGTCAATGATCGAAAGAATTAGAAATAAATAAATAAATGATCTTATCCTTTTGAAATTGAATTTGAATAACCTTTTTTTCACCACCGACCTTCACCGAATTTTCTGACTTTGAAAATAACTGTTCTTTAACTGTTAACTACCTCATTAGCACGAAGAATTAAGAAAATTCTTTTTATTTATCTCGTATTTCAAAATATCAAGAATAAAAAAATTCATGAACCTTCATCTCCATATTCCAAATGCTTTGTTTTTGTCACCATGCTTGAGGAACATATCATGAACTGGAATGCATGTTACCCTTCTACTTTTGGCTTTAAATTAAAGTTTCCCCTTTGTTAAACTTTTTATCTTTAAAAATTCCCACCACTCTTAATAATAGAATGCACAAAAGAGAGAGTTCATTAGTAGTAAAGATAATGATATTAGTCGGCAATATAGTTAAGTTTGTTTACTTAGACCAACGGTAAAGCTAATTAGTTGAACTACTATGGAGTTGACTCACTACAAACGCAAATCTATTCATCATTCATCCACTTAGCCTGAGTACAAATCCACCTCTTCATTCACATGTTCAGCCAACATTGTACTTCAAATTATTTCCTACTTTACAAATATTATGCTAATAATGAACACTTTCTGGTATAACTACAATTTATCGTATTAGAAAATGATAATACTTAATGACAACTCAACTACATAGTTATTAAAATTCAAAAACTAAGTCATAATTCTCAGATATTATACTGTTAATGACCAACCGTTATTAACCATTATCTAGTGTTAATAGTTTAACTCATTTATCATAACTTGATCAAATGCTGGATAAAAATCTTTTAACATGCACTCTCTAAACCTTTACACATAAGAGTTTTTTTTACAATTTTCTTTTACTGATTTGACTATCTGAGTTTTCTTTACCAAAAACCCTTTAAATTGCTCTTTTCTTATATTTCCGGTGACGGAAGTTCGCCTAGCAACCATTACTTAAATAGATTGACCATCAACTAATTCAAGTATTCAACCATGGTGACCGAAGTTGGCCTAGCAACCATTACTTCAATTAGAATGATTAACAAATAATTAAAGTATTAAACCATAAACAGTTATATATACCAAATAATCATTACTTTTCAGTTTTCATGCCTAGCGTTTTAGCTTTAAAAAAAAAATCACAAGATAAGTATGACTAAATATGCGCAGTTATAATGAAAATGAAATGAGATTTGTCTTTAGAACTGTGAGATTACCTACACAAACTCTAGTTGAGGTTTTATGCATAACAAGAAAAATGTGTTTGCCAACAGAAAGGAAAAGTTATAACAAGGAAATGAATACAGTTTTTGAGGATTTTACAAAATGAACACAGCATGATTTTCACTTTTTCTGCAAAAAAAAAAAAATCTCAATTTCATATGTACAATAGCCTGAAGGAGACAGTCATACAAATGTTGCTGCCAGACAACACACTTTCAAAGGAAGTGATCTGTTTTTAAGAATGAAAGAGAGAGAAGAAAAGAATGATATTACCTTATGGTGCATATATAACTGCACTTTATACCTCAGTTGATCTACAGAAATGAGTTCCCAAACAATTTCGAGCTGTTGCGTGCCTGATAATCCATTTCTAGAGACATAGTAACAGGAATCATTGCCCTCTGGAGTGTAAACATGAGATTGATACAATGCATATACATGCCAAGTTGCACAGTTGAAGCCAGTTAGTTCAATTAGAAAACCAGTAACATGTCTATATCTGCTCTGTAGGTATTGGTTGGGAACTCAGAAGTCTCTCAGCTTCATCATTTGCTTCAGCTTGTAGTCTCCATTTCTGCATTAAAGAAGAACTTTGGTCATAAATACCTAGCAAAATGCAAGAGACCGGTGAATTGGAAGTAGTAGCAAAGAGAAAAATCTAGAGGAAAACATCCAAAACTATACAGAGAAAAATCATTCAGAACTTCATTATTGCTACAGACTTAGTCATCCAGTTGATCTCCACAAGAACCCCTCAACATTAGGGTGCACACAGTAGTTGGGAAATACATTTTTCGAATTTTGGTTAATCCTTTTGACAGAAGCTTGACAAAAATATTTGAATCTGGCTATTTAAATTCCACAGAAATGGTATCAGAAAATTAACGTAGAAGAAAAGATGACTTCATGAACATGCCTCTTCAAGGTTTTCTAGCTCCATGATTTGCTGTATCTGCTCAGCGATGCTTTCCTGAAAACAAAAGTCAGCAAATCAGAAAAATTTTCTATAATTGAGAGATCAAAGACAGAAAGAGAAATAAAAAAAAGTTGTGCGTACTGCATTGCTAGCTGCTTCAGCAGCAAGAACATCTGAGTCCATTTCTACCTCAATTTCAATCATCGAAGAAATCTGAAAAATGAGACCAACCATGAATTAACTAAAAAGGTATATGTACTTTTTCTGAAGGATGAGGGATAGAGATCTGTTTCAGAAGATGAATTGTTTCTTTTATATGCAAACTACATACTCTTGCATAGCTGTCAATGAGTTCAATCCTTCCCCTGAGGGAATTCTCTAGGCCTTCTCGGACCCTCTTGACTCTAGTTCTCCGAGCACTGAAGAACTTTTTTGTTTAATCAGTTGCACCATAAGATTATAGATAGAATCACAACTTCCAATAAAAAAAAATGAATCAATAAGGCCGCTACTAAGCTCAAGAGGCTTCACCGATAAGAAGGTTCTCCAACAGCAAGAATTTTGTTCTCCAGCTGGCACATCCGAGCCAACATCCAAACCTACACATGCCAGAATTTTAAGCGTAATATATTACTTCTGCATAGAGCAATGGCGTAAAGAATGTGCAATGGAATTGAGCATTCAATTAAATCATAATTTGTTCAAGGAATAATAAAATTTTAAGTTTAGAATTTTAGGCAAGTATTGGAACGTGTTGCCAATTAACAATGATTGAGCTTAAGTTGACAAGGTAGAAAAAACATATATTCAAAAACTTGAATGGCTCAGCTTAAAAGATAACTATAAACTAGCAGACTACTGCGAGCACAATGTGTAGGCACATGCCTCCTTTTCAGAAGCTTCTTTTAGATCCTTGATGCGGGACTGAAGTACATCATATTGAGATAATAGCTGCTGCTTGATTGCAACTGCATCCACTGACCTTTGAGGAAGCTGAAACCAGCAAACAAATAAGCATTAATGTTCTATTTCTCCCAGAAGAATTGGGAACAGGTTCTATATATACATATGGTCAATAAACATATTGCAAGAATAAAACCACCTTATGGAACTCCTAGCACTGAGCTAGCGGCTTCAAAATGCAGTAACATAAACAAAATAACTAATAAGAGCTGATCTAAGTCCTACGTGTTTCAGCAAGAGTCAGAAAAGACAGCATGGGTTTTGGGAGGATTCATGTTAAACTAAGTTTTATAGTTCTTCACAACCCATGCATATATGGTATTTGAAAGTTGGAACATTCATGGCATGAACAGATTTGAAGGGCCATACAAGCAGAAATTTAACAGAAGAAATAATTAACAGCGGAAAAATTGTTTCAGGACCAGACAAGGACACAGCTCACCTGATTCAGTTGGGGGAAAACCAATATATTTAGTGTAGCTCCAACACCGAGAGAGGCAATGGCAGCAACTGAAAGGAATTGAGGCAGACTTGGATCAATAATTGCAGATGCAGCATCTCCAGTAGCAAAAACAGCAAGCAGTGGGATGAGGATGGAGGGGTTAAGTAAAGATAGCCTTTCATCTTTTGTAGGGGCTCTTAGTAATAATGACTCCCGACCATTTTCATGGTTTGTGAGGCACAGAGCTTCTCCAGGATATGTATTGGGGACCCTAGGACTAAATTTAAATGGGCCCACATTTCTGTAAACATTTGAAGGAGCTGAAGAAATGGTTACCCTTTCTCCTTCTTTTGCTGGGAGATCAACTGTTTCAGTAGCAAACCTGTGTGTACGCGCCGTTCCAGACGGGGTCTGTACCTGAAAAGTGGAATTGTACAGAAACATTACTAGAGGGTAAAGCAAGAGTAAATTGAGGATGAAGTTCAGAGTCTACTTTCTTTGTTAATATTATTCTCATAAAATAAACAATGAGAGATCCTAGGGAAGAAAGAAAAAGAAAAGACAGGATCTATTATCTACTAACTGAAGTAACAAATTCACATTCCAAATAGAAATGATATGACTTCTATGAGGAACATATCCAGGTTACATTCAAGAAAATGGGCACATAAGTACCATTGAAAATGAGTTCTAAGGGAAAATCCAAAGTTTGCTATTAATAGGATAAGCAGAACTGTATCTTCTCTCACATTCAAGGTTACTCCATTAAATTGTGAAGATGCAAAATATCACACTATCTTCAAACACCACAAAATTAACTCATAGTGAATTATCTTTTTCTAGCGCTCCTACCACAATTGAATGAACAGCTGCAGGAATGCTTCGCTTCATTAACTGCAAGAATCTTAGCCCCCTTTCCCATGCCGGAAGATCCTTACTGCGTTCGGTAGGAGGAGTTCCTTAGAAAAGTGAATATACCAGGATCAACATCATACACAAATAGATCATTGATCACTGCAATACTAAAATATTGCAAAAAAAGGAATGTATCACTTCCAAATATATATTTCTGAACACTGTAGATATAATATATGCTCTTGACCATGTATTCCAAATACAATTACAACTATGTTGATCTAACACTTATTAAGCAGTCTGATAATATGTGTAAGTTGTGATTGAAAGAATAACCATGGAAGTGAACCAACCTGATTTCCTCGGAGATTATGCTAGTTATGTCTCCAGAAACAAGTTCGTACTGGTAGCGGCACTTGGAACAAGATGCAATCTGCAGAAAAAATGCATATGAATCCACATCAAAAGAAACCAACCAATTATGAAACAATAACGGAAGTGCAAGACCCTGATTAGAAACCAACAGATTATGAATCTCCTGTGGGTTTATACCTGAATACCATGCTGGGGCTGTGCAACAGCAACAGCTATCATACAAGTTGGACATCTGACAACCTTTCCAAAAGGGACCTGCAACAAACATAAGGTGATCGAATATATGACGAATTGCAGCCAAAAAAAAAGGTGAAAGAAAGGCCAGCGGTCAATTACCTCTTCACCAGGAGATACTCCAACTCGAGAAATATAATCAATCATCTTTAGTGCGTCCGAAACTCTCATAGATGAAGCAAGACCCTGAATTAATGTAGTGTAAACATTAACATCCGGCCTTGACCACTTCCATCTCTCAATCAGAGGGCCATTGTCACTAACGCCTGACCAAACATATAAAATCTCTTCCAATTTACAAACTCAGTCAAATAGCGAGAGAGAGAGAGAGAGATATAGCAAAACCACAATTTTTTGTCAATACTGTTCAATTGAGCTCTTAATTGACTAGAAAAAGAATAAATTAATATATTTTAGCTTAAAGACTAGGAATGAAAATATTAAAAATTGAAGAAAAGAAAAGGGTAAGAGAAATGGAAGGGACCTTGATCGAAGCTAGAACGCATGGCGTAGAAAACAGACAAGGCAAGTTCAGCATTGTTCCGATCAAGTGCAGCGGCAATAATGCTACAACAATCGGGCACACTAACAACGCCACTACTTATATTGCAAATCTCAGCAATGATCTCCAAAGCTTCATTAGCATCTTTAGCAGCAGAGACACGGGAGAGCAACTCCTCGTCATCGGATAGTTGAGGAACAGAGTTGTCATCACTAAGTGAAGTTCTTACTTTGAAGAACGCTCTCGAAGAGGCAAAATTGGAGCTTCTGAAGGCAGAGGAGGTGGCTAGGAGAAGAGATAAGAGAGCAAGGTTAGATTTTGGGAAGGAAACGGGGAGTTTAGAGAGACGAGGAGGGTGAAAAAGGCGAGAGAACCATGGGGAACTTAAGTTAAGTGTCATTTTTTGGGTGGTGGCTTGTAATTTGTGGTGGATTTAGGGAAAAAGAGTGATGCTTTTTGAATTTTGTTAATGGCAGAAGAAGAAGAAGGCGAAGAAGAAAGAGATTAGGAACGAGAGGTTGTTAGGAGTTGGGATAGGCGGGGGATGTGAATGGTTGAGATTCATTTTCAGCCGTTGATCGAATGCATTATGCGGGAACGATTTTTATTGGATAAGAGGGTAGAAAAAATTAAAAATGGAGCTGCGGGGAATCGAACCCCGTGCCTCTCGCATGCGAAGCGAGCGCTCTACCATATGAGCTACAACCCCCGTTGCATGTAAGATTTGAATGCCATAGCTCAATTTCAATTCATGTAAACTAAAAATAACCCAAATTGGCATGCTTAAAAGATTCCAAATTTACCTATATCGAAACCTGTTCATTAATTTAAATTATTATTATTATATCACCAGAACGTCATTTTGAAGATTAAGATCGATGGATTCATAAAGTTTCCAATTCCAAATTTACTTAAATTACATTGCTCTTATAAATAATTCTCAACTCGTTTCAACATGCACTATGCATTTTTTTTCTTGTCGAAAATGGAGGAGCTTCTATTAATTAATAAAATATATTTTGAACACTACCCATTATATGAGGTGGATTCAGAACCAAATCTGTTTGTCTTTTGTCCCTCTAGCTTACATATTCAGAATGACATCTTTCAAAATAATTACGAGCATCCCATACGATATGTCCAAATTAACATTTACAATATCCCAATGAGGCTCACTCCATGCACTATATATTTTTAAGCTTAGCTAAATTGACAATCAAGGACTTAATAATCATAAGACAAGAGAACTTACTACAAGAACGCCCAAATATTTAGGGCAGAGATTAAAATCAACACTTATATATTGGTTGCATAACGTCCACTTTTCTCCCATACAATTGGTAGATAGAATACTAATAACGATCACTAATGACATTCAATTCACCTTAAAAATAAACAAATAAAAATGCCAGCCCACATCACATAAACATGGTCTTGGAAATCAGGTTGCCAGCCAATCAAAAGGACAGCACATGCCATAATATTTCGCCATTATTTAATAATAATAATAAGAACAATAATAATAATAATAGATCGAAAATTAAAAAACATCTTCTCTTTTGAGTTGCTATCTCTATCAATTAGCAAAAATCCTTCCTACTCCATCCAAGACAATTGAATTGCAGAGGACATCACTGCAAATCCAATACCCATATCAACCCAATTTTTACCATTCCCCCAGTCGAGGCTTCAAAACCATGCACCTCAATTCAAAAAGGTATCAGCTCAATTTTAAATAAGGCATCACAACTATTTGTATCATGTAATGATATACAATGCTGAAATCGAAGCACCAAGAAAGTTGTGGTTCAATATAACCAAGCAAAGCAAAGAAATTTATGAATTGAAAAAAAAAATAGAATTCATATTTCTGTCTACCCCGACACCGTAACTTCCACAGCATCCATCAGCTGGTTACCCAGGAAGACCAACAAGACTCGAGCGTCAACTACTTTGCTCAAACACAAAAGATCCCTTTCCAATTGACATCTAGTATAAAGCATCCATCAATTGCCAAATCGGCCCCTTGCCCATGGCACCATTGGCCGAATGCCATTGATGTTCCTTCGGACGGCATTATTCCTCGACAAGACCTTCATTCTCTCCTCCTTCATGTTAGCAAAACGGGAATCTAGCGTTTTAGGCCTTGGCTTAGCACCTCCATCCCCTTGATGCTGCTGTTGTTTCTGCTGCTGTGACGTCTGTACAGAAAATTAAAAAATATAAACACCACTGTGCCCTTTCACTGCTTAAACAGAACATGCTAGTAAAGCATCAAGAACAATCTGATCAAAATAAAATAGTCGCCTTAAAGGGTCTGATGTACAGTCCAGTTTAATTTTATCAAAACAATGGTGAGATCAATCCACAAGGAAAGCTGATGTAACTTCTGAGATAAGAATACGGCAATCCGGCAAAAAGTTTAACCAGAATATCCAATATATCAACTATGAGCCCAGCAAAAATATAAAATACAATGTAGCAGAAAATGGAAGAGGCCCAGCAGAACCTTGAAAAATAGAATAATACCTTTGCTGCAAAACCTCCATTTGCAGCCCTCCTCTGCACCATAAAAGTTCCATTCCTGCATTCAGAAAGAGGGAAAAAATGAATCCACAACAAAGAAGACAATCAGGCCACTGATTGTAAATGAACGTTGACCCTTTCAAACTTGCCAGCAGTGCAATCAAAATCATAAAACTAGCATGTTCAGAGTTGACCTTGATTGAGACAAGAGAACCTTACCATGCTGATTGAATTACATCCAACCAAAGAGAAATTAAGACAAACCATTTTACGAAAGATGTCACTTGATACAAGTGAAGACCCATTGTCTGCAATTTTCATTTGTTTTAGTTCCTTGCAAGGAATTTAAACTGAATAAGATATTATCTGGACTTCAAGTCTCGAATTTGAATGCTTGATACCACAAAAGGATGAATGCCATGAAGACAACAGCTGAGAAACAACTATGTAAACTATGCATTCCAACCAACAAAGCTCAATAGCAGACGGCTTCAACTTCCAACTCAAGTGTTGCAAGGAAAGCATCACTACCCGCAGAAGCCACACAACTTTGGCAGGAGAAGAGGTGTATAGTTTCCCATCCAAATGTTTAGGAACAATGAAATTTCTTTGTAAACATAACTTATACTCTGGTCCCCAAAACTTTCCCTATTTAACCAACTGAAACAGAGTCTGAAATATAAAGCCATTTTAAGTCAAAATCTGCCCATTTTTAAACTCCATCACAGCCACAGCCAGTCAAACAGTAACCCGGACACTAAGAGGCAAATGAGAGAGGAAGATGGAGAAGCATGAGCAGAAAGCAATAACTAAAATAACGTCCCATACTCTTTAACTTCATGCAAAATAGCATTTGCATTGCCATTGACTATCTACCCAACTCAGGAAAGCCAACATAAAAATAGGACAATTTTAGAAAAGAAACAGAGAATGGATGAACCATTATTGCTGTAGAGGTAGCAGATCTCACAGATACAACCCTAAGAAATATTACCATATGTGGGGCAATATCATGATTTATACCCTTCAGTATGGGGGGAAAACAATAACCACAACACAGAGAGAAGGAATTGAGTTTGCAAAGTTAACCACATGTTACCCACTCAAATACGCCAGCTACTCATAACAATAATGAGTTCCATCTAGCAATGAATTAGCTTTTCAAATGCATATGAGATAGATCTCTCTCCATAATGTTTGTGCAACATCAAACAGATAAAACTTCTAATTTATCTTCATAATTTCGCTGTACCGGACAAGTGAATGTTAAAGGCATCAAACTTTCAACAACTTATGCACCAACACCCTTCACTTAAAATCACTCTGATCGTACCATGATGAAGCTTATCCAAATGGCATAATGTCCACATCCAAGTAACCATATCCATCAACCAATAGACAAGTTGACCGTTTGTCGTAATTGACAAATACCAAACATAGAAATGTGAAAGTCACATGCAGGCATTCTACTCTTGCTAATATACTTAGAAGCCATCAACAACAAATAAGACCCCAAAGTTGATCTCTCATCAACAAACTAATCATATAATGCGAGTTGCAGAATGCTATTCAAGGCTACAATAGTATTAACCAGAAGACCACATGGTAGAGGTCATCATAGTTACCTGTAGAAGTATGAACAAAGTACCACAATTAGATGAGTAACTCTAACCTTCTACTTCACCCAATCCTGAAGAAAGATGCGAATCGAAAGGAATAACATGAAAATGGAAGGCCCCATACCTTGCTTTGTCTGAACTAGCCACTACATTATGCTCAAAGGGCCTGTTACGAAAAGGAGCCACTGCAGCCTTCCGTGCAACCACAGTTGTCAGAGGAAATTGGTTCCCCTGGAAATTTGACCTTCTTTGAGCCAAAGCCCCCTGACCATCACATGTGAATAAAATGAGAAGACGACAATTGAAAAGCCAACAAAAGGGTAAAACATATGATAGTTAGCAAACATCAGTAACAGTGTTTTCTTACCTGTCGAACAAAGGGCCTTGAGTACATATAATGCCGCACCTTCAGAGCTTTCCCTTGAGCAGCATTGTTGAAAACCTTCATACCTTTATTCTGTAGCATCCAGACATATCCAATAACATCAATCCAACATCAAAAAGCTAGAAAAAAGTCTGAAACACAAATTTTAATAAAAAAAGGTTACATACCGGAGCCCTTTGCAGCTTCTTAGCTTTGGTTGTGTTTTTGGACATTTTGATGATGTCATCTAAAATATAAAAATAAAAATAAAAATCCTGAGCAGCCTATTAATCATGAAAGGGAAAAGATTAATTAAAGTCATTAATTTTAAATAACAATACCTAAAGGCATGTCCAATTTCTTTTCTGTGTTAGCAATTTCCTCACGTGTGAGTGGTCTAGTAGCCATCTGAAAAAGGGTAGAACATTAGGTCAGGACGGGAACAAGACCAAGTAAAGCCTAAACGGAAAGAGTGCAAAAAACATTTTTTTGAACTAGCAGTACAAATTTGTCAAAATAAGTCACAAGATAATCAGCCACAAAAACTGCAGCACTAGAAAAGAAGAAAGCAAAGACCAGAAACCAGACCCTGAAGGTTCTAAAATTGAACTAAATTCTGGTCAATAACACATCAAGATATCCCTAAAAGCAGAATATAAATTCCCCTCATCCGGAACTCTTGCCAGATAAAGAAGCCTACTCTTTGCAAATCGAAGCTTGAGGTTTTTAGTGCATTATGTCTAACAGCTAAAAGTTCCAAAATAACTTGTAGAATTCAGAATCGACAGCATATTTCAGCTGAAGCAGGAAACTCAAAACACCGATCAAATCAATCATCAACAAGCAAAACAATATATCAATCACTATGAACAGAAACCCTAATAATTAACAGAAACAGAAGTCCGCTTTAGGCTTACTTCGAAGCACGATTAATACAAATTTCACATGTAAAACTGGGGCTTAAGAACTCGCTAACCAACATACAGATAAAGAATACTGCAAATTTCTGCATTAATCAAGCAATAAAAGAAAGAAACACGAACTTACAGGCTTTAATCAGATTGTTGAAATAGAAAGAAAAATCGAAACCGTTAAGGCTAAGGTTAGGGCTTTTCAAAGCTGAAGCAGAATCAGTCTGGAGAATTCCTTGAGAGGAAGGAAGGGTTTGTATGAAGAAGAAGAAGAAGAAGAGGTGGTGGTTCGTGGACAGAGATGGAGGCTTCGCTCGGCGGATTTCAACAGGCAATGTAACTAATAATTGGATCAAACCGCCTTTATTTAGATTTCAAGTCCGCGTTGTAATTACCAGGATTATCGCGTCCTCCGTGAATTGGTTGGGTTTTGATATGGTACAATTGCGCATGCCAATATTGGACTAAGAAGAGGAGAAAAGTTTAAATTTCTCAATAGTGGGTATAAATTTATCATATACATGCCATAGATATAGATTGATATTATATTTTAATTCTTGAAAAATGATTATGGATAAACTTGGAAAAATAACCGAACTTCAAATAAACAAAATAAAAAATTATACTAATAAAAAATTTTAATCCTTTTTCGGTAGTTAAAATATAAAATTAATGAAAATTATAGTTAAAAATCTGGCTACTTTCTCATTTGACCAAAGTTCGATATTAATCTACGATGCGTATGGAGCAAGATTATATGACTTTAATCAATATGGCTTGTGTGTTTCTATATGATTGTTTGAAATCTCGGTATTTTTAATGGCAAATTTAAATCAATTACATAATAATAAAAAAAATAATTTTGATTCAAAATATATTTAAGCGACAAATGTACACGATTCCAGTATTTTAAGGACAAATTTGGTTCAAAGTAAATATTATATCAATAAGTCTAGCTATTTTGCTTATGTTTGATGTTTTATTATTGTTTTTATTTATGTTAAAATTAAAATTTATCATTTAAGTATCAAATTTATAAATTCATTCATATTATAAATTAAATATAAGAAATTACATGTGGACATGAAAAACTTAAAATCAAAATTATTAAAAGTCTTACTATTTTTTCTCCCTTTTTCCATTCCCTATCAGAAAAATCGAATTTTCTTGATATAAAAATTCATTTCCTATTGTAATATATTATTAATTCCATTTATCAATAATTTTATTTACTTTATAAAATTTTCTTGAGTTTGAAATTTAGAGATTTAGATTGGGTTATAAATTGATGGGTCATTAATAGGCCAATATTGAAATGAATTGGACAAATTTGAATCGATACATAGATTTACTAAAAACTTTATATAATAACGTAATACTAAAAAGCAACAATAAAATGATTGTATCCGATATAGATCGCGTGTTGGCCTAAATATGTCGAATGGTCTAAACAGACTCAGGTTACAACCCATTTAACTAATTTTTTAATGAAAATAATTATCGATATCATATAATATCAAGATACTAAAAAAAGCTATCACAAAAAATATACCGGATAATAATCCAAATGGGCCGAAATATGGATCAGTTAATTTAATCCATTTTTTAACGAAAATAACTCTATATAATAACGTGATACTAAAAAACCGCAATAAAAAATATTTTCTTCTTTTTATTTTCTGATTTCTTAAATTATTATCAAGATAAATATTTTCTATATTGGATATAAATTATTTAATTTGTTATAATATGTTACAATCAAAAATACTACAGTACAGCATTTAGCTTAAGAAAACGAAGAATGTTTGTCTCCTAGCTAGCCGTACGATTGGTCAAGGTAAATATTAAATATCACGTGGCAAAAATCTAAGTCTGAAGTACCAAAAGTAAAGTTGGCGGTTTATACATCCGTCAAGATTCTAATTTGGTCCTAATTAATGGATCTGGTTCGTAATGCAAAATGTATCTGGATTCATTAAGATTATCCATCAAGGTTCTTATCCAGTCCCGGTCCATGTATTTGGTTCATAATGCAAACAGGTCTCAATCCCTTTATCTAGTCTGATTCACGTATGACTCAACATTTCTAGTGATAGAATACCATGCAAACTTTTTACATGGCATTCCTAATACTAGCTTCGTCTATGATAATCATGGACCAGTACTAGATTACCTTTGTGTTTTTGTCATAACTTTTAATTTTGTAACTCAAGGCTAACCTGACATTACAGGAGAAACTTGCACCAAAATAAAGAATAAAAATGAGAGATTACTTATATCAATGAAGTTTATGACAAAAGGAGGTGGAATACGTTATTACTAAGATTTTGACATCACCATTTGTTTGCCATGGAGCAAATATTGCTACTCACCTCTGCAGAATTAATTTTATTCAAAAGCTTTATATGATTCTCCCCCACCTTACACGTGGGACCTAAATTCCTGAAGAAATATTTGAAACAGATTATCTTTATCAGTCAGTTGACTCCATAGATCCACTTCTCAGCATCAATTGGGTAGCTAACCAGTTCCTCAGGTTTGAACCACAATTCAATCTCATCTTTTGCGGTTTCTGGGCCATCGCTTCCATGGATGATATTTCTGCAGAGTGAAACAACATTTAGATACAATGGTGATATTATGATTCCTGATCTATCATTAGTCAACATTCCAATTTACAGACTTGCAATTAGGGGGCAGCAAATGGACAGAACAAAAGACAATGCCCAGTAAAAGACATTTCATATCACAAAATCTAGTGCAATGAGGATTTTGCAAAGTTCAGATTAATACCTTCCAACAACAACGGCTAGATCACCTCTGATAGTTCCAGGTTCTGATTTCTGGGGATCTGTGGCTCCAATCAGTTTTCGGCCATATTTAATCACTCCTTCTCCTTCCCAAACCTGCACGAATTGGATCAGTTTGCATAGCACAAAAACAGGTTGTAGGAGAGGAGACACGTGTTTATTTATACCATGGCAACAACTGGACCTGAGCTGAGGAAGTCACAAAGTCCATCAAAGAAGGGTCTTTCCTTCAGATCATGATAGTGCTTTTGAGCAAAGTCCTTTGAAGGAATAACTACTTTAATTCCTACAAGCTTGAAACCTTTACGCTCGAAACGAGATATAATTTCTGCAATCTGACACAATATGTTAATCAGATTAGCATCACCAAGCGTCACACTTTACCTCAAGATAAATCTAAAGGAAAACAAATGCTAAAAACCAAGTACACAAGAAATGAGTTGTTTCAACATAACAAACACAGGTGAGATGTTAGTCCTACCAGCCCTCTCTGCACTCCATCAGGCTTGATTGCAATGAAAGTGCGCTCCAACTGCAGAGAGAGTTAAAGATGTATTATTTACCTTTTCAAGACAATGACAAGAAAAGAAAAGAATAAAAGATATAGGGACTCTTGATAGATTTGGAATCAAACGCTTATTAGCATACCTCAGCAGCGTGTGCATCCTGATCTTGGAGCATGTACACTGCAAAAATGTAGAGTAGGAAGAAGGAGAAGTAAGAACAAAGGACTCAAAAGCAAAAAGCCTAATAAAATATCAGCATCAATATTATAATTGAAAAAGAAATCTGATTCAGATGATTCTCTCACATTTCTAGCTAGTAGTGAGGGATAAGAGGAAACTTCATAGAATCTATATCACAATCCAAGTGTTATTTGTGGGAGATCAGCATCAGTTTTCATCATCTTTGCAGATTGAAAAGCAATGTCTGGGAGAAATTTTGGGAAGCAGTAAAGTCTAAAATCCATTCCATTGCAAGAAATTTCACCCATTTACCATGGCTAAGCACAGTATCCTTCTTGTAGAAGAGGTTCCGGAAGCCACATTGCCAAAAACTTTAGCAAGGGACAAGGCTTCTCTTCATTCTCTATCCGAAATGCATACATAGAAACTGCTATATTTATAACCTCAAATTTTTTCTAATTGCACAGACATCATCAACTGCCTCAAAATTTCTACACTGTGCTCTTCATGACCTCAAACCCAAAGATGCAAATGGTAGACATATGGCATTCGAATACACATATTTTTAGCAGATAATGATGATGATGACAATTTTTTCTAATTGCACAGACATCATCAACTGTCTCAAAATTTCTACACTGTGCTCTTCATAGCCTCAAACCCAAAGATGCAAATGGTAGAGATATGACATTCGAATACACATGATGATGATGATGATGATGATGATGATGATGATTATGATTGTAATAATAATAATAATGAAGTGCAGTCTTTTTTTGTTAATCCAAACCTGCAGCAGGAATTGCAAGGACTCCTGAAACCCATTGTGAAGAAGCATTAGCAGAACCAGTCCTTCCAAAAGCTGAAGCTAAGAAAGAAGCCTTTCCACTGGATGAAACTGCAACGACCGCTCTTCCTCCTGCAATGAAGATAAATTTTAACCATTTCCATAAAAAGAAAATAATTTAAAATACAGAAAAAGAAAATCCTCATTCAAAAATTTCAGAATTAGAATAAAAAGATTAGCCCTTTGTTTGTTTTTGCTTAAAGCTCCGATCTTTTCTGTTGTCTAGTTACAAGAAAAACCATTGAAAATAAGGGAAATCTGATATCCCAATTCCTCTTCAAAGGCCAAAATCAATTCCCACCAATTTGCAAGGAAAGCAGAAGTCAAATTCTTTTTCTTTGCCTTGAACCAATCAAAATAAGATAATCAAAACTAAGAGATAAAAAAAGAAATGCAAGAGAAAATGATGTGAAGAAGTGAATCACCAGAGTAGAAACGAGAGCTCTTAGAAGCAGAAAGAATAGACCTAGCAGCCTTAGAAGCAGATCTGAAAATCTGAGAGCTCATAGTTTTAGTAGAAGAAGAAATTTGATCACTGGAAATGAAGAAAAAATGGAGCTGCAAGAGCAGAGGGCAACAGCTGATAAGCGTGATAGAATGAAAGCTAAGTGTGTATATAATAATTCGGTGGGGTTTTGTTTGTGGGTCAGGTCATACCCTACCCGATCTGAGAGAGGATCCATCAAATCCAACTAACGACTGGCATCTATTCAACGTGTCAATTCTGCTATTGTTTAATTGGATTATTCAACCAACAAAAAAAAAAAGATAATAATTGGATTATTATTTTTTTATTGAATTGGATTTTATATTATAAAAGAATGTTGCATAAATATTATTTCTAAAATGATTTAAATTAGCATTAAGATTTAATTCTTTGAACTTATAAAAAAACTCATTACATATTTAAATTTTAATCTCTTGATCTTTAGATGTCAAGCATTGCATAAAAATCACATAATATCTTATTATGAAATATAATATAATTGAATCAAAATCGAATTTAATTTTAATACTAATCAAATTGAACAAAATTCCTAATGAAACCGAACTTATTAATAGTTTGAAAATTTTTATTAGATAAAAATGTTGTCGTTTTAAAAATTTTATTTTCTAAGTTATTTTAATTATTAATCAAATCGAATTAATAATTGAAATATGTATCCGTTAAAATTAAATATATATTATTCTTTTTTGGTTTATGATCTCGTCAACTGTTCCGATTTATTTAAATTTATAAAATTAATTAATCTAAAAATTATATATTTTCGAATTTATAATTAAAAACACTATATTTTATGGATAAATTAATAATAAAATCTAAAATTTCGTTTAAAAAAAACGACAGTTGCATGTCACATGATGAAAGGGCAAAGGAAACTTCCTCTTGGCCAATACGTGAGGCACAATAGGAAGGCGACAATTGGTACAAATTCCTTGCCCACAGTAATGCATATTCGCTGTAAAGAGATGTACGACGCGAGAGCTCTGCTATTTGTACTTTGTTCCTAATTATATTCAATTCTTTTCCCAAGTCGGGTAATAACACCTTTTTAAGCATATTAATAACAGTTCTCTGGTTAACATATCCAAAAAAATTCTTATTTAAATCGAATTCATTACATAGTATGCTTATAACAACAATTGAAAGAATGATATTTTTGTGTTCAATTAATAATGATTGGATTTGGAACAACATCAATTCCATATCATTTATTGTGTTCTATGTACAAAAACAAAACGAATAAGCTAAATTAAAGTAAATACATCTTCCAATCTAATATTTGACTGATCTAAGGCTAACAGTTAATTTGCTAATCTATACAGTTTACAGGTGAACTTGAATAATTCACGTTTCACTTGAACTATTGGGAGCTTTAGTATCAGAACCTAACTTGCAGTCAGCTTGTAATGCTGTCAACCATGAATCCACCTGAGGAAATGGGTAAAATCAAATAAATTTAAGTTAATATATAACTTTAAAAAAATATATCTTAATTGGATAGTGGACAGTGACAGAGGATATCTCATTAATCCATTCGTGCACATCACTAATAAAATGACGAGGCATTTGGCTCCCATAAGAGAGTGCAAGCAAAGAATAATGAACTTTTCCCTCACCAATCATTTACACAACTAAGTTTTCACAAACTAACAATCATCGGAGTCAAATCTTAACCATTTAACTAGCGCACAGAAGGCAATATGTGATGAAACCATGAAAGCACAAAATCAGAAACATAAATAAAAATACGTTGCCTTATCATAGACCATTCAAATGATAAGCAGCCTCCCTATGTAAATAGACAAGACAAGGAGTTCAGACATGTAACAAGACTTGAATAATACAGTAAATACCTGTATTTTAAAACTACTTGAGCACTCATATCGCAGTCCATGTCTAGTTAATATGTAAAAGCAATATTGTGTGTCATCATCTTCTCGTGTAAAGCTTGGCAAGGAACCAACTTCAACAATATCGGACAGCAGAGTGGAATCCTGTGGACTCAAATCTGCATAAATTTCTATTTTCCATGAGCAAGCAATATAATGCAGATTGGAGAAAAAGAAAGTGTGAATATACAGAAGTTGATTATGCCTTTCTATGCTCCTAAACAAAAAATCAATGTCTTATTAAGCATCAAATGATTGCATACTTAAAGTGATATAGTAAATCAAAACCAATCCAAAATTGGCAACTGCATCATAAAATTGGTGTGGGACTCCTGTGAACTTTCAGAGCTGTTATATGATGTTATCTTTTATAGAAAAAAAGAAATACGGTGTTGCTCATCATTAGGAAGTCATCCATGACAATTTGCCTTTCTTGCTTCATAAGAGAAAGAAATAAAACTACAAGCAAGGGCATAGTACAAATTAATAATTTGGCATGGCAGCTTGACAAGAGAGAGAAAAAGAGAGGAGACATGTAAGCCCGTCTTTATCTATCACCACAGGGGCCCAAATATACTGATGGCTATTCCAAAGAACCGGGGCTCATTGTGTGAATGAGGGATCACCAACAGTAGAAAGCATACAGAATTAGTACCTGTGCATGACAGATAAAAGAAGATGCAGGGTCCATGAAGGACAACAAAACGGGGAAGCCAATCATCAACATCAGCATCATCAATCGGGGGAGGTTCCCCAGGTAAAGCTGTCCATCTCTGTAAAAGGTAAAAGAAAAAAGCACATATGAAGATACTGCAGCATGCGCTGGAGAAAGCAAGACAACAGATATGGAGGACTTCAATACTGTTCGGATATATAAGCATCCAGAGAAGCGAGCAGACCGCAGAATTTCACCAACATTTTCCAACCTGTTTAAATACAGAACACAACTGTTCATATGCAAAGGCCAAACTTTGTAAGAGCAAATGCAACTTATCAACCAGAATTAATAAAAAGTCACTGGATTGTTTTTTCACTTGAATGACACTGAAGAATGGAAAATGCAACATCATCAACAAAACATGTCTTTCTTTCTATTTTTTTATTTTTACTTTTGAGAGTACATACTGTGAATATAAAGTCACGAATTATAGCTTCAACATGTTTTCTTTAATAACCAAAAGATTTAACATGAGCCAGGTAAGATCACCAATTCCAGTTTCAAAGTGCAGGTTCATGTTTGCCCTTACTGTGCTTTCAAGTGAGCTTCCCTGTCTTCTAGATCAGCAAGTTCTGTTCGAAGGGATTCCAACTCCGCCACAGTCAACTCAACCTGCAAATAAAAATAGCACAGCAGTTAAGGGGCACAAAGTCCAATAGCAGCAACAATAAAGATGAAAAGACTACTCAACAAACCTTTTCCTGACCATTACTGCCAGAACCCCATGGCAGACTACGTAGACTAAACAAATTCAACATGAATGCAGCACTCTTTAGTTTTCTTCCAGCCCAGAAACGGCCACGTGACCTATTCTAAATCAGGAAAAACTGAAAAGCAATCAACTCAAATTTCTTAATCATTCTATTTTACCATTGATTTATTTCAAGCAAAAATAAACCAATACCTGACTGAAACTATCAGTTATTGACTGTGGATTAGATGAAATGTTGCTTTGAGGAGTTCCTTCGCTTGAGGTTGAAACTGTAAAATGATCTTGGACAATCTTTATCTTCCCAGGACTATCATCCATGAAGTTATATGTTCGCTTCAAGGTGCACACTTTTGAGTGGGGAATAAAAAGTCATAATCAGAAGTATGCACTGGTTAACCAGTTTGGGGAAAATAAAGAAACTATAACATCAAACAAAATACTATTCCATCTAATTATAGCACTGGTTACTAGATTTATCAGCTAGGGCATTGTTGGGAGGTATATATATATATATGTATGTGTGTGTGTGATTTGCAAATTCCTCCTAACATAGTGTGAGATCAACCCAAGATTATCAATAGAGAGCAATTATTGCACGAGTTATAGGAGTTTAAGTAACTATTTAGATGTAAAGCACAAAATTCTTCGAGAAATTGGGTTCAAGATCCCATTTGTACAGTTTTAGAAGCCTAAACTCATAAGTGGCAGGGTCCAACTCATCATATAAAGCCAGGGTTCATTCTGCAATTGTTAGAGCTTACTCTGAAAGGTAGGGATAAAAGTTGAGCAATCAATTTAAGATCCCTAAAAGAATCTGGTGGCACTTCAAATAATAAAAAATAAAAGACTGCAAAAAAGCTCAAAGCTGATATAAAGAGCAACTCTACAAGGAATAATATCACAAACTTTCATCAAACAATATAAATGCATTGGATTACGAGTTGGAAGAACTCAAAAAAGTAACATCAAAATTAATTCCCATTATTAGAAATCCACGAATAACTTTTCAAAATTCATAATAATAACAATAATCCCCATGGACAAGCTTAAGATGCAGCATTCCTTCAAGAACTATACATTTAATACCAAAAAAGAAAAAACCCCATTAAAACTGATGAGCTAAGCATCTAATTCTTCTTCTCCATACAATCTTAGAAAGCAAAATTAAGCTGAAATTAACAACCTTTCAGATCACAAATAACAAATTCTGAAATTGATTTCTCAATACAAAAACAATAATAACAATAACAAAACAACAGAACACCAATTCAATCAAATCAAATCTGATAACAGCGAAATTCTTCAAAAAAAAAAAACTCACAGAAGGTGCTGCTGTCATAGAAAGCCATGTATGATCTCTAAAGAAAACAGAAAACGATTTGAGAAAGTAGAAGCAAGGAAGATTATGGATTACTTACCGTAATAATCTGTAGAAAGAGATTGATTTTAATAATAATAAAATAAAAAGACAGATAGAAGAAGAGGAGGAGAAGGAGGTGTCTAGTTGAACTCACGGAAAGTGGTTTGACCCTCCATTACAGTACATATACGACGTGACCGGTAGGTGTATTGTTAGCAAAATGCATAATTTATTTTTGGATAGGCGCCAAATCTATTTCTAAATTATTGAAAATGTTACCTATTTATTTTTTAAATACCTTTTAAATTTATTTATAAATCATTAAAAATACTACAATTTTTTTAAGTATGCTTTTGAACCAAAATTATCGTCATTGTTATGTAATTGATTTAAATTTATCACTGAAATTAATTGAATTATAAAAAAATAAACATAAATACACATAATATATCGATTAAATGACATAAACTTATTACATGTAAATTGTAAATTGATATTTTATTTTAACTTTAAAAAAATATTAATTTTTTTTAATATTGTATAGTTTTTGTATGCTTCACGAAGTTCGGTTATTTTGATAAATTTAATATTATAAGTTTTAGCTATTTTTTCAAAAGTTAAAAAAATGATATTAATTTATAATGTATGTGTAGCAAGATTATATGACTTTAATAATTATTATGTATTTTTTGTTTATTTACCTAAACTTTAGTTATTTTCACTCGAAATTTTAAGTTATAATAATAATAATAATAATAGCAGTCTTGAACCAAAAATATATTTAAGTAACAAAATATACACTATCTTTAATACTCAAATGATAAAATTAGCATTTTTCATTTATTTTTTCTAAAACGAATCATGTATTTTTTTTTTTTTGGAAAAGTATCGTCAAGTACAAAAAATTATTGAGTTTCTGTTATTAAAATTTTATATTTTTATTTTGCAATATTAAGCACTTGAAATTTTATTTTTATATTTGCATATTAAGAAACTTTTAAACTAAACAGTACATTTTGTTTTACATGCCTTTGATATATGCATTTCAACATAAATTTGATGTATTGCAATTAATAACTTTGTCAATTTGAAATTACTAATGCTAGTTAACTTAAAATTTAAAAAAAATATGTGGAACACATCAAATTGAGGTTCAAATGCATATATGAATCTATAGTGTAATTTCACATTTTTCATACATTGAAAATTAAATGTGTAAAAACTAAAAGTTGAGAAGGTTAAAGTTACAATAAAGACTTGATAACAAATATTCTAAAGTTTAAGGATTTGTTGATACTTTTTTTTCTTTTTTTTATGATCCACAGTATAAGTTTGATTTCTTTAAATCAACATAATCAATTAATTTAGAATTTGATATTGTCCAATAGTTCTCCAACGACATATGCTCCATATAAATGTAATAATTAAATATAAAATCTTAATTAATAAAATACAAACTCTTTACGACTTGGATTTATCATGTATGTTTTATTAAGCTTTTATCTTTTATTTTATTTTATTTTATTGAATTGTTAATGGTGAATATATAAGAACTATTTTTATTTACTAAATTATTAAATGATTTATTTTATTTTAATAAAATTTTAAATAATTGTTTTGTGGATACATATACATAAGATAAAATTACGAACATTGATGTATTTAATTTTTATTATTTTTAAATGAATATTTATTTAATTTATTATTATGTGTGTGGAAATAATATTTTATTGAAATGAAAATGATTATTTTATGAACTCCATGTGAAAAAAATAAAAATAAAAAATAAAGAGAGAGAGAAAATCATTTCATTATGACCAAAAAAAAAAAAAGATTTTGAATAAAATATACAATATTTTCGGAATTCTGAAAACATTATATGTATGTTTTTCATCCTGCTGATTAACTAACTGGATAATATATTATGCGCCAGTCACCTTTTTTTTTTTGAAATGAACCTTTCATTAAGAACTTAAATCATTTAGCAAAACATCGAAAAGAAACGGAGGTGGGCAAAACCACTCTCCCCGAACAGACCTAGAACTGACAGCTTTAGCCAAAGCATGAGCAGCCATATTCGCTGAACGCCTAACATAAGTAATAGAACATCCTTCTAGTACTTTTAATATCTCTTTACAATCATCTATGATATCTGCAAAATAAGAACCGACACTATATTCTTCACTCACTGCCTTTGATACCATAATACAATCTGTTTGAATGCAAACATTGGAGAAATTCTTCTTCTTCAACCAGCTTAGCGCTTCTTTAATCGCTAGTGCTTCCGCTATATGGGCTTCAAAGCACCCTTCAAGAGATGCATAACATGCGCCAGTCACCTTAATTTGTCCTCTCACCTATATCTTGTTGGCCATGGCCTAATTAGCCATCATGATCCATGGGCCATTCGCTACCAATTCTCTTCTTTTTTATTTAGAAAAAGGAAAAAGAAAAAAGAATTATCTAATCATGATATTATTTGAGTTCCCCAGTTTTAAAGTAAGGATTAGCATATTTTATCAAAATAGTTATGATTTTGATAAAAAATATATTTTTTTTCTATTTGTGTGTATTTTTATAAAAAAAAAAAAAAAATATTGAAAACGCCAACCTATCCGAAATCTTATTTTTTCTCGAAAAAAGAAAACTATGACTAGCTTTTAATTTAATTTTAATCATTGCATTGTTAGAACTTAAATTAGAATAACCATTTGTGAGAGAGTTTTGATCTATCGCGGTAACTTACCGACGGTAGAATTGAGTTTAATGAACTTATGCGAAGTCGTACTTATTTTTCCCTTTTCTTTCTACTCCACGCGTCACTTATTATTAAGCGTGGCTATGAATGGATTACGTAACCAATTGACAACGATATAATTTGCAGCAACCAATGACTGAAAGATAGCACCATCCTACAAAATCCTTTTGTGGTCAAGATTTGAAGAGGAAGCTTTTCTGCCTCTCTACTGAATGCCCATGGCTTCTTCAATTACTCTTCATGGCACTCCATTTAGATCCCACTTCCTTGGCCAGAACAACCTCTTCAATCGTCCTAATACTCACAAGCCATACTCTTTGATTCCCAAGGAATCAAAATTTAAGCTAAAACCATGTGCAAAATTCGATCTATTTGAGCTTCTTGGAGGCAGAGGGCTCTGCAATGGAGAACAAGGTATTGAAAAAGAGCTAAAGAGAGGTGTGGAAGAATCGCAACCTGCTACTAGAGATGGAAATTCAAGTGCCACGGAAGTTTCAACCACTGGTAGTGGTAGTGTACCTGAAGATGCTTTTGAAAAGGAGCTCATGGGGTTAACTGGTGGATTTCCTGGTGGAGAGAAGGGATTGCAAAAGTTCATAGAGGAAAACCCACCTCCTAAAAAACAGTCAGCTGCTGATTCCGGGGATACTGCAGCGATCCTGGGATCAAAGAAGCCGAAACCACCTGAATTACCACTTTTGATGCCTGGTATGATCGCCATTGTAAATAACCCAAATAACCCATATTATATGTACTGTGGCATTGTTCAAAGAATTACCGATGGAAAAGCAGCAGTCCTTTTCGAAGGAGGTAACTGGGATCGGCTAATAACTTTCCGCCTTGAAGAGCTTCAAAGGCGAGAAAAGGGTCCTCCAGGTAAAAATCCGAGATCTGCTATTATTGAACAGCTGGTCGACAAGGAAGCACAATGATCTGCATTTTTATACTTTTTTCTTGCATTTATGTTTTGCTCATGTGGCTTGTTTGTTTTTGCTCAGAGTTCAAACTTAGAAACAAACAAAATTCTGTTTGTAAAGAGTTCCAACTTAGAAAGAAATAAATTCTGTTTGTAAAGATCATACAACAGTAAGCATCAATGTATTATAAATGGCACAAAGAAAATCAGTCTCTCGTCATCTTTATGTGTTGTATAACATTGAAAATTAGATCAAAAATCATGCCTCAGACAGGTTTTACTAAACACAAGTGTATTAGCAAATGTCTAATGTAATAATTTCAAGAATAGGGAAGAAAATCATTAGCTCCCTGACTAAAGCTCCAAGTGATGATCAGATGCAGCCACCCAACTGCATAATTGACAGCCATAGAATTTACTTAGCAACCAAGCAAATATGTATACAGATTACTTTTTTTTTTATTTTTTCTTTTTTTGAGAATTTATATACAGATTACTTAGAAATACAAGAATCCTATGCAGAATAAGACTCGTATACTCGCTAGATAACTAAATACCAATGGCAGTCAGCATAAAATCCTTTAGTAGTTAGAAATCAACTCGAAGTTGTTAACAGACTAAATCAATAATAAGACTACTGCTAAGTGAGGGTAATTTCTACTCTCAGAAATCAGAACATTAAAACAAGAAAAAGATTAAAAATTAAAAAAAAAAAGAGGAATTTATGCAGAATTGAGACTGCTAAATTTATCCATAGAGATATACTAGCAGCAAAATAACTTCAGAAAATCTGAAACAACATTCACAGGCATCAAAATTTAGTTTTCAACCTTAGGTTAATAAATGAAACCGGAAATAATAGGGTCATTTTCGCTAACACAGAATTCATTACATGCCATCAGTCATCACCAATAAAATTATAAATGCCCGAGAGGGGGAAAAAGAAGAAAATAAAATAAAAATTTGGACATAATTAGTAACTCCGAAAGTTCCAGACACATATTTTTGATAGCTCAGAAACATGCACAGCAAACAACATGCATCAGCATTCAGCAGTCTAATTTGACAGCCCGAGAGGAGCTGAAAAAAAAAAAAAAAAAAAAGAATTAACGTCCATTAACACAAAAACTACATGTCTCATAAGCATATACAATGATTGTCGAAACATCAAACAGTGTATATGAAACATATCATAACAGAACATAATGAAAGTGCAACAGGTGGTAGTAATTCCAACAGTAGTCTAGGAAGAAAGCTCTCAACATACCAAGATAGCCTCAATCTCTTCATTGGAGAGAGGTGTTCGTTTTGGCTGAAGAGAAGCTTTCCCTCCAACAGTGGTTGGAGCCTTTAAACTTGAGAGGAAAGTCTGGTCAGCATTTCCAGTTGTAGAAGCCACTTGAGACTGGGTTGCAGAACCTGCGAATTACTTCCATTAATACTTGCTTAATGCAAATTTTAATAAAGCCAAAAGCAGAATAAGATACTATTGGGCAGTCATTCGTCCTAATTTTACACTAAGATATCCAGAATTCTCAAACAGTATCTTCCAACTCGAGAAAAAAATTCAGAGAATTCCACTTCACCAAGCCTTACATAGACTTCTACTGCAAATATTATGAGATACAAACACAAAACAAAAGACGTGTCATTAATTATCGCTCATTTTTCTACTGGAAACGACATGTCGTTTATCATTCGGCATCCAAAAGCATGTCCTCCATCGTCTTCAGAGGAAAACCTCCACAACCAGCAATTAACAGTGCTCAATCACAGCATAATAAATATCGTTTTAATGACCATAACGTTTATACTCAGTTAAACGGCATGTCATTTAAAAACGAAAAGCCAAATGAGAAAACTAAAATCAAATATATAAGCATCGAGCATCCAATCAAAAACAAAAGCAACTACACAGAAATAGAAAATTTATATGAGAGATCGAGCAGCAGAGATCAACAACCAACATCAAACATTCCACGAATATACACAGAAGGAGAAGGAGAAGAAACATAAACAAGTTTGGGAGAAAGAGAGGACAAACCAGAGGATTTGAGGTTTCTATTCGGAAACCTGATGCGAGGAATTCTCTTCAACGCCTGAGCTCCGCTCATCTTCTTCTTCTCCTGGAACCGAAACCGAAAACGATGCTTCTGTGTATCGAAGCGATTGTTGGAGAACTTTCCTATTTTCTCTTTGACGATGGTTTGGCTTCAGTGTTTGACGGTGTAAGTTTGCGTGTATTGGGCTTGCCGTTGATATCAACCCAACAAATGATTGATGAAGATCCCACGTCATCTCATCTTCGACATTTTTTACTGGTCTACATGGTGCGCTTCACCCTTGGTTTTATTTACCGTGCTGCTCCCTCCACCCAAATCACTTGTTGCATTTTTAATTTTTTACATATATTAAGATAATAATTAATTTATCTTAATTTTATAAAAAAAAAAAACTATATTTTTAAAAAATAAAAATACTCTCACTAATTTTAAATAACTATATATATTTTTTTATATAAAAGAAGAAAATTAGACCATTTTTAGATAACTATATAATTAAATGGTTTTATTTTTCAAGGTTAATATTAGTACTACTTATTACTCTCTCTTAGATAAAAGAAAAAATTATGAGTACTCCTTAAGTATGTATGTATCCACCCTTAACAAAGCTAAATTGTGCATAAATATTTATCTTATTTTATTCTTTTTTTTTCGACATTTAGAGTAAGATATTATCAAATTTATAATTGAAAATATTTTTTCAATTACTTATAATCTGAAATCTTAGCTAAAGAGATTCAAACTCTCTACCACTCGAAATAACATCTGTTGATCTTACCACTCTGTTTTATTTCAAATTATTTTTTAGATAAAATCTTTCTATAAATGCTTAAAAAGTATTAAAATAAAATTATTTTAACCCAATTTTCAATAATATAAAAATATTTTTTATCTTTTCTAATAATTATATGGAATTTTAACTTCAATTTCAATATAAAAATGTTTTTGCTTTAAAAATAATTTAACCAGCAAAACAAAGCTATACTTGCCTTTTTCCATAATTATAGTTGGAATCAATTCACATAATTGGTTGAAAAATATAATTATACTTGCATTACAAAAGAGTGGGCTGGCTGAAAACATTTGTGGGCCGAGTCCAATACTCTTTGAGATGAGGTTTTCCAATAATTCCGTACGCTTTGAATTGCCAATATTTTCAATTTTTTTTATTTCTTTTTTTTTCACATATTTCTTTTTTAAAAAAATTTAAGGGACCTGTTAATTCAAAATAGTATACTGTCGGATCTATAATTGAAAACAATCCTTTTAATGGTATACGCTTCATGTAAGAAATAATAATTGAACCTAAAATTTCATTTAAGGGAATATGAATTTATTATACTCCGGTCAAAAACATTTGGATTTTTTTATATATTTCAAATGGCAATTTATTTATTTAATCCATTTTTTATTTCTAGCTACAAGTAAAACAAAAGAAATACAATGTTTTTAGATTTTATAAGGGAAATGGGAGAAATGGAATCCAAGTAGAGGTAATAAACTCATTGAAAATAGACTAGTTATTCAAGTGATTGACCATTTCTATCTAAAATAATAACAATTTTACTAAATACATCCAAACCTCATATTTTAATTACTAAAATGTACAAGAAAGAAGGGATTGACTTAAGACTCAAAATGCCATTGTCTTTTAACCTTCAAAGATGGCCAATTTGTTTTATGGAATAAGACATAGAAAAGTTTTCAAGTAAACTTGCACATACGGAGGACTCTTCTTCAACTTGCACCATATAATCGGATTCTAAATTTTGTCTTTTCTAAACATCATGTTCACTAATAAATTTTGATTTACTCTACCATTTTATCTCGAATTGGTAGTAATTGAAAAAATAAGAGTGAAATTAAAGTCGATTTTACCACTAAAATATCCGTTTATAGACAATATTTATTTAGAACATTAACTTCATATATTGAAAGAAAACATAAGTTGAGTAATTTCAATTTTCCAACCCCGTCAAAGGGTTTTTTTTTTGAATTTTTATTGAATTTTTTTCCTCAGAAAAACAAATGATGATAATTCAACTTAGACCTCATTTTCAGCCTCCTTTTCAAGATAAAATGATTTTACTTCCACGTTGGTTTTTAATACTTTTACTTGTTCAAAATATAATGATTTGACCTTTTCAAAGGTGCTAATCGTCTTTTAAGGATCGAAGTATTATGAATGATGGCCAATCCATCATAATTCATACATTGATAAAAACAAAAATAGTCAATTAAGACTTTAACCCCATCGTGTTCTTGACGCCCATAGTGAATTGGATTTAATTATTTTACGGTTCGTGATTTTTTATGGGATCTATCAATTTCAAGAGTTAAATAATCACATTATTTTGATGTGATCTATAAATTTGACCAATTCCATCCGTAACGAAATAATTCAATCCATTTAATCTATAAAGTGACATGATATATTATCATATTTATATAATTCATTTATAATTTAATATGTCATTTTAACCGTTGTATTTTTCTCTTTCATATGTCTGTGTTGCTTGCCCCATATGACACTCCAGAAATAGTGAATTAATTCTTCGAACTCTTCACTTCCTTTAGTTATAAATATCATCAACTACTCAAAACGCCAAACACACAAATCAAAAACTCATTACTCTACACTAATAACAAATATCCACACTCCCACGAATTCTCTCTTCTTTCAAAATGTGGAGTTCTTCAATCAAATCTTTCACTAAAGTCGTTGTAGGAGTAAAAGGAGCAAAGGGCACAAGAATCATACACACAGAAGATTTGAGCAAGAACTCATCAGCAACAAAGGTGAAGAAATTAGGTGATAATTACTTAGCTAAATCGCCATTAATTGGCAAAGGAATTGAAGAAGAAAAGAGTGTGATTAGAGTGAAAGTGAAGATGACAAAAGAAGAAGCTTCTAAGCTTATTTCAAAGTGTAAAAATGGTGGAGTTCTTGAGTTTAAAGATGTTGCTAATGATCTCCTTCAAATCCCCATTAATAGGATTAATGTTGTTTCTCCTTCTAATTCTTGCTTTGATGCTGCTCTTGCTACAATCCATGAAGAGATTTAGAAACAACTGAATATCATGTATTACCACTAATTCATTTTAATTAATTGTTTTTCCTTTTCTTTTCGTTTTACAGTATTGTTTCGAAGTGTTGAAACTCATAATCATAGGATTACAAGTGCTCCAGTAGTACAGAATATTTGTGACATTTTAGTTGGTTTAATTACGAGTTTTTCAATGTTTTGTGTGTTTATTTATTTATATTGACAGATATAAATTGAATTATGAGAAGTAGCTTTTTATATTTCCATTATTCCAATTTTAAATGTTTTTTTTTTTAAAAAAAAATTTATGAAAAATTTGCATGTATATTTCTATTTTCTAGTATATATGAGACCATTAATAAAAAATGGAAATAGAAATAAAAAGAGTTTGAAAATTTAAGTGCCGACACTCTATAAATGTTAGTAACGTACTTCCTCCGCTCTTTTTTATCTCTCACTTTTGAGTAAAATTCAAATTATATTTATCTGTCACTTTAAACTTTCAATGCAATTTAATTTCATTTTCTCAATTTAAATTTCTTTTCCGATAAAAGTTGACCAATTAGATTTAAGTTTATGCATTGAATCACTTAATTTTATCTTAAATTTAAACCTAATTAATATTTTTTAATTTTAGTGAAAATAAAAAAAAAAGTGATAGATAATAAGAAACGGAATGAATATAATACTAGTAATTTTAATAGTTTAGTTTCATTTTTCAAAACATCATAAATATCTAATTTTCCTTTTTCATTGCCAAATAATATGAATATATATATATATATATATATCTATCTATAGTTGCTTTCTATTCATTAAAACTATGACGCTGACGCAATTAATAACTAAGTCTAGACTGATTTAATTTGTCGGTTTGATTTAGTCTTTCTATATTCATGTGTATTTTGTTTTGTGTTTAATTTAATTTCTGAATGTCCAAAGGCTGTTTAATTTTGAGTATACATTATATGTATTGAGACGGAAATTCGTACCCAGAAATTCCTTTCCTTCATAAAATTTTGAGAAAATTACTTGAAGATCAATTTACAGGCTAGATAAATATTTGGGTTATTTTTAAATTTGAATTTTGATGTAAATTCGATTAATTCGAAGCTGATAAAGATTAAATGAATATTAGATAATACCGTTATAAATTAGTTTAAAGTGGTAAATGAGCAAAGTGGAGATAAAAAGATGTTTTTCCAATGGCTAACAAGAGTCAGTGAGCTACCCATGATTTTTTATTTTCTTTTTTCATAAACAAAAAGAAAATCCCTCTTTGTATATTATTTAATCTTTGATCATATAAAAAAAAATATTGAATTGTCTCTGATTAATCTAATTTAAATCGAATTGATCTATTCCAAATTATTTTAACTAATTCAGTTCGAAGATAGAGGTAAATTTCTCCTAGTGAATTACATATTATTATTTAACAAAAATAACTTTTTTTATTTTTTTTATCTAACTAATATTATTATGAATAAAAGCATCATACAGTAATATAAAGAAGAGAGGGGGAGAGAACATCTCAAAATCTCCAAAACATACATATGTATGGCTAATTACATGAACTTTTATATAATTTGGGTAAATCAAAACCCAAATTAAAAAAAGAAAAACATTAAAAAGAGGAGAAAATGAAAGGAAAAAAGAAAAAAAGGCAATAAATTTCTGAAAGTTTCTCAACTTTCTGGACTCTCAATGATGCTTTCCAAAGAAGGTTTCCATGAAGCTCTACCTTTATTTTTCTCTTTCTCTCTCTCAATTTCTTCTAAAATATCTTCTAATTTTCTCCCTCCATTACCCTTAATCTCAAACATTAATCTCTCTAATTCCTCTTTTGTAAGCACTATCTTAACCTTAATCCCTCTTTTCTTACCAAACTCTTCTTCTTCTAATTCTTCTTGATATTGCTTTCTCTCTTCCTCTTCATCTTGCTTAATTTGCCTACTTCCTCTCATGCAATTCCCCATTATCAAGAAAAAAAAGGATCTTTTATTTCAAGAAATTCAAGAAAACCCACAGAGAAAAGATCCTTTTCTTTCAAGAACCCCCAAAAAAGGAAAGATCCGTTCTTTGAAGAAATTAAGGGGGTAAAAGAAAAAAAGAAGAAAAGAAGTCCCCAAGATAATGGAAATGAGGACTAAAAAAGGGAAGAGAGAATAAAAATTAAAGAGGTGGAAATGCAATTCTTGAGAGACAGGTTTCAACTTTGTGCATGTGAAAGTAGGGTAGAAGAAGGTGGGGGTATATATAGAAGTTAGGCGGTTTTTAATTTCTTTTTTGGATTTTATTCCTTCACGGGATTTGATTTTTCTGATTTTTGCTTACTGACGAATTAATTCAATTTCATTTTCAATTAATAAAATTATGAATTAAAATTGAATAAAAGTTTCATAATATATTAAAATGGCCGTATCGAAAAACCAATATGAGACTTTAGCCCAATATATTACGAGCTCATAGCATATTAAAATAGACTACAATTAGATCATATCGGATTTAACTCTAAAAACTAATATATTAAAAAATTATATAAGACTATTTTATCTATAATATATACGTATGCTAAAATTTGTCTTGTCTATAAATTAATTAATTAATTATATGCATGAGAAATAATAATTATTTTACATGTGTAATTAATTATTTGTAATTCAATTAATTTATAAATATATTCATTTAAGCATTTATTAGATACTATTTCCTGTAATATAAAATGGTCATAAAACGCAGAAATTAGGAGGTATCGGTAGCCAATTTCCATGGAAATTTCCTGTTTGATTTCTAAATTTAAATAAATTTAACAAAAATAACCTAGAAGACAGCCAATAATTTGATGGCCACATATCACGTGGCTTTGCTGTAAAGAGAGCAGTTAGGTTTTTTTATGTTTTTGAATAGTTAGATTGTCTTTTAATGTTAAAGTAATACCCGTCTGTCTTTGCAATGTCCTCATCCTCTTGTCATAAATTCTAAAACAAAAAAGACTGCATCACAAACTTACAATTGAAAATTAATTAAAATATCAGCAAACAAAGCCATAGGAGAGTAATAACCGAACTGTATAACTTGAATTTCTTAAACTCGAATAAATTAAAAATGTTCCTAGCATTAAGGAACTCACCCTAACTATTAGACATTGCTATATTAATGATTAACCGTTATAAATAATACAATACAACTAGCTACGGTACGTATAAAAACACTCAACTCTATCTAATTCTAAACTCTCATCAAAGTCTTTTCTTTTTTTTTTTTTTTTACGAAAATTCACGGGTGCTCTTCTTTTTCATATAACAAAATTAATAATAGTCATCAATAATTATAGGGATCATATTAGATTTTGATTAAAATTTTTCAAATTTGGTTTGAAAAACTACAAAAAATACTCATTTTAAAAAGAATTATGACGTCAACAACTTTTTAAAATTAAAAAATAGTATAAAAAGAACCAACGTAGCAGCTGACTGTATTGAAAATTCGCAGAAAATAAAGGCTTAGGTTGCTGTCAATTAATATTAATAAAGTCTGAATGGCTAACCCTCCGACAGAATACCAAAATGTGTGGTGGGATTTTCTTCCTCTTACCCCCCTACCCCAATTTAATTAATGCACTAGGAAATTATGAAATTTTTAGTTTATAACCATTTACCTGCATCGTCTTAAATATAACAAGTTGTCACATATATATATATATATATATATATATATATATATATATATATATATTTTATAAACATTCAATGTTGGAAATTTAGTCATATTTTAACGGTGAATACTTATATCAATATACCGAAAATTTTTAAATTTTGATTTACAACTTTATTTTTTTCTCCTCTATAAAAAATGGTTAAAAATCTAATAGTTTGATTAATTCGAATTCTTAATCAATTCATGAATAAAGCAAAATATTCCATTTTTATTATTTAAAAATGACCTATACTACTTAAAATCTCTAACTACAAATAAAATGGACCGTTATCTATCATTCTATCTTATGTTTAGGATGTGATATTCTTTTTTTCTAATATTCTTTTTATCTATGCTTTTGTTTAGAGAGACCGCTAGCGATTTATTAATGAACTGAGAATATTCAATTTAGATTTGAACTTTAATATTGTTTCCAAAATAATATATATATACATTGGCATGTAAAAAAAACATTTTTCGAATTGATAGGAAACTTTCATAGTTTAAGCGAGATTGTGAGTTCGATCATTTATGTTCGTCTCATTTAAAACTTGAGATCTGAACCTTACCTCCTATAAGAGACCTTTTCGGCTCGAAAAATAATTAATCTGAACGTAGTATAAATTTAAAAGTGTTTTTCACAGTTAATAAATAGTTGTATGAGTTGGTGAGAAAAAAAAAAAACATAAAGATGATGAAGCAATAAGAATAATAATAATAATAATAAAGAGAGAGAGAATTCAATACATAAAAGTAGACTAAGACAAGAGAGCCAAAGTAATAAAATTTATGGACCACAAAAATATTTATTATTATATAGTAATAAATATTGATAGTTTGATCATTATTTCAAAATTACATCATTGAGCCATATATTATATTAGGATATGATATTTGTTTTTAATGGTCACAAAGTTACATAATTTTACGTAGACCATTTTCTACAGACATTACCTGCTCTTTAGATTATTTGAATTTAATATTGCAATGATTAGTTAATTCACAAAAAAGTGGTCATATTTTATCATTTTTCTTTTTCACTTCACTCTTCATTTTATTTATTGCCTAATTAATTACAATATGTTTAAAAAATTCAATTCCGAGATTGGAAAATTGGGAATTTTCATCTTCTCATTTTTGAACCAAGATAATAACTTTTATAATTTTATAAATTTGTCTCATATTTATTTGGATTTTTTACCTCACAATATACTATTAGTTGTATTGATAAAGAAAAAAATAAATTGAGATTTTCTAGATACTATGATTTTTTTTTTTTATCAAAAATCACTTATATTTTTAAATTTTAAAGCTTTATAGGTCCGAAAAATTAAAAACGTAAAATTTATAAGATTGAACATCTACGAGTGGCCCAAAATCGTAAGATTAGTTGGTTGATACTAGCCATGTTATAAAAGATAATTTGTTTCAAGATTGCTGGAGCCATTATAAAAAGAACTATATGAATATTTAACATGATTCACATACATATGTGAAGAGGCTAGGTTTAAGTTTGAAAAATGATGATAGTTTATTAGTATTTTCCAATAAATTTAAAGGAAATTTCAAACTCGGACTTGTTTGTTTTCAGTTGGACTAGAAAATAGACATATTAGACAAATAATGGGTCAATCATGCAATCTCGGAGACTTAATCCTAATGGCCAGAATTAGCAAAATTCAATGAGTGTGAACCGAGTAAAAATTGAGAATATTCATAAAATCAAGGTTTGATATGGTAAACAACTACTCTTTTTGGTGAAATGTCTGCATTAGGCTCTGATGTCTATTTTCAATTTTCTTATTTACAAGAATATAATTAAGCATAACATTAAAAATTAAATATTCTTTGTTGAATTCGCAACTCATAAGTCACCAAAGGGTCTCTCCTAATTCAGATTATTTTTCATCAAAAAAAAATCGTGAATAGCTACAGTGGAATGCTAAGTTAGGCAGATTTATATTTGGTACAAATTTCTTCTACTGAGAAAATGGCCTATTTTTAATTTAAAAAAATAAAATAAAATTAACACTTAGAGTGATTTAATTGACTATTATAACAAATTTAAAAGGCCTATTGAACTTTATTTATTCAAGCACCTGAGTGTTTGATCTCTTATTTTTTTTATTACAAGAATCATACTATCCAATTATTACTATAAATGTTAATTAAAGAAATTGAATCCGAAACTTTTCGTATTTTTAATCTAAGTATAAATGTTATTTTTAATCGAATGTTGAACATCTGTTTAACCTCTGTCCCTTCAACAATCCAGGAGGATTAAGATTTTTTAAGATGTTCAATGAGCTAACCATGACGTCTCAGACATGTAATAATAATAATAGAGAAGCAAAGCATAGATAGAAGAAATATAATGCAAAGAAGGCAGTGACTTAAAAGAGGCGTATGGCAGTCTTAAGTGAAATTACTCCTACATACAAAAAGATGCAGTCAAAAGCATCAATCTTTTTTTTCCTGCTTTTAAATGAATATGTCAAAACTGCCTAAAAAATATACTTTGCAACAGCAGTAATGAAGACAAACTTCGCTTTCACAGATGGGTTTGACAGTAATGGCTACCAAGTTTTATATTATTAAGGATAGATCATTGACGGTAGAGCCACATGATCTCAATCTTAATAATCTTTTCTTTTGTTTCCTTCAGGAACATCAACTACCTACCCTGGACCCGCTTGTTTTGACTATGGAAATTGCTTGAATCAATCACATAATCAGCACCATCACCGCATATAAGTTTTGACATAATCATGATAACCATCTCACATCAATGCCACAAGCTCATAACTCTCTCTCTTAACTAATATTTCCATCAAATCTCAACTTTAATTCCTACATCAAGAGACTAGGATCCCATTTATAGCACATTTAACAACTAAGCCCTATTGAATCAACTAAGGAATGAGAATCTAATGGTTAAAGACTAAAGAGCCAACACGGTCTTTCCCATTTTACAAGATATGAAACATTTATAATGTGCAGTGATCCCACGTACAAAGCACCCGTTTAAACCTCATATGCTATCGGCATTGATCAATAACAACCCATTGATAAGACTAATCTAGTCGGGTGGATAAAAAGAAATTAGTTATTGGCCTCCTACAGTGAAAGATAATATTATCAAACATATCAAAATTCATAAACCATCAGGAATACTGCACTTCAGGACATAAATACACAAGATTCAGGTTAAATACACACATAATTCTACAGAGCTAGATGATTCACACCAGTGCAGCATTCTAACTTAAAAACAACCAAAGCCTTGCAATGTTTTCTCTGGCTGTACGTTAAGGATCAGCTCTGGAATAACTAAAAGCAGGCTACATTTAGCACATGCAAAGCTCTCATTACTCACGGCGGCGTTTCTTTGCAAGATTTTCAAAAATCTGATGTACGTCAGAAGAAGTGATTGTCTTTGATGTGTCAAATGATTCCTGCACGACAATTGCATTCATGAGAATCCCAAGGTACACACAAAATATGACATTGCGACATGGAGATAGCTTTCTTAGCAACACTGGCAAGTACCAAAGAGAAGGAAGCTTACAGGGGGCATACCAGAAAAGTACGAAACTCTTCCTTAAAGTCTGCAATGCCATTCAATATCTCCATCTTCTCTACATGACCCAGCTTATTAAAAAAGCTCATCTCAGCACCCTCCTGCTGCTGCAACTTCTCTTCTCTCTTCTGCTTTGCAACTTTCTCATACTCAGCAATTGAGTCCTCCTTGTCAAGCAGATAACTTATGTGCTTCTGGTTGTACATCTCTAAGCAGTTTTTGCATCTGCAGAGTACATCCCTCCAGTTTTTGGAAAGAAACAGCGGTTTACTTTCCAAAACCAGCAGAGTGGATAGTGCATCAACTCCTAGAACACAAGTAGTTTGCGGGTTAACATTTTTTATGCTTTGATTTGAATCGTTATTCTTCTCAGAACTCTCTCCAGTACCAGATTCCTTCGCAACAGACGGAGAATCAATATTAGCATTAGCCATGGTCTTATCCTCTCCGGTAGGACCGTGAGAACAAGCATCATTCTCATGCTTTCCAGATCCACTTGCTGAAAGCAAATCTTCTAACACATTCTTGTCCTTACTAGTAACATCACCACTTTTCCCTCCCTCTGCCCAAATATTCTGAGGATATAGTGTCAAGAAAGAGCAAATCGTTGAGCATGTCTTGCATATGAAATCCTCATAGAGTGGCTCTCCTTCCTCATCTCTTGGAATCTGTAATAGGAGAATAATAATTCATAACTCTATCAAAGCTAATCAACCAGGATTGCAACAAACCATAATGGCTCAATTACAAAGGCACTAGCAACATAACAAAGAAATGAATCTAAAGACCTACTCTTTGACATTATAAGTATTATCCCCGCCTGAAACCAAGAAATATAAATTCTGAATTGCAGGAAAAGAATTCCAGAAATTGCTGGTTACTGATTATGACTTCAATTGTTCCAAAAGCAAAATCAAAATATCTATGAATAAGATCCTTGAGAACTATTTCCTGAGCCATAAATCATACAACTACATGAAATGTCAAAAAAAAAGGATCCATATTTTATGTTTGGTGTGGGAGTAGGTAGACATGGTTAGGGGGAGAGGGCAGCAGAGTGTGGATGGGTGTTGGGTGGCAACAGAGGAAATTGTTGCAAGAATGGGTACAGTGGGTCCGTAACACTGAATTAGGAGTGAAGAAGAGTAACGCCAGTAACATGATTGCAGACAGCCCCAGAAAAGTGCAAAGTTCATGTGAAAGATTTTAAGAACATCAACAACCTATCCTAAAATGCATCCAAGGATTGATTGCTAACTTTGGCCATAAGAGTGAAAAGACCTTGCACAAATGTACGTGTTTTTCCCTTAGGCAACAGTTTCAGTCTAAAAAGAAAAGACGACATCGGAAACAAGAATGCAGAAAGGAGAAAAATCATTGAACAAACAGGTAATAGCAGGTAATGAACCTCATTGGAAGACTCGAGACCAAGATGCTCTTCATGAAACCAGTCCTCACATATAATGCATTGTATCATCTCTTCCTGTTCTTCAGCATCTGGATCAGGATATGGCAGGTGGCAAGTGCAATACAGACCTTTAAAGTTATGGTTGTACAAATTATTTCCATTTTCTACATCTTTCTGTGGAAAAAGCTTGCAAAACGACTCCCCAAATTTTGAATTTCCACAATCACACCGAAAATTTCTCTTGGTCCACAACTCCACAATCTGTTGCATGCAGCAACCATAAGATTCCCATTTATGCTAAAGAAATACGATCTATTGAACAAAATCCATGAGGAGATAAACTTTGACAAATATAAACTGTGAAAATTTGGCTCAAGACATAAATTAGAATAATTTGTTTCAATGCAATTATTGTTTATAACTATAAACAAATGCCAATGGAAGCCCAAACAGAAAAATATCAGATTCCAATCCTCTTCCAGCTATAATGACAGGAAAAGGTGGGAACTTAGGGCAACAAATTAGTATTTTTCTTGAACACAAATTATTTAATTTCTATTCAGCCTTGTAAACTGCATTAGAGTGTACGACAGTGATAGAGAAATTCCAGCAAGTGTACCTCATGGCCATCATGGCAAGACAAACTGCAAGCAGTGCAAACTCCAGCATTCCCATCAGGAGTGCAAGTCAAACAGGAAAATATTGCCTGCCTTTTCATATACCCCATATTGTAGGTGCATTCCTTGCCCTCATCACCACCCAGAACCAAATCCGCTTCCTTTAGAGTAAACACCAAAAGTCAAACAAATTTAAATATCAAAGAAGTCAATAAATATAACTGACAAACCAGTTAAATCAATTAAACATATATAATCCACCCACAGAAACATTATATTATAACATCTGCCATAGATTAGATGGCTTAAAAAGCTTGATCTTTTGTTTGATATGAACAGCTCAAGTAATAACACTCTGTTGTAAAAATCAAATGACAAGTCACAATTTGGTCATTAGTTCAGCTCGTAGTATCGTAGCTAATGGAAATGATATAAAATCACTTCTAGGCACCAAATAAATTTATCTAATTTATACACTTCTCTAGTGGATGATGATCTATACCTCAGCTAAGCCTAGTGACTATGTAATTTATACATATCTCAGTCTCATGAACGGAAACCCAAAATAACTCAAAATCCCAACTAGTAATCACATAATCATCGCTATTCATCAGAAATAGACAAAATAAATAGATGAACAACCAAAAGCACAAATAACTCTTAATCTGAATATCTGAAGCCCTAAAAATGGCATGGTAAAGAGAGGGGAAAATTACCAATTCCTCTTCTTCAACCTTATTAAGATACTCCTTGATGGTTATGGTCTGCTCATTCTCGTCCTCAAAAGCTCCGTCCATATTGAAACAGAAACAAAAATTTCTCCTTTTTTGTAGCACCAAGCTCACAAGATCAAAACTTTAAGCTCCGTACCTGAAATTCAATGGAATAGAAAAAAAGATATGAGTGAAAGATTCGATGGAAAGTGAGATTTCTATCTAGGAAAATTGATGGGTATTGCCGAGTGACAGGAAACCCTAGATTATGCCCAAATAAAATAAAAATGAAGAAGGTCATCACATAAAGGTACCGACTTTAATTGATTAAACCATTTCCCATGTCGTTTGGATGGTTGTTGGGGATAAGATCGAATTAAATCGATGAGAAAAATGGGGCGAAATGAAGGGAAAGGGGAAATTTGTGAGGTTTTGGGGGATAAAATAGAAGTGCAATTAGGGTTTTATATGAGAGTGAAAGGACTGCACGGACATTTTCCCGCCAGGATTGTTTTAGTGATTGTGTGAAGCAACAACGTTCATGGTCCTTCCCTCCAAATTTGTTAACTTCAGAACTTTTGGATTTTCAATATAATAATTCTCATATATATAAACATATTATTAAGTGTTTGTTAGCTTAAGAAATGCACCATATTATAAACAAAAATCATATAATTATTTGATTTGATCCAAAGTGTTAAATTTTTACTAATTTAATCTATATTTATTTGAATTAGATAGATCATCTTTGTTCCACTTTCAAATATTTATAGATATTTACTGTTTGAATCATAAAATTATAATTAAAACTGTTAGTGATACTTTGTCTTGTTTTTCTCATATTTAAAAAACACTAAATCGTTTATATAATTTATTATTTATTATTTTTCTAAAAAAAGAAAGGGAAATGAAAAGAAATCTCTTAATACATTCATCTTTTATATGCCACTTTGAATGAGAAAACAAATAATACCAATAATGTTAAGGCCCACAAACTAAAACAGGCAGCCTTTAATTTCAAGACAGGCTAACAACATGAAGCCCAGCTAAGTAGGTTTGGACACAGCTTCTGCCCATATATGTTGTTATAGTACATATTACTAATAGATAGAGAGTGATTAATTAGAAGTAAGATGAAAATAACATTTAATTTGGATAGTTTTAGAGATAATCATTAGTAGATATAAATGATTAAATGGAATAAAATTAGAGATATTGTTAAATGACATGATCCCATTTATTTGGACTGCCAAATAGGTCATTAATTAACTAATATAATCCTTCACTGTAATTACATTATTTAGCCATTGCATTTGCTAATCCTTACAAAAGTCCAAAGAGGTATTGTAATAAAAAAAATAAATCAAATCTTGTTTTTTTATACGGCTACGTTTTTACTAAAAATTGACATGGCCCTCTCATTTTCAATCTGACCCATTCCATGATTCTATCAATTTCCTTTTTTTTTATTATTATTTTTTTAAAAAAAATTCACCATGTAAGTACACGATGCTATTCGGTGCTTTCCTGTATGATGCGCGTGCGTGCGCACCATCCGGTCAATATATGCCATTGTTCACGCTTGATTGGACGGTATGCGACTCCATCAGTACATAATAATAAAATTATGTTATTTTAAACTTGTAAATATTTTATTTAAATATGAAAATAAACAATTTATAAATCAATATAATTTAATATTGAGTTGATCCATCAATTTCCCTTGTTTTAATATTTAATTATTTACAGTAAGTGTTGACTCCATTTTGAGAGGAAAGAAAAAAGATATAGCCTAATATAGCTTATTATATCACCCAAAAAAAAATCTTATTTAAACTGCAATTTAATTTTTTTATTCACTAATGAAGTCAATAATTAAGAAAATACTTTTACACAGTCGAAGCAAAACAACTTTTTTATTTTTTTTAATTAATTTCATATTTATAAGATAAAATTATTTTTATATATTTATGCATAAACATAATCTATAGGGAAATTTCACTAATTCTTCTTTTCACACGCATACGAGAACACACACATAGTGTAAAAAAAATAATAATTTAATTTATATAACATTTTTTTATATGTGTTTTCTTTTATCCATTGTATTTCACACTCAAATAAAAATCACACAGCAATTATATTTTGTCATATGCATTGACATGGATCGATCAAATAGTTTATTATCGTCGATTTTATTATTTTTTGGATCGATTCAACATGCTATTTGGTTAACTATTAAAATTTTTTAGCATAAAAATTTAATAAAATATATAAATTAGCCATTATACACAAGTAATAAGTAAATAATTATAATGAGAAGAAAATTTTAATATTTATTTACTAAAAAATATATATTATAATAATATTTCTAAATTATATATAATAATATTTATAATACACAAAAATATTAAAAGTTTTAAGTGTTAAAATTATAATATATATATAAAGTTTTAACAATTAAATATTGACTAATGGTTAAATGCTAATCTTAAAAATAAAAATTATAATCCAAAATTATCAGTTCGATAAATTAAAATTGATTTGATTTCATATCGCTTTTTTAATTAATCAAAATTCAATTTTTTTTTCAACCCAATTTTTGCCTATCAAAGACTGTTGACTTGCTATTAGAGCTGTGAGTTCTTGAAATTGAGATTTTTGGTATAATTACAGATATTCGAAAAAGCATATAGATTATGATTAAATTAGTTCGAATTGAATAGAAAATAATTTTTTTATAATTATTGGAATTAATTAGTTCAAGCCGGATTGATTTACTACGAGAGTAAAAATCTTTGGAATTCAAAAAATTGCAATAAAAATAAGTTATTCCAATATTAATTGATAGATATAAGCGTTGGAAATTTAATTTCCTCAATCAAAGTCTGAAGTTTGAATTGGAGATTTCAATTCCACATTTGGTATTAAGAAAAGAAAATTGCTGACCTAAGATCATAAATAAAAATACAAACGTCCCTTTTAGATCAACCAAAATAAAATAAATATTCATATATTATTACCAATATTGCATTTGCATCCTTTGCTCCAACCTCAAATTAAAATTAATGGCTCTCTCATCACTTCTCTTCCTCTTCATCATTTTCATCAAAACCTCATCAACCTCTGCACAATTCTGCCGAAATTCATGTTCTCCGACAATTCCAGAAATCCGATTCCCTTTCGGACTGAACAACAATTGCAGTTACCCAGGTTTCAATCTCTCCTGCGACCATCAAAAAAACCAAACAATCCTAACTCTGCCAAAATCCGGCAACTTCATAGTCCACTTGGTCGATTACCAAAATCAAGAAATCTACATTAAAGACCCATCCAACTGTCTCGCACAGCGATTCCTCAACAATTTTTCTCTCTCAGAATCCCCTTTTGTAAGAGGACGTGACAAAGCCTTCACCTTTTTTAATTGTTCAACGAAAAACATCTCTGAAGCTGCATTTCTGCCGTCTTTGAGGTTCAGTCATTGCCTTAGCAATGAGAATTTTAAGGTTGTAGCTGCACCGATCAGTACTTTTAATTCGCAATCGAAATCGATGGATGGATGTGTAGTTATGAAGGATAACGTTGATGTTCCAGTGTCTTGGCACAGATTCAATGAAGAAGAGACCACCTTGTCATGGAGTGAACCTGATTGCAGAAACTGTGAACAGAGAGGAGGAACTTGTGGCTTTAAGGATAATTGGCCTCGTGATGTCGCTTGCTACAATCCACCTAGTACTGGTATGTTTTTCATCTTTTTTATTTTCGTATTAATTAATTTTTTGCGTAAACGTGGAAATTCATATCATAATCAGATCGATAAACAGAACACAGTGGAAAGAGGAAGAAGACGATGAATAGTAGGGTAGAGTATGAACTCAACGCAAAAAATTATGTTTTTGGTCCCTAAACTTCTATCCAATTGAGCTTTTGGACCTCTAGATTTTCTAATTGATTAAAAAATAAAATTAAGAAGGAATTAAATGCATATTTTAGTTTTTATAATTTTTAAAATTGTTTTATGGAACTCAATTTTCATTATTTTTTGTGGGAAGTTCAGAAATTCAACTAATATATGACTGAATTGAATAATGTTGAAAAGTTTAATGAAACCAAATTTCAAAAATGAAAAATGGTTAGGGCAATATAAGTCGTTGATGTTGAAGCACTGATAAATGATAATGACACGTGGCACAATAGTGATAAGAGGGGTTAGTAATTTAGAGTTCTGGAATGACATACATTTCTTCTGTCTTAATTAGAGTATCAAATTTCAATTCTAAATATAAAGTATTTTTAAGTATTTAGGAGGTGGAGTTTTGTTCCATAAAAACCTGTCATAGTGCGAATTTGTTCAATAAACTTCAAATAACAAAAGAAATACATACATACATACATATTCTTAGATGGTTAAACAAGGTTAGTTATTGGTTCAAATATTTTAGTGGATTAATTTTTAATAAAAATATTAAAATATATTATTAAGGATATTTTAATTTTTTTTAAAAAATTGAGTGAGGTTAATTGAGGCTTGACTACACGAGCCTGGTTGTTGGATGCTAGCTATAGACAGGAACTTGGAAAAATCAAAGATTTTAAGGATTTGAATATTGGCAATTAAATATTGGTAAAGCTGAAACGTGTATGGTAGAGATTGGGTATTAATTTTATCAATTCTGAATTCTCATTATTAAATATTAATCATGGATTGTCAAGTTCTTTGTATATTTGTGGAAATATGTAACCCTTTTGTTGGAATTAAGCTTTAAAGTCATCACATGAAGTTGCATTTGAATTTTGAAAAATATTAACATGCAAAAATATTTCCTTAATTACCTTCTTTTATTTTATTGAAATACTAGGTCGTATACCGAGGAGTGCCAAGTATGGGATAATAATAGGAGTTGGAATACCAGGACTCTTATGCATGATAGGCCTATGTTGTTACTTATGTGGTAGACTCAGGGCTTACAGCCGGAGACACCACTCCACGGCGGAGCTCACGGACACGTTTCCCCGGCCACCACCCATGTCTCCGCCAGGACTAGACGGGCCCACCATAGAATTATACCCAAAAACCTTACTTGGAGAAAGTAGAAGATTACCGAATGCCAATGACAACAGTTGCCCTATTTGTTTATGTGAGTATCAGCCTAAGGAGACGCTTAGAACTATACCTGAATGCAACCATTATTTTCATGCTCAGTGCGTAGATGAATGGCTTAAAATGAATGCCACTTGTCCTCTGTGTCGGAACTCGCCTGATGTTTCTTCCATGGCTACTCCTACCTCTTCATTGTCTTCTTCTTCTTTAGCTGCTACCCCTTCTTCGTCGTCTTCTTCAGCTTCGTCTTCTTCGATGTCTTCGGGGAGATAGGTTATGAATTTTTGATGGTTTTGTAATTTGTTGATGTTGGCGTTTTCTTCAGAATGATTTCTTGATGTGAATATAAAATTATAGAAATTTTGATTGTTTTTTCTGTGTTTTCTTGTATGTTTTGAATGGAAAACAGTGAAAACAGAGGAAGGTAGTTTTGCCTTGTGTACCAAAATATTATTTGTTGATGGATATATATATATATGTTTCTCTTATTCATATACTGAGCTAATAATTTACATGCACTACCGTGGATGAAAATTTATTTTTACTTTAGAAAAGGGTTAAAATCATTTTTTCAACATCAAAATTTTTGAAATGGTCAGAAAATGTCAATAAACTTACTCATTAAGTTTTTATTACCTTAAAATTTCAATATATAAAGAAAATGACATTATTTCATATAACAATCAATCACATTGATAACCCAGCAAATATCATTTGCTCTAAGGCCCATTTAGTCGGCCCATCCAGCTGGCAAAGCCCATCAGCAAAAGGTATCAGACACGAGCTCCCAGGCGATGAACGTGCCACCGATCGGCTGATGTGACCGCCAGTCCCATCAGCCACCTGACACAAGGCAGCACCCATGCCTATCACCTGCTCCATGTCATGTCGCCGGATACCTACTCTGACAGCCAGTAATCACTCCCCAGGCACTCAAGTGCCCCTCAACCGTCTCATATAAGTAGTCCAGCCAACGATGGCACCAGGTATTGAATTCACAACATTATCTCTCTAAAGCACATCTTCTCTAAGCTACTAACTTAAGCTTCGGAGTGCTCACGCCTGGTCCGACCGGGCTCCTCTTATTGCAGGTTTCTCTCATCCGATCGGATCGTCCTCTCTCCTACAGATAAAGACATATTTGGATTTATCACACATAATGTCACATATTTTTTAATGTGTATTTCAATAAATTCGGTGACAAAAATTACATATTTTGAAAAGTGCGAGGACAAAATTTATTTATTTTGAAACTTTAAAAGTATAAACAATTAAATTAATAATAACAGTCATGAAAATTGAAAAATATAAGGCTGGTAATTATTTGGGTGGAAGGTTGATTAACTAATAACCTAGGTTTAAGGTATCATAACAAGCTTGTGAAAGCTATTGAAGATCAGCCATGCATTAAAAATAAATAAATAGAAAAATAAATCTTATAGCAAATAAGTCTCAACTATAATGAAACTTCTTGGAGCATGAACTTTGCATTCACATTAATTATTCATCTACCCAACCAGATATATCCTATATATTCCCTCCATCTTTTACAAATCAATCAAACTAATTAATTAAGTAAATAAATCCTCTAATCCAAAATTTATTAACACTTGAGAATTAACCATGAAGCAAGTAAGTGCAGTTTTAATCATGGTTTTACTAGATATAGTGCTAGCCTCACCACAGGCTTCACCAGACTGCAACATTGTGATCTCTGAGTTAACTCCTTGTATTTCTTACCTAACGCGAACTTTGGCTAGGCCGACTGGTCAATGCTGTAATGGCGTGGCCTATCTTGCGAATTACTCGAGGAGTAAGGCAAATCGAGTGAGTATTTGCCAATGCCTGGAGCGTTCTGTATCAATGTTTCCGCAAATTGATTTCTCTCTTGCATCTAACCTTACTACCGTTTGCGGTGTTTCGCTAACATTGCCCCCAGTTTCTCCAACGTTCAACTGCTCTAGGTATGTCATTTTTCTATGTTCAATATTGTTGAAATTCAAATTATTTTTTTCCACTTGAATTTAATTTTCAAATTTTTTTATTTTAGGGCTTGACGAGAAATAAAAAAACAGGCGTATAATGTTAAGTATTTTGATCATATTTCTATGTATTGTGGTATATGAGCAAGCCATTGCTATAATATAATGGGCTCAATAAATGTTTCAAATTGTAGGATTATCAATTATCATAAACTATTAATGAATAATTAGTTAATTAATCACACCTAATCCAAGTTCTAATAAGCGTTTGCTGTTTCTAATCGGCCCAAGCAGGATTGGGTTAAGCTTAGACAGACTTAAATGTTTTCACAATGATGTCCAAGCCTAAGCCTGTTCTGGATTTAGGTTGGATTCTTGTCAGGCTATAGAGGGCATATAACATTGAGATTGAGCCCTTAACAAAGTCAAGGGCTTTTGTTTTAATTAATTATTAATCATGAATCATTTTATTAATGATGAGTGTGATGGCAAAAACATAATCATGTGAGTTGCTTCTGCTATATGTCATTTTCAATTGGTTAGTTATTGTATTCAGAAGCCGAAAACAGTAATATTGTACTTCGGCCATCATATGTTACTTATTACTGCTGATATATGTCCTTCTCAATCGGTTGTCCATATTGTACTTTTAAAAGAAAATAAATCATTAATTAACATCAAATTTATAAAATTTAATTTCATTATTATTTATTAAAATATCATTTTATCAATTTCCTATAATTATATATTTTCACTTTATTAATTATCTATTTTTAATACATATATAATGACGAAATATAAAAATATGTAATTAATAATTCTTGAAATTTAAAAATTACACTTTGAGAGGAATAGAAAAAATTTAAAAATTGTCAAATTGAGTGAAATTAAATGAGTATTTTTTTATTGAAAATTTAAATTTTAAAAGTATAAATTAACTGCCCCTTGCCATTGCCAAAATCATCCCTATGATTCATCTAAATTAAGAAACTTCAAAGAGTTTCAAGACATTTAATTATGCGATGAGTTGAAGAAAGGATGAGATGGGTATATTATAGCATATGGTAAAATTAATTATCAGCTTAACGGACTATAATTAAATTATTCTATTTTCTGGCCTTTCTATATTTACACGGCTTCTTATTGTTTCAACCTCACGTATATATTATTGTTAGTTGAGAGATGTGTGGCTGAGATATTATAATTTATTGGGTTGGGAGATATTATTTTTGTCAATTTTTTTTCAACTAAAATTATCAAAATGGTCAATTTTTATCCATTTGACAATGAAATTATACTAAGTTGATTAGAAAAAATCTCGATCCGATCAAACAGTAAGTCTCTATACGACGATGAGAACCTGCAAAATATAGAAAAAAAATGCTTAACTTTAACTTGCAAGGGATTAATGCTGATTAATGTTGGACCGATCAATCTCCAAAAAGTGGAAGAAAATATTTCTAATTAAAAATGCAATTTGAATTGGTAAAAAGAAACATCAGCATTAATTATTTATATTAATTCGTCTCTTTGTTTGACACTGATGCAAACTGTTGATCGAGTAATTATTAATTCAATCAACAATTTCATCATGCAATTTAAATAATTAGTACTTCATTATTACTAGTAATTAATTCTTTAAGCAAGCTAGCTTAATAATCATCATTAGAAGATTATAATAAGTTTTCTTAGCAAAAGTCAGCCGAGCCAGCCATGAGTAGTTTCCGGAATTCCCTTATTAATTAGAAATTGGAATGCCAGTCTGCAATTCTTCATAAAACTTCTAGAAAGATAAATTCCAAAGTGGACTTAGTCCATTGAAATTTCAACATAATAATTCGGTTGTAATACGTTTTGAATTTCTTTCTCCTAAATTAAGTCTATGCGAATTCATAAATCAAATTAAAATAAAATAAGGTTTATAAAATTTAAATTTTATTTTCAGATTTATAAATTTAAAATTATGAATTTGATTTGATCTCGAATTCAATAAGTAAATAAAAAATACAAAAATTCAAAAACCTAAAAACGTGTTTTTGCCTTTATTTCATGAATATGACAGACTAACATGAGAACTAAGGAAAAGAAAAATACATGTGACTTTTCGACTTCTCCTGCATATTGATAAAGTATTAATTATAACCTTTTTTTATGGGGAAAGTGTGAATAAATTGCCATTCTTGTCTGTTAAGAAAGGTTTATATATATATATATATATATTTAATGAGGATGAATCTGAAAATCTCGCATCCATATATTATTATATTCTAAATTTTATCTGCAACGGTATGGGACTCCTTTTTTCCTCCACCTGATTTCTCTTTGAAAGTTTATGAAAATAATATATCAACTATATTTTAAATTATCAAAGTTATCGTAACTAATTTAATATGATCGATTATATTAAAAATGTCATATTATTTCAATGTTTAAAGACTTTTTGTATTTATTTGTTCTCTTAATTGGTACAATTCAACGCACATTCCGTGTTAATCGCTTGCAAAAAATTCTTTTGGTGGAGAACCATTTTCATTCAAAAATATATTTTTGAATTTTGAATTTTGTTTTTCATGTAATTAATTGATTTTTTTATGATTAATCCCTTGAAAAGAAACTATATACAAAGGAAAGGTCCATTGATTTGATTCTAAAGTTACCTTTTTTTTCATGGTACTAAACTAATAATTCCAGATTAAGAAATATAAAGAGACATTCAAATGGGCTTGAAAATGACAAAAGAAAAAGAAAAATGTATAATCATAATAAATAACAAGAAAGTCTCCCAATTGCATTCACATAGAAATCCTCGGCCCAAAACTTTGGGCAAATTGGTCTTAAAGTTGAATAATTGTTGGACGTAGGGATTTAGGCATATATTTCTTGACCTAAAAGGACAATTTATATGTACGAACACAAACAGAAAGAAAAAGAAAAATTAAAATTTTGTTTTCAAAAAAGTAATTTGAATTATTTTTTTTTTCTTTTATAGCGGAAAGGGAGAGTAGGGTTCGAAGTTTAAACCACGCGTTATATTGGAATCAATTTTATCATTAAAATTCTATTTCACAAAATTTGAAAGTTTGTGATTTAGATTTTGTGTATTTATATATATTTTTATTTATAAACTTAAAAATTGTAGATTTTTATATAAAAATGGATTGTCAAAAATTATGGAATTTTAATAGTAATTTATTGATCATTTAGTATATAAAAAATATATATATAAGAATAGACTAATTTTGAATTTTAGCATTAGTTATATACTTTGAAAAGAAAGCTTCATGCTTTTAGCACCATATAATTGGCAAATGCCTTACGTCTTTGCCCATTTATGAGGTTTGCATTTTGGCTCACTCGTTTTTTAAACTTTTATTTTTGTTAAATAATTACATTCTTTATCAATAAAAGAAAAGGCGATATATATTATTCTTCACACTTGGCATAATATAAGAGGTGAGCATGAACCCGTTAACCGGTTCATAAGTTCAAAAAAAATCAGTACATTAATATCGATTTTTTAAAATTTCAGTTAATTAATCAGTCCATTACTATCGGTTAATCAGTAAATCGGTTTCGAATTTTCGGACCGATTAATCAATATTTTTCGGTTAATCACTATAATTATAAAATGTATTCATAAAAAAAATTAAATTATTGAAGATATTTAAATTTTAAAATTAGAAAATAAACATAATTCAACATAATAATTAATATATGATATTCAAATAATAAATATAAACTAAAAATATTCAAAAATATTATTTTTACGTATGAAACTGAATTCACTTTAAGGTGAAATTATTTTTCCTACAATGATAGATATAAAAGAAATCCTAATATTCTATTTTTTAAGCTATGCTTTTTATTTTTTCAAATTCAATAACATAATAATGCGAAGGCAGTCATTCATATAAATCATATTACGCATTTTATCCTTCTAAGTTAACAATTATTTTATTAATTGTGAGCAAAAAATCTAGAAGTAAAAAAGAGAAAAAAAAAACGCAAAACCATAATAAAATAAATTAATCATTTTCCAAAGCTAAAATAATATATTATTATTAAATGAGTCATAAGAATTTTAATTTTTTTTATATGTTTAATTCTTATTTCATATATATAGTATAAACTATAAAATAATAATCATAGATCCGGAAATTTTCTATTTAAATTATTCTATTTCATATATTTAAAGAAGTAGGATTTTGCATACTAAAAATAAATAATACTATTGCACGGTACATACACAAATTTGCTGACCAAATTTTAACCTAATTAGATTTGAACTCTCTGCCACAGCTCAGCAAAAACCCGACTTGGCCTGTCTGTCTGTCTCTCTCTCTCGATCCTCAAGTCAAAGGAAAAAAAAAACCCACAAATATTAAACGAAAAAGATATATTTTTTTTAATTAATTTTTCCTTCAATTGACGTATTTCCTTCTCCTTTCCGGCCACCCACAGCCACCTAATTTATATATTCTTCTCTCTCTCACACACACTTATTCAACATTGTTCGTCTTTTTCTTCCATAAGTATTATTTCGACAGAGATAGTTGTATAGAGGAAAAAAAAAAAAAGAGGAGTGATTTTTATCAGATAATGGCACAAAGAAAGTACCTTCTTGAGGTTGAGAAAGCTAAGGAGGCCAAAGATGGGAGGCCTTCTGTTGGTCCTGTGTATCGCAGTGTCTTCGCTAAGGATGGATTTCCTGCTCCGATTCCTGGGATGGAGAGTTGCTGGGATGTTTTCCGGTTAGTTTTCTTTCTTTCAGTTTGGTTCTCGAGAAAATTTGTTCGACAGAAAAGTCAATTTGATATGGATTCTACTTAAAGTTTTTTTTTTCTTCCAAATTCGCTGTAAAGTTTGTATTTTTTAACTTGTTGCTTTTGGGAAATTTTTAGCTGGTGTTTCTGTTTCTGCTAGCTTTAATAATTTTGTTCTTTTATTTTTTGGCCCCTGTTATTTTTCCTTTACGGGTTTATTTCAAAGTTACAATTTTTTTTTTGGAAGAAAAATAAAGCATATAAGAGAATCAATCTTACTATTTGATGCTCGAAATGATTAGTTTAGTTTAATCGAAAGTTAGTCGTATTTATTAATTGTGTTTATTTGCTTTGCTAAGTATATAATTTGTTTATTTGCTTTGCTTAAAGTATATAATTTGTATATTTGCTGCAGTATGAGTGTAGAGAAGTATCCTAACAATCCTATGCTGGGCCGCAGAGAGATTGTAAATGGGAAGGTATCTCTCGTTCTTTGGCCTAGGATTTGTGCCTCTGTGCGTTTTCTTTTTTATTCTAATTTCTTTAGCTAAGATGGTAACTTTGCCTTTGTTTTGGTAGGCTGGTAAATACGTGTGGCAAACTTACAAAGAAGTATATGACCTGGTGATCAAAGTTGGGAATTCAATTCGTAGCTGTGGTGTTGAACCTGTAAAATCTCTATCTGGTCTCACGAACAATATTTGAACTTTGTTACTCTAATTCAGTTCTGAAATTCTGATTTTTTTTTTCTCGATATGCAGGGAGGGAAATGTGGCATTTTTGGGGCCAATTGTTCAGAGTGGATAATCAGCATGGAGGTAAATTATCTTTTCGGTTTTATTGGTTTGAAAATAAATATTTGTTGTATAGTAAATTAGTAAGTACACACATAGGACAGAACTTTTGAGCTAGTAGGCAATGGACATTCCTATATCATCATCACTCCATTAACTTATTTGTTGATCATATCTCTTAATGTCTGCCCTGTATAACTGGTTCAGTGAGTTTTCACTCATTGTTTGTTGAATTTTTCAGATCTTATAGATGTTCTTTGTGCATGTTGATTTTTCTCATAATCTTGTTGATTGTCAATCATATCTTTGAATAAGACAAATTTTGGGTTTGAATTTATGAATTTGATTTAAAGCCCTTCAAATCACCTTATAAATTTTGCTTGATTAGCATGGTGCCCATCCTTGTTATATTTTGTGAGCGTATTTGCTTGTTTTGAAATCATTGAGGTTGGCCTTCCAATTTCTTACTGACTTTGTTAATTGATGCAGGCTTGCAATGCTCATGGGCTCTATTGTGTTCCTCTATATGATACATTAGGTACGGATTTTTAAGCGTGGACATATGTATCTCAAGAGTGCAATTCATGCATATTTCAAATAATGGTGTTTATATCTATGCTGGATGTGACCATTATGACACATTTCAGATTTTATTTCTATATTTACTTTATATATATGTATATATATATATATATATATATATATATGTATCTTACCTTTTACCTCCTTTAATCTTTGTTTTAGGTGCTGGTGCTGTGGAGTACATTATATGCCATGCAGAGGTCTCGATTGCTTTTGTAGAAGAGAAAAAGATTCCAGAGGTATATCCTTTGTGCCTGTTTACACTTGATGTGATTTCCTAGTTCCGGCAATTTTTTATGTGTTGGTGTTGTGGGGGTTGCCCTATTATTTTATCTGATTGTTTTTAGTATTTTGGATGTGTCATTTATTGTTGTGCAAGTGGTTAATTTTTCTTATTTTTATTTTCCATCTTATATGCTTAAAGTCTTTGCTGATCTTTAGTTTCCTCTGCTTTCAGCTATTGAAAACATTTCCAAACTCTGCAAAGGACATGAAAAGTAAGTCGATCTCTGTGAAAAGTTTATTTAAGTCGATCTCTGTGAAAAGTTTATTTTCCATTTATATGTTTCACCAATATATGATGGTATATTTCTTTCCGCAGCAATTGTGAGCTTTGGCAAGGTTGCATCTGAACAAAGAGAAGAGATTGAGAAGTTTGGTTTAGCGGTTTATTCTTGGGAAGACTTTTTAAAACTGGTCAGCAACTTCCTGTAATCCCTTTGTTTTTCTCATATATTGATGATAGTGAAATCTAAGGCTATGAATTGCTTTTCCGTTTATGCGTCAGAATTAATTTTGGATTATTCTTACTGTGGAGGATATTATGATCAACAGTTTTTCATTTATTTTTGAAGTAGATAGTTATGGTAGAATGTAACAATATGTTCTAAATTGACAATTTTGAAATTCAAGTTGCCTCTCTCTCTCTCTCTCTTTCATTTTTTTTTAATATGATGGATTCGATACTCTTGATTCCAAGAATAAGCATTCCCCCTATTAACCTGTTCATTGCAAGATATATCAGTTAAGTTTTGGTTCTCTTTGTTTGTAATCATTTCTCTATCCACAATTTCCTTCTGTGATTTATCTTTTGTTTGGACAAATAAGTAATGGGTTTTATGCCTTTCTTACAGGGGGTGGATAAACAATATGAACTCCCAGAGAAAAAGAAGAGCGATATATGCACGATAATGTATACTAGTGGAACAACTGGTGATCCAAAGGGAGTACTGATTTCAAATGACAGTATTGTTTCTTTTATAGCTGGTGTGAAACGGCTACTTGAGAGTGTGAATGAAAAGGTAGTTTACTTTTCCTTTCATTCTTTATATCATAGAGGACATGGAAATTAAAATTGAATAAAATTGTTCTTGATATGAAGTTAATATATTTTTTTATTTCCTTGTGACTTTTTCCTTCTTCTTTTAATATTTTCAAATACTTTGCAGTTGACTGAAAAGGACGTATATCTTTCGTACCTTCCTCTTGCTCATATCTTTGACCGGGCAATTGAGGAGTTGTTTATTTCACAAGGTGCCGCTATTGGGTTCTGGCGAGGGGTAAGTGTGATCACTACTCTCTGCTCTTACAATGGAGTGACCTTATTGCTCCGTGTCACCTTAATGGTGGAATATGTGTATGCCAATTTACTGCAATTGATGATATAGCTCTTTAGCCTCTCTCAGTATGGTTTCTACAAGCTAAATGCATATTTCTTTTGTCTCAATATTTACAGGATGTCAAATTATTAATTGAAGACATTGGGGAGCTCAAACCAACTATTTTCTGTGCTGTGCCCCGTGTTTTAGATAGAATACATTCAGGTTAGTTCTCTCATTTTGTTCCTTCTGGTTATTGTATCAGGATATCTACGTAAGCATATGGAAGTAAATGTTGAGAAACCTGAATCTGGATTATATTGTACCGCTTCCAATTTCTGCCTTTCTTTACCTTGTTTTGAATTTTTATGATAACAATAATAATAAAAATTCTCCTGGGGACTGGGTCATAAACCGGATATTCTCTTGTTTAGTTTGTGAACCTTTCAATGTTGTACAGAATTTATACATTTTTCCAGGGAACCATCACCCCAAGGTGATTGGAGGGTTTCTCATACTTCAGCACTCCTAGATTGCGGGTTCATGCTTTATACCCAACTAAGCTTTAAATTTACTGTGAAATGCTCACTGTACAATGAATTAAAATCTCCAACTTGTTCAATGAAGGAACAGACTGAAGTTTTTATTTAATGTTTAATTTTCCTAATGCAATTAGATGACTAAGTGAAATCCTCCAACTGCGACATTGGCATGACTGCTTTACCCATTTCAGGTTTGACACAGAAGATTGCTGCAGGCGGCTTCTTAAGACAGAAATTGTTTAATTTAGCATATTCCTAGTAAGTTCTATACCTTAATTGTCTTAAATATGGTAGCCTTCTTCCCTTCTTCCTCAAACACAAGTGAAAGGGAAGAACAAAGGAAGAAGGAAGCTCCATTCCCTTCCCATTGGAGGCCCTTTATGGAAGCACATCATTTCATGCACTTTAGAATTGCTAGATACTATAGTTTTTTCCCCTTATGCAATATAAAATACATTTTTTATTTTTCAGCAGATTTAACTAATCTTTAGAACAAGGTTTCAAATAATACCTTTATGTATGAAAGAAATTTAAGTTTTCGAGCTTCTTTAGTTGATGTTTCTAATTCAGGTTTTTATTCTCATTTGCTTCTCTATATGGCTTGCATTTTGGAATATTTTCTTTTTATTTTATGAAACCTAAAATTTTTACTAAGGGATTTATGCAAGTTCCACTTTGTTATTGCCTTCGTTTTGATGTTAGCTTCCTGATGTAATTAGTTTGTCTATAATCACTGCAGCAAATTAAATTCTATGAAGAAGGGGCGTTCACATGTTGAAGCATCTCCGCTTTGTGACAAAATTGTATTCGATAAGGTGATGAATGATCATTCTTACGTGGTTGTTAGCAAATCCTGCTTGTACTTTAAATCTCATTGGTTTTTTTCAATATTAGGTAAAACAAGGATTGGGAGGAAAGGTACGGCTTATTCTATCTGGAGCAGCACCTCTTGCTGTCCACGTAGAAGCTTTTCTGCGGGTGGTGTCATGTGCTCATGTTTTGCAAGGATATGGTATTCTGTCAAATGTTATTTACTGGCTGGTTCACATATGCCTGATTTATTTATTTTTTTCTTTTTTTGGTATGCACTATCTGTAAATATTTCGTTTTTATGTGAATGTAGGTCTGACAGAAACCTGTGCCGGAACATTTGTTTCACTACCAAATGAAATGGAAATGCTCGGTACAGTGGGCCCTCCTGTACCAAATGTGGATGTGTGCCTGGAATCTGTTCCTGAAATGAATTATGATGCTCTTTCAAGCAGCCCAAGAGGAGAAATTTGTGTAAGGGGGAAGACTGTCTTTTCGGGTTACTACAAACGAGAAGACCTTACTAAGGAGGTCCTGATTGATGGGTGGTTTCATACAGGTTTTGCCTATTCTAATCCTTCCTGAACTTAGGGCTGTCCTTTGTTTTACTTTTTAGCTTACTTTGCTCGGTATGATCTTTTCTTCAGGAGATATTGGTGAATGGCAGCCAGATGGGAGCTTGAAAATCATTGACCGCAAGAAGAACATATTTAAACTCTCACAAGGAGAATATGTTGCAGTGGAGAACTTGGAGAATATTTATGGTCTAGCATCTTCTGTTGATTCGGTAAGGCTTTTCTACACTTCATATATATTCATTCATTGCATGACAATGAATGTGTTTTGCTTGTCAGCTGTGATATAAACTGATCTTGATATTGCTTCTGATGCTTGATATGCATAATGAAAATTTATGATCACTAATTCCCAAGCTACGTTCTTTATTTCCTGCTTGAGATATGCGCTAATCCAACTCTTATGCGACGATCCTATTTGTCGGTTCCAGATATGGGTTTATGGTAACAGCTTTGAATCATTCCTTGTTGCTGTCGTGAACCCCAATCAGAAAGCTCTTGAAAATTGGGCTCAAGAGAACAATGTGAGCGTGGACTTCAAATCCTTGTGTGAAAACCAAAAGGCTAAAGAATACATAATCGCAGAGCTTGCAAAGATTGCCAAGGAAAACAAGGTTCCTGCTCTGCTTTTGTCGCTTGCATTTCATTCTCAAGTACATTTTACGAAACTAACCATTACTTCCTTCACAGCTCAAAGGTTTTGAATTTATAAAAGCTGTTCACCTCGACCCCGAACCATTCGATATAGAGCGTGACCTTCTCACTCCTACATACAAGAAAAAGAGGCCTCAGTTGCTCAAGTACTACAAGGTAGCATTTTCTGTTTTCATAATACTTATGGTGTGTGTATTTTCACACAACTCATGAACTGATCCTCCAAATTTCTGAATGCAGAATGTCATCAACAATATGTACAAAAGCGCAGCCAAGCCCAGTTCTTGAAAGGAGGTTTCTGATGGTTCTGCTGCTCACCAATGCAAGACAACCGGTTCAATTTTTTTTTTTCTTTTTCTTTACGTAGTGACTGTACATAAACAAAGGTTCCCTGTAAGATGGAGTTCGTACAAACTTCATACAAGAATATACATTATATATTTTTTTTTATATAGTGCTTACTGGTCAGTAAAATCTGTTTACTAGATATTTCAAATTGATGTAGCTTATTACATCAGCTTTCAGCTTTTTAATTAAAGTAATTTTAATTATAATATTTAAAAATTAAATTGTCTGTCTGAATTATTATTAGAATATAAATTTAGAATTATTATCAGGATATAATTTTAATGACCGTAAATGTAAGTACTCCCTGGCTTTAGAAGATTTGAGATTGCTGATTCTAATCAAGGATTGGAAACCGGTCAACTAAAAATGTCTTTTTGATACAAAAGAAAAACCAAGTGATTTTCCAAGTTTCCAATCTCATAAATTGCAATAGGAACCCTTAGGTCTAATTATGTGGAAAGAAAAAAAAAATCTAATACATATTTAAATGGATAGGTAATTTCCAGTTTGCATCAAGAATCAATTGACAAGACTTTGACATAGTTCTAATAATAACAGCTTGTGAAGCATAAATTCTTTTTCTTTGGTATCGTTTCTAAGGGGTAATACAAAACCTCTACATGGATTATTGTAACAGTAAGAAGAAATAAGGAATAGAAAATGTTCCCAGTGCAACAAACAAATCTTTTTAACAGCAGTACGTTCCTAATCATCCAGTTACTGACCCATTGTCAATTAAATCTTTTTCATCAAGCAACTTAGACATTGCAAGATCATTGTCGTGATATGGATTGATGTTGTAATGCAAGTAATTCCTCTCTGCTATACTTCAATCTCTGATCTGCATCACAAAATGCACACAAGAAAATTACTGAAATTGAATCCCTGCAGATGAAGAAAATTGTAGCAATAACTACTATAGCCTAGTATTAAGAAACAAAAGCAATTTTTACCTATAAATTGCTGAGACATGGGCGACTTTCTCTGCTTCTGGTTCCATTCTGGAGGTCTCAATAGCATTCGAGATGGAGATGAATGGCGAGAGCAACTTGGATTCGATGAAGACACAACAAGGAGTTCATGCCTCACTTCAGTTGCTGGATGTTTCTTACAAAATGTTGAGACAGCATCTTCGGTCAAGAGCCAACAGCCCCTCATGTCAAGCATTCTCAGTGATGATGGAGGTCTGAATAAATCTAGCCCACTATTTGTCAAAACAGCGTCGCGAATGCTGAGACTTGTTAACTTTGACAGAGATGACAAATGGTAAAGTGTCTCGTCTGTAAGGGAAGCACTTCTAAGAGATATGTACCTCAGCTCATGGAAACTTGATACTGGATCTAAGGCCGCATCTCTAACTTGAGTATGCTCCAAATTCAATCTCTCCAAACTGCTGAGCCTCTGAAAAGCTGTTAATGAAGGAGTTGAGCTTGTTTCTGTACCTACCTCGTGAATGAAACCTGAAAAGACAATAATAAAACATCTGACAGTCACTACAAGTTCAAGAATACTTGAACTAAGTATACAAAGAATAACTAATAATAAACTAGGTCGTTATTGCTTATAGATAATATAAACTGATAGTTCTTAAGAAGGATTAAAAAATAGCTTGAGAATTCACACCTTTAATATTAGTATTGCTCAAGTCAATAACCTTAAGTGAAGGCATCATGCTGATATATGAGATGGTCAAATCATCAATTGGAGCATGAGATAGTGATAACGATTCAAGCTTTGGAAGTTGGTGAGCTAAAAGCGCTACTCCAGCAGAAGTAACTCTTGTTTTGCTGAGATTTAAGTATCTCAAGTTGGCTCCCACACATGCAACAGAGTCAAGTGAATCATCTCCGATCACAGTTGAGCTGAGATTCAAGTGTTCAAGCATATTCATATAAGGTAAGAAGTAGAATCCCTGAAGGGATGAATTGGACACGTCCAAAAAGGTTAGTGAACTCGGATCTATATGCAGAAACACTTCAGCCTCATTTGTGAATGTGGCTTCTGACAATATGAGTTTAGCTAAAGGAGCTTTCTTACCATCTCCTTCAATTATAGATTCAATGGTACAGTTACTCAAGTTTAGGCATTGAAGGGATGGCAAATTCAGCAATTTTGTAATGCTACTCCAAGCTAGATTGAGAAAACTCAGCTTGGGAAACAATGGGAGAACAGTGACCCCTTTGTTAGATACATTACTTCCCCAGAGGTCAAGGTACTCTAGCTTTTTCAGTACCTAAAAGACAATGAATAATGCTGTCATTTAACTTATGAACATCTAACTAACAATGAAGCCTCATAAGCAACCTTCCAGATCATAAATGATTTCAAATGCAGACAGGATGAATTCAATTTGCAAGCAGCAGTAACGTGCAATGTAGAGTATTCAAATCTAATGATATCCATAGCAATACCACATAAATGTATAATGGCGGCAAGGATTATGGCAGAAAAAACTTGGACCAAAATTCAATAAAAAGAAAGCTGAGATATCAAGTTTCAGGCTGAATTGACCAATTTATAGTTTATCGAATTCCCATAAGAACAATTTCTGCAATTAGTCTAGAATTCTTAAGTTAATACACATTCCAGAAGATGAACATTATGACTCAGACATTTAAGTCTTTAGATATTCATTTTACCATCAGCTAGAGAAATGAAAGCAAAGTATCAAGGATTGACTAGTACTTGGAGAGACCTCAATGCTGCATCAGTGACAGGTAATCCACCTAAGTCCAAGATAGACAAATTTCCAAGTGAAGAAAGAAGGCCAACCCCATTTGCAGTTACACGTGTCTCTGAAATGTGCAGTACTTCCAATGTAGAAATTGATAGAAGGTGCCTGATGCCAGCATCAGTAACCTTTGCACATCTAGAAAGGTCCAACTCTCTCAAACTAGTCATTCCTGAAAAGCAGGGTATTAAGTATTTATCCAGGGAAAAATCCATCAAAATGGCTCTCAAACATTTTGTTGAGAGCCAACTTGCCCCAAACTTAAATTCTTGAGCCAAATTAGTATGCAAATTCAATTACAGCCATTGCCTCATTTTAACCAAAAAAAGGCTAACCTTTTCATTTTCCTCGCAAAGCTCTTATCTACCACGATTTTCTATTACAATCCTTCAGCAAATAGTACAAAAACAAAAGCCCAACTGATGAATTCAAGTGGCTTATATAGCATGTGGCAAAAAGGCCATATATTGATAATTGCATACTAGTTTAGCACAAAACTTGTTTTTTAAACAAATTGATCATCTTCAAAAAGGGGCAAGTGTATGGTTTGATGAGCAATACCAGTTAAGGCCCAGATGGAAGAACTATTGATTCTATGGCAATCAGCAAGATTTAAGGTGCGCAAGTAACGAAATGCTCCCAAATAAGCCATCCACTCAGCATCCACTGCATTTTCACCTCTCAGATCAACCTCCTCAACGCTTTGTTTGAAAATTCTACAATACCAAATCTATCATCATTCAATCCTCAATCGATTATTCTTCAGATTACTAATCTAACCTAACTGGAGGAGCGAAAAGATCACAACTTTAGTATTGAAACACAAAAAAGATGCGATTTTTATTGCTTACTCGAGCAAAGATGGGTAAAGGAGGCGGCGGCGAAGAAGGCAACGGAGCAGAGCCTCGGCCAGAGAAGAAGGGAGTCGCTCCAGAGACCGTCGTTGCCGCCTCCATTTTTCGACAGCTTCTGCGCTTTGGCAAGCAGCTTCTATGCACATCTGCACCAATCGGCTCTCTGTTTCCATTTTTGAAGATTTTGATTTACCAATTTCGTTGTTTTTGCTTGCCGTTCTATATATCTTATGAGCTATTATTTGATGATAATAATGAATAATAACGACTATGAAACATGAAAAACTCAAGATCCAGGCTACTTCCAGATTTTTGGGGTGTAATTTGGTATCATCGATCTAGATGCGCGAGCCATATGCACCTCCACTGTATTATTAACTATTTTACCATACCAATTGACTTTTTAATTTTTTAAAATCTTTTTATTATTATTATTATTATTTTCACATGTAACATTGAACACGACAAGGCCAAATATATATTTTTTGTCTCTAAAATTGGCAATTCAACTTAGCCATCCCATCTTGAATTCCCGTGCTTGGCTGCGTATATTCCATTCTACACAATCCAAGCTCAAAACTTTGCTAAAAAAATAAAAATTATATAAAGAATTTAATCGATCATATCATCCAACTACGATAGTGCACAATTAAAATAAATCCAAGACAAACTTATATTCTTTATTTAGGGAAAACATAAAGAAAAAGAATAGAGATAGTAGTATGTTATATAAAATCTATTTAAGAAAAAAAAAATCTTATAAAAATTTCTCTAAATTTCCATTTCTTGATCAAGAGTTGGACTTGAGGTATCAACATCATTTGAATCATTGGAAGAAATTTGATTAGAATTTTCAATTCTTCTACTCCTATTGAAAGAGAAACTAACCCAAATCTCTCTTTCAATTCTCCTCCTCTCTCTTCCTCCTCCTTCCTCTTCATCTTGCTGATCCCTCTTTTTGCCACTCTTGTTTGTCAACAAGCATCTTATACCTGCAAATAGGGCAGGACCCATGAATTTCCAACCACTTCTCTATACATTCACAATGAAACCTATGCTTACAAGGCATCTCCTTTACCACCTTACCAAGCTCCCATTCCTCTAAGCAGATGCTACAGTCACCTTCTCCATCTCTAATTTCACCAACTTCCCACTGGGCACGACGATTTCTTATTTCGGTATTTTAGGGATTTTGAGGTTTTTATTACTGTCACAATGAAAGGGAAGAGATCGATTCTTGTGGGCTAGCATTTGAATTAGTTATTCTAACCGGTAACATGACTTCAACCTAGCTACTTGGTTAGAGTTCGGTGGCATGTAGACATTATAATGGACAATAAATGTGAGTTAAGATACGTTAGAACTGGTATAATGAGTAATAGCTCAGTTATTACGAGGGTTATGGTGTATGTAGATGAGTTTAATGAAGTAAATACTATAAAAAGCGTTCCTGGTATTAATTTAGACTCGTTAACTTCTACTGGTTCACTAAATATATCAATACAAATTTGAATATTTTAAACATGAATTTTCGCCGAACAATCAGGGGCGGAGCCAGGACCCCGAAGTTAGAGGGGTCACACGCTGAAAGAGAAAAAAAGGAGGAAAATTTAGCGACCAACGACAATGGATGGAGCGATAGATAAGGGCAAAATGAAAGGATAAAATTTGGACCAAGGAAAAAAAAATTGGGCCAAGAATGGAACAAGTGTAAGAAAAGAAAATGGAAAAAAAAAAAAGAAAGGGCAGAGGTAATAAAAACGAAAACGACGTCGTTTTGAACAAAAATAAAATGACGTTATTTTAAAAAACAGGCAAATTTTATTTTTATATGTCAAAAAATATCAAATTTTTTACCCGCAATATTTGAATAATAGTGTTATAAATATATTTTTATAAATAAATTTTTAATTTTATCTGTATTCAAAAATATTGAGAATAAAATTTAAGAAAAGACACATAAATTAAATTAGAGGGGTCACTTAAATTAAATTAGGGGGATCACAAATTTATTTTATATATATATTTAAAGAAAAAGAAAATTTGAGGGTCTGCATGTGCACACCCTCACCATGACGTGGCTCCGCCCATGCGAACAATCCAATCAAAAAGAAAAAGGCTCGTCCAACTATAAAAACAGATCGTTAAATCGAACTGTTATCACTAACTAAAGTATTGAGTACCACAATTCACTTCCCACTTAATCCAACAACAAGAGACGTCTTGTTTAAGAAGAAAATCTTTCTTGGAATCTTGGATGAGTATTCCGAACTTTGATAGATCATTCCCTTTGACGAGAACTACAAAATTCTCAAACAGCTAAGGAAGCGTAGCTCTAAGAGCTAAAGGACCTGATTAAGATGCTAGAAAATGCCCATCATTATTTCTCACTACAGCCCCAATATCTCCCTCACAGTGAACCAAAATATGACGCATCTACAATGCACTTTCACGCATTAATTAATTATCTACTATTATTAAATTATCCGTAGTTCAAATAGTTAGCAATATGATAATTTTTTCAATTATTAGAATTTAATTCTCACACCCTTCCAAAGACATAAGTGTAAAAAAAAAAAAATATTGTATGTATTGAAAATGTCAAAACTTAGTAACTATAACATCAAAATTCCAAACATCTTAATTTCTTGGAAAGTGTACTTGTTTTAGAGCAACTCATCGTGCAAAGTATAAATTCTGTCTATATTCTATCGATTTTTCAAAGAAAATGCCAAAAATACCTTGCAGGATCTGCACTTCCAGAAGTGGGGTTCGGTTGAGGAGCACACATAAATATGAAATGACTAAGCTAGGAAATAGAATATTAAAAAAATAGAAAAATATCTGGAAGAACATTTGTTTGAACTATATAGTAAAATACTAGTAAGTAATGAAAATAAAAGTTATTTAGAATATTTTATCTTACTTTCAACTTTCAAGGAGTTAGATTAATTTATAACTCTTTTTTTTAAACTATCATGAATACTAAAGCGTGACCACTTGGAAAGGAAAGAGCATTAGTGAAATTTTTATAAAAATAGTATATAGTGCTTGGATAAATTGCAATAAATAAGTTTGACAATGGAGCGGCTTACGATAGAATAGCATTTTTGGAAGGATATGAAAGATGTAAACTCGAAAAATTGTCTGAATTCCTATTAGAAGTTCAACTTGGTGAGGAGAAATCTGCAAAAGTGTGAATTGTTTCTTCCAATTACGGTAGCCTGGCCACTGTTTTCTATTTTGAGAAAGTGGTGGAAGCGGCTAGAAATTATCACTATCTATGCAAACACAGCAAACAAGTTGAACCTGCAAGCTGATCAAATATGGAGTATCCAAAACACCAAAATTTTATTTTCAATAAATGTCGTGTGCGTTCTAAACATGAATTCAATGGCCAAATTATATAAATATGTGAATTATTAATAAACTGTATTAATTTAGATTCAAGCCGAAATACTTGTTCTTGCTTCACAATGGGGAAAGAAAAAAGAAAAAAGAATTCCCATGATGTAGACGTAAGTGTCCAAAATTTTGAATTTGCCACCCCAAGCCGCCGATTTTCTGTATAAATTCTATTAATGTTTTCCGCTAAGGTCCGTAAGAAAAATTAAAACCTTATCTCACTATTATTGACTTTGGCTTTGCATTGATAGAAATCTGCGCTCCAAATAGTATATTCATACCAATTTTTATTCTTAGCTCGATTTCTCAGTATTTGATTTTTTTATTTATTTATTTTTTAATTCAATAAATTGTCGGATTTATAATTGGAGCAATTCTTTTAACAGCATATACTGTATAAATGAGGAAAAAAAATTAAATGTTTAAACTTTTTACCACTTGAACCAACCCCGTTAGTACAAATCAATTGAATGTTGCAATGACTTCTTGAATTATATACTATCAAAGACAAGAATAATGCACTGAAAAAAAAAATACAAAATTATTACAATTTTTTTACTGAACAAAATACCGTTATTATTTATCTACAGAATTTACTTTTTGTCGGTAAAATTGTAAGCGAAAAAAAAGTGTTTTGCAACGGAAAAAAATAATTCATAGTCTTTCGTTGTAAAAAAAGGAGCTAAATTTTGCCATCAAACTTTTTCGATAGAATTTAGCGACAGAATAGTGAAATCATTGTAAAATAAGACGCTAATGATTTCTGACAGCATATTTCATTTTCTTTTGTTTTGCAGGCCAGAGATGGTTGCTGGTTGGTACCATTCCCACCCTGGATTTGGCTGTTGGCTCTCTAGTGTTGTTATAGACACACAACAGGTTTATTATTTCACTTGTTACTGATTCTCCTAGTCTATGGTGGGCTTGATTTTGATGCTAGTGGATTAGATGGTGCCCTGTTTCCTCCCATTTTAATGCCTTGTCTTTTGGCTCAGCACTTGTCTCGGCCACCACAGGTCTGAGATTGTTGTAGGGCAGTGCTCTTCATAGGGTTTTAAAAGGACAATTATTTAAATTGACTTCACCTGAAAACATTAAATGCTGCTTTTTTTTAAAATCGCTGCAAATATAGAATGAATTGTTTCTGTTGAATTCTGCAAATGAGTCAAAGTTGATCACGTTAGTCATAATGTGATTGAGCATTATTTGCAGAGTTTTGAAGCTCTTAATCAACGGGCTGTGGCCATAGTCTCTAAATATCCATCATTAAATCCATTGATAATATATGTTATATATAAATGCAATAGTAGGTGTTTATACTGCATAAATAGATATAGCTTAGTCATTATTTTTCACGTCCAGTACTATAAGAAACATCTATATTTCTTGAATTTATATAGCTAAGTTTAGTTGAAACTTGAAAGCGTGTGTGGCTATTGGCGCTTTAATTCCTTTCATGCATTATATTTATTTATATTACTTTTATCTATAAAATACTTAAATGCATTATATATATATATAAATATATATGACGGAAACAAACACTTGAAATTTGAATAAAAGCAAGAATCCTATTTTTTAAAAGCAAAGAATATAATTTAAGTATAAAAAACAAAGTTACAATAATCTTTTTCTTTCCTTTCCACACCCCACCCCCACCTCCCTTTAGAAGGAGGTCGGTGCTGGAAGAATAGAATCTCCTTAGTGATATTTAGCTCAACCTCGATTCCTTTGAAAATGGTGGAACTTTCGAATTCACATTCCTCCGTCGACGTTCTTTATCTCAATCTCTCTTATTTGAACATATATAGCCCATCATATGTGTATGTACGACTAAATTTGTTCATTTGAATTTCTTGTTAACCCGATTAATAAGGTTGCAGAACTTCGACAACAATTTGAGTTGAAAGAAGCGGCTCATGAAGGTGTGCAATCCTGGAAAGTCTTGCCTATATATTTGGATAATTTTGCAACTAGACCAATGAGTAATTGAACTCTCATCTTCCTGTTGAACTTGATTTCTTGGATTATTCTTTTTTCTTTACTTGCAAAATATATTTATAGATATAGGTCTGCTAGCTTGGCAAGATAGCTTCCAAGGATAAAGTCCTAGGTTGGCAAAGCTTCTCTTGCTGTTATTGTATTTGTCGTATGCTTTGGAAGAATTTATGGGAACTGTTGAGTAAAGCCATAATCGGTTTATAATGAGGTTTATATAAGAATCTCCTCTGAATAAGATCCCAAATTTTAGTAAGAATTTGAACTTTTTGTCTAGGAGTCATATCTGCAAAATGAATTACTCATCCAAATGAAATTCTGTCTGGCCATGCATGCTTATTATTGGTTGATGGTATTGCTGCAATGATTCATTTGTGACACTCTCAACACTGCATGATGTCTTGTCAGAGAAGGTCTACATTCTCTTATTTTCTCTTGCTAATACAAAGGCCAGTTAATGAGTTTCTTGCTGATTTATTGGAAAGACTGCTTTGTTAGGGTTTCCAGTCAATTATCAAACTGGGCTCAGCAGCTTTGCTATTATAATGTAGAGTTGCTTTCTTAGTCTCACATGACTTGTGTGCTTTATGTTCTACTTAGTATGCTAAGGCTTCTTATTTCTTATTTTGAAATTTCATTTTTAATTTCCCATATATATAACATACTAATGGCATCTCAATTGCATTATGGTATTCATAGTTGTGTTTGCTTTTTAGTCAGATAAATTTAATAATCAGTTGCAAAGAAACTAACTATACTTGTTTTTCTAATGGGACAGCTGGGAGGGTGTTGGTTTAGTCTTTTTGTAGCTTGTTTACCCGAAGAGTTTTAAAGACTTAGTAAACCTTATATGTCTGCCTCACAAAATTTATAGATGCTTACGTTGTTTTTTTTTTTTTTTACTTTTTCTGTATTTCGCATTTGTCACCATTATAATTTATTTCTTCATTCACATTTGAAACTGCTTATGTTTTTGTTACTTTGATGATTATCTATCTGAATTTCAGCATGAAGAGGGGATAGGTTTTATTCTAAATCAAACGAGATGGATGAGTTGAAGGAGAGAGGCAGCACCTCATCGCAGCAGTTAGGACATCCACCTTCACCAACTGCATAGTTAGGGATTTATTATAGTTCAGTATTTGTAAGAATTTTAATTTGTTGATATCTCGTTACTGTTAATGCTTTTAACATGATTCGACTATTTACTATAATTACTACATTTTCAAGTATATTCTTTTTGTATATTTTAGTTTTTATCCTATATTACCAATTAGGATTTCTTCATTTAGAAATTAAATATAGAAAAGTATAAATAGCAATGGATTACTGACCGTAAAAAAATATTCTGTAATGAAATTCATAAATAAATTTTTCAATGGAAATATACAATTTGTAAGTAAATTTTTTGATGGAAATATACAATTTGTAAGTAAAATTTTTGATGGAAATATACAAACCGTAGACAAAATGATACATGTTTTACATAAATTTTACAATGAAAATTGATTTTCTATTAGAAAATTTACTTATGAAAAGTTAAATTTTTGTCGTAAATATTACCTATGTATGCATTATTTCGTCGATAAATTTACCTATAACATTTATATGTTCGTAACAACTATTATATTATAAACTAATTTACCGTCTATTTTTTTTAGATAGAATTAACGATCCATAGGTAAATTTTTTTATGGTCTTATTTTCTATCAGTAAAATTTTCTTTTGACTATTTATCCTTCGACTTTTTTTCGTTGATAATCGTCTTTGCCTATGAGATAATTAATAGTAATTTTTCGTCAAGTGATTTTCGTCCATAATTGTTAACTTTCTTGTAGTGATGGTAATAATGGAAGCAAAAATGATCATCGATATTGAAGCAGTAAGTAGGAATATGAGAAGAAGAAGAACATCACCAACACTCAAAGAGCAAGCATGTCAAAAAGACGAAAAGAAAAAAAGATTTAAGTGTTTAATTATACCATAATAAAAATTTGGACTTATTATTATTATTAATGAGTCATATCTGTACTATAGAATAAACAACATAAACAGAAATTATAATATTCAGAGGAAGTGTGTTCCCGCCAAAATCTTCACTCATCCACCTTTAACAAAACGCTGAAGCCACGTGCCTGCATCTCCGCCATCCACGTATATCCCACCACCGAAATAAACACGGCAATCATCCACGTCTCCTCCCTATATAAGCTTCAACTCAACATACCAGAAACGCGAAACACTAAATCAACATGTCCGATTCCGGAGAATCCATGAGCGGCAGCGATACCCATCTAAACATATCCCACACCTGTCGCCGGAAAAAAGGTCTCGATATCAACGATATCAATTCCGTTTGCACTTTTCCGGACAAGAAGCGACCCAATCTTGATGTGCGTAACAATAAAGTCATCAATTTATCAAAAACAATACCCGCGAAGCCTGTGGAAATACCAATGGCGGCAAGCGACGGAGATGGTATCGGCGTCATGAAAATGAACTGTCAATCCCACGGTTCAATATCAGTAATAGGACGCCGGAGAGCCATGGAGGATACAGTGTCGGTTGTCCCGGCGGTTATGGGCGGCGCTTATGATTTTTTTGCGGTTTATGATGGGCACGGCGGTGCCAAGGTGGCTAAATGTTGCATGGATAGGATGCACCGCCTGGTGGCGGAGGAGGTGGAGAAAGTGAAATTTGGTGGGGATGAGATGACAGTAAGTTATTGGGAGAAAGTGATGAAGAGGTGTTTTGAGAAGATGGATGAGGAGGTGGCCCGAGGAGTGAAGGCAGGGAATGAGGGGAAGTTGTCGGAGAAGACGTTGGGCGCCACCGCTTTGGTTGTTTTGCTTGGGAAGGAGGTGGTGGTGGCGGCTAATTGTGGTGATTGTAGGGCGGTTTTGTGTCACGGTGGCGGGGCTGTAGCTTTGTCCAGTGATCATAAGGTGATGCATTAATTACTAATAAAAACAAAAAAAATCGGTTTGTGAGTCTATCAATTAAAAAAATTATTTAGACCGATTTAATAAACAAATTTATAAATTAAATTTCATTATATGAAATTGAAAAATTAATTATTTATAATTAATATGTGATAAGTCATGATAAAGTAAAGTATAGTATAATTTAAGATTAAAAAAATTGTGATAATCAATAAATATAATATTTTTGCTTCACTAATATCTCTAATTAATATAGAAACATATTAGAAAGAATACATTAATCGACCTATGTTAACTAATTTTTCTGAATTTGTGTAGAAAAATAAACTAAGGAGTGTAGAAATAGTTATTAAAAACTATGGCGTAATATTTATAGATATGTCTTTTTTTAAAAGCCTGATAGGGCAGATGAACGGAAGAGAATAGAAGCAGCCGGAGGAGAAGTTATCGACTGGAATGGCAGCCGCGTTCTAGGTGTGCTTGATACTTCAAGATCCGTAGGTATGTCCAGATAAATATTATTTAAAATCATTATAATAAACCATTATTATTAATTATTTATGACGTATAATATTTATGTTATGTATTTTTTTTTACAAAAAAAAAAAAAGATTTAACTCGAGATGTTAGCCGCATGCTATTTTAATTTTCTTAAAAAGTTATATGGAAATAAATTAAAATAAATTGATATATGGATAAAAACAAAGTACTGATATCAGGCCGATTTAAGTACATGGGCACTTATTATTTTATTTTCTTCAAATAAAGTTCAAATTCAAATAAATTAAAATTGGTCGATTTATAATATTAGAATATTGTTTACTCCAATAGTAGGCCGACTTAATTGGAACGGGATAATACTGAATTTTTAATTGACGGCAGGAGATCAATATCTGAAGCCATATGTGACATCAGAGCCAGAGGTTACAGTAACAGAAAGAAAGGAATCGGATGAATTCATAGTGATAGCAACTGACGGATTATGGGATGTCATATCAAATGAACTTGCATGTGAAGTTGTCAAGTGTTTCTGTGGGCAATCAAAGAACAAGAGATTGTCAGAAGAATTTAAGGGAAGAAATGCTGCTGAAGCGGCAGCTGTGCTAGCCGAATTTGCAATCGCTAAAGGTAGTAATGATAATATCAGTGTCATAATAGTTGAGCTCACCTCCTCTCAGTAATTCTCTACTTGCCGATTCCTTTTTTAGATTTTGGTGAATTAATATGCTTATGTATATAAGTTTGATATTATCTCTCTGGATTGATCTGATTAATAAATAAATTATTGGTTTCTTCTAAAGCATGACGAGAGTAGCCAAACTGTTTTTGCTTTTTATTTGATTTGATTATAAGGAATATAATTGATATTGTCTCTTTCTAATCAATTGGATTCAAAGGCTTCATTCAGATGGTTGTATATCACTTCTTTTACATGACAACATTGAGTTTTTCTTAACTCAATTTTTCTTAATTGAGCTATTATTAATTTGGTTTAAAATCGTCTGATATATTTATCATATCAACGTTCTTGACAGTGGCAGGAAAGAGAGAAGAAAAAAGAGAGTATTCTGGTTAATGGAAGAAAAAAGGCTCAGGAATAAAATGTAATCACCGCAAACTCTATTTATATGAGAAATTTAAAACTGTTGCAAAGCTTTCAACATATTACAAAATCAGAAAAGATCATTCGAAGCTGTTACAAAGAAAGCAAAAGACTTATAAATTTATAATTGAGAAATTAATCTTTTTTTTTTTAACTTCTCAAATTTCACTCTCTCTCTATTTCTCTCAAACATGTCTATATGAACTAATGAAATGGAGAAGAAAGAGGATGAGCACTTTTCATTAATTGTCTCTTCACACCTTTCTTCTCCAACTCTCAATCTTATTTTAACCTAATTACCATCACTGATCTCTAATCAAACCCAAATCAACAAGTTGAAAATTTCCGAATGAAGAAGTAAAGGTATATAAATAAGACCTTTCTGGACTGCACTTTTTGTGTATCTGCACAATTCTTACACTACAACCCCAGAAGCTATGCCCTTGGCTTCATTTCCCTTTTTCAGGCTAAAGTGTAGCTTGAAACTGAGACATCCGCGGCGGAGGCTGAGTGTATATAGACAAACTCTAGACTTTTACCGGCAGGCAAAGAGTTGAGCCATGAAGGGAGAGAATAAGAATTTCCAGATTTTGTTAGACCCCATAAAGGACCATAAAGCTTAGATATTGAGAAGTTTAGATTTGTCAAAGTTTTAGTAGACTTGTTAGTGACAATGGTGGAGTATCTGTAGTATGGTTTTCCTTTTGCATTCCATGAAGTTGTCATCTTTTGCTCTATGGTAACAGGAGCAGAACTTGAAACTGAAAAGGTGACAATCTTTGATTAGGAACTATCCGAATCGAACAGTAGCCTAACTATAAGTTAATGAATAGTCAAATATTAGGAGCTGAATTGCCAAAAGATACCTGGGGTTGGAGTTACTTTAGGTGCTGGTTTCTGTTGGATAGGAGCTGCCACCACTGCAAGTGATCATCACTGTTAGTTTATCTATGTAACAGAAATTCCATTTTCTAAAGAATAAAAACAATGGATTGATAGTGTTAAGTACCTGGAAGAAGCTGATTGTAACCCCCATGGCCACCATTTAGTCTAGCCAATATCCCAAGCAGGGGAGCATTGTTGTAGGTAGCAGGCTCTGTTTGCTCATAGTTGTCTCTTTCATCAGCAAAGTTATCATAGGCATCAGGGCCGCCAACAAGAGCACCAGCGAGGAGATTAGGATCGCTAGCTTTCCTGCTATACCAAGTGGCATAACCACCTCTGCAGCTCACAAATGTAGGATTAACCTTAATGGAAACAATTGAGGAACCTCTGTGGTGAACTTGTCTAGGATAGTTGTTTCCATAACCGACCATATAGCTTGTAGCTCTTGGGTTGTCTCCAAGAATGTAATCAACCTGATATAACAGTTTTTTGCATTGCAAAACATCAGATTGCATACTCAAATGAAGAACTATGAGCATGTCTAGCCTCTTGTACTTGGCATGAATTGCCAGTGCGCCGCTATCAGGCAAGACCTGACAACTACAGATGGTTGAATATGCATTAAAACCATTTCAGATTCGAGAAATTTACCTGAGATTTCGCAAACGAGAGAAGTTCTGATGGAACAACATTGCCGGAAGCGCACCTCGTACTTCTACCAGCAGAAGCAAGATAGTCGCCGTAAACAGTAGTCAAGAAGGAGGCACCAGTGACAAACTGCATATTGTTCCATCTCTGGCGGAAAATTAGGCCACCAGGAGTTTTCTGAACGTTTCTGGAACCCTTTCCAAGGCATGAGCACATAAAGTACTCAGCTTTCTGTTGGTACCTCTCGAAGACTGATGCATAGGGCCCAGCTTTGCCTTGCATCAGGAACTGCACCACCACCAAATTTACAACTCAATCAAAAACACTATTTTATAATGCAATCCCAATCACTATAATTTGTTTTGTATCTGTAAAGTCTGGAGTTCGAAACAAATTAGACCTCATAATGCAATCCCAATCAATATAAAGTTCTAAACTTTAGCATTGTTTCATAACTGTAACGCCTCGAGTTCGAATCAAACTCAACCATTATAACAAAAACACAAAAAAGTTACAAACCTTGGCAACAAGTGTTTGGACCCCAGCATACTTAACATCCCAGCTAAATTCGGTCATTCCCCAACCAGTTCCACCCATGGAGTCACCATTTTTGCCAAGGTAGCTCAAGTAGTATTGATTGTTAGTTGCCTGATACAACCAAGCAGCTGCCCACAGCAATTCATCCTGTAGTTTTCGAAACAAATTCAATTAAAACATTAATTTTTAATAGGATTATGAGCTTAATTCACATTCAATTTCCAATTTCAAAGAAAAAGAACGAAACTTTGATTTCCTTACATTGTAGCCACTAATGGAGTTATAATACTTTTGCGCCACACTGATGCTGCTGTCGTATTTGCCTCTGTACTTGTCTGCGAAATCGAATAACTGAAGAAACAAAAATGGAATCAATATCATCAAAGAGGGCAGTTTTGGAATTGCATGAAATTTTTGAAGGGTAGATGAGGAATAAGTGTACTTTTTTGTAACAAACAAAACAAACCGACAGTGTTCTCACGTGAGAACAGACGAAGAAATAGCGATTTTTAAGGGGCCATCACACGTGGACGGTTTAGATCTGTGAGTACGAACAAATCTGTACGATCAACAGACAACAAGAGTGATACACGGTCAAAAGTTCCTCCATGATCCAAGATGTGCGCCGAAAGATCTTATTCTTCAGCAACGGCATCGTTTTGCTTTTTGTAATTAGTGTTAGTGATAAATAGAAGTATGAGCTTTGGTTTTCAAATTATTTTTATTAATACATATATTTTAAATTAATAATACTGGTCCTTCTATATTTGAAAAAAAAAAATCAAATTCAAGATTTTTTTAAAGATAGTTAAATACAAGTTGTTTTCTACCGAAATAGGTTACATTGCCTAACTTATTTATATATTATAAATGAAATGAAATTTAATATAATTTGTTAGGCAAAGTTGATTTAATTTTAGGCAACAAAAAATTCTTTTTTTAAAAAATATTTACCAACAATTCTAAACTGACCATTGAATATGGGCAGTTACCAAATTTTAGATGTCCTAATTTTAGCAAGAAAATCTTCTCATGATTTGCATATTTAATTTTCTTACAGCAATTATATAACTGTAAATTATATAAATTTGCGATAAAAAATTTATAATATTTTAATATTTTATAATTTGATTCCCATTACCTGCCCCCGAAATGTAATTTTCAAAGAAAAATATTATCAATTTATCTTCAATTAGTTTATAGATTTATGATTTATCCAATCAAAAAAAATCCTTTAATTTTAATATTTTATTAGCTTGATTTCTGAATTCATCAAAATTAATATTTATATTTTAATTTTTCCGTTTATTATTTTTCCATATAGAAGGGTGTGCTAATGTGCGCTATAAATGGCTGCCGTTGAACCATCCTGACAAAAAAGCGCGGTAACGTAACTACCTAATAAGTACTCTAAGGATTTGCTAAAATGCACATCCACAATTAATACGCTAAAATACGCTGTCGGATCTTTTAGTGAGCTCCCGGACTCATAAACCGAATATAACTAACCCGATTACTCGTTCAGTATAATTAAAGCACTGATAACAGTATAAACTTTTACAGCTTTACCTGATGTGCGTGAGCGAGAAGCTCATTGGCGTATGCAGGATTGGAGCGGCGGAAAATGATGGAGGCAGCAGCCATTGCAGCTGCAGTTTCACCGGCGAGATCCGACCCGGGATTGCTCGGGTCAATCTTGTAAGCACGGCGGTCGGTGGTCATATCCTCCGGTCTTTGCCAGCAATAGTGATCACTGTTTCCGTCTCCTACCTAATCCACAAACAAACACAATCTTTTTAACGACATGACGTTAAAGTTTCTCTTCTTTTTTTTCCCCTTTAATTATGTGAAAGAAATAATCTTTCATGAAAACAACAATCAAGTTTCAATCTTTTTGCCATTCTTTACAATGGGTTGAGCTCGAAATTGTTAAAGATCTAAGCTTCAGATTGGGGAAAGTACCTCTCCATAAAGAACATAAGGTTGAGGATGAGCTTTAATGAAGTAATCAGTTCCCCACTTGACAGCATCCATGGCATGGCTAAGTTCACCACTAGCAGCCATTTGTTTACCATACTCTATAATGCTCCAAGACATCATTGTAACTGTGAAAGCCATTGGCAGACCAAATTTAACATTGTCCCCTGCATCATAGTACCCACCTACTAGATCAACCTGCAAATTTTAAACAATTTTAATGGCTTCATCGAGAGAAAATTTGGCAAAAGCTCAAAAACCCAATTGGATTTTGAACTTACCCCACTGGCTTTTCCATCATTAAGGCCAGAATGAGCTCTCCAATTGACTCTCTGGTTATGAGGAAGATAACCAGATCTTTGAGCTTCAAAGAACAAAATGCTCTTACTAAGAGCTTGACCATAGTCATGACCAGCAAAAACCAGAGGAAAACAGATGAACAGAAACAGAGGACCCATAGAAATAAGCCTAAAAGGAGTCATTATAGATCCGCTCTGTGACTAATTACAAAATGGCGATAACTATTGCCACTAATTAAAAGGAAAATGGCAATGTTGGTGTGATTTATCAGCTAAACTTCTGATAAATCAAATCAGAGAGAGAGAACAGAGGAGTAAAGACTGGAGGATGTAAAGGAGCTAAAGGCTCTATATATTGAGGAAAGGAAAGTAGCAGGTGGTAGGAAATGGGCAGAGCTCAATTAATTAATGATAATTATTTTATATTATATTTCAAAATTTACTTTTTTTCTTTTTTCTTTTCATATTATTTTTCTCTTTTAGAAAACTGGAAATACAGTTGAGAAAAAGAACAGAGTCATGTGGGTGTCCTTCGGCTCTTCACTGGATGGGTCGGTGTGGATTTAATGTACATTGTAGAAATTCATTTTTACTATTACATTAAACTGCCTAATTTTACTTGTGCATATTTATTATTTAATCTGGAAATTCTTGAGTTGTCAGAACGAATAAACGAATTCGAAACCTGATGATTACCGGACTAAATTTTGATAGTTTGATCTAGAAATGTATTTGTAAATTATATGAATCATAAGATATAGTGTAAAGAAGTAATTTTTTACATAATATGTGGAGATTAACGTATGATTAACTTAAATGTAGGTGAAAATTAGGTCGGGAGGCATTGCAGAATCAGAATCCAGCTTAAAGGTTAAGAGTTAAGATTAATTGGTAAAAGTAGAAAGGAAAATGGGGTGTAGTGTAGGCTTAGAAGAGTCAAAAAGCTCAGGAAACTCTATTTTGGTTTCTCTTTAATGCCCCTTGCACTTTTTCTTAATAGATGATTTTTTTTACATAATTTATTTAATCTACTCATCAAGTTTATCTTTTTTTAAGCTTGTTTTTTCATAGTCAACCGACCAATAGAGTTGTGAAATAACTTAACCCAGAGAATTTGGTATGTTTAGTTCACTTTATTTCATTTTCTCTGTGTCCGGTCCATTTCATTATTTGTGGAAATCAATCTATTTGGTTAAGTTTTTTTCAAACAAAAAAAAAATCAATATGATCCAATTTACTATAATTTTAATAAAACGATACGCACCAAAGTCTATTAGTGCCATCAAAGTGATTAATTAGCTAATTTACATTCGGATTTCTCATTTTCTGTGTTAGCTGGATCAGTAATTGACCCATCAATTGTTGGCATGTGAAATTTTTCTTGGAATTTATTGTAATTTCTCTTAAGATTATTTGAATTCACATTACCTTTTTTCCATTATTCAATTATTTTCTGATTCCCCTAAATCACTTGTAGTGGAGCATAAGCTGGATTCCTAGTGAACAAGTTGATCAGGATAAAAAAAAAAAAAAGTTAAATAAAAGGCAAAAGTGGGGGGAAAAAAAAGGTTGTCAAATTGCAGCCATGTCCTCAATCAACACTTTTCAAGCCTTCGAATTACAATAAACATAGTAATGTTCATGAAATTTTTTATTATTTTAATTTTATAATTGGTAATATATTTATAAAAGTATTTTTCACATGATTTATATTGTTGAATTGATTGATAAACCAATAGAATGAATCTGATTTGCCATAAGCACAAGATCTAGCACAAGCTAAAGCCCAAATAACTCAAGGCTTGACGCATGACAAACAATCGCCAAAAGAATTGGCGGTACAGAGTGTACAATCAAATTGACAGGACACGTCTCCTATCAAAATTCACTGACACACTCCAGTAGCCCATGTGTCCTACCTACTCTCTATCACATCCACCTAAGCAAATCCATTCTTAAAACCCAAGTGATTCCTCACATCCATTATAAACAACCTAAGTCACTGTAATACCGGGTATTGAATTTTTGAGATTATGTTTTTATATTCTCTTTTGAAGCTTTACTAATTTAAGTTTCAGACTGTTTACGGCTGATTCGACCGGATTTGTCTTATTACAGCTTACAGCCTTGCTGATTCAAATGACTCTCTCAGATTTTTCATTCGGTCTCATTACATTTTTTATTTTTCGAGATTTATAAATAGAAATGAAGAAATTCCTATTAAGAAAACAACTATGTAATTAAATTAAGATATTAACATTAATTAGAACACTTGAATTATCATTTAAGAGAGTAAATTTAACTAACCATACACATAAATATTTATTATTTATAGTATGGAAAGGCATATGATTTGCATCAGAACATGTGAACAAGGTGTTCATAATGCATTAACTCAATAATTGACCAAACAATTATACTTGGAGATGAATAAATTATTTTCAGTTAATTTTTCTTTCAGAAAAAAAATATGTCTAATTACAATTATATTTATATATGTCATGGGACTGCAATTTATTCTTTTTAAAAAATATATATATATTTATTTATTTTGGTTTCTATCAATTTATGGAAGATATTAAATCTTTATACCAAATCTTATGCCATAAGTCAAAACCCTAAATTTGCCAAAAAAATTAAAAACTCAGAATCATAATTAGTTTAATTTTCAAATTAATTCGAATTTCACATATTCTAAAATCTTACAATTTTTCAAAAAATTGTAAACAAACGGTACTAGGTTATTATAAATTCGAATCAAATCCCAACAAAAAAATGCAAAATTTGAAATTGCAGGAGGCCACGTGGCAGTGCCAGAGGGTTTTGACCTATAACCGGGATTGGAAAACCCGACAACCCCGACAAACGACACACACTCCTCCATTAATTTTCCTTGCCTGGAATTACTAATATTTTAAGTCACCGACAGTGCCCGGTTAAAATCATTTTCCGATTTACAGGTCAATTCCCGTGGCGTTTTTGTAATTCTTTATATATTAATGGACTGCTTTGTCTTATTGTTTTTTTCTTTTATATTATGTGATTTTTAATTTTATTATTATAAAGGGATAACAGACTAAGATGTGGTCAAAAAAGAGGGTCCCATGTCAGAGCGCTTTATTCCAACCGCAATCAACGGTCATCTCCGCCGAAAAAGAGATAAAATCTTGTTTTTTATTTTTTATTTTACTCTATTTTTAAAATAAAGTAAAAATATTTAAATTAATTTTTTTAAAGAATATTTTAAAAGCCCGTGAGAACTGTAACTTGACACGTAATAAGTCAAACAAGCAAAGCTCCGCAATACCCGGTTGTCGCCGGTTCTATCACGGCTATGGCTGCACTTCCCAGATCCCGCTCATGAATTTTACCGGTTGTCGGCTGTCCCCACTTACACCCTCCACCGGTAAAAAAACAAAAATGACTGTTATGCATCTCAGATTGTGCCACGTACAGAATCAAAAATTAAATGGGGGCCCCACACTGTGTGGGCTTGTTTTGAGTGTGAAAAGGATTGGTTGGTTATTGTGTACGGATGTGCAATGTTTGTTAGAAATATCTTATTATTTATTCTTTGGATAATTTATAATTTTTTCTTTAATTATTACAGTGGAACAAATTATGCTGTGAACTAATTGAGTGCGAGGATAATTTTCTGAACTCGTTAGTGCTATATGAGGCATTTATACTTTTAACAACGAAATGAAATAATTTAACATTAACTTAATTTAAAGAGATAATTTGTTAAACGGTTATAATTTAAAAAAATATATATGTATTTTTCTTTTATATTTCTTTTGTCATATATATTTATTATTTTTTGAATTTAGATGCTTCGGTATTTATATTTTTAATTAAAACATTAAATCTGAGTCTTGCAAAAAATAAAAAAAAATAAAAAAAAAGGTTGAATGAACTTTATTCTCATAGTAGTACTATACTATTATTTTTAGTCAAAATTTATACTTAATTGATGTGTGAATTAACTTTAATTATACTCAATGGTTCACACGGGCTTAAATTTCAAGATTATATTTAAAATTCTTACGAATCTTTGAATAATAATAATAATAATAATAATAATAACAATAATAATAAATGTTAAGAAAACAAAAGTTGATTTAATTATTTTGAAACGAATTCACTTCATAAATATAGGACGTAAACATTTTTCCTAGGTAGCTACCCCTCGAAATTCAAATATATCAAGTCAAAATGTCAAAAATGTTTTAAATACGGCGACACATTAAATGTTTATGAGTAATTAACTAATAATTAGTGAAGGTTTACTAACACTAAAGTTAATGTTATCAGTGCTAACAAAGTTAGATTATTTTTCACTCAATTTATTTTTCTTAGGTTGGATTATTTATGTCTGCCCAACACTGGTATTGTGGGGATGTTTATGGGTGCTTGTGGTGTTGCCGGCGTATGAACTTGTGTTTGGCGAAAAAGTTGTCGTACTGAAGGTGGAAAAATTTGCTCTAATGAAGCTGGTTGCAAGTTTTGGAGGAGCTGGCCAAGAAGGTTGGCCGGAGGCTGGACTGCAGCGTTGGATTGGTTGGCTGATGGGGCAACAGAGACGGGCAAATCGGGAAAAAGATCGATTGCTAACTGAAATATTTGGAGTGTTTCACGCTCACCGCACCAAAACTTATGATAACCGGACTCTTTGAGCAAAAAATAGGTAGCTCTCCTTCGAGCGCGTGTTACGAACCGGATTCTCATGCGAAAAACTAGGTAACCGGACTCATTCGGATATCTGTCATCATTCATAGATATTTTTCAGATATTGTACAGATTCTGATTCATTAATGATGGAAAGTACAAAAAATCACTCAACAAATCCTCACAAATTAAGAATCAAGCACTAATCAAGAGATTAAGGTGATTTCCTCCTATTCGGGATCTTATTTCCTATTTGGCCTAGCAAAAGAATTTTATATAAAGAAAACCATCAGATACATTTATCTCTGTCTGAATTCTTTCTACACAAAATCTTTATTTTTAATCAATTTATTGACTTGATCGTCGGAGTTTGCATCATCGAAAACCCGTCGATTTTGTTAAGTTTTTCAGGTGATTGATTCGAGAAGACGTTTCGAGAATTTCAACCATTATCAGATACCTATCTCCATGTACCAAATCATCATCCATTTTAACTTGCAAATATTTAAATAGTGAAATTAAACTTAAAACTGAGAAAATAATGAGCTTGTGATTGTAATTAATGTGTTGATGATCATAAAAGGAGAAATGTAAAAGTAGTTGAAGTCTGATAGACAAGTAAGGGAATGTGAAGGTCGAGCACAAGTTTTCTGGATAATTTATGTTTGATATCTTGAAGCCAATGTCTCAATCTTGTATCTTAAACGGGGCCAGAAATCTCCACTATTTATTTCTATAAAAAAATGTTTTAATTAATATGCTATATATTTTTCAACAATAATATATAATTTACACACACATATATATAAATTATATTTTTCATAAAAATTTAATATATGAATAACTGCTAATAAAATTTTAATTAAATATTTATAATATTTATTTTATTCGACTATTAAATATTACGATCTGTTAAATCAAATGAGTTGATGTATACTTAATAATTACTTTATAAAAAATATATTTATACTTAGTAATTAACATTTTTCTGGATAATAGCATTTTTATGATTTTTATAAATTAAAAAAAAAAAACTAAGAATTGTTGAGATGATAATAAAAAAACGGCAACTATATCATATATTTTATTATTCGAAATTTAAAATTTAACAAAAAATTAAAAACCGGGTTCAAGTGAGTAATTGATTGTCAGGGGCATTAAAAATAATTATATTATTTTATTTATTGAGATAAAATATATTTGAATGTCATAATTATGAGTTGTAATTTAAGGAACAAATAGGGGATAGGTCGGAGCCCCAAAAACATGTTGTAATCCTTACCTTATGCAATGGGACCAAATCGTTTTACCTTTAAAGCGTGTTACTATGCCTACAGCATAAAGTGCAAAAAGATTATAAATAATATATAAATAAATTAAAGAAAATAATTAAAAAAGGAAAAGTGTAACAAGCATGCGTAGGGTATGACCGTATGAAGCAGAACTTTCGGCCCACATTCACACGTGCAAGTAAAACCATAAGAAAGGGCATACGGCCCTTAGGAGAGACACATGGCCCTATGTTGATCTTTTATGATATGCGTATGTCTACAGTTGAGAATGATAGAATGTGAAAGCTTTTATGGTGTCTTAAACCACTAGGGGACCCTTATCTTTTTCACTTTTTTTTTTTTTTTTTAAATAAATGTTTTGATCTTTAATATTATTTATATATTTATTTATGAATGAATAGAACATATTATATATATTTATAAGTATGGTATTAATTTAGAAATTATTTTTGTACACAATAATAAATGATTATCTCCTTTTAACTTAGAACTTTCCATTTGTATAATTTCTTCACTCTCTCTCACCGTTTTGTTTCGGGGCAAACACTTCTCTTTTCATCAATATGAGAAAAAGGAAAAACCTGTCATAATCAATTTTATAGCGTTAAAAGTAATACATTAATATTACTATTATAGTTAATTATCATGTGGGAAATTAATTGTCAATTAAATTCAACAATGACAATTAAATTTAATTTGGACCAATTAGGTAATTTATTTTGAATAACATAAATATTAAACACATGTGGGCGCAGATATTAATTTAAATTGTCCTTTCTTTTGTAGTTCTCAATAATATATACTTATGAATATACATTTTGATAATTGATAGAGCATTTGGCTTTTGTGTCGGGTCTACATTGTTAAAGCAATGCACTTGAATTTTAATTCTTACCTTGATATTATAAGGTCTTGGAAAAAATAATAAAATAACTCATTATTTCCACAATTAAATGTTTATAATAATATCCATAGTTTTCTAAATCAAAAGTCTCAATTTGACTTCTAAGTTCAGTAATTTAGCAATAAAATTTTATTGACCAAAAAAAAAAAGAACAAGCTAAAGAAAATAGGAATAAATAGGAGTTCAGTTGAAAACTTGAAAGCGCAAATCAAGGTAGAATTTACAAATAGTGCCACTTGAAATGAGTCAATCGCGGAGAAATCTGAGAAAGTGGGCTTTTATTATATATATATATATATATATATATATATATATATATATATATATATATATATATATATATATATATATATATATATATATATATATATATATATATATATATATATATATATATGATCCAGCTATTTGCACATTACATTCCCAAATAAAAAAGAAAAAAAAAATTCCTTGAGCAGGTGATGTAATTAAGTTTACAAACTCTGAATTTGAATTGAAATGGCAATAAAATTCAATTTAATGGTATCAGTATTTGATCAAAATTTTAATGTCTTGAATTTGAGTTTTAACATAACACACTTGCTCTCTCTCTCTATATATATATTTTTAAGCGATTTTTTAAGTTTAGTTATTAACTTAAACATTGAGCATATGTCTTTTAATTATAAATTTGACACTAATCGATTATGTATTAATCGATTCCGTTGAGTTAATAAATCTCGGCAGTATATTGTTTTTATGTAACAAAATTGAGTTGGATTTTTTTTTTAAGCAATTGAGTTGAATTTTGTTTTTATTAGGGTTGTATTTTTACTGTCATTTGTACATAAGCGCAATACTGGTCCTAAATTGACTATAAAATGTTCCCCACATGCTTGACGTCATGTTATCGGGACCTAGTAATTACCAAACTGACTTTTACTTTAATTAATATAAATCCTTGTCTGTAACTCCAAAATATAAAATTCATGCAATAAAAAAAAATTAAGAAATTAACAAATAAATGATGAGTTTTGCTCGTAATCAATCTCAATATAATTCCACCGTTTAAGTCATTTTCATGGATTCAAAAACCATGTCAATACAAAATATATAATTGCCCATGATTAGCACTTTTTGTTGAATTGACAAGGATTTATTTAATTAACAATTAGTATTCAATTAATATAGTCAATTGCAAGCTGACTACATTATCTATTTTTTTTTGCTTATTTATTGGAATATTCACTTTTCACCAGTTCCAATAAGAAAAAAAAAAGCTCCATTTTGTATTGTTATTTGTCATTTTTAGGGATATTTACTATTTCTTTATTAAAAATTAACACTAACAATTTTTCTATATATAATTGAAAAATGGACCACTAATATCTCCCACAATGCATCAAGATTTTCCATTAAATTATATTACATGATGGGATTTTGTTGCTTTAAACTTTAAAGCACCCGCTCTTTATTTTATTTTTTCAATTAGGTCCGTGAATATATTTAAAGAATACATGCAAAAATATAGGAGAAGTGAACCCACATACAGTAAATTTATGTCTTATCGAATAATAAATTATCATATATTTAAATTAATTACTTTATATATATGATTTTTTTTATTCTTAATTATGCATAGTATTAATCATGCTTTATGCTGGACAGTTTCCGACAATTATAAATTATCTCACCATGATTAAAGTTATGTCTTTATAACTAATAATCGTAGAGATACATGACCCTATTAATTAAATTATTTTATCTATAAATAAAATTATGAATGAATTATAAAGTAAAATCCTTAATATATTGCAAACAAAAGTTAGAGGAAGAAGGGAAGTGAAGAAAGGAAGTTGCGCATAGAGCCCCACAATGAATGAGAGTGGGAGCACATTGTTCCAAGTTTATTTGGAGTGTTCTTTTGCAGGATTCAAGTGCAATGGTTGGCCAATAATATTTTGAATCTGAATTATATCAACATTTACTTGTTAGTCGGTGTTCAGGCTTACTGTGGTGTGTAAATAAAGACTGATTGGTTAATCTTTTGTGATGCATCAACACCAAAGTATTTATTTAACATAAAAATGATACATATAAAGTTTCTTGAAGAAAATTTTATAATGATTTTGTCTAAAAAAAATTGACCTTTAGACAAAATATTTCTACATTCTACAGTGTTGTTTAGGTGTGCATTTTATTTTTGTGTACGCGTGAACACTGAATCATCACGATTTTTAAGAAATCCACTAAATAAAAAAAAAAAAAGAAGAAAAAGCCGACACCGGGATCCAAGCTTCGGCTTCCTTTGTCCCCACTAACGCAACGGCACAGGATTTTTGGGCCCAGGTACTTTCGGCCTTCTCTAACCGTCTAATATCCATTAATTTTAGGACCCCATAGATGCTTTTATTTTTAAATTCATTATTACTATTTTCTTTTTTATAGAGAAGAAAAAACTCAAAAATGAGACATTTTGATTCATCTAAATTAATTCTACTGCTGAAATATTTTTAAAATAATAAATTATTTTAAATGAAAAGAGCTCATATAATTTATTTATATAAAATGCGAATACATTCGTAAAATAATTTTTTTATATAAAAAAAATAGAAAAAGTGCTTGAAAATTGAAATTGGTATTTATATCTAAATGTCCATTTAAAGACTTAATTTCTAATATAGAAAAATTTTATTAAATAGACATTTTAACTTACTGGATCCGTATCTGAAATTCTTTTTTATTTAAATTATAATTCAATTATTGTTATAAATACTAGACGAATTGAACCATAAATACGAAAGGAAATTCATGTAGATTGAATCTCAGCCGTCAATTACACCGCATTTCGCGTTGATCTGCGGCGTTGCCCATACTTCTTCAAACTGCCACGCCTCTGATCGTAATCAACGGTGATTTTCGGCCCTACAAATCCGGGGATACCGGGACACGTGTTAACTGAAGAGGTAGGAAGCGAACTTGCTCATGTGACCGCACGTGCCAACCTGACAAATTAATGGGACCCACCATGTGAATATTATTGCTATGGATATCTCAATGTGCATGTAAAATGTACTCTATAAGTAATAACGTATCAGGATTGCGACTGCACGTGCTGAGTCTACGCTGTCCACTTAAAAAATGCCACATAATGCCCTGTTTCACATGCTATATACCACCGACGTGTCGGTTTCTGATTTCTTTTTCTTTCGCCTAATACATAAAACAACATTCTAATTTACACACTTTTGTTAGGTCGATCCTTAAACCTAGTCTTAGCATATTTACTTACTAGAACTCCGTTTCATAAACACAATATTATACTATCTGAGTCTCCTATATGAAAAAAATGTGCTAAATAATTATTTTGAGGCAATCAAAGTGGGTGACAAGGCATGTAAAACAGGAGTTCATGTAGTGTGGATGTGAAAAAAAGGGAAGTGAGACATAAGGAATAATGCAAATTGTCTGGTTGTGTTGTGTGCGTGTATATGTAATTATGATATCAAGAGTAATTTGTTTGTGAAGAGGATAATGTTGCAATTCCGAACACAGAATCATTGCTTAAACATTAATTATTGACCTCCCAACTCAATTGGTTAATGTAGTGGTTGTAAGTTGTAACACTCTATTTTTCTTAATTCACAGCCACCAAAATATATCATTTATAAAATTTAATGTTCCGTACATTTTTTTCTTTTTTTCTTTTTTTCTTTCTTTTTTTTTAAAGAGGAATTAACATCTAACTCGAATTTTTTTAGTATATTGTAATTAGCATTTACCGATTAAATGTACACTTAGAGATTCATATTTAAGCTGAAAAAATTTAGCACATAACTATCTTGAAGACTTGAACTATTATTTCAATAATAATAATAAAATAACTATAGTGAACTGTTAAATCGGTCATTAAATGCTCGTATAAGCAATTTTTGGGATAAAATTCTTACCTCAATCAATTTCATGAATTTTTAACCAATCAAGCCAATGATAAAGTGTTATCAATAAAAAGTACTTATTTTTTTTTTATTTTATGTGTCACTTTTGATGAGTAAAATTCAAATTATATTTATCTGATTTTTAAACTTCGAATGAAATTTAATTTTCTTTTCGATAGAAGTTAATAAATTAGATTTAAATTTGTAAATTAAATTACTCAATTTTATCATAAATTTAAGACTAATTAATACTCTTTAATTCTAATGAAAACAACAAAAGTGATACATAATAGAGAGAGTAATTACCATTCTACTATTTTTTTCAACTACTTTATCTTATGCCTTTTTCATACAGACTTGGTCCATAAAAATACCATGGACTTGGTTTAGACAAGTAGTTTCCTACTTGTATCACTTAAAATCAGGCAAGAAAAATATATTACTAAAATTTGCATTTTAATTTTACTGTTAATCCAGTCCAATTTATAGCGAAGTGGGAGAAAAAACTAATATTAGTTAGCAATTTCCTGGGCCAGCCCAAGAAGTACATCCATTGTGTGAGCAGTTTAGGTTCTAAACCTTCTTCTATTGAATCTCTCAATTTTCATTGTCTAATTATAATTGATTCAACTCCACATCCTATGTTCAAGAAAATAGCAATAGCTTATTAATTAGTTAACCTTAAAACGGTTTAAGCCATTTTAAATTAATCGTAAATTCACAATTATCAAGTCCGATTGCAAACTCTAAAGTCTAGATGCCTTTAAAGGAGAAAGGTTGAACAGAATACCACATCAAACTTTGAGGATTGATAGTTTTTGGATGGGCTGATGACTCCAGAACGACTAAGTCCACTTTGATTCAATACCACAATCTAATGTAGTACCTGAGTGGTTGAACAATGTGATTTCTAGTTTTAGAAATAATGAAAAAACTGCTGGACAAAAACAAGAGTCTGACCAAGAAAAAGGATCAGCAAGAGATACAGATCCAAAGGATTGGCCATCTTCTTCAAAATCAATTGTGTTTCAATCTAATAAATCAAAAAAATATTGATGGGAATAAATCTATTCATGTCGTAGCTTCAAGGGTAATTAAGACAACTTCATCAAACTTATTGTTCATCATCTACTTCAATCATTCTTCGCAATAAAGTTATATTCCTCAGTTAATTTGGCTTCATATCTAATAGCCATATCCATATATCTAAGCACAAAACCAAAAGACTTTCTTCTTAAGTTTCTATGTTCAATGGGGAAAAGTAAATAAAAAGACAATAGAAGATATGAAAACAAGTAGAAAGGCGGAAACCTGTGTCATACTATCTTTCTTTTCCATTTGTGCTATAGGCTAATCTTTCCACCCTTCTTTGCTCAAACGTCGAGAGGCAAGGCCTTTAGATGAGAGGCTTGGAGTAACCGGCATTGATGGCGTTGCAGGTGCCTCCTCGTCGTCCCAATCGTCACCCCAACTGTTATCCCATCCTTCATTAATCTGTTCAGACTCTGCTTTTTCTCCGCTCGTAACGGGCAGATCCATGTCTAACCTTTGATATTTAGAGCCGCTGGCTGAGATTTGCTTCTTCCGGAAGCTTATACATGTCCAACCAGCAGCCAGCATTATGAGTGCCACAAAGGATAAGACAACAATTGTACGTGTTCGTGACACGAAGTTCATGTAAGTGTACTTCTGAGAGTTAACAAGCTCTTCATCAAAATTTTCAGGAATCAAATGCTTTATATCCAGGTCACAGTGACCATTCCCAGCTCTTAGAACAATTAAGTTGTTGCTCCCTCCTTTCGCGATAGAAACCTCAACCTGAACAATTTATATAAAATCATAATGCGCTGTGTGGGTCAATAACTATTTTACATCAAGATAACAGCAAAAATGCTAACAGATTCACAATTTATATTTATGCTTATAATTTAAAAGGTTAACGCACAAGAAAAAAGGGGCTATAAATTCACAGCTGCATTAGTGCCTACATGTCCTGAAGCACTGCAGTTGACGTCAAATTTGAAGAATCTCAAATGTGTAGTGTGGCAAAAATGTGAGGATGAACCTTCAGATGGTCCAGCAAGTAGATATAAGCCAGCTTAATCGCGGTAACAAAGTAATGGTCAAAGCCAGTTCTAACATTTACATAGCTGTTGCAAGAAGACAGAAGAGAAAACTGATGCTCGATAAAGCTCCAAAATGTGGTTCCATATATCGGCCTATAAGTGCATATTTTGATGATAGCATAATCCATGTTGGGACATTTTCATACTAAAATTATCAGAGGTTATACTGACTTGAAACAGATTATCAGCACTTTCAGACCTTCTGGTAATGAAATTAATACTATCTTTTCCATATTATTAAAATGATCAACAGTCAGCTGCTAATTTTTGCATGAAGCCACATGTTACATTTGAAATTCTTAACCTTATTTATATTGTTCTGAAAAAGGCAACAATCTCCATGTTTCTATTTCTACCTAAACAATAGCAAAGTTATTCAAAAGAATACAAGATTTCTACAGAATCACCACAAACACCAAAGAACCATCAAATAGAGCTCAATGTCAATGTTTTCAGAAACTAAAATGCTGTTGTGCATAAGTACCATTTCATTCCCTTCTGCTTGGAGTTGAATTTCTTTTTTCGACAGCTGAACAAAATCCGGAGCAGAAATGGTGACTTTAAGGGGTTTTTTCCCTTTGTTTTGAATTAAAAGTGAATACTGTGGATCTGGGGAAAAAAAAAAAGTTCATTGTGTAGTTCAGTGCAAAATCCATGAACTAAAATGATAATATAAGGTGATGCAATTAACATATGACAACATAATGCAGCTGATAAACTCTTCTTTATTTTCATATTTTCCATGAAAACAATACATAAATACAAATTTCCAACCTTCCAAAAGAAACTGAGTCAGGTCCTCAACATATTTGCAGATAAATTGACAACAGGATAGAGTAAACAGGATAAACGATAGCGCAGCGGATCAACATATATAAAATCTTGAAAAATGAACACTTACCATTTCCAGAAACCCTTAAACAAGCAACTAACTTGTTCTCATCATCAGTGCATTTATTGGATGGATCACATTCTGCGACATAAGAATCCTTCGATGCAACCCCTGAATCCCCTTGATTGCCATTCCCTTTTGGCATGGTCTTCTTTTTTGCATTATCAGCACCCTCTTCTTTTGATTTCTTCTTCGAAGTACTAGTGTCCTTTACCGGATTATCTTTTTTTAGGGACCCAGATTGACCACTTCCGCTATTGTTGCTGCTGTTGTCATTGTTATTAGCACTATTATTGTCATCACTAAGTTTCCCACCATTATCTCTGTTGTCCTTTGAGTTATCTACTTCACTTCCTTTGTTTTTCTTTCCTTTATCAGCTCTATTAGAATCTGAAACTGAGTTTGACACACCACCTTGCTCAATTGAACCATCTCTCTTAGTTGATTCCGAATCTTCTGAAGTTGCAATCACAGTAACCTATTTAAATAATCCCTAATCAATTAAATTAAACAATAATTAAATTTAGCATTACAAACAACTTAACTAAGGCTCATTCTCCATTACTTACCTTCCAATTAAGGAGAGAACCGTCAATGGCAACTATCAGAAAAACAATACCCAGATAACAAGCTCGATTCATTTCCATGTTTTGAGCTAAACCCAGTTCTTTATTGTACTAGGACTCTGCTTTGACAAATAAGAACACAAAAGTTTCAAACTTTGCAAGAGTTGGAAGAAACAGAGCAGAGTATGAATGAAAACTGACCCAGAAAACGACACTGTTGTGGTCCCTCTGACAAGTAAGATCTTGCTCGGATTCTTGGTTATAGTAACTCTGCTTCTCATCGAGCTGAACTACAGCGATGAATTGGAATTAATTAGGGTTTTAATAATCGAAATACGAGGTGAGAGACAAAGCTAGAGTACGGTTGACCAAGTTGTTGTCCCCTTCAATTGATTTCTTCGCCTTTATAACACTGTTTACAGTTGCCGCTGCTCGAAACGCAGCGTTTTTAACAGTCCCTCAGACTTTGGGAGCTCGGAACGGTTGCCATGAATATGCAAAGGCTAAAAAGAAATTATTTATCTAAATCAGATTAAATATATGTATTTATCTATCGAACTATAAATAATTTTGTAAATTGAGTCAAAAATATAATTCGTATAAGAATATTTCATTTATTTGTATAATGTTCTTTTTCTATCACTTAATTGATTTATGAATATTTTGAAAAAGAGTGATATAATTTGAAAATATAAAACATTTATAATTTGAGAGTCTATTATTCTCTCAATTAATCGAGATTTGAATTCGAATTTCGCTTATATATATATATATATATATATATATATATATATATATATATATATATATATATATATATATATAATACTTAAATTTATCATTTTTTTTCCTTTTTCTATTTTTTTTCTATTTTTTTTTATGTTCAAATAGTAAAAATTGTAAGCAAAATGGTGATTCAAGGCCCAAGTACAGAATATGCTTGGCCTCCCTCAAAAACTTAGAATAAAGCAATTATGCTATGCTAAAAACAGCATACTCACTCTACAATAATATCAACCACAATTCCAAAGTTTTCTCTTAAATTATAATATTAGTCAGAATTCAAGGCTTTTTCTTAAATTATAAATACAAAAATGAACAATAAAATATTAATTTTAAAGAAATTATTCAAAAACAATATATTTTTTTACACATTCTATTGATCTCTTCAACCTATGTAACTAATTAGGTTGCACAGATGCTTCATCAGAATATTATTGGGCTCTTTTAGCTACTACTTTAAACTTTTGGATAATATGTAATTTAGTGATGGGTCCAAACCACCTTATTGATTAGCCCAAAGCTACCTATCAAAACGGCCGAGGCCTTAAGGCTAACACTAACAATATATGCTTTCTACTCAAATGGGCTAAGATTTTGGGCTTTTCAGCCCATTAAAGCCCACACCATGCCTCCACTATGAACAATTCTGGTCCAATTAGGTTTGTGCTATTCCATTGTTTGGATTGGAGTAATTGGGATCATGGCCTTTTTACTCTTAGGAATTTAGGTCCATTATTGGTCCGTTAATTAAAAACATTTTTAAATATTCAATTAAAATTTATTCACAAATAAGTATCTACACTTCTATTTTGCTCTATTCACAAATAGATGCCCACTTTCCAACAGTGTAATATATTTAAAACACAATAAATTTAGATATTAATTCAATTTTCAAAATACAATTGTCACTTTTTAAGAATGACAAATTAATAAAAACATGGGGTAATAAATAAGTTTCTTAATCTGTATGCAAAAATAAAGTACACATTTATTTGAGACTATTAGATCCAAGTTCGAATTAATTGAACTGATGAATTTTGGGTAATGATAGTCATAAAAAATAAAATAAAAAGATCTAAAGTATTTTTGTAATGTTATAATTTCTTTTTTATCTTTACAAAAAATTGTAATATTTATATTTAGCATATCATGCTATGTTTCCAATTAATTAATTAAATAATATTATTCAATAATTGTTTATCCTCGATGTACATTAATGGTAAATTGTAGGGTAAATTTATAACTAGATACTTGAACTTGTCAATAAAATATTTTTAAGCATTTAAACTTTTAAAATGACCAGATAAGCATTTAAACTTATCTATTACTATATAAGAAATGAACACAAAATCTATTTATGGGTTTACCCTAAATTATATATTTATATTATCTTACCGATAACTTACTTCATATACTCCATTTGAATAGAGCCTCAAAAACATCGCGATTGATTTAATTTTTACTTTAATAACTTAACTCTATTTGGTTGAAATTATAATGAAATGGATAAATTTTTCACTTAAATTGAATTATCTAAGGATTGAATTAATAATGCAAACTAATTTTATTTTACAAATATATAACTAATAGTAATTTTCTTATATGATTTATTTCATAAATGAAAACACGAAGAATTTAGTCTGATTTATTCAATTAAAAATACGAAATATTTTGGATTGAATTTTTTATTTTGACATTTATAGATAGGCTATGTGCAATTTACTTGCGACCAAAAAAATCCAACAAACAAATCATGATAAGCACTATGATTTGTGACTTATGAGTTGTCTAAGTGTCGACGGCCATTATTAATCGACTATCCTTATTGCATAGCAATTACCAATTAAATTAATTAGCCAATCTCCCAAACTAATTTTATGAGCTAATTAAAACCCTCACGTCAACTAAGCTCGCCGGTGGTGCACGTAGGTCAAATTGCACAATAAGTCAACTTACCCTAATTTCAGGGGTTTCATAATCTTTACACATATGTTAATTCTTATCGTAACATATTAAAATAGCAATATAATATATTTCGTTGGGTGCAAAAAGTCTAATCAAATTGACTAACTTAATTAAGCATATAAATTGTTATAAAATTCTCTTAATTTTGAGTTTGAATTAAAAAATAATATTCCCAAATGACGAAGACAGGTGAGTGTGGGAGTGGGGACTAGTGGTTAGACAAAGGTCACAAACCTAAATTCTTCATTTCTTCTACTTCTGTCCACCGCTATCTCTGACTCTTTTGCTTCTTTGATGGACTTATGGGTAATAAATAATAATGCATTTTCTGCTATTTGGTATTAGGTCTTCAATCCAATAATTGTTCTCATAGTATTTTTTTTTTCCTTTTTTTTAACAGAATATATTTTAATTTTTTTAGAGTCGGTGTCTGATGATGTTAATGATATTTATTATTTAGTGTAATCATACTGTCGTAAATGAGTTAAATTATTAATGTTAAATAATAATTATTCATTAATGGCAATAACATTTGTTATGATTTCATAACGCTATTGAGATAATATCTAAACTTTTTGGTTTGCTTGGATTTATTAAATTTTTAGTGCTTGAATTTGAAATTAACTCTCTTTTAAACTAATAATTTTCCGCAAACTACACCATAATCATTCCCAAAAAAAAACTAGAAGTCTAACAAATACGACATCCATGCAATCTATTTCGACATATTCGGACAAAGACATGATAGAATGGGTAGGACCAATTGCCACACCATAGACCTAGAATGTGAAGATAAGGTTGAAAAGATAATAATTTTTATTCTGTTTCATCTATCTAAATCTTTAAGCAGAAATATGTCTTCTCAATATGATATATAAAACAAATGATATAAGCCAAACCAATCATTTTCCTAAAAGCAAAAACAATGCTCGTCAATGAAGCCGGTGGGTTTACACGTAAAGTCCAAGCCACATACTAGTTCTTAGTTATTGCAGTTTTCTTGTAATCTTTACGAATAACCTAAAAAAACAAAAATTACAGATTGTTTTTATTTTATGTACCACTTTTAAATAAAATTTAAATTTATTTTATTTAATATTTTTAATAAAATTTATTTTTTTAATACATATTGATAAATTAAATTTAAATTTATATATTAAATTACTCAATTTTATTTTAAATTTAAATTTAGTTAATACTTTTTAATTTTAATAAAAATAATACATGAAATAAAATAGTTGCATTATTATGCAATTTTAAGACCCAACATAGTAAATACATAAATTGAGTTTTCCTCCTATATTGTTGAGCTGGCTATCTTCCATTGATGAGTTGTCGTCAAAACATGCCGAATAATAATGGAGTAAAAAGTAACCAATCACATGTCAGCATAAAATGTGTTAGGAAAAATTGCGTCCAATCAAATTCTGGGGACCACTGCTAGCAAAGTCACCTCCTGAGGACTCCATTGGGCCCAGGCCCATGTGTGCCAATTAACTGGGCTTAAGTGGCCCATACTGAAAACGACACCATTTTACTCCTCTATGACATCACCATGACATCATAAATTGACAGTCTGGATCCCAAATAGTCAACGTGGCATAAGGGTCATTCTGGTGCTCTTCTTAAGTTCCGTGAAGGAGCAAATCTCCGGTCGAAAAATTCAAAAAAGGGTAACGCGAATTTGGGAAATTCTCGTTATCCGGAAGGATAAATTGACATGTGGACCCCAATGTAATGACGTGTTTGGCTGAGGAAACAGGTGTAACTATCTGTCGGCGTTGCTGGGCTGGGTAATTTGTGACCAAGTCCATATAGAGACAAAATATAACTTTTTCGTAAGTCAATGAATAAAGTTGTGTTTTAATTGCTAGTTCGTGACTCGGTCCATCCATCTAAATAAAAAGGCATATTTTAAAAGATTAGGATGCTTATGTCGGAAGAGAGAGGTTATACATTCAACAAGGGAAAATTTATTCCTAAAAATGTTATAAATTTATTTATTTAATTTTTTTTTAAATCTCATAAAATATTAAAAAGGATATATATTTACTCTTACAACGACAAATATGGATAATTTTTAATAATTTTAAAATACACATGAACCTTTATATTGATAATATATATGAAAAATAATTTATATTTGCTCTTAAAATAATAAAAATTATCCATATTTGCTTATCAAAGTATTGAACAATGATAAATTTGTACAATTTTTAATATTTTATGAGCAGTTTTTTTAAAAAATAAGAATTAATCCCAATTTCTTACTATTTTCAATGTTTTAGCGGTAAATTTGACTCTTATTCTTTATAAATTTACTATAAATAATTTTCATTCAAAAAATAGTGCAAAAGCAAATATATTTGAGTCTAATTTAATTTTAAAAGTTAGTTCGCGAGTCGATAATTATTTAATTTATTATATTCATACAACCAGTAGAAATGTGATATCAAGTTTGAATACATAGAGAAAATTTCGAATGCAAAATTTACAGAATCAAATATTTGCAAATAATTTAATAACGCAAGATTGATGACTATGATACTGTATTAAAAAAGAAGAAATTCACTCAAGTGGTGATGAAGGGGAAAATTAGAAAAGAAAAAATTAAGCAAATACCAAAGAGAAAAAGACGTAGGATATAAGCACAAAATAAATTAAGAGGATGAATGAGTGGGGAAAATAGTTAGGTTTGTTCACATGATGAAAATAGAAGAAACTGATTAAGCCTTTTTATGAATAGGCTTATAATTAAAAACCAAAACAAAAGCCTTTTTAATTTCTACCTTTACGTCTTTAATGTTGATTTTTATACAATCACCTATTTTACTCTATTCTATTTTCAATCAATTATTTTTTTCCTTTTCTCTTTTACTCTCATTCGCTTTCACATTCAACCAAAAAATTGCATCTTCTTATCAAATTCCTCTTTACTTTTTTAGCAAATATTCCGATTAAATTTCACCTTCTTTCTGTTGACATTTTCAATTGTACTTAAGCCGTAAAAATCGATTGCTAATTTAAACTCTAAATCAAAAATCTTATATATGAGCGTTAATTATGACATTATTGAAAATTCATTTATAACAGCTAAACATTACGGATATTAGTTATATAAATCACATTGTCTAACTTAAATATTGATATATAAATAATTTCAATGGATTTTGGACATCCATCATGCTTAAATATTGGCATGCAAATTATATTTATTTCATAATCATTAATGTTGGACCTTTGGACATTTGAATTCCGAAATTCGTGGATGGCTCTCTAAAAATTTGCCAATATGATGAGCTTCTAAATTCCAACCACAATCTTCTTGTACGTTTTGCCTTCCCCATTTCAATGTAAAGTTTTTAATTTTTTTATTTTGTTTTCGGAAATTGTGACAAATTTAAAATCATCACTATAATACAAAACGATGAGATTTTAATCGGACCCAAACACATGTGACATTTTTGGTAGGTAATTAATGCATTAAATATTTGCCCAATTCCATGGACCTTTCCTTAAATTATTAAAAATAGAATTAAAATACTACGGCCATTGCATTTTACGTGTCATTTTTATTATTTTTACGAGAATTAATAAGTATTAATTAAAATTAAATTTAGAATTAAATATAGTGAATAATTAATAAATTACACTTTTTTATTATTCATAAAATTGCTTAATCCTAATAACTTAAATATAATTGATTGAATAACAATGAAGGAGTAATTAATTTAATTAATAACTAAAATGACATCATTTATCGATATCAATGATAGTTAGAGCAGCCAATACTTGTATATTTTGACAAAATAATACTCCATATATTCCTTTATAAGTATCTATTTTTTAAATTTTATTTTTATTTATAAATAAGTGTGCATTTAAAAAAAATAAGATATTATTGTAAATTATCTTTAAATATTAACTTTGCTTTAATAAATAATTATTGGTCAATTAAAAATGTACAATATTTTACAAGAGACTAATTTAGTAAAATATTAAGTGAATTAATAATTTATTAATTTTAGTAAAAATTGAAGAATAGACACTCAGAAGATAATGAAACGACCTTCGATTTTTTTAATTAATAATCTTTTATTGATGAAACAAGGAAAATTAATAATTAATTACTTAGTTTGACCTGCTTCTTCTTCTTCTCTTCTTTTTTCTTTCTTTCTTTCTTTCTTTTTTTTTTTTTCCCTATCACATCTAATGTGCGTTTTCAACTTAGTGTTTGATTGAAGTATTCGTTCACTTAGCAAAATTAAGACCATAACATTAAATTAATCACAATATTAATTACTTGTTTATGTATTTTAGCACCGCAATTGACTTTCACAAATGACTGGAGCAAAGTAGTACTGACTGACTGTAATTAAGGTTACTACAAAGTCTAATTCCAAATAAATAAATAAATAAAGTGCTCAAATAGAGGTCGAGATTTTTTCTTTGGAACAATGGTCAACCGATCCCAATCGGATGCTATGTTTTATAACAGGACAATATCATCTCAATCTAACCTTAACATACATCTTTTTTTTTTTTTGAAAGCGATACACACACGGACAGAGAAGAAACACATCCTTTATTAAAACCATGACGATTTTAACAAAGCATGCTAATACTTATATCCACACACACACCACGATCGACAAGCGATGTGGGATCCCGAAGGACCAGGCCCCACTCCCACTTGCGCAGAAGGCGACAGCCACACCACAACTTGAACCGGGCCAGAAGCCCAAGGTTTTTTTGAAAGCGATACACACACGGACAGGGAAGGAACACACCCTTTATTAAAACCATGGCGATTTTAACAAAGCATGCTAATCCTTATATCCACACACACACCACGATCGACAAGCGATGTGGGATCCCGAAGGACCACCTTAACATACATCTTTATAACATACAAAATTTATCTTCTCTTTAAATTAATTACATATAATCCGATTAGGGTCAAATTCAAAACCTTAAAATTATAGGGAACACGACAACTAAAATTTAACAACTGGTAATTGAATATTTAATAATATTTTTTTCTGTCACATATTAGATGTCACTATTTAGCTATTTTACAAGTATTAAGAACAAAAATTGACTTTTATTTATTTATTTTTTAATTTAATAAAAAAATATTTTGAAAAGACTAAAATATTATATTTTACATTTAATGAAGATAAATACTGTTAAAAAAATGTATAAAAAGAAAGAAACATAGCAATTTACATAAAACAGAATGAATAATAAATAATAGAGGTTCAGTAAAAATGGAAAAAAAAAAAGAAACAATAGTTAGAAAATTTTGATACTTACCCGTTCTACAATATCTGTATTTTTTAGAAAATTTAATATTTTATTTTATATATCGTTTTTAAACTTTTAATACAATATTAATTTTTTTATGTAATTTTTAATATAATATTAATTTTAAATTTAATTTTTAATGTTATTCAACCAATTAAATTTAAATTTAAATTTTGAAAGTAATAAAAATAAGAAAAATTTAGTCATTTTTTATTATATTTAATTATAAATTTAGATATAATTAATATTTTTTAATTCTAATAAAAATAATAAAAGTGATAGATATTATGTATAGAGAAAGAGTAGTAAATAAAAAATAAAAATATAATTCAGATAATAGGAATATAAATACTGTTTTAAAATTAATTGAAGTTTATAATTTGAATGTTTAAGCAGAAAATGAAAAAAAGGGGCGAGGTGAGCTTAGAATTCAGACGAGAAGAGAGAGAACGCGTGGCAGAGAGAGTAATAAATGAAAATGAAGACTTTAAATTGCATCTGACCCTCTGAAATTAATAGAAAAAGTAGCTTTTTAGCTATTAGCTGCAGATAAAGATGTGCAGTGGCCTTTGCCCCTGCTGCTGGGGACTACACGGAGTCAATTTTTTTTGAATCACTGCCTCTTTTTTCACACAAATTTTTCTATTGACTAGAACAGAAATTTATAATTAAAAAGAATGTTACTTATAAAAAAATAATTACATTAGATATATAATTGAAATACTGTGTATTAAGATTTTTAAATATTTATGCTTTTCGTTATGTAAGGGGAAAAAAAAAACCGAAATTAAAAAATCAATGTGAAATTAAATCGATTTTTGATTAATTAAATCGAAAATTTAAAATTATGATTTTTATTTTTAAAAATTGACAGTTAATTCGTTAACTTATGGTTAATTGAATTATATAAATTTTATATATTATATTTTAATTTTTATACTTGTTTTTTAATTTTTTACTTTATAAATATTATGATATATAACTTTTTAAAATATTATTACAATATATATTTTTAGTAAATAAGCATTTAAATTATCTTTTTATTATAATTATTTATTCATTATACGTGCATAATTAATAATATGTGGTTAGTTTCATATTAAATGTATTTAATTCTCATAATTTATTATGATTTTTTTTAATGGATATGATATTTGATTTATATTTTTTTTATTTTTAAAGCATTTTAACTATAAAAATAATATTACAAGTTGTATAATTTATTAAATTTATATGTTAAAGTTTTTTAATGGTTAACTAATAGACTGATTCAAAAAAATTAGTTAAAAATTGAAACAGATATATCAATTAACAAAAATTAATAGATTGATTAATAAAATTGTCAATAAATTGATTAACCGATTAATACTCATCTCTAACTTTATTTATTTGCTCAACTTGAATTTACATTATTTGCATTGATAAAATTTGAATACAGAATAATTGTAAAATTTAAAATTGCAAAACCAAGTTGCAACAATTACCTGGTCAATTATTTTGCTCATATCATAATTAAAGTTTGAATGTATTAGCTAATATCATTGCAAAAGTCTTTTTGCCTATATGACTATCTTCATTTACAAATTTGATAACATAGTCATGTAAGAAATTATTTATTATTTCATAAATATTAACTAAGAATTAGTTTTTTTTTATAATATATTTTTGTGAGCGAAAGAAAGTGAAATTTTAATTTTGATCAAACGGCAAATTAGCTAAATTTTTAATCGTTTGAATTACATATAATTTGCAATTAATAATAAATTATTACTTGATTTATATGAATAAATATTTAAATAACCGAGTCTATGATAAATATAATTTAATAATCACAATGACCAATTAATTGAAGTTAGGAGAATCACTAAATAAAACACAAAAAATTTTCAAAAAAAAGAGGTGCGAATTACATTAACGAACAAAAACGATGTTATTGTATTGTTAATTTACAAAGTAAAAATAATTTATCAAATTATATAAATTTTTTCTTTTTCCATTTTTTTTTACCGTAAGGGTATTTCAGTCATTAAGACCAAAACTTTCCTCTTAAGTTGGACGCGTTCAAACCACTTGGGAACTCAAAATCTGTGAACACTTTTTCTTAAATCACTCTTGCAGCTATAAATATATCAAACTTGTCCCCAACATCATTCTCACCTTAAAAAATCTCTTTTCTGTTCTTCTTCTTCTCGAAAGCTAATTTGAAATGCTTCTCTTCCTCCACAGCTACTCTGGTTTTTCAATTTTCAAATCCCATATTCAATTTCCCAATCTTTTTCTCTTTGATTTTCCTTAAATTCCTCTGTTTTTTTTTTTGCCAATTCTCAGACCCCATTTTTGTTCTTGAAGGAAAAGGGACAATTTTTTGGTTCCCTGCTTCTTTCACAATCAATTTCTTTTCATTATCCTCTGTTTTCTTGAAAATCTCATCCATGGAGAGAATGCAAGAAAATATCCTTCCTTTTGGATCCGATTTTGGGCCTTCACTATCCCAACTCATATTAGCAGGAGGCAACAACGCCATAGATTCGATTTTCTCTAATTGTTCTCCTGCAACTTCCATTACTAGCCCTGTTTTGGAGCCTCTGGGCTCTTCAGTCTATCTTCGCCAGAGAGATCTCTTACAAAAATTCAGCGAAGAAAACAGAGCAACTAGTTTCTCTCCATTTTCTCACAATTTGCTAACAAACCCATTTCAAAATTCTCCGCAGACAAGCAGCTGTTTAGCTCCAAATAAGAAGAAGTTATACAGGGGAGTGAGGCAGAGACATTGGGGCAAATGGGTAGCTGAGATTAGATTGCCTCAAAACAGAATGAGAGTTTGGTTAGGTACTTATGACACTGCAGAAGCTGCAGCCTTCGCTTATGATCGTGCAGCTTATAAGCTTCGAGGCGAATATGCAAGATTGAATTTCCCCAATTTGAAAGATCCCACAAAGTTAGGATTCGGAGATTGCAATAAATTGAATGCTTTAAAGAACTCTGTAGACTCCAAGATTCAAGCTATTTGCCAGAAGGTGAGAAGAGAGAAGGCCAAAAAGAAAGCAGCAAAGCAGATCAATGAAGGTAAAAACAATAAAACAGAGACGGTGAATTCCAATTCAAATTCAAATTCAAATTCATCATCTCCATCATCATTATGTGCTTTGGGTGATAATTTGGGTAGTAAATTGGTTACACAAACCGGGTCAGAGGATGGATTCTTGAAATATGAGAATTCTTCATCTCCCTCCGTTTCAATTGAGTGTCCAATGGAAATGGAATTTGAATTTGAAGGTTGCTCACTTGCAAAAATGCCTTCTTTTGACCCGGAGTTGATTTGGGAGGTTCTTGCTAATTAGAGTTTCGTTTCTGATCGGTGTAGATACCCATTAAGTCCGAGCAATGTGACAATTAGAATCATATGTTGTTTTAATTATGGTTGTTTTGTTAGTTCTAAAGTGTAAATGGGAGTTACTTGCAATAGGTTCTAGGCATGGGTTTTCTCCTAGTTATTGGTTGGTTAGGAGTTCTGTTTTAGGTCAAAGGCTGTTATGGTCAGTATTGTGTTGGCTTGCCTTTATTTTTGTATGGAGGCATTTAAAGATGATCTTAATCATACCACACTTAGCTTTGTGGTTTGTTATGATAACTCTACTTCCTTGCGTTGGTGATACCTTTTGAGCAATTCAACTAATTAAGTCAAATTCCTTATAATTAAAACCAATCAATTTATTTTAAGTACTTAAAAAAATCTACTATACTCAAATTTCAAACATTTAATTAACATACAACTATAGAATATGATTTTTTGACATCTTATCTCACTACTTAAAAGTTAATTTCTTTTTTATTACTCATTCAAATCATCAGGAAGTGCATGCTTACCTACTCTACATATATTAAAATGGATTATTTTTGTTATTATTATTATTTTGGATCATGCTTATTAACACCCATCTTTGCTAAGGAAAAACTAAAAATTCCACTTTATCACGACTCGCATAACTTAAATAGACGCAGAGTTGGTCCTTTGCCATCCATGTTGCTTATAGAATGCGAATGTAACAATGAGATACAAGATTATACAACGCACCAGATCATCACCCGTTATAAAAAAAAATGACAAATAATTAAAAAGAGTAGGATTCTTTGCAATGAGAAGAGGCTAGTTTGCCGATATGGGTTTGTAACTGGAATGAATGCTATCATATTGTAACAACTTATCTTCAAACCTCCATACTTCTTAATGAGAATGAGAAATTTGAGCAAGAAAAGAAGTGGTCCTTTTCTTCTATATCGTGTATTTATCTACATGTATAAAGAAAAAGCCTCCACATATTAGCACAATCCTCTTGTATGCATGACATTGCAATCAATGTTTATTACTTTTGATCCACTTCTCATAACAGGTGGAGGAATTATAAATTGAAGGGGAAAGGAAATAAATATAAATAAATAAATAAAGTGTAGCATGATGTGAGCTTGGGAACCTATACCCATAAAGCAAGAAAAGACAAAATTTTCTTAGCTAAAATCAAAATTCCGTTTTTATCTAAAGATATGAACCATTTTATTAATGGCAATTGATAAATATGAAAAATAGTTAATTTTTGTCATTTTCATTATAAAAAAAGTTAAATGTATGGACCCAATTTGATAATATCATATGCATTTTTTAAATAAAAAAATTGAAAGGCAAATTTATATTATTTTGTATAATTTAAGGTTAAATTTGTCCACTTTCATTTGATTTATATGCTAAACTGATAACAATAATTGCATAAGATAAATTTTACAATCAAATCCAATAGAATTAGAATTGAATTAGTTGAAAAGTGGCTAGAAAAGAGAAAAATCAAGTAAGAGACTCGTGCCAAAAAAAATCCTTCAAATTTTAGTTGAATGGACCAGGCATCTAAGCTACAGAAGAACTCAAGCCCATGAATTGTAGTCTTGTCCATCCTAATCTATTTCGGCCCACATGGACTACAAAGCTAAAAGTGGAAATTAGGCCAACACTGGCAGGCCCAGGCCCAGGCGCATGCACATGCAAATTGTCTTTGAACCCAATCGAACAACTTTTATTATTTTGTTGATAATAAAATTAAGTTAAACCATTAGTTCACTTGAGATTTAACGGTGGATATGCATACCCCTCTCAATTAAGAGTTAAAATAATAAATAAATAAATAAATAGTGAAAGCAAAATAATTGAAATAAGTAAATGTTTTAGCTTTTTAATTTCTAAGAGGAATATTAGGTGAATATTTGATGTAGATGTTTGAGTTACCAAATAGTTTACTCAAAATCTTTGGTATTGTCAAAAAATCAACGCTTCATAGTTATATATTAGGATATAATAATGATGACTTCTTTTTTGATTTCATATTTTTCGTTTATTCAAAATTTAATATATAAAAAATAACAATTAAAAAATTTAATAATAAAAACATAAAAAATTCAGCTATTTTTTTTATGAAAAAAAAAAGAAAAATCATTAACTAAGTTTATTTTGGATATTTAAAAGAAGGACAAGAACGACGTCGTTGGTATTGAGGTTGTAACCTTGGCTGTATCAATTTATGAGAAGAGAATTGATATGTCCACTCCATCTTCTATTAAAAATCTCTATCAGGAGCAGAGACCAACCCCCTAGAAAGTACGGATAAACAAGCTTTTTATTTATAAATAAAATAAAAAATTTGCAACTTGCCATTTATTACCAATTTTTTAAATGAATTTTTAAATCAACAAAACGATGAGATGGGAAGCTCTGGACCTTTCGCTATTGGACGAGCTGCCAATGGTGGCGGTGCATTTTGGACGCTTCTGTTGAGACCTCCTCCTCCTCCTTTTCCTCCTCCACTTTCCTCTCTCCTTTTCCGCCGTTAACGCCTTCCTCCGCTCTCTCCGGCGATACTTTTGACCTCCTTTTCCGGTCGCGATTTGCTCTGGTTACCTCCATGGTGACCGGTGATTATTTGACCGTCAACGGCAATGCGTTTAGCAAGATGGGAGACGATTACATCAGGAGACACCATAAACACGACGTTAAAGAGAATCAGTGCAGCTCTTCTCTTGTTAAACACATCAAAGCTCCAGTTCATCTTGTGAGCCTTTTCTTATTTTTTACTTTTTAATTCGAGCCATATATAGGTTAATTGATTCGTTTTTTGCTAGATCCGAGTGCGTTTGAAGCTGTAATTGACTGTAATTCGCAATTAGGGCTTGTTTGGATAATTGTATTATATAACGGCGAGTTTCTGTGCTATGTTTGTGAAATTTGAAACAATCAGGTGTGGTCTTTGGTGAGGAGATTCGATCAACCTCAAAGGTATAAGCCGTTTGTTAGTAGGTGCATTGTGCAAGGGGATCTTCAGATTGGAAGTCTTAGAGAGGTGAATGTTAAATCAGGACTTCCAGCTACGACTAGCACTGAACGCTTGGAGCTGCTAGATGATGAGGAGCATATATTTAGGATGACAATTGTTGGTGGAGATCATCGACTTAAGGTATAAATATTTTGATCTTATTGTGTTTTTATGTATTAATGCTCTGGTGACACTTATGAATTTAATTGGCATTAATTCTTGATGAATCTGGCAGGTGTACAAATATATATGTTATTTTAATTTAGTCTTGTTTCTTGGCTCTCGGAATTTGTGGCATTGCATAGTTATTTTAGCTTTGATATAGATAATTTGTGCCGTAGAAAGCTTGTTCGCTGGTCTAGTAAGACTGTAGTGCAGTTTTGATCTAAATTGTGGTGTCGTATTTGCTTATAGTCTTTTTCCATATATGGCATATACAATGTAAAAAGTCTTGACTTAAAAAGTTGGTGAGATGAGTCATTGTTGAGAGACCAGCTGCCATCATTGCTGGAAAAACAAAATTAAGGTGCAAAATTGTAGCTTCTCTCTTGCTAAACACTTCGAAGTTGGCTAGGTGAGCACTTCTGTTGCGATCAAGAATTTACTAGTGGCTCTGCTGGATGATGTTTCTGCTTATTGAGCAATTATTGGAGCTTGAAATGGGACTCTGAATTTTGAGACCTTCCTAGAGAAACATTATCAGAAACATGGATTCTATATTGCATTACAGAATTAGATATTGTTTATTAAGATCTCAGTATATGGGTTCTTATAACTTGTTAGCGTACTTACTTTCACAATCAGGAGTGATTCTCAAGAGTGATAGAATGTAATTATATTTCTGTTATGTATCCTATTGCATCTTCATGACTTGGAATAGCTGCCCTGCAGGCTGTCCAATCTCTATATTTGGAAATATTACGAGTTGATTGTTTTTGCAATATGTTATGTATAATACTTCCATCAATTAAGACTCATCTTTTGCTAATGTCCGCAAATTTGCAGAACTACTCGTCTGTTGTTACAGTTCATCCAGAGGTCATTGATGGGAGACCAGGGACAATGGTTATTGAATCGTACGTAGTTGATGTTCCAGATGGGAACACCAAAGATGAAACGTGTTACTTTGTTGAGGCCCTGATTAAATGCAACCTGAAGTCGCTGGCTAATGTGTCTGAGTGTTTGGCTGTTCAAGACCGGACTGAACCCATTGAGCAAATCTAGATACGGGCAGGTTTCTGGTGCAGTGGTTTTGTTTACGCCTGTGCAAAATGGAAGGCTTTTGTTGTCAGGAGCTGATTTGAGACTCTGGCATCTTAGAATCAAAGTCTACTTTTCTTAGCACTTAATGTTCATTCCTTTTCACTATTTGTCTATAGTAGCTGACCACTCACGTTCATCTATGGCTATACGATCTTTAAATGAAACAATTAAGTAGATTCTTTTTTTTTTTTTGGATTTTTTTGTGCTTTAATAATGGGGTATCTATTTACCTCGGATTGTAAATATGTATGCACGGGAGAATTGTTTTAATTATTTGTTTTGCATGTTCAGCTGTGCATGCGACTTGGCTTGGTCAATGGGCATTTGTAGGAAATGTAATTGCTCATCTATTTCTGCTTGTTGTAAGAGAGGGCAAGAGAACATCTGGACTTGTAATTTTATGCCTTTAGGAGGCATTTTAAAATATGTAAGATGTGTTCTGTGCTTGCTTGTTGATGCTATTTCATCTTAGAGTCTGTACTCAAAACACAGATATAGTTGCCTCTTTACCTGATTTTGCGAGATGTGACCGAAAGTATAGTTGCGAGTCCATTTCTGTAGGTTAGGCATATCTAACCTCATGATCTCATCTAACTGAGCTATGTGAAAGGGGTGACCCAAGATACTGATTTTAGATTACGGAACTGTTCGATTTTTCACACACCTGTCCATCCTCACCTACAGCAGATCCCATCTTCATGATTGATATCGCGATCCTAATTTAGAGTCACATATAGATCGTGATCCAAATTGAAATTAGATATTGCCATTTTCTACCCAATTGCTTTGATGTATTGAATGAGATTGTTGGACATTGGGTTCCAGAAGCTGCTCTTGTGGCGCGTACTGCCTTTTAAAGATATCACAGGATTGGCAAGGTTTGTACCAGTTGTGTCACAGGTTCAATGTGGGAGTTGCAGAACTTAGTGGTTCCTTTTCCATCTATCACAGTGCATATTAATCTTCTGCTATAGGACGAGATGCACAGTATGATCGATTTAGCTAATCTCATTTCATCATTTCCCAGAAATTGCAAGCTTTGGTTTTGGTGATGCATTATCTTTCTCCTAGCGTTTTTTCTTTGGCATTGGCTTAGACTGTCCCTTTAATCAATATATATATATATAATCAAAATGTTGTGACTGTTATTAATAATTATGTTAAAGTTGTACCAAAAAAAAAATAATTATGTTAAAGTTGATGAAATGTGGACGTGAGCAACTAACCTATTGGCATATGCGACATCTATCGCACCAGACTAAAGGATCTTAAGAGAAATAGGAACATATGAAGTGGACTTGGATAAAGAAATAAATATCCAAGCACCAAAAAATTGGCGTGAAGATTCCCTGCGAATTTGTCGCATTATTTTGGTGGAGTTCTTTTTTCCTCTCTTTTTTGAGTATGGGCCTTTTCCTTTTATTTTTTATTTTTTTGTTCAATTAACTGAGATTGAGAATGGCTTTTGGTTACTAGTAAAGGCGCAAAAGTGAAGAAAACGTGATAATGGGACGAAGAGAGTCACTTTGTACGAACAGCGGAGATAAAGGGCCACAGCAATGACAGCATCGTATTATGTGGACATGATAGTCCATATCAGGGGCGGGTCGTAACGGTAAATAAACTAATGATAATAAAAGCTCACACAGTACTCTTCTCTGTAACCAAACCAACTCACTGCTACTCTCTCTATCTTCAAAACGACACTTGCTCACAGACAAACCACTCTTTTAATGGCTTCTCTCTTCATTTTTCTTTAATGCACAATTCTCTCCTCTTTCTTTCATTTCCAGATCTAATCTCTCTCTCTCTACTCTTCTCTTTGTACTTTTCCTTTTGTAATCTCACTTAAAACCAAAATTTCTCCCTTTCTCATTTATACAGTAACCGCCAAAAAGCTTAAATTACTACAATGTCTCCTCCCTTGGTCTCCCTCTTCCTCGGATTTACTACTCTGGTTGTCTTTTCGAGTCGTCTTGCGGTGGCCGGAGTTGTGACCTGCTCGGGTATAGTGTCGGCGAGGTATAGGAATGATAAGATTTCGATAACGGACTTTGGCGGTGTCGGTGATGGGACGACGTTAAATACTAAGGCGTTTAGGGAGGCCATTTATCGGATTCAGCATCTGAGGAGGAGAGGTGGCACGCTGCTTTATATACCTCCCGGGGTTTACTTAACGGGGAGCTTTAATCTCACTAGTCACATGACTCTGTACTTGGCTAGAGGTGCTGTTATTAAGGCTACTCAGGTATGTGTTAATTCGATCTGCTTCTCGTTTTACTTCCGTTAATTGGCTGTTTATAGTGTAAATTTTGGTTAGCTTAGGAAAGGATTGGATATCTGCAATTTTTATGGCGATAAGTTTAGTTCTGCAGTAGACGTTTTTTAGTAGAAATTGGTGGAGGGTTCGCCATTGGATCAGCTCAATAGATTGCTCTGACAAATAATTGGGAAGTTGAACCTTGCTTTACTGCTTATGTCTTTTTGCCTCTCTTGATTAAGGAGTTATTCCACGCCATGAAATAAGTTAGTTCATATTTTCGGGGATACGCTAGTTACATAATTTGTGTGCCTTTTTCTTTGTGATATTTCCTTTTTTAGTGGATGGATCTAGAGAAGTGTTGTTAATCTCTCTTTTTGTACTATCACTTTCAGCTCGATAATATATGTATATGTGCATTAAAACATTGAGTCATAATAAATGTAAGAACTTGTGTACATTATCATTAAAATAGAAGAAGAATAGGTGGCACAGCCATAAAACAGAGGAAGAATAGACCATAAAGAGTTGGCTTGTGTCTAGCTTGCAGTTAGGCATTTTAAAATTTTAGAAATAAGTGGTGGGGCTGGTTTAGAATGGTTGCATGTGCATGACATTTATATGTATTAACAACTTACATAGTTGGACTTGGACGTCCGACAGCCTATTAGCTGGCGTGTCATGTCGTTTTATTTTTTTAATTCTATCCATTTAGAGATCGCCACTGCCATAGAATGGGTGTGGATTGTTTGTAAGAAATAAAGTGACGCGACTAATAAAATATTAAATAGCATGCTGTCGGTGATATCCTTTTAACCAAATGATCGTTATTTATTACTATGCAATGGGGAAAACTTTAACCGGAATTAAACATTGTTGCATTGTCTTCTTTTCCATTTTATAATTAGTAAGACCCCTCTGTTCACACTACGCAAAGTTACTTCACAGCATTGATTAATATCTAGTTAGAACATGCTTTAGAATTGAGGTAGCACATCACCTATTACTCTAAGCTGGGATCCCAGTTCATTTAAAAGAATAGTAATGTTATTGTTGATGGCATTGCAACCTGAAGGATTTGATGACTGGCTGGGTGTGAAAAAATACTGGCCTCCAATTTTAAAATAGTGGTGGTTTAGGTTGTTCACAACATAGTGTATGGTGTTCTCGTGGATAACCCATATGGAACTTGAGATATCTTCTATGGTATCTTGCTCTTAATGGGTTTTTGTGTTCACTGGCTAATCCATTGATTGGGATAAGGCCTTCTTTAGTTCAGTCGAATAGGAACATTTCTATGTTATTATTGACTCATTGGATAAGAAAGTTTGGACAGTAGACGCTGTGGTAAGATGACATGATGCTTTAGTTGTTGGCCTTATCATATATTGTCAGTTTGATATACTTTTCAACTTCTTGTATGCTTCAGGACACTTGGAATTGGCCATTAGTTGCTCCTTTGCCATCTTATGGAAGAGGGAGGGAGAGACCAGGTGGCAGGTACATGAGCTTTATTCACGGAGATGGACTTCAAGATGTGGTTATCACAGGTGGATATCAATTTCAACTATTGCATTTCAGGTTTATTGTTAGTTTGTTCAGTTTAAACCAATCTAAGTTGCATGCTTATGAGTGGGTGGGAGAGATTGAGTATGATTGTTAGCCTTTTGTTGCTTAAATAAAAAACTTCGACTATCTAGGTGTTTTCTATGTTGACCTAAATCATAGCTGGACTAAACTTGAAAGTTGAATTTTAAATTTGAAATACTGCACCAGAAGGCATGGTTTGAGTTGAAATATTTAAAGAATTTGTTTGGAGCTTGAGTTGATGTCTGTTTCTCTGATGTAAAGTTTCTGGTGGACTTTCTATTCAGAAGTCTTCAATCTAGCACTTCTCATTCATGTACTATTAGATACTCTTCAAAATAAATTCAATGAACATGATATATGATTATCACCTATCACCATGTTTTTTTTGGGGGTTTCTGATGGCCTTCTAAATTCTATTGTTTGTATATTTATATGCCAGCTCAAACAATTTTAATGGTTTTTATTTTTCTTGATAGGTGAGAATGGGACAATTGATGGGCAAGGAGATGTCTGGTGGAACATGTGGAGGCAGAGAACTCTGCAATTTACAAGACCTAATCTTGTTGAATTTGTAAATTCAAGGGGCATAGTTATATCTAATGTGATTTTCCAGAACTCTCCCTTTTGGAACATTCATCCCGTTTATTGCAGGTAATAGTTGAACATAGGCTTTTGCAGTATGAGCTTCTCTTAATAGATATAGGAGAAACTCGTGATGATAGGGATATCACATTGTAGATTAGCTTCAGAGTAACTTGCCAGTTAGATAATAATCCTCATTCATCAATGGGAAGAAGTATATTAAAATTCTATAATCCTCATATCTGTATTGCTGTTTCCAATGATATTGCTAATGTCTACAATGCAGTGAAGTAAAGTATGTCTGAGGTAAAACTATGGATTATCTGTTGAAGCTGTATTTTAGCATCACAGTTGTCCAAGTATCTCTAATGGCTGTGATAAGAAACCATATAGGTGGGGTGGGAAACTGATTAGTTGGCTTGGTTCTGATACACTGCCTAAATTTTCATTCGCTAAACTTGGTTGAATCCTCGCTGACTTTCCTACTTAGACCTTTGCAAGGCAACTTAATGTTAGGTAGAGCAGCTAGCATATGCTTTCTTGATTACAGCAATGTGGGTATGGCAACTAACATATGCTTTCTTAATTACAGCAATGTTGTTATCCGATATGTTACCATCTTGGCCCCACATGATTCTCCCAATACTGATGGAGTTGATCCAGGTAAAGTAAGATGCAACTTTGGACTGCGATTTATCACTTGACCTGTTATTTAAGTGCAAGCTCTGTCTAAACAAGTTCACAAGCACTGTGCACCTAGATAATGGCCTGCAATACGAATCAATGCAATAATGAATTATATGTTGCTAGATCATTTACCTACTATATAGAAACCCAAAAATTTAATTAATACAGTCCTGCAAGAACATTGCCTTTGCTTAGGTTTAAATTGAAACAAATGGAATATAGAACAAAAATATACATTTTTGGCATTGATGTTTGAGCTGCTGTTGAGAACAGTGCTAATTATATGTTGATCAGTAGTAGTTATTTGAATGTTTTAGTTATAAAAACCTGAAACAAGCTGATCAAAAATTTTAAATTGCTTGCTGGAAAAGCATCCTTTTTTCCAGACTCAATGCTTTAGAGATCTTAGTTTGTTTGTGCCTTTGCCCGTCAAGAGACAATAATTGCCTGCATAAGTGCCATTTGTTTGTTCTTTTTTCCTTTTGTTCAAGACAAAACCATACATACTTGGAACATGTTAACTACCCTTAGCTAGGTACAGTTCTTGGGTTTGCATCTTGTAAGTAGTTTTTCTGCTTGCTACCTTGTTGACATCAACAAATTCTGATCCAATATTCTCAATGGTGTTTTCTTAATTTCACTGTACAATATATCAATCTCAGATTCAAGTTCCAATGTCTGCATAGAGGATTCTTTCATTTCTACTGGAGATGATCTTGTGGCTGTGAAAAGTGGGTGGGACGAATATGGGATTGCTTATGGTCGCCCAAGCTCCCACATTACAATTCGGCGGATAACAGGATCGTCTCCATTTGCTGGAATTGCAATTGGTAGTGAAACCTCTGGCGGAGTGGAGAATATCCTTGCTGAAAACATAAACCTCTACAATATGGGAGTCGGTTTACATGTGAAAACAAACATAGGTCGGGGAGGGTTCATAAGAAATATAACCTTTTTTGACGTGTACATGGAAAATTCACGGACTGGGATAAAGATTGCAGGTGATGTTGGGGATCATCCCGATGAAGGGTTCAACCCAAATGCTCTTCCAATTGTGAAGGGCATCACTTTTAAGAGTGTTTGGGGGGAGAAGGTTCTGCAGCCAGGCTTGATTCTAGGTCTCAAGAACTCTCCTTTTACGGGCATTTGTCTGTCGAACATCAACCTTCGTGGAGTGCCAGGACCAAGATCTACTCAATGGAAATGCTCTGATGTAAGTGGAGCTGCCATTGAGGTAAGTCCATGGCCATGTTCTGAACTAGCTTCAACAAATCAGATTGGTTCGTGTCTTAATCACTTTTGAGATTGTGCAATTCTTTCACACAAGTGTATTTAACTTCATGAGTTCTTTCATTGTGGAAAATGAGAAAATGCTCTTCCTTGCAATATCCTTGCAATTTAATGGCTTCATAGTTAATACCCTCCCACTTGTTGATTCTATTTTCTTGAATGGTCCAAATTTTTTTTTTTATTTTTCTTCACTAATAATAATAACAATGGAAAATCACCAGAAATTAGCAAGATGTTGGACACTCGATTTAAAAGCGCACGCACGATGTTTCGATTTTAATTCCTCCAACACTTTAATGCTGAGGTTTCAGTTTCGATTTCTCCGGCACTCAAAGCAAGGTGCCCAACTGATTCCTCCAACGCGTTGATGTAAGGATTTAGTTTCGATACCTCCAGCAACTCAAACAAAGTGCCAAAGTTCGATTCTTTTTACTAACATTATAATTGTAATCAGAAATTATATTAAAAAGCTGAAGATTCATACAATCCGTATAACAGAAAGCATCTAAATCTCATATCACAAGTGGCAAAAAATGCCCCCAATATATTACAACACAACTCATAAAATACTTAAAAACTCCTAAACACAAACGCAAATAACAACATCTCGTATATGGATGCCAATTTATTTACAATAACAACAACTCCAAAAATTAATAATTATATAGATCCATACCCATTACACACCTCCTCAAAAGTGGCCCAAGAATTTGCGAATTCTCTTCATGATTCCTCTTTCTTTCTCATGCTTATGCTCCTCCTCTTCTCCTTCCTCATCGCTATCATCGTGGTGGTGGTGATGGTGGTGGCGGCGGTGGTGGCTGCGTCGGCCGTCGTGGGGCATGCTGTTCAAATCCTCGCTCTTTATCTCGTCGTTGAATAACTGCCAACCGTGGCGGTTAAACCTGTTCCCTATATGAGCTCCGCCGTAAGAAACCGGATCGAAACCGTGATCCTGATCTTTAGAGACGACCATGTCGTTGCCGTAGGAAACCCTAGGCCGATGATCAAAGCGTTGACCGAAACCGGGCCTCAACTCGTTGAGGTGGTTGAATCGGTGGCGGCGACCATGGCAGTTGTGTCCGCGGCGGAAGGGGAAAAACGGACGCCGATCGAAGTGATGGTTGATTGGACGGAAAGTGATAACGGTCAACGGCACAGAATCTGTCTGAACCTCCTGTTTCTCCTGAGTTGATTCCGTCTTAACGGTTTCCGGATCGTGTAATTTCGAATCGGTCTCCTCCGGTTGAAATTCCACGAAGACAGGTTCGGATTTCGGCTTCTCACTGGGAAGGACTATGGCATCTTCGTATTTGGAGTTAGATTCCGGCAAGTCAACGGAGCTACGATCATTGCTGGTGACTTGAATTTCCGGCTGATCGAGCGTAGAAAGAGCAATAGAAAAGGTAAATAAGAATAAGAGAGAAGTTAAGGCGACGGTGAGCCTCAGAGCCATGGCTGAAGAAAATTAAGGAAGTGCAATCTTGATAAACGAAGAGAGGTAAAAGTTTTAAATAGGACAAATGGGAGCTGCTTTGACCGAGATCCGCGGGAAATATGGCCAGCTGGCAACAAGGATAATGAACACGTGGATTATACAAAATTGACAAATTTATTTTTGTTTGAGGTAATAAGAGCCTTTGGTTTTGGTATGGAATTTTGGAAATCTCAAAACATAGTTTAAAATTTAAATTCAAGATACCCGAGTTATTATCAAATTGATTTATATTTACGGTAAATATAAGCTATTTTAATAATAATTAAAATATTTTTAAATAAAAAATTCAAAAATAAATTCATACCGTTTCACATAATTTAAAAGCAAATTTGATTTTTTTTTATCTCAAATATTATAAATTTGATACATATAAAACTAGAACAATTCATAGTCGGCGGAACGAAATTCATGAAAATTCTACCGGGCAGATACCACTAGGTTTTAAGTACTTGAGTTTGATGATTCAAAAAAAAAAAAAAAAAAAAGTACTTGAGTTTGAAGATATTTTGTAATAAAAAGAATAACTATAAAATCTATATATTTTTATATAATATTTTGTTATTGATTTAATTCATAAATAAAATACTTTGTAAATGAGATTTGATCTAACTTAAAATCTATTACTTTTTTTTTAAGTTAAAATATATTACTTAATCAAATTAAATAAAGACGTGGAGTTTTATTCTAGGAAAAAAGATCCAAGGGCAGATATTTTGTATTTTTAATAAAATTTCGATAGTCTTATTAAAACAGAAGGCGTGGAAAGGTCAAAGGTATATGGAACTGACATCATTACTTACGTATGATAGTATGAATTGAAAATTGCATTCTACATAGATATCTCCGAAATATATATATATATATATATATATCCCAAGTTTCAACTTGGCCATGCTTATCACCATCAAAAGCATTAAATTATACATTTCCCAAGTTTCAACTCGGCCATGCTTATCACCATCAAAAGCATTTTTTTATGCAGTGCAACACGATTATATATATGTTTATATGAATAATTGAATGAAAACCATCATGACAGAAAGGAGCTTCATAACTATAATACATTTAGATAGAAGCAATCTTTCGATTTGATAGGGACAGTAAAATTATTTTAACAAAGATAATGCTATGCATTTTTGTTAAGGAAAAAATTCCAACAAGTAAAGATCATTAAAGTATGATGGAAATGCAGCATATTTTAAATATTTTATAGGAATAATGTTTTATCCCTTTGTAGATTGTTGTAGAATTGTGGGCCTATGTCCAATGTTTAGCCTAATTAAGATTATTGGACCAACTTTAGATTCTTGGGTGGGTTGTATAGACATGATTGTTCGTAACTCGGCGTGTGCAGTACATTTGAATTGTCGAATTATGCGCATTCTATTGATATTATAGCCCAGATATATATGCACCAAATTACATCTCATGATAAAATTTTTAACTATAAAATTCGAAAGAGAAAAAGCCAAAATTTATATGCATATTCTAAATAAATTTTATTCAAAATACGAAACTACATCAAGTACAAGCTAATGCTAACAAAAATTGAATCTTGCATGTTTCACCAAATACAGGCAGAAACCAGAGGTTTCTCAATTTCTCCAAACCAATTAAAAACACTAATGCGAACAATGACCTAATCATAATTAATTACTTAACCAATCAAATTCACCAACACGATTTCATTATACATAAGATTCCATTTTTGGATCTTAATGTAAAACCCAATAAAAAATCATAAAAAAACTAGCCAGCCCTCAACGTCCGATCGATATATTCTAGGTAAAAATCAAAAATCTTAAAGTAACTCGAGTTATAACATTTTGTTTATGTATCCTAGTCCTTTAATTTTCATTTATTACATTAAATTCCTAACGATTTACATCTGTTCTACCTTAAGTCCAAAAATGTGGACTTTGAAGAAGGAAAAAAATAAATAAATCAGGAACATTAGGGATAACCACAGTTTAATTATACTTAAAAATCGAACCGAACCAATTCGATTATTTCACAATCGATTCTGTTTTGATTAATAAAATATGTGAATTTCATTATATTGATTAGGTTCATTTAATTCATTTAATAAATAAAAATTTAAAAAAGAATATAAATTTTTTAAAATAGCATCATTTTTACTTAATAAATTTTAACCAAGTGTTAATAGTTTCATTTCAATTGATGATTTACGGAAATTTTGATTATTGATTCAATTATTGCTAAAATATGGTTCGGTTTCGGTTTACCATCTTACCAAATTCCACTTTTTGGTTATTTCAGATATAATCGAAAACCGAATTGTGTTCATCCTATATATGCAACACTGTAGAAATTGAGAGACTCAATTTAAAAAAAATGTTATAATGCAAGGATCAAGAGTGGCTTTTGCCAAACCTTAACCAAGATATAACATAAACCTTCGATTCCAAACTCATTCATTCTTGACATGGTACACAAAAACATTTTCCCAAAAGAAAACAAAAATGCTATCAAGAGCTTTTACAGTGAAACCTAGATGGAGCCCAAGACATGAAGATATTATGAACAGCTGCAAATCAGGATCAATTCTTGAATATTCTGATGATTGCTTAGTGGGTTTTGTAGATGATCTTCCCATAATCTTCTGTGACCAAACAGATCGAGAATCTCAAGAACTGACATTAAGGGAGATTTTGAGGGCATCTGTTGGTGTTATGGGAGAGAGTCGTTTAGGCATGACTGAGAAAGCTGTTCTTTTAGAAGGCAAAATCTATGGTGTTAAGAGGTTTAGAAGAGTTAGTGTTGGAAGAAGAGAATTCGGGAAGAGAATACGAAGGTTGTCTGTTGTTGCACAGAAATCTGAGTTTCTTGTTCCTATTTCTGCTTATCTTTATTCTAAGCGAATCAAGTTTGTTCTTTCTCCTTATTTTCCTATGGGTTCTCTTGCTGATTTGCTTGCTGGTGAGTCTTTTTTTTTTTCTTGTTTCATTCTCTATATTCTATCCAACTTTCTTGTTCATACCAAATTCATTTTATGTATAGTAAACATTTAGTTTTTATTTGATAGCATCATGATAGTAGAAATTAGGGAAAATCATTCTCAGATTATTGAATTTATACGTTTTTTTTTTCCTTCTGTTGAATTTTTAAACTTTTATTTTGTTGCACCTGATTTTTAAACTTTTATTTTAACATTATACATTAAATTCAAATAAGAATTTATTAAAAAATTGGGAGTTTAGGATTTTAATGTACATTAAAATTATTATACTACTCCCTCTGTTCCTTTTTATGTCACTTTTGAATAAAATTTAAATTTCATATATCTGTCATTTTTATATTTTCAATACAATTTAATTTTTTCTTTCCAATTTATTTTTTTCCAATAAAAATTGACCAATTAGATTTAAATTTGTACATTAAATCACTTATTGAATCACTTAATGTGCATTGAATCACTTAATTTTTTTCTAAATTCAAGCCTAATTAATATTTTTTAATTGTAGTGAAAATAACAAAAGTGACACATATTAAGAAACAAATGGAGTATTATTAATTTATATAAATTTAATAACTTTAGACTTAATGTGGATAAAAATAAAAATTTAGTGAAGTGACCAAACAAAAATTGAAGAACTCAATAGCAAAAAAATATATAAATTTGGAAACCTAGGAATTAATGCATCTTGACTAGAAATTACTAATAGTTGATAATGGACTATAGTGTATTCACTCTGCGCAAAAAATATAATTATATATAAAAAAAAAGTGATTTTATTAATAAATGAACGTCTCTTCTAAAATTCTATTTTAATCACTTAAAGTTATTTTTGAAAAAAAAAAATCTCTATATTTGTTGAAAATAGTCTATAATGTCCTTATTTGTTGAATAATTTAAGGTGGAAGAGAATTGGGGCACACAGCTTTAGATTGGAATCAAAGGTTAATGATAGCAAGGGACATTGTGCATGCAATTGAATTCATACACACACAGTGCCCATCATTTAGAAACAACATACAGATGAATGTTCATGGCAACATAAAATCCACTAATGTTATGATCAGTACCAACTTCACTGCCTGCTTATCCGATTACGGCTTAGCCCAGCTCACGGAATTCGAGGAGGTTTCCGAAGCCGGCCAGCAGAGGCAGCTGCCGCAGGAGATGGGGTTTGGCCAAAAGAGTGATATTTATAATTTTGGGATAATTTTGTTGGACATGCTTGGAGGACCAAGACCTGTAAGTTCAACGAAGTGTGTAAATGAAAACAAAGAGCAAATTGTTAAGGGTGAGATTGAATTTTTTGAATTTATTGTGGAGGGGAAAGAGAGGAAAAAGGCTTTGAAGATTTTGGATATTGCATTGGCTTGCACAAAACAAGTACCTGAGGCAAGACCTTCCATTGAACAAATTTCAAGCTATTTTGGTGATTTTATTTTACCTAATAAGAAATAAATAATCTATTATTTGATTAGTCCTCAAAAATTTCGTTTATTAGATAAGGAAAAAATTATTGGTTTTGGTTTTGGTTAATTGTACTTTAAATTCTTCATTATCCCCATAAATTAGTACCTCATACGTTGTATTTTGTAAATGGAAATAATAAAAATTGGTTGTTTTGAACCCTTTGTAATTAAGGATGTTTTATCTAAATTATGTGCACATATTTACTCATTAATAAATATTTAAATTTAAAAGATATAAGATTTTCTTCTTCATTCGTCTTCATTTTATAAATAAAATTAGACCCAAATTAGAGCCATAGGTCCTTGAAATTGAGCCATCTAAATATTTTTAGTTTTGTAAATTCAGCATTGAATCGATGTGAGGACTCTCCTGACTTAAGTGAGGTCGCATTTAATTTTACGTATATCTAGCCATTTAAAATTTGAAGCCAGTGCTTTATCTCCCACAATAGACTTTCTTGGTTCGAACGAGAATTAGTCTGAATGTGTTACGGGTTTAAAGTTGTCTTCCATAATTAAGAGCCTTTCAGAATATCGCGTGGTCATACAAAAAAAAATTATTCTATATTTTTTTATAATGGTTTAAATAATTTTCATTTCAGAGTAAGTTAGCCGCAAATTCTTATATTGGCGTTTTTTAGGACAAGAACGATTATATAATAAATGACTCTATTTTGCTCCGCAGCCTATTCATTCTTAAGTATGGAAGCTGTGACTTCTAAAAACAACACAACAACAATGATAATATTAAATTTTCTTATTATAAGATAAAATTCAAGTATCGTAGTTACACTCGAAGGTGATAATGACATATTTTATTCTGCTCTTATAAAATTTGAATAACTTAATTATACCCACGTCTCTATTATATATATACATCTTCATTCTTCAGTATACGAAAATTAATGCAAAGGAGAAACGATGCATAAGTTATGGACCCAATCCAATCCTATGCAAGTAGAAGGATGCATGCTTCTAAAGATGAGAATAACACTGAAACGAACTCTCTCTCATAGTTTTAGAGGAAAAGCTCCCATTTTGCTCTCAGTACCTCTATTTTATTCTTTAAATTTATAGTTATTAGCACTTATAAGGCATTTTAGCTCTAAAAACAACTTAAAGAGTAAAATAGAATCTCGATCCATACGTTGAGAGTAAATTAGTACAATTTTTCTAATGATTATATTATGTGAGAATTTTTCGTATTTTTTATTTAATTTGTGAAAGAATTTTATTTATTTAATTAACTAGTTTTCGAATTTATGAAATCCAACCTATTGGATTGGGTTGAAGCCTATCTCATCCGCACTAGTGGGCTTTCCCGAAAAAGGCTGCCTCGTTAAGTAGTTTCATGGGCCTGGTTCTTTCAAAATCGAACCGAATCTCAAATGACTTAATAGGTTCGATTCAGTTTTAAAATGTCTTGAGAATCGATCGAAGTATTAAAACGACGCGGTTAAAACCTAACTAATCCCTCTCACTCCCCTGCCGTTCTCGTCGTCTCCCATTCACCGCTGCAAGCAAAAACCCTAAGCTGGACTCATGGATCCTCAACCTGAGCCTGTAAGCTACATCTGTGGAGGTACGCCATTTGTGATCTATTGTTTTTTTTTTTTTTGGAGCTCAATATTTGCTTCTGATCAAAGTTTTAATTTTTTGGGTTTATTTTTTCGTAGATTGTGGTATGGATAATATTTTGAAGGCCGGAGATGTTATTCAGTGCCGCGAGTGTGGTTACCGTATTCTGTATAAGAAGCGCACCCGTCGAAGTATGTTGCTTTTAATATTTCTGGTTTCTTTTACTAGTTTTTCATTTTTGTTGCTATTATAATTGAATTTAGTAATTTTTAATCATCAGATTTTGGCATCTTTTATTGGTTGTCTTAGATGGGGAATTTTATGTGCTTCCAAACAATTTGTGGGCTAATTTTGTTTGGAAGATGATCCTGCTACTTATCTGCTAAATTTTCATCAATTGTGCTCTCTATTTGAAGCCTTTTTGTTTTTTTAAACATTGATACGTGGAATGATTTCTTTTGGGCATGTTATATAACTGTATGGTGCATTTAGCTTTGCTCCTAAGTGCTAATTCGTATTTGTTTTTCTTGATTTCTGAAACTTAAACTGTAAAAATATATGCTATTTTCACTCAGTTTCGACAATTTTCATGTACTTGACTTATGTGGCACTGTCTTTCTTTATTTTTTCTTTGCTGTAAGTTTTTGTTTTTGACGAGTCTTAGACTATTTATTTTCTTTCTGCAACAAACCTAGGGCAATATAGTTATGTTTTGGCTATATACATTGCCAGACCCTTGAACTTAATGAATGTTCGAATTGGATCCTTAGAAATTATTTATTAATTTGGACGATAAACTTTTATTTTCACAATAATTGGACTCTATCTACTTGCCAGTCTATATTGATGTTGAGGGCTTAAATCTGCCTACCTAATTCACTCAAATGCCTGCTGCTATGGAATTAAAAAAAAAAAAAAGAGAACTATTGTTTGGTCTTATGGAATCGGTTCCTCACTGAAAGCACAAACTGTTAATTCTGCTTTTTGTACTGGTAGAATCACAAATTAGCAGAATTAATTTAGGAAAACAAATTTTAAATCCCATTTTAATTTACTACAAATGTTTTCACCTCCTTCACCCTCGTTTTATGCCCTTTCCCATATTTTATTTTCTCCTGCAGCCTAAATACATCCTTTCCTTCTATTAATCCCGATTCTAATCCCAATCCGTTTCTCACTTATTGTTATTTTTTCCTTCTTCTCTGCCTTTAATATTTAGAAGCTCTCCCTTTATCTTTTAATTTTTATTTTCCTTCAAAATTACGTACTCACTGTTGTGCCAGGAGGAGGAAACAATTGCTTTGTCCATGGGAATGATTGTTGAAAGTGGTTGTTGAAATAGAAATAGAAATTTTTCTCATTCCAGGCTTTTTGTATTCTCATTCCAGGATTTTTGTATCTGAGAAATAGAATGGGGGATAAAATGTGAATCTTTTAATGAGTGGGTAATGATTTTGAAGGGATGATTGAGGTAGTCTTGGAGAATGAGATACAGGAACAGAGGGTTGAAAATATTAAGCTCAAGAAAGAACTGCTTTTCATTACTGATCCTGAATATAGGTTTTTCTTCTACTAGTCCGTGAATATAAGTTGAAGTTGAGCCATTTTAGTTTTGATTTTCTTGTAATGTTTTTTTGGTACATGAAATTTGTGTGTGTGCATTCTCTATATGTATATTGGTTTGTCAAACTTCTGCGTCGATAGATATGGATTTGCTCATCTATGGCCAGCAATACAAAAATAAAGAGGATATAGGAAAAAACTTATGAAATTACCACTGTAGATTTGGATAGCCACTTTCAATAGTGTTAGAAACTAAAGATGTGAAGTAACAAAGTTGGAATGTGGTAGAGTAAATGATAAGTGGAAGATGGCATCTGAGTGAATAGGGTGCTGTTAACATCTCTGTAATCCTGTTACTGGATTGAGCGTAAGGTATAAAAATAGAAGTTCAGAATCCAAATTTGAGAAAATAATTTTTGAGGTCCAATTCGAACACTAACCACAAAAAAAAAAAGCAGCCAACAATGCCTCTGCCTTGTGTTTTTCTGATATGATGCATAATACATGAGGGAGGGCTGTCGGTTCTTTATTCATAGTACTTTTTAGGATGGTGCATTCCGTTCTGACTTTTATGAGCTCTTAACATTTGGTTTAACATCAAAATTTTGCTTCACAGTTGTGCAGTACGAGGCACGGTAAGGGCATTAGAAATATGCATATTGGCTCTATGGAGCATGGTGTGGAAGAATGTCTACTCTAGTACGTGAAGAATGATGTGTTTAGGTTTTCTGTTGTCATGGCAAACCAACAACTGGACTGGTTTGCTATAGATTCTCAATGACTACTTTTCCTAAGTGCTGAGTGAATGTGTAAGGACATTCTTGTTTATATTTGTGCTTAGTTGTGTACAAGTACTTGATCTTGGTATGGGTTAAAAAAGTTGCTGGTTCTACTTGTGTAATACCATGCTCCTCGTAAGAAAGATTGCAATTCATGGCTGTGTTAAAATGTCATTTATGCTTGTGTAAAATGAGATGTAATGAGGAGATCTGTGAGAAATATGCAAGATCCATTGTAAATCCTTAGGGATCTTGATTCAGTCCGGAACAAAGATGGACTATCACTAATGCCGCCGCCGCCCCCACCCCTTCAATTTTTTTTTTCAAATATTTTATTTATTTATTTTGAATAAAAGAGAATGGAGTGTGGGATTAATTTCATCCGTGGTCAAATAATTGTAGCCGTTTTAATAATATGGTCATAATAAAACGATTTGTATTAATAAAATAATACAATTATTATTTTGTTTTAATAAAGTTGCAATGATTGGATTTTGGAGATTTAGATTTAGATGAACGGAATTGGGTTGTAAATTGCAATTTAAAATGTAATTTTGATAGAAAAGAATTTGAAATGTAATTTTGATAGAAAAGTTCCATTGTGCTGTAAATTGAGACATGAAAAATTAGATAAAGAACTTGTGTTTAAATTGCAATTCAATTTCAATTTAGAGCTCAATTTGCAATTATGATTTTATTAATAAAAAATAATAGTTATATTATTTTATTGATATAATTTTTTTATTATTATTTTGATCATAATAAGGCGAGGGATGAAATTAATTTGAAAAGTGAGATGTTTGAATATGAGACAAAATTGGGATTAATTTTGTCTCAAAATATTTTGATGGGTTTTGTGTATAAATATTGGCCCCTCCCTCAGTTTGTACCTGGCTGGCACTGGCAGGAGAGGGGAAAGAAGTTTTGTTTTGCTTGCGAACACGTCAACTGTTCGAAATGAAACGATCAATTAGTGCTTAGAATTTCCACTGCATTTTATGGTGGAAAGTAGCACTAAATAGTACCTTCAGACTATAGGGTCTGCCATACCAGAATCTTGACTTTTTTTTTTTTTAATTATTGATATTATTTAATTGGAATTCGATGGGTTATAAAAATAAAAATATTTTAATATTGATTTGTGCCGTTACTGAAATTCGAGTTTGGTATATTGCCTAAAAGAAACAAACGTCCAATAATTTGAATTAACTAATATTTTTATTGACTCTTTTTTATTTTGATTTTCAATTTCTTATCCATAATAAGTGTATCCTCCATTTATAAACTAAACAATCAACTAGATCGATATAAATTGTAGTTTAAGAAAAAATTATGTGAATAAAATATATAAAATTAGTGTTCCCTTTAAATGCAAATTAAATTTCCATTAATAATAATGAAAGTATATTTGTAAAACATAAATAAAATTATAAAATTTTAAACTATATAAAATGTACGAAATCAATAAAATTATTGAAATATATTTTTAAATTTTTTCGATAAAAGCAATAATAATAATGAAACTATAGACATAATGGGTGTTGATTATTATTTTTCTTTGGTGAAAATTTATAATGTGAATTGGTATATGAATGAATCCACAAATCGTAGTTTTCTAGGACATGGCCTATGGATAAATTTAAATACTAATCAAAGATAAATGTATCCATTTCAATTTGTTATTAAATTACTTTTATAAATTTATTCATGTAATTGACTAAGAAAAACAATTGGAAAAGCTGAAATGCCATAGTACATCTATCTCAAGCTCACGTGAGGCTTATATCCGCATGTCCTGCTGGTATTTTTGACCATTCAAACCGACCAAAGAAATGTTATTCCTAATAATAATAATAATAATCTTTCAAAAATAATAATCATCTTCCTTCACACTTTGAGTTTTATTTTTCCTTTTCTAAATTAAGTATTGATAATCAAATATCTATTTCTAGAGCTAAAATAAGATCCTATATTTAGCATAAATGTTATCGGTATTTAAAAGTTACTTGTTACGCTTAGGGGTGAGCATGGTCGGTTAACCGGTCCATAAGCCCCAGTCCATTAACCAGTCCATTAATATCGGTTTTTTGAAATTCCAGTCCATTAACCAGTCCATTACCATCGGTTAACCAGTACATCGGTTTCGGATTTTCGGATCGGTTACCCAATATTTTTCGGTTAACCATTATAATTATAAATATATTCATAAATAAAATTAAAATGTTCAAGGTACTTAAAAATTACAAATTTTTTACTATAATATAACATTATTGTTGTTAAAATAAAAATATTTGGTGGATATAAGCAAATTTGTTTTGAAAAATTAATAATTAATAAGTAAATATATTAACCAGTACATAATCACTTTTAATTAGATAAATTGTTATACTTACTAATAGCCAATTTAAAAAACTTAAAAACTTTAAAATAATTAGTATAATGAAAAAAATACATGATCGCCTTTAATTATGATAATTTGTTATAAATTATTAAAAATTAATAAATTAACTAAAAATTCGGTTTCGGTTCGGTTAACCAGTCACATGAGTCAAAAACCATTAACCAGTCCATTAATATCGGTTTTTTCAAAACACTAACCATTAACCAGTCCATTACAATCGGTTAACCGGTCCATCGGATTCGATTTCGGATTTTTTTTCGGTTAACCAAGTCCATCGGTTTTTTTGCTCACCCCTAGTTACGCTGTTAATGATTAATTGTTATAAGTCGTCACCAAACACAAATATTTTAACTCATTTAATATAATTTAGTTGAACCCTATACAAAGATTTTCATCATACGACAAGTTTTATCTTTTACTGATTTGAAATCTACTGATTTAATATAATTTAGTTAGATACTATATAAAGATTTTCATCATAAGCATGTAGACTAGCTCTTTAAGCTTTTTATGCACTAAAATTTCTTTTTTCCTATTTATCATTTTACGGAATTATTCTCTTTTGGGCTCAACATAATTTTGGTAGCAGTAATCAAGTATTGCCAAGAAAGACATATGCCAATTTAAATCCTTTGCTCAATATTCAATGGACGTTCTTTTCAAAATGATGGAATTGATTTAGCTAATATGCTTTAAAGTCGTTGAAAGAGTTGACCGTTATGAGTACTAAAATTTAATTAATTAAATAATTAAAGTATCAATTAATAATTAATAGTCCTATATATATATATATATATATATATATATATATGTAAACAAATGGTTTCTGTGGGGGGAACTGATCGGAGAAAAACATTGTATGTGAATTTCAAATAAAGTAGGGCACCCATGTGGTGGGACAAAATTTTAGTTGACTATTTGATTGGTTGTTGTATAAATAAAATATATATATTTTTATTATTTTCACTAAAATTAATAAATATTAATTAAACTTAAATTTAAGTTAAAATTAAATAATTTAATGCATAAATTTAAATTTAATTAATTAATATTAATTGAAAAAAAATAAATTGCAAAAAAATTAAATTTATTGAAAATTTAAAAGTATCATATAAATAAAATTTAAATTTTACATATAAAATAAAATGGAGGGAATACTAGTAATCTATCCTTAACTTCTTGATTAATCTTTCATTTAATTTAAAAAAAAAAACTATTTATGATGAAGGGTTAATTAATTTGTCCAATTAATGGTTATCTTTATTGGTATTAGGATCAAATTAAGATATTTTATTTGTACATAATTTACATATTCCTCAAATCCCAACATCTATAGTGCTAGAGTATAATAGTCAACCAAATAATAAAGATGTTCACATCATTATTATCACAAATATTGCTAGATCTGCCATCACACATCCAATGGTGCACAATCTAGATCCACTATGTCCATACATTATCACTCCAAATAAAAAGAATTTGAAAAAAGAAAAAAAAACATTTTGAGTTAATTATTAAAATTTCAACTTTCTATTGAATTGTTAAATAAATAGTAATTATTTAAAGCACAAATTAGTTCAATATTGAATTAAATAGAAAAAGAAATTACGATTTAAGGATCTTATATATTGTAAACTAATAATTCTAAAATAATTATTAAGAATTTAAGAAAAAATTCTATCTTTTTTTATTTATTTATAACTATAGTATTCAAATCCAAAATTTCTAATAAAGAAAATGAACTATTATTATCCCATCTCGTATATGTTCCCGCAATTTAAAACAAGATAATAATAAATTAATTTAGCTTAAGATGGGTTGACTTGCTCTCACATACAAGCGTGTGGTTTAACATTTTTTAAGGATGGCCACAGACCCTAGACGGGAAGCTTCAAATGTGTATTAATGGTGGTTTATTTTTATTATTTAATTAATGCTTCTAGCTAGCTAGAGCTATCATTCATATTTTTTATTTATATTTCATATATGTCATAATTTTTGTCCACTTTCCTTTTTCATTCGGATTAAAAAATTGCAATGGTTAATAATAATAGCATAGGAAGAGAAATCTAAATTGCAATTAATAAGATAAAATTAAATAGAGATACTGTAGACAATTTATAGATTAACTATAATATAAAAAAATAAAATGGACAATATTTTAGAATATACTAAAAACAAAAATAGACAAAAATTATGAAATAGAGCGGGTAATAGATTTATTAGTATGTATATTGAAGAATTTAGTCAAATATTCATATTATTTGCAATTTTTTAAATATAATAATAAATTATTTGTTACATCACTAAATGAATTATAGGATTCTTTTAAATACCCGGGGAGGAAGAGTTTTTTTTTTAAAAAAAAAATTAAGTTATACATATTTCTAAGTAACTTTAGTATGAAAATTGCTTTTGTAGTGTATACTGGATTAAATATTTTAAAATACGGACAGAAAAGGAAATATTCTCCTAACATTTTTCATTTACAAATGTTTAATATGATGTATACATTATTGGAAAATTCTCAATTAATCCGATATATATGTTATTAATTTGGTTCATAAAAAGATTTGTAAACTTTATTTAGACAAAAAATTTTCTGTATCTAGATAATATAAAAAAATTCACCCACATCAAAAATAGAAAATTAAGTGAGGGTGTCTATGAAGAGGTAGGGTGGTACTATCATTATAAATAGCCACATTATACATCTTTCAAAAAATCAAGCTAAAAGGTAAAAAAGAAAAATCAGAAAGAAAAAAAGAAGAAGAAAGAAAGAAATGGCAATGGGAAGAAATACAAATGCTGAGCAATATTTTGTTTTCATGAACTATGATCCTGAATATGAACGCCTTCGAGCTGATCGGTCAGTTTTCTATTTAACTAATATATACATATATATAATTAATTAATTATGTGTTTTTTTTCCTATTTTATGTAAGTATTATTTAATTTATTAGATCTCTGCATTAATTAGATTTAATTTTTTTTAATTGTGTAAAAAAAGAACAAATAAAGGAGCATATGAACTTGATATGTACTTAAGTAAGAAGCATGATGAATTATTAGCAAACACACTTGAGCATGGAACTTACAAGAAGACTCTTTCTTTGGTCATTGTTGATGGCTTTGCAGTAGAGATCACTGAAGATCAGGTTTCTTTATTTCTTATATATAATATAATATAATTCATGTATTTATATTTATATTTATATTTTTAATTTTTTCTTTATTTCTCTCTTTTTTTAAAAAAAAAAAAGGCCAATGTGCTTAGATCTGCCAATGGGGTGAGAGTAGTGGAGAAGAATCAAGAAGTTGCATAAAGAAAGCTGGCATATATGGTAGCTTCCCAAGAAAATGGGTGATGATTTATGAAGTTATTAATATTATTATTACTGTTATGAGTTTGTAAAGTCATATGTAAGTGCATAAATTTGCTGGTAATGGACTTAATTAATAGAGTGATCATTTAATTAAGTGTTCAGTTGAGATTTCTTTCTCTTTCTCTCTTCATAAGATTATCTCAATCTTTATAGTTAATTAATTAATTAATTATAGTGAAAATTAATGGAACTAAAGAAAGATTCCTTTGAAGAGACTGTTCTTGTCTTTATATAAATATATTTTATCTTCTCCGACTCTACCTTATCATGATATCACCTTGCTCTTTCATGGTACCTACTTTAAGCCGTACAAGAAAGAAGAAGAAGTGAGGGAGGGTCCATATATCCTTCTCTAATTAATGACAAATATTCATTCCTAAAGCCAATTAATAATATATATTTTTCATGTAAATAAAGCCAATTAATAATATATATTTTTCATGTAATATATATTCCTAAAGCCAATTATTATAGAATTTATAATATACGCATAATAATGGACATAGAAAGATTCGAATCAGTAGCTTCATATTGGTCATATTTCATTCTTTAATTAGAATGAAGAATGAGATCTCGCTTGAAGATCAAATAAAAAAAATACATGATTAATTTTCCCCTCAAACTATTAACGTTTATTGTATTACTTTCCAAACTAATTGAAAGAGTAAAAATATTTTCTTAAATTTATTAAAAATTTAAGTAATACTCGAGATATTATTGAAAATGTTAGATTACCTTTTTAAACTTATAAAAATATTACATTTCTGTTATCACTGTTTACGCATCAAATTACGCATTTTTTATAATGTGTTATGTATTCCCTTATAAAATTAATATGACATTTTTAACAATTTTAAGAGGGTAATATGGGATTTGTTTAGATAAGGGAGTAATTTTGTGGGGAAATCATTTATTAATTCAATAAAAAATGACTAGTGTTAATTTATTTGACATGGAACCAATAAACTGGTAGAATAATTGGAAAAAAATAAAATTGGCAGAATATAGTAATAAGCTTAGTGGGTGATTTAGTAAAAATGAATTTAGAGAGTAATGTTGTGGCATTTGGACATAGAAATAAATGTGAGTGGTGAACATATTCTTGTAAGATAATGTGATGGGAAAGGACAAAGAGATATAGAATGCATAGATAGGGAAACTTTACCTACTTAAGGTTGTAAAACAAAATTGCAGAAGTGGTTCCATATTTCCACAAAGCCTGGCATATGATCATGTTTAAATCTGCCATTTTATCACATGTTATTGTTTTCTTGTCACAAATTTCTTGGATTTTTCTGTTCATCACCCCCCAATAATTACAACTCAAAATTCATGTTATAATAGCTTTTGGAGGTTAGTATTAAAGCCATCAATCTTGAAAAATTGATCATCTCAGTGCAAACCATTATAATAATTTAATTAGATTAAGATATGATGAATCCGGTACGAATAAAATTTTACCTCTATTGCTCATTGCTATGCATTATGCAACCTCTGGACATTTTCTCACCTTTTATAATTAAGACCATTAAATTATTTTGTACATCAATTGGACCTAAACAATATCATTTCTTGAATGTGGAATCAAACATGGAAAAGATTTGACTTGTTAAGTATTTGAATTAATGTCCTATTTTTTCTAAATAAGGAAATTAAATTCCGTTTGAATTAGGATTTCTTTTTATTTTAGAAACAGCATTATCAAGAATCAAGTGATTGGTTCTCAAGGAATAAGACTCCTTATCTATATACAGTTCCCTCCTTGCATGAGATGCACCATCTAAGCTATTATTTTGTTGCACATTTACATATATTCAGAGGGACAATTTTCTTGGACAATTGGCTTGAGTGCTTGATAATGTTCATTACCGTCAGGTTGCAAGCAACTGTATTAATTCTCTAGTTTGACTTCAATTTCTTTCTTCATATTCCACCGTTGACCTTGTCTGCAGAATGAAATTCAAAATTCTCCAAGAAAAATCAAATCTTTTATGATGTTTTTATTAAAATAAAATTACATACCTTACCATCGAAACTGATTAAGTAAACTTTATTTAAAATCCGAGATTGATAAGGATTATCCACTCTCCGTAAGGACCTCTGTATAATATAGTCATTCAACTAGCAAATCACAGAAGCCCTTGAGGGAGAGTGAGCAATAACATACCATTAATCGTCAGAACTGTGAGTTCTTGTGTTGAAAACCTTATATAAAGAAATGATCAAGACAGTTATTGTCCACTCTTCTCAAAGGCCACTGGCCTTGCCATGTCCGGCGAATCGTCCATGCGGCACCGCCGGAAGCCTTTGAGGGAGAGTGAGCAATGGAAAATGTCTCTGCTGATCAATCACCATATAGCAAGCCACAGCTTGTTCAGTCTCCCTGCAAGAACCTCTGCCCTAATTAGCCCCATTTGCTGAAAAATGAAGCTTGTAATGAATTATATAAGCATGCATAGGGCTAAAAAGCAGAAGCCCTTGAGGGAGAGTGAGCACCCAATGGCTTGAAAGAAGAAAATATTCATGTATGTTTTGATTGGTTTAGGTACGTAATTCGCTGAAGAGGATTGGCCAAGAAAACCCACCCTTTTTATAGCCAATACAGAATATTGGTATCAAGAAAACGTGGAGAAAACATTTGGTAGGGTCACCATATCTTATGATACCTGGCTAAAACTAGATTCTTTTCCCATTAATTATATCTTTAACATAACAGATGTACTACAGGCCAATAATTCCTCCAAATCAGCTACAAGAAATGGGTGGAAACTGGTCTAATTGCAGTACTTGTGCGCAAACTCAACATGTAAATAAGTCTTTGCTGGACGTTTCTTGAGTTTTTTAGGGTAAGGTTGGAACCATTTCTTGGCCGTGTCAAGATCTCATATCCACATTTCCTATATAAGTATAGTGCCGTACATATAATAAACCTTTAGATGAGATGAAATGGTGTATTTTTTTTTTTAATTAATTAGATGTCTAGTATTCAAGTCTTAAGTGTATATAACATGTTTAGTATAAAATTCTTTACCGTCCTTTATTAGCCTGACCATCGAGTTCGAATCCATCTTTTTTAAACATTTAAAAAGAAGCGTGAGTTCGAAATAATAAAATTAGGGACAAATCATTTGAAGAGGCTGTTCTTGTCTTTATATAAATATATTCTATCGTCTTCAACTTGACCTTATCCTATGTTACTATTTCATGGTTACCTACTTTAATCCGTACAAAAGAAGAAGAAGAGGTTAGAGAGGGTCCGTCCTACTCTAATTAATAACAATATTCATTGCTATACCCAATTAATAATATATATTTTAATGTAAATAAATTATTCTTACTTTATAATCTATACATAATAATTCTTGTCATAATAGTGGCACATTTCATACTTTAGAATGAGATACCACTTGAAGATCAAATAAAAAAGGGTATATAATACCCCATTTTCCCCTTAAACTACCATAATTTATTAGATTACTTTTTAAATTAATCGAGCATCAGATTACATCCTAAATTTATTAAAAGTTGAAACAATATTTCTATATTATTAAAAATGTCAAATTATCTCTATGAATTTGTTAGAAATATCGTATTACTTCATGTCATTGTTCATACGCTGCATGCACATAATTTTCATGTGTTTTTCATGATATGCCATGTGTTCTTGTAGGGGGTGACATTTTTAATTAATTCAGAGAAGTAATTTAACATTCGATTAATTAAAGAAAGTCATATGTTAAATAATGATGATAGTTTGGAGGGAAAAACCCAATATAAAATGGTTTAGTGTTGTTGGGGTACAACTCATGTCCCACATTGAAAAATTAAGGAAGAAATACCTTGAATATAAAGTATTCACCTAACTCTATTAGCATGAGGTATTTTGGAAGGAATCCAAAAATAAATCCGTGCGGGTTTGGTCCAAAACGGATAATATTATACTAATATGGACTAATGTGGAGTTAAGTGATATTTGACAGTTCTAACAAGTGGTATTAGAGCCATGGTTTGAAAACGGTCCGGAATAGTGGACTGCGTTGTGTGGAAAGCTCTCGGTATAACCTCGCTATTGGAGATTCGTGTTTGATGCCTTGTGTTGAAAGTCTTCCTGATATTGTGGTGGTCAGGCGGTGTGTTTCGTTGGTTGATAACGGCGGTGCAGAATGATTTGACGAATTAAATGGATTATCGCTCGAGGAGAATCTCCAATCGCTAGATCTTACCGAGAGTCTTACATACAACGCAGTCCACTATTTCGGACCGTTTATAAACCATGACTCTGATACCACTTATTAGCACTGACAAACAAGTGTTAATTTATTTGACATATAACCAACACATTGGCAAAATAATTAGAAAAAGAATAATACATTGGCAGAATATAGTAAGCTTAGTGGGTAATTTAGTGATAATGAATTTAGAGAGAAATCTTGTGGCATTTGGACATCGAAATAAATGTGAGTGGTGAACATATTCTTGCAAGATAATGTGATGCGAAAGGACAAAGAGATATAGAATGCATAGATAGGGAAACTTTATCTACTTAAGGTTTGTAAAACAAAATTGCAGAAGTGGTTCCATATTTCCACAAAGCCTGGCATATGATCATGTTTAAATCTGCCATTTTATCACATGTTATTGTTTTCTTGCCACAAATTTCTTGGATTTTTCTTTTCATCACCCACCCAATAATTACAACTCAAAATTCATGTTATAATAGCTTTTGTAGGTGAAATATAGTATCAAAGTCATCAATCTTGAAAATTTGATTATCAGTGCAAAACATTATAATAATTTAATTAGATGAAGATATGATGAATCCAGCACGAAATAAAATTTTACCTTTATTGCTCATGCCTATGCATTATGCAACCTCTGGGTTTACATTTTCTCACTTTCTATAATTAAGACCATTAAATTATTTTGTACATCCATTGGTCCTAAACAACATCATATCTTGAATGTGGAATCAAATATGGAAAAGATTTGACTTGTTAAGTATTTGCATTAATGTCCTATATTTTATGAAGGAATAAGTGTTAAATTTTTTTCCAAAGTATTAAAAATGGTGCAAATTTACCCATTAAGTATGTTTTAGGTCAAATTTGCACCTAAAATATTGAAAATAATTTATATTTACCCCCTTATGTATGTTTTTGGATCAAAATTATTCTCATTATTAAGTAATTGATTTAAATTTGCTACCGAAATTAAAGAAACTGCAAGTAAATACATAAAAACATACATGGTAGGTTGATTAAAATGACCTAAGCTTGTTACATGCGTACTGTAAATTGATACTCTATTTTAATTCTCAAAAAATATTTTCTTACCATTAAACAGTTTTTATTTACTTACCTGAAATTTAATTATTTTAACAAGTTTAATATTATAAATTTTAACCATTTTTTGAGAGTTAAAAAATGGTGTCAATTTATAGTTTACATATGGAAAGCTTATGTGGATTGAATAAGATTGTTATGATTTTTTTTTCTGCTTACCTCGAATTTCATTATTTTTAGTGGCAAATTTAAGCAAGATACATAATAGTAAGGGCAATTGTAGCCTAAAAATATATTTAAAAGCCAAATGTATACTATTTTTAATACTTTAAAGGCAAATTTAAACATATTTAATGGGTAAATAACTAAATATATACAATTTTTAATATTTTAAGGATAAATTGGACCCTTTTCCCCTATACAGTTCCCTCCTTGCATGGGATGCACCATCTAAGCTATTCTTTTGATACACATTAATTTATTTCTATAGAAAACACTTAATACCTAAATCGAATTCATGAACAAATTCATGAACCAATCGACACATAGGATAAATAAGTTAAAAGAAATGGAAAAAGTAATTGATAGATAATTCTTAATTTTATGTGTCAATACATTAGTAATTTGATCCAATAAAAACTCATGAATTGAGTCCAAATAAGAATTTTCCACTTCACATGTTTACTTTTTTGGGAGCAACATCTTAATTTTCTTATATTTCTGTTCTTTTTAAAATTTCAATTTGAAAATTTCTTTAGGACACTGGTTCCTTGATTTAATTTATTGATTGAGTTAGTAATAAAATACCATGAAAATTATTTATTGTATATATATACTCTAATCTATGATTTTATTTTTAGATGATATAACAGAAATGTCATTTATGAATCCAGGAAGTTTTATCATTATCTTGAAGTATGACTAGAATCACATATCAAATTTAACTAAATATGATCCTCCAAACTTTGCCTTGTTTTAATTTTTTTTTTCCCACTTACATTTACATTTTCAGCTTTAAACTGTTTCTTGCTGGCAAGTTCTATATATTCTTACACAATAGGCTTAATTCTCAGTTCCTTCTCAACTTTGAGATCAAAACTGGCAAAATAAAGAAAATGAAAATATAATAATGGAAGTTTGATTATTATTGCAAAATAATGAGTTGAAGCCAAGTAAAATAATAATTCTGTTTACATTTACTTATATTAAGAGGGACAATTTTCTTGGACAATTGGCTTGAGTGCTTGATAATGTTCATTATCATCAAGTTGCAAGCAACTGTATTAATTCTCTAGTTGACTTCAATTTCCTTTCCTCATATTCCACCGTCCGTTGAAGTTGTCTGCGCAATGAAATTCTAAATTTTTCAATAAAAACAATATTAATAGTGTATCAATCCGATTCAAATGATACAAATAATTATATATATATATATATATAAGAAAATCTCTTAGAAAAGTCAAATCTTTTATGATGTTTTTATTAAAATAAAATACATACCTTATCATCGAAACTGACTACGTAAACTTTATTTAAAATTCGAGAATGGTAAGGATTACCCACTCTCCGTAAGGACCTCTGTATAATATAGTCATTCAACTAGCAAATCACAGAAGCCCTTGAGGGAGAGTGAGCAATAACATACCATTAATCATCAAAACTGTGAGTTCTCGGGTTGAAAACCTTATATAGTACTAATAATAATAATAAAAAGATCAAGACAGTTATTGTCCGCTCTTCTCAAAGGCCCCTGGCCTTGCCATGTCCGGCGAATCGTCCAGGCGGCACTGCCGGAAGCCTTTGAGGGAGAGCGAGCAATGGAAAATGCCTCGGCTGATCAATCACCATAGCAAGCCATAGCTTGTTCGAACTCCCCCGCAAGAGCCTCTGCCATAATTAGTCCCATTAGCTGAAAAATGAAGCTTCTAATGAATTTTATAAGCATAGGGCTAAAAAGCAGAAGCCCTTGAGGGAGAGTGAGCAACCAATGGCTTGAAACCAAGAAATATTCATGTATGTTTTGATTGGTTTAGGTAATTCGATGAAGAGAATTGGCCAAGAAAACCCTTTTTATAGCCAATATAGAATATTGGTATCAAGAAAACGTGGAGAAAACACTTGGTAGGGTCACCATATCTTATGACACTTGGCCAAAACTAGATTCTCTTCTTATTTATTATATCTTTAACATAACAGGTGTACTATAGGCCAATAGTTGCTCGAAATCAGCTACAAGAAAACCAGGAAAAAAGCCTTAAATCCCCCATATCTAATGACACTTGTGCACAAAGTCAACATGTAAATAAGTCTTTGCTGGACGTTTAGTGCTTTATAATAAACCTCCAACGAGACGAAACGGTAGATGCTTATTCTTTTTTCCTAATAAAATCTCCCATGTTGGATTTCTGAATTTATATAATTTTTTTAAATATTCAATAGCGATTTTTTTTTCTCTTTTTATAAGCTTGTCCGTTGAATTTAATTTCTGAGTTAAAGTACTTTTAAATAATTAAAGAGAAACATTTTACTTTTTTATAAATATTTCCAATGCAAATTCAAATTAATAAAACACCTAAACTTTAGATACTAAATGATTATATATAAGTAATTTTATAATTAATAACTAAACCAATTAAGCCAGGTGAGCTAATTTTTATGCCTGAATTAAATCATCATAAAATGTTCAATCCCATAACAAGGAGTGTGTTAAAATCTAATATCTGGTTGAGCAGCAAAATTTCCATTTCCAATAGTGATTAGAAGAATATGTTTTGGCTGAATTAATTTTTGGAGTTGAGATAGGTAATTGCATTAGTTGATTTGATTTGAACAATAATAATAATAAAAAAATGTAATATACACGTGGCAGATGGCTCTTAAGACTTATGACGAGGCAATATCTGTTCTTAACATATACTTGTTTTAGAGAAGAATATTAAAAAGCTATTTTCCTTTGATATCTATGGCATATATATTCTCAACCTTATCTTCAGTACTATAAAACATAATTTTCTTTTGACATTCTACAAATCCTACTTTCTATCCTGAAGATCAAATGGCATTATCTCTTTCCCAATTGGATTTTGCAATTTCTATATGATATGAAACTTATGCAAAAACACCTTATTTTTCTTCATCTTCATGCATGCATTAGCCTTAAATTATTATTATTATTATTATTATTATTATTATTATTATTATTATTATTATTTTATATTTCTCCATTTTTTTGAATCTTGATTGTTTATGCATTGATTTGCTGTCGATTTATCAAATGGCATGCGTCACCATCATTCAATATAGAAATACACACTACAAAAAAAAACAGGAAATTAGCGACGGCAATTTACGTCGCTAATTCCATCAATTCCGTCGTTAATTACTTTTAGTGACAAAATGACTAACAGTCGCTAATTCGTCTGTCGCAAGAAATTTTGCGACCAAAATATAAAATTGTCGGTAAAAATAGCGATGAAAAAATTCCGTGGCTAATTAACCTCAAAAACTGGTCGCCAGAAATTTAAGAATTTTTTAGCGACAGATGTTTCCGCCGCTAAATTCCGTCGCAAAATCTAATATATCATTATTTTATTATTTTAAATTAACAAATTTTTTATTATTATTTTCAATTTAATTTTATTATATATATATATACATACAAATATAAATATATATATAACATCCAAAATCTAGCATGTAAATACCAATTCACTAGTACTATTAATTTAAAAAACATAATATATCATAAAAAATACACTAGTTCAAATTAAATAAAGTTTACTTAGAATCTTAAAGTAAATGCTAAATGCACTATTGCACTTACAACCAAACAAGGGTCTAATATCCACATCTACAAGAAATGTTTTGCTACACAATATTTACAGCCAACAAGGGTATGCCCTTTGATTCGATTCTTCTATATCCATGCCCTTTCACATCTCCCTTTGATTTGATTCTTCTATATCCATGCACTTTCACATCCGCCACTAGCATTGTTCATGCTTTTATATTTTCTAAAGAGAAATACAGTAAGAATACACGCACTTATAAATTGAGATTCAAGTTGATAATAAAATCAAGCTAGAATTGGACCCGCAATTTTCAGTGAAAAAGTAAACATAGTAATAAAGCATTTTAATGTATGGAACAAAGCACAATGAAGAAGTCTAAGATATCGTTCTAGTCTTCATTAAGTTTAAAGTGGACATACATTTTTAGGGTAACCAATTTCTTGTTTCCAAAGGCATTGATTGCTCTACAAATAATAGTGTGAATACAAACATTTTGATTAAAGTTTTCTACACAAAAACAGGTTCACACTCGACCCAAAAGCAAAAGACAAAAATTAGCATTCCTTAAAATGACAAATAGTTCTAGCAGTCCAATTAATTCCAGTCATAAGACATTTGAAAGGCCAACCTCACGGCAAACATCTTGTAAGCATATAAGAATAACTAATCATGGTGTCGTTCAAGGTTATAAGTTGATACATGGTGACACCTAAGATATTACTCAAACAAAGTAGAGTTTAAACTAATATTTTTGTCACTTTTTTCTCTTGTTCAATTAACTCATCAATAATTTGCAAATCATAAGGTTTCATAACATTGCTCATATTTGTTAAAGTAAAAAAGTTTAAACTTGATTATGAATTGAAAGATGATAATTATTTTAGAATTGTTCAAAGGCAAGACTTGGGCATAACTGCCTGTTGTTAATAGAAAAGAAAAAAAATGCATACATCTTGGCGGACATGGGGATCTCTTACTATTCCACCACTTCCTACCTGTAAGAGCACCAAGAATTCAAGTTTGTAACTACTCATTAATCTCTTTTATTACTATGTGATTGTTCAGAAATAACATCCCCTTATCTCCAAATTATCAGATTTAACAGCATCTCTAAGAGGTAGAAAAGCTCATTTACCAATCACATAGAGATCTTACTAAATCATAGCGAGTAGCTACTGGGTTTAGCTCAAAACAAATGCAATATACACCCTTTATTATATGATTTGAAATTTAAAGAACATGTAAGCTTATATTCCAACGGATTTAAACACCCTAATTCTCAATAGATTCAAATAAGAATGAGTAATCATTACCAGGAACTTAAAAATAGAAAAACACAAACTAAAAAGCATAATTTCATATAACACAATCAGGTGGGCATTCTCAAATATCAAATCAGCAAACAAATTGAACTCCATAAATCAAGAAAACTAGAAATTGAGCTAAATTACCTAAAAATAAAGACGAATATGACATAGAGACTGAAATTGAGATTTGAAAAGATAAAAGATAAAGGAGCCTACCAAACCGCTGCCGATTTTGACAAATCGAGAGAAAAACGGTGCTGCGAGGAGGCGAGGCGAGGCGGCACTGCGAGAAGGCGAGGCGAGGCTGTATGGTGAGGTTGCAGTTATTAAGTTCATCATCCACATTAAATTCAGAAAATAAAAGCTTAAAACACTTTTATCAGCTTTACAATTTCAAAAACCCAAATCAAATTTGAAACAGTACAAGTAATAGATCAGTAATTTAAACAGAAAGGCACTAACTTTCATTTTATTCTTCTTTGCTTGGAGCTTCTTCTCTCTCTTTTCTTTCTGTTCCTTCTCTTCTGCAATAATCAGGAAGCAACAATGAAAATTATAAGTATCTACAAGCTAAGCTGTAACAGATATGAACATAATAGGCAAATTTGAGTTTAAAAATAAAAAATATTACTTTGAAGCTCAAATTCGTATTGTTGCTTTCTCCGAGCTAAATTGTTCTAAGTTTTAAATACTAAATCCCTCAAGTTGAATTTCAAAATTCCTATTTTTTTTTCAAATCTGCCCCCCTATACATTTCTCTTAAAATCAAATTAGTAGCTACTGTAACTCACCCCACAACCGCGGTTTGAAGAGGAGAGGGCTGGCGGCACTTCCAGTGGGCGGCGGTGATAGAAACGACCAAAAGAGGGGCAGATTTCGAAGCAAAAATGCAGAGGATGAGGGAAGATATGGGGTTGCTGTTGCACGCGAAAGGGAAAAAAAGAGAGAAGAGGAGGCTGACTGCTCACGGTGGATAAAGGGGTGGAGATGGCGACAGAAAAGAAGGGGTAGATGGTGGCTGCTGGAAAACGAAGGGAGAGATCGGGGAAGAGACCAGGAATGGGAAGAGAAGAAAAAGAAAAGAAAATAAAAGAAAGAAGAAAAAAGAAAATCAAAAATCAAAAGGCCAAAACAAAGTAGTTTTGAGATAAGTTGGGGCAGATTTGTGTGAAAATTTAGCGACGGAATATTTAGTCGCTAAACTGTTATAAACTCCAAATTTAGCGATCAAACTTTTTATCGCTAAATTTTTAGCAACTACAGTGCAGTCGCAAACTTATTTTATGAAATAGAAAAATTGAATAGTTTTTAGCGACAAAGAAAACCGTCGCTAATTTCATCGCAAAAAAAATATGCCATTAATTGCTGCCAAAATTTAGCGACGGTTTGTTTTTTCGTCCCTAAACTCGATGCCAGATTGAAAATATGCATTTTCACGACGGATTCGAAAAATGGTCGCTAAAATCCGTCGCTAATTAGCGACAAAAAATATGTCGTCGCTAATTCGAATTTTTTTTTGTAGTGACAGCTATCAGAGGAAAGACAAAATTACATATTTTAACGAAATTCCCACTTTCTTTGTTAAATCAATGTTAAGATGTCTAGAATAGACAAGGGCAAATACATAAATTGACACTCCAACTTGGCACTTCTTTTCATTTAGACACTTCAACTAAGTAAATAATATAATAAACACTTAAACTCGAAAAAAGTCATATATTTAAACCCTTATAGAAGTAAGCATGCAGAAATATAGAAGAGCATGTATTCCAAATGCCTAACGTGCCAAATATATCCAATAGAATATTGACACGTGTATTTCAACGCATTTACATATTTTTACTCTCTCCTCATTTTTTCTCTCTCTTCCCTCCCTCTCATCATTTTCTTTCTCGTTCTCTCTCAAGATGATGCCCTTCCTTCTTTCTGATGCCAATTTTGACTTCGTCGCGGATTCTCATTGGGATTGGAACGAGTTTGGTGATTCCGACTCTAAAAACGTGGAGCATAAAGAAGATGAGGATTTTTATTTGGGTAAAAGGAGGAACTTTGGAAATCTAATTGAAGAAGAAGAAGAAGAAGCAAAAGAGCAGGAGTATATTGTGAGTTTGATTCTGAGTATATTGTTCAAGGTTTTATTGTGAGTTTGATTATGAGTATATTGTTCTAAATCTGTGTTGTTGCTTCTTCTGGCAGTATCTTTAATTTTTTTTTATTTTATATTTAATTTACTCGTTTAAATCTATGTTCATAGCAATTAGATTGAAATTTTTAAATGAGACACTGTTTTTAATTTGATTTTGTTTTTGCAAATTTTTTGTTTGTTTTGAATGAAAAAGAAAAAGCCTCTTTTGAGTTTAAGAGGATGAGAGATAGTAAAGAAATGGCTTTGCATCTGTAAAAGACTCTGCATCTGTAAACGAATTGAGAGGTATGGCAAATTCATGGCCGAGATATCGTTTCTGTCTTAATTTTTCCCTTTGATGATTCGATTGTTGCTCTTCCACATCTTTTCTTTTTTTGTTTTTATTTTTTAAAGTATGAGTTGAGATTAAAGAGAGTGCAAGTGATGTGTTTTATTGAAAACTTTCTTCACTTTGAGCCTACTGGCTTTGCGGAATTTTCTTTGATTCACTGATGCACTCTTTTATTGGAATTATAGTTGGGCAGTATTGGTGGGTGGGTTTATGGGTTGGATCGATGAAGAGAGGAAGACGAAGATGAAGGCAATGTTGGTGGTGGAAAAAAGTTACTTTGATATGCTGTTCACGCCCTCTATTTTAAGTAAAAAGCACGCTCCATGCCATGTCAGCATGGAGTATTTATTTTATATAATTTTTAAAAAATTAAGTGTTTAATTGATCATGTATTTAATTGAGGTATTTAAATGAAAAATGATACCAAGTTGGAGTGTCAATTTATGTATTTGGCCAATAGACAACTAATGCAATTAGTAGAAAATCCAATTAAGTTTTGAAGTTAGAGAAATTAATAGGTCAAAAGGACTCCAACTATAAATAAGTTTTAACTTAGTGCTATAGGAAATCACCTGCAATTTAAAAATTAAGGGTTTGATTACTTTTTTAATTGATCAAAATTTAAATTCTATCTTACATCTCAAAAATGTAACTATTAAAAAAAATATAGTAATATTGATCTTGTATCAAGCTGTTAGATTTTAAGTTTGAGTTCTAATCAAATCCCTAGTGATAATTTGATAATATCTAGCTAGAGGAAGAAAACTTAAAAATTTAACATTTCAGCAAGTTGTTATTTGATTTATGTTTTCTCTTTAATAAGTTGTTAAATTTCAACCATTTATGATTTAATTATGGTTATGATTATATTATATCAAGTTTTATATATTCATATGGACACCATTGCCAGCACACCAGAACATTATTAATTTAGTCTATAAATAATTTCAACACCAATAAATTATTAATTTAGTCTATAAACAATTTCATAAATCTGGCCTAAAGCAAAAATTTCCATATGCATATGGATAATTAAAAATGCTTGAGTAGCCATATACTCTTGTTGCATGATGCAATTATTACTTTCTTAATAAATACCTTGAGAAAAAACTTGCCAATTGGTTGTAGGGGTGATCATGAACCGGTTAAGCCCCAATCAGTAACCATTAATCAGTCTGTTACTATCGGTTAACCAGTACATCGGTTTTGAATTTTCGGATCGGTTAACCAATATTATTTTGGTTAACCACTAGGGGTGAGCAAAAAAACCGATGGACTTAGTTAACCGAAAAAAATCTGAAACCGAACCGATGGACCGGTTAACCGATTGTAATGGACTGATTAATGGTTAGTATTTTTAAAAAATCAATATTAATGGACTGGTTAATGGTTTTTAACTCATGTGACTGGTTAACCGAACCGAAACCGAATTTTTAGATAATTTTTTAATTTTTTAATAATTTATAACAATTTATCCTAATTAAAAGCGATCATGTATTTTTTTCATTATAATAATTATTTTAAAGTTTTTAAGTTTTTTTAATTGGCTATTAGTAAGTATAACAATTTATCTAATTAAAAATGATTATGGACCGGTTAATATATTTACTTATTAAATATTAATTTTTAAAAACAAATTTGCTTATATTCACCGAATATTTTTATTTTAACAACAATAATGTTATATTATAGTGAAAAAATTTTAATTTTTACGTATTTTGAATATTTTAATTTTATTTATGAATATATTTATAATTATAGTGGTTAACCGAAAAATATTGGGTAACCGATCAAAAAATTCGAAACCGATGGACTGGTTAACCAATGGTAATGGACTGGTTAATGGACTGAAATTTCAAAAAATCGATATTAACGGACTGGTTAATGGACTGGGGCTCATGGACCGGTTAACCGACCATGCTCACCCCTATTAACCACTATACTCATAAAATGCATTAATAAAAAAAATTAAAATGTTCATGTTACTTAAAAATAAAAATTATAAACCAAACATAATTCAATATAATATTCAAATTATAAATATAAACTAAAAATGTTGTGTCAATATGCAATGCATGCATAGGATAAAAAAAATTGTAATAAATAGAAAAATTGTAATTTATTAATTTTATTAAATATTAATTATCGTTTGTAATGAATTTTTTTTATTTTTAAACCGAAATATATTTAATTAAAATTGCAAGTGTTAAATACTACTTATAAGAATATTAAAACTAACATTTCACATTTTAATTGAATATTATTTACCATATTAAATTTTAATAATTTAAATATAAAACGTTTTAATTAAAGAGTTAAAATTATTAAATTAATTACAATTAGGAATTAATTATATATATTCAAAAGTTTAAAAGTAAAAAATTTTGTGTGTGTGAAAATAAAAATCTATCACAGATATAACTTTTCGTTAATATATTAATGTTATATAACTTTTCAAATATATTTTAATTGTTATTATTGAAAAATTGATAGATCAAGAAACAATAATAAAAATTAAATATGCACATATTGAATAATTAATAAATTAACTAAAAATTCGGTTATCGGTTCGGTTAACCGGTTACATGAGTCAAAACCATTAACCATTTCATTAATATCGATTTTTTCAAAACACTAATCATTAATCAGTACATTAATATCAATTTTTTCAAAACACTAACTATTAATCAGTTTATTATAATCGATTAACCAGTTAATCGATTCGATTTCGAACCGATTTATCAATTAACCGTATCAACCAATTTTTTTTTGCTCACTCTTAATTGGTTAGAAAAATCCAAATATCTTACTTTTTTCTTTTCTTGAAGTATAGAATGAAGGCCCAATGTATGTGGGCCCACTAGTTAGCCTCTTCAGCCCAAGATTGGCCCATTTGAATGTTTTTACACGTGTAAGCTATAGCCAGGGGGAGCTGAATGGCGCGAAATGCAATGTTTGTTAAAGCTCGATTTCATCACCTGGCGCGAAATTTAGTCCCAGTTACTACTAACAGAGCGTTCGAATTAGGGTTTGAAATTGAGGAGAAATGGCTGCTTCTTCACCCCCGTCGAAACGAAGGCGAAAGAATAATGAAGAAGATACAATTGGTACACCATCATCGCCGCCTCCGGTGGTCGTCTTTGCTCACGGCGCAGGTGCTCCTTCTTCTTCCGATTGGATGATCAGGTAGACCTTGTTAAACAAAGAGAGATGTGTAACTCTATTAAGTAGTTGCTAATATTGTTATTGGAATTGTGCAGATGGAAGGACGTGTTGAAAGATGCTTTAAATGCTATTGAAGTGGTCACATTTGATTATCCCTGTTAGCCAATTTTATTAATTTTTTTTTTTATTCAGTGAAATAAAACTGTAGGTTATGATCACGAAGATTCTAAATTGTTGTATTCGATTGTTTGGAAGATCTTTCTGGTGGAAAAAAGAGGGCTCCTCCCAAAGCAGAGAAATTGGTGGAGTTTCACAAAGATGTTGTGAAAAATACTGCTGCTAAGTACCCTGGTCATCCTCTGATTTTGGCTGGAAAATCCATGGGTTCTAGGTATTATAATTTTATGCTGTACTTGAAATTTTGTTGGAAAAATAGTGATAATCATTTAGAATTTGGAATTTCTTATGTTAACTTGAGTATTTGAATTCAGATATCTCTATACTAATCTATGGGTGAAAAAATTTGGAGTAGGCATTGAAGTATCTGTTCTTAAGGATGCTTTTTGCAGGCAGACACATTGTGGTCGACAAGTGTTGGAACTTTAATTTGCATCATAGCCTAATATATTAATAGGGAATATTCATTCATCTGAGTACAAGTTTTATTCTGTTTACGTCTTAATGGCACACTTAGCCGAATTTTGGGATTGCGTACCTACTTCCTTTCCCGTTAATCTTTTATTTTTCTTTGAGAACCGATCGCACTTAAGGTTTTATTCTGATCCACTATTTCACATATGGTTTTCTATTTTTGATAATCTTCTGTGCTTCAGTGTGTTGCTATTTTTGCATTGGCGTTGCTTGAGCAGTAGATAAATATCGAACGTGCTTAATTATTGCAATACAGATATTATTACTTCTTTCTCTTCTTCATTTTCATTTTGGCTTTTCCTAGAGTGAGCTGCATGGTTGCTGCAGAGGACGACATTGCAGCTTCAGTAATAATTTGCTTGGGTTACCCACTTAAGGTTTGCTGTAAATCACGCTTGCCACTTTTGTTCTTCAATAACATAAATGGCCAGACACAGGGGCATAGCTAGCCCATGTTGAGCGGTGTCCATCGACCCTGCTCAACTATAAAAAAATTTTAAAATGGCCCTTATAATTTTAATTTTTTTAAAAAATAATGATTCCACTTAATCATAAAAAAAATAAAAATCATTTTATAAGCTTAATTTTTTTTCTTTAAATTGATCTCACTAAATATTTAAATTTGCCCTTAAGTTATTAAAAATATTATATATTTACCTCTAAAATTTATTTATTTTTTTTAAAAAAGCCCTTCAAGATATAAAAATAGTACAAATTTTCTCTTATTTAATATTTTGAAAGGAAAATATGGACCATTTTAATAATTTTGAGATAAATGCGAACCATATTTTTATATTAGCCATCAATAAAAATGTCCATATTTGCATTCGTAAAAGTAAATATATACAATTTTCAATATTTTAACACATTTAAAAAAATAAATTTAAATAACAAATTTGTACCGATTTCAATAATTTGAAAAAAAATTTTGCGGTTTTTCATATTTTTATGTTAATGAATTTATTACAAGTTGTTGTAATTTTTGACCATACTGGACTTTAATTTCTGTTTATGCCCTTTCAGACATTGTCATTTTGTTTGATCTCATCATGTATACTTGATTTGGAGGTGGTGATGTGATTTTGTAATGACAATCACGCACATATTCTCGTTTGCATTATTTTATATGTTCATTTCTATGATTTGGTTGCATAAAAAAGGGAAAGGGAAAAGAAAGATCTCTTTGATCTCCTTGGTGCATAATATTTCAGGGCATTAATGGAGCTTTGAGGGATGAGACGCTGCTACAACTTGAAGCACCAGTATTGTTTGTACAGGTACTCCTTTTGTTCAGTTATAGACAATTCCTAGTATAAATCACATGATAGCTAATGTATATTCCTACGATAACAAGAAAAATATTAGTTTCTGTATCAAATGCCTTTTCTTGAAAGTTTAATATAGTTTTGCTTGCTGCTAATGTAATTTATTTCCTGCACTATTGCGTATGAAGGGAAGCAAAGACACACTATGTCCCCTTGAAAAGTTGCAAGCTGTTCGCAAGAAGATGAAATCACAGAATGAGTTACATGTCATTGATGGCGGCGACCATTCTTTCAAGATTGCGAAGAAGCATCTTCAAACCAAGGGTTTAACCCAAGATGAAGCTGAAGATATTGCTGTTCAAGCCGTGGCATCATTTGTTTCCTTGTGTCTTGGGGGAAGATGATTCATTTTCTGCTTGCCATGATTTTATCTGTTTTCCTCCAGAGTACCGTGTTGTCAATATATGATCATTTAATGTAAGGATGGTTGTGTTTAGTTTTGCACTTGACATCCTAGTCAAGGTTAGTTTTCTTAGTTTGGTTAGTTTTGTTATATTACTTCGCCAATTTGAAAATTTATCTATGATATCTATTTGGTTTGTCATGAATTTTGTTTTGATCCTGTTTGTGAAAATTACATTCTCTAATTCAGATGGTTAAATTTATCCATATTGAAAATTGTCCCATGTCGGCTATGAAGGATAAGAAATCGAAAAAGATTATACTCATTTACGTTAAAGGAGGCATACTTACTATTCATGAACTGATAAATTACAACACCAAAGTCATACAAAGGACTAATTAACATAGTACTCTTATTTTTTTCTCATCTTTTCCCAAACATTTATTCATAATAAGATTATGTACGTAACGATTCTGCATGACTTGATTTCTCAATTTTGTAAACACTGAACACACAAAAGATAAAATTTTAATTAAGTAATAAAATATCACTGATACATAAAAGATATATTCAATGAAATTATTGTTTGATATATAATTAAAACCTAATAATGCTGACTTTTTAGTCATCGTCGCTGCAGCCATCCTTCTTCTTCTTCTTATCTTTCTTTTTATCCTCACATTTCTTTTCTTTTTTTGTCTTTCTTATCCTTATTTTCTTTCTTCTCTTTCTTCTCCTTCTTCTCCTTTAATTTAGTTTCATTCTTTGCAGAAGGGCAAACAGCTTCATTAGACACATGTTCATGATCATGTTCTCGGATGGGGATTGGAACCAGGTGAGGCTTTTGTTGTTCTTGAAAGCTAGTTTCTTCAGCTGGTTTTTGGATTTGTAGAGTGGCCATTGTGGAATTTTAAACTTTAGCCTGTTTTAGTATAAGAAATCACACATATATATAATGAGGAAGTGAGTGGGATTCTTTTGTAATTATAAATCAGACTTAGAATCTGCTTTTGAATTCATTATGAGAATCTTTTATTTTATTTTATTTTATTTTCTTTTCTTTAAATTTTTGAGTTGACGATTTTTTTAGAATTATTTTTCTATTAGGCATTTTGCAAGCAAAATAAATAAAAGTATTTTGGTCAATTTTTATGATTTTGGGATAAAAATATTTGAGTTAATTTGGTAAGAATAAAATAAATATATGTATGTATGTATGTGTAGGTAAAGGAAAGAAAAAGAATAAAGGGGAAGGAAGATAAATAAAAAGGAGGAAGAAAAAAGGAAGAAAAGAAAAACACGCAGGAGAGGGGGAGCGGAACCCGAGACCAGGGAGAGAGAGAAGGGGGCCGACGATCTCCGGCGACCCAGCACCGGCGACAGCCAACGCTGTCACCTCACCGCTCTGTCGTCGGCGCAGCCCCCTTCAGCCGCCGCTTCTGTCCCTTCTACGCGAGAGAGAAGCCGAGGACTTCTCCCCATTTTCCGGCAACATCCGGCATCGGACGGTGGCACGGATGGCACCAGCGGACTCCCAAAGACGAGGTGCTCCTGCCTACGCCCTCCGATCGTCCCCACTCGCCGGCAATGGGCAGATCGGAGAGTGACAGCCGCGAGCTTCCGACGCTGATTCCGGCCAAATGGCACGGCGGTTGGGCGCGTGACCACCTCCAATGGATTTGCGATGGTCCCAGCTACCTTCAGGCGGTGGTGGCGCTCTTCCGGCGAAGCTCCGGTGACTGGCGACGGGTCAACCACAATGAAGGGTAATCGGAGAAATTTGACTCCGAAATGTAAGTGTTCTTTTAAGCTTAATATTCCTGAATTATGTGTATTTTAATTTTGGCTACATCAGGTGTATGAATTAATTGGAATTTGATGCAAATAATCGGATAAAAATATAACTAGGAGTTTAAGATCGCGTCTTAGTAATATAAATTGAAATTTGGACTTATTCTGTTAAACTTAGGAATTGAGGAAGCTAATTGAATATGTATCATTTTATGCTTTAGGGATTGAGGAAATTGATTGGGATAGACAGATATGAAAGTTTAACTTGAGAAATTTGGATATGTGAACACATTATACTTGAAATTGGTTTAATTGGTGTGAAATTAAGTGCTGTAAAATGGGTAGTATTGGTTTAAGTGAATGTTTAATGTGCTGTTACGTAGTTGGTTATGTTAAGATTTAAAAATACAATATTAATCCTATTTAATTGGTAATTTAAGGACAAAATTGAGTCCTGCTGATTAATGGGGAATTGGAAGTGAATTTTTTCTTTTCTTTAAAATATATTTAGTTGCATGTATTGGGTTTAAATGTGTTCCTGAATGTGGTTGCCACTGTGTTCAACCGAGAGGTAACTACTAAAATTGGATATGGTTGAACTGTTAGAACCCTCTTAATATTTTGTGATTAATTATACTATATTAAATTGAAAAGTAATTATTAAAATTGTTGATTTATTGGTAATTTTGATTCGGCTTGCTATAGTTTTGTAAGTAAGAATTTGTTATGTCACATGATAAATATTATTTTCGTATCTAAATTATTTTAAGTTAATTTTATGTGTAAGATATTGAGATTCAAGCAGTTTGTTAACGTGTTGTTCACAATAAAGCTTCAAGTTAGTAGTGATTAGCATGTGATTCTGTGGTTGAATTCTTTAAGGAATTAATAACTCTAAGAATTTAGCTTTCATAGACTAGTGAATGGAACTCATATAAAAAGAGAATTCTTCTTTTGCATGTTATATGATTGTACTGTGAACAAGTATGATTATTTATGATATTATTATTGTTATGCTCAATTGTATGTTTTAATGTGATTGTGTTTCCGATGACTGTCGTGAGAGGTCGTCCATATCAGGCTTTTCCCCACTAAGTAGTAAGCTTAGCACGGATTTTTATCTGTGTAGGTTATGATGAAAGGACCTAGTTCTAGGGATAGTTTACAGTATTGAAGTCCAGCATAAGTAGAGATTGCGAAGTTCAAGGTTTAAAGTCTATACTACCGTATTTGATATGTATTTGAGTAATTGTATTCATAGCATAGATATGTTAGATGGGTTGTGTAATTTTAAAGTGCCGATTTTAGAAATAATTATTGTAGTTTGATTTGATGAAATTAAATTGGTAAATGTAATAATTTAATTGCTTGAAAATATGTTACATGAATTTAAAATAGAATTTATGAACTTAAATTGAACATTCTCATTGAATTAGTTAAAATTTTAGTTATAAAGAGCCTAGTTGAAATTCTTAATTGAATATAATATTTAAATTACAAGCATAATAATCATTGTAACAATAAAAATAGAATATTTACTAATTGTGGTTATAAATATAATAAATTTAATATATCTTCTAATTTAATTTATTTACTTGCTTTTTATAAATTATGTATTAACTGCTTATATGATAATTTAATTTGGAAAAGGTGGGAATAGTGAGTCAAGTGTAGTGTATGGGAGGTAATAAGAAATTAAATTTGTAAATTATGGATTTTAATTTTTAATTTATTAGTTATGCATAGAAGTAAAGTGAAGTTGCTGCATTCATAACGTGTACTCTGACTTTTTATGCTAATTCCTTTCACTCCAATCCTACCCCATCCCATTTTTGTTATCAATCATCCAACTCCTTTTTTCTTATTTTATTTTATTTTATTTTCTTTGAATTTTTTTATTCGAATTATTTTTCTATTAGGCATTTTGCAAGCAAAATGAAATAAAAAGTATATGTAAAAATAAGTTATCAATTTGAATTGCCATAAAAAAAATTTAGATAAATAGAAGTAAATTATGGTAGTAGCTTAAGGATAAACAGAAAATTAATTAAATAAATCTTAAAAATGGAATTTAATTAAATAAATAAAAAAAAGAGTAGGGTACAGTTGGAGAGGGTTTGATGGGTTAGTTAAAAGGAAGGGTAAGCTTTAGAAATGTATTATTTAGTTTAAAGTAAAAATGAAACTGTACATAATATTGTATTTTATAATTATTAAGCAAAACATTCACATCTCAGAAATATTTCATTTCCCATACGCAATTCCTTCTCTCTCTCTCTCTCTCTCTCTCGTTCTCTCGTTTCCGTTCTCTCTCTCCCTCTTGGGTTCTCTCGTTTTCGTTCTCCCCCTCTCTCTCTCTCTCTGGTTCTCTCGTTTCCGTTCTCTCTCTCTTTCCATCTCTCTCTCTCTCCGGAAACTGCTTCTGGTTCTCTCTCTTTCTTGTTCACTCTCTCTCTTTGTCTCCGGAAACTGCTTCTTCCTTCCGATCTTCTTTTTGTTAAGATCTGCTACTGGTTTGGTTCAGAGTTGTAGCTTTTGAAGCTTTTGAAGGGAGAACGGCGGATGGCGAGAGGGAGGAAGCAACTGGTATTTTTTTCTGACTGAGATTTTTTTTTTTTTTGTGTGCCTGTTCCAGATCCTTGTGCCTGTTACAGATCTGTATCTTCTCATTCGTTGTTCAATTTTCATTTTTATCTTACAGATCTTGTTGTATTTTCTGTTCCAGATCTTGATCTTGTTCTATTGTTCCAGATTTGTTCAATTTTTTTGTCTTTTTGGAATCTTAAACCGGAACCGAAAACAATTTCAGTAACCATGAACCGAACCGATCTGTTTGTTAACCGGGAAGCCGTTTCGATTTCAGACCGGTTTTTCGGTTGACCGAGTCCACCGGTTTTTTTTTGCTTGTTAGGTTTGAATTGCATTTTTTTTTTTTTGTAAGAGAAACTAGATATTTTATAAATTTGTCTATAACAATTGAATAATTTTTATTACTGAATTTGATCAATTATTTCATCAAAAAATGTTAAAGTTTGTTATTATTATTGTTAGAATTAGACATGCTTTGGACATTTATTTGGATTTGAAAAATTATTGAAGATGTTTCTTGAAAGATTTTATAATAAATGTTTTTGAGTGTTGTCATGTAATAAGTAGACATATTCTCGCAACATTTCTTTGCATATATACATGTATATGGATATAACTATGGCCGGGATTCAGCATGAGAAAGGAAAAAGACCTAAAGGAGAACCCAGGAGGAATGTGACCCTCAGTTGTAAGCTTTATAAGACATTATTATCTCTTCATTCCCCGTCATTCGGTGTTACTTATTCCTATGTATATGCAAAAAATTTAAGACCTTGCTTGTTTTGGTGTCACTTTTTCGTTAGTATTGGCAAAAGATTTAAGAACTTGCTTGAATAAATTCTCTGTTTAACTCACTGTTCAAACTATGTTTTCTATTATATATCTGCATTAATATGTTCTTCAATGACCTTCAACAGATGATTTCATTGAATTCTGCAATTGCAAAAAGAGTATTCCGTCCTAAGTTTATTCATCTTCTTTGCTGACCTCTTAATTGGACAAATGAATTGATATTTGTGGTTAAATATTTGCCTGAGTTTAAAATAAGCTGCTTATAGGATTTTTGTCTTTGTTGTTTGCTATTACATGGTTTTAGTTGGAGTATTAATAGATGATATTTTATCTGCCGTTGTAAGTTCCTGATGCTTGCATTGAAAGCATTCATTCACATTTTCTGCGCCTATAATGCCAATTCAATACTGAAGGCGCGATAATTCTTGGACCTGCTTTCTTAAAATATCATTTTATTTATTTATTTATTATTATTATTATTTTAATATGCTTCTCAAATGTAATAATTTGATGCAATATCTTTTGTTCAAGTGTTGTAATTCGTGTGTTTTAGGTATAATAGTATAAATGGTGAAGGGTAGTTGAATTTTTTGAAAATTAAAAATAAGAGTTGGTTTTGGACTAAAAACAATTAACCGAAAGGACAGTAACAATGGGTCTAAGACAGGCCCGATTTAAATCTGTATGCGATTAGTAGGCATTAACTGGCTGTAGGCTCAAATCGAATGTATATATAAAATACAGGAATGAGCCAATATGATCGTAATGGGCAGAGGGGTCCAATTAATAAGACTTCATAGTTAGTCCTGTACCATTTAATCAACAGGCCTCTAACTGGGCCAATTTAAATATATACTGGGTCAAAAAGCGGCTCAATCAGAATTCCAGTTGTTTTGTTCACTAAAATGGGCTGTAGTAGCCCAAGAAGATTATTAGTAGTCTAATGAAAGCCTAATTCGAAAATTTAAATGTACTTGTGCGTTCCAATCTCTCAAAACAATTCATACGTAGACTGAATATGGGCCCTTAAAGGGCCTAATCAGGCTTAAAATTTACAAGTCATTCTATGAAAAACGGGCCAAGGTGGGCTTCTCAAAGCCTATTATCATTTTTAATGGGCCTCATTGGGCCTAAGAGAACTGTTAAATGGGCCTAGAGTTCTGAAAAGGGCCCATTTAGGCCCAATTATTTTGTTGAAATAGGCCCACAATGGGCCTGATTGGGCCCAACATTCCAATGAAATGGGCCCGTAATGGGCCTAGGATTCGGTTGAAAAGGGCCTTTGTAGGCCCAATCATTTTGTTGACATATGCCCACAATGGGCTTGATTGGGCCCAACCTTCTGTTGAAATGGGCTTAGCTAGGCCCAACCGTTTTGTTGAAATTGTCCCAAAATGGGCTTGATTAGCCCAACTAAGCCCATTATTCTGTTAAAATAGGCCCAACAGAGCCCAAAATAGGGCTTAATGGGCCCAAATATTCTTCAAATGGCCCTAGTTGGGCCCGAAATTATATTAAAATGGGCTACAATTGTTCTTGAAATGGGACTACTTGAGCCCAGATATTTCGTTGAATGGGCCTAGAATGGGCCCGATTAAGCCAAATCATTCTTTTAAATAGGCATTATCAGGCCTAATACAGTAAAAATGGGCTCGCAATGGACAACCAACCATTCTTTTGGGCGCCTAGCATCGCCTATGGCCTTTTTAAACGGCCTAAAATACAAATCATTCAGTTAATTTTTAAATTGGGCCATAGGGCTTTTTAAATAGACCCACGGATTGGCCTAACTGAATGTGCAAGGTGCTTTCAATGATTTATCTATCAGGCATACATAAATGGCATAATAAGCCTAGAATAACCAACTTTGTCGGTTCCATTACAATTAGTCTATCATTTAATTTTCTTTTTTGAATCAATTAATTGATAGAAATCTGAAAAGCAAACCGCCACGAATACAATGCTTCGAGCAATACTGGTAATCAATTAGCTATTTAGCATGTGGAGCACTGTTCAAAGTGAAGCAATTTCCAAGCCATGCATTATTAACAGTTAAATCCTGCATTACAAATCATAAAGAATTACAAACTCATCCACATTGAAAATACAAAAAGAACTCATCCACAAGGCATTTAATACTTTGAGCGTCCAATTATGAACTTTCATAATGAAAATGTTGACGTCGATGTGCCACTTGTAATAAAATTTTGTTCATCTCTCAACAACATATCTAAAGACCATCTAAAGAACTTATTCTAATTATGTCATCTTACTGATAAAATGACCTTTCATTTTAAACACTCAAAAAGAAGTTCTTGTGCAATTGTTTTGCTCTCAACATCACTCTCTTCAGTTAATTGGTTTTTAATTCAATTGGCTTTTTAAGTCCATTTAATCAAACTTGACCAACATATATGATACATTTGTTACACTAGCACCTCCCCTTCCACTTGCAGGCTCCAAAACCAAAAGCAGACAAAAAGGCAAATAAATATATCTATAAGTAATAACATACCATCTAGAGATGAGCAATAAAGTTGGCAAAACTAAGAATGTTTCTGCCGCAAATGAATAACTGCTGTCAGGATGGAAAAGAGAGGATAATTCATTTCTTGACTTATCAATTATTACCAAGATAGAATACTAACTAATTCAGACAAAAAGAATTGAAATTAAGAAAGGGCATGTCATTGAGGGCAATAGCTGATTATGCCTAAATACAATCAAGAGGGTTAAAGTAAACAAAGATGAATAGCCTTTGAGCAATAATATCTGTGTGCTATGTGAAATAAAGTTAATACCACAATATAATATTCCTAGTACTCCCTCCATTCCATATTAAGTGTCCATTTAGTAAAAAAAAAAAAAATTACTCCAAAATAAGTGCCCTTCTAAAAAAACAAGGTAATTTTGTTCACTTTATTCCAATATTAGTCCCATTGAATAGAGTAATTAATGAAATCCATCTTTTTCAAAGGACATATTAATAAAGTACAAGAGTAATTAATAATTTACTTAATTCTAGTGAAATACTCAAAATGAACATTTAATATGAAATGGAAAGAGTAGTTAATTTTCCCTAAGTGCACTTTATTAAATTAAGTTCTCTAATATCAACTTTTTTTTTTTGTCCACCAATTACCTTATTTTAACTCTAAACTCATTTCTATAATTTTATTTCACTAGAATTCCGTACATTATGGTTATACCTATTAGTTACATAATGTGAACTTTGTGGCTACTTCACAACCTACACCATTTTACGTCAATTTTTCTTATTTTATATGTCTTATATTAACCTTAATTTCGCATTTATAGAATTAGCTCCAATTAACCTCATATTATTCATATTTACATATCCATACATGCATATGTACAAGTATTTAAAATATGTAAAAGGTAAGTGTATGTTTCCACTAACTAAATTTACAGTTCATACATATATCTTAGAATAAGAGCACATACATGCATAAAACTTACTTAAACATAAAATACATATCCAACCACATTAGAAAGAATTAACAATTTATGCTTAGATAATCGACTTAAAAATTCAACTAATCACTAACCATGTCTCATCACAACAATTAGTCTTAATTTAACACATACGCCATATTTAACAAATTTCCACTCAATAAAAATATACATATTGATTTCTAACTTTAAAGTCATTTTAATGTTTAAACTCAATTTAATTCATCAAAATAATCAAACAAATGTCCATGTTTTGAACCGTTTTAGATCACTATAGCTCATCCAATTTCTTCCTTTTTACGTTTTAGTTTCATGCTTTATTAGTTACTCAAAATATACAGCTAAGTTTCAAGTTTCTCAGTCAAGTTACACAATATACTACCTAATTCTATTGACCTAATCCGATTCAAATGCACACCACGATTTTCATCCCATTTCGTAAGCCTAAGTAAACAAATTTAATTAAAATAACTTGCATAATTTACCAACTCAAAGCGTTCCAGCAATAACTGCTCATTTGATCTAAACATACTCATAATTACATTTCATTAAATTTCCTTGTATTTTCAGTCTTTACTTAAAAATTTCATTTCTTATTACTGTAACCACATTAAAGAATTATAAAGCACCATCATTTTAATCAAGACTTACATTTTATTCTTATTTTTTCTAACATATATTTCTGGATTCACCAACTTGCACAGTATCTGTACTTAATAATTTCTACACGCCTGAACATAATTTTAACATACCTCACTAACAATTATATACCAGTTATTTACTGAACTCAGTGGTTATACTAATTTCCACAACAGCAAGCACAAAAATTCCTTAACACCTTTAATTTAATAAGAATCAAATGCAAAGGTAAATTTGGTAGTGCACATACCGTTTTTCCATCTTGTTGATTTCGTAATCAACTCTGTCTGCCGGTCGCCGGAGCGTCACCGAAGATACACCACTGCCGCCAGTAGGGAGCTAGAACAGCCAGAGATCGACTGGGGTTGATCAAACGCCACAACGCTTGGCCGTTTAACCAGAATCTACGCTGGAGAGTTTCGGACCCCTCAACCCCGATCTCCTCGTCGGCCGCGAGCGAGGATGATCGGTGCGTATGAGAATGCACGTCTGGTCGCTAGGAGTCCAGCGGTGCCATTCGTCTCGCCACCCGACGTCGGAGGTGGCCAGAAAAAGGCAGAAACAGCGTCGGTTTGAGGAGAGAGAAATCGTGCACACTCGACAGAGGATTTGACTGAGAAGACCGGCGTTGGTAGCCGGATTCTGCACCTGTGCAGCCGCCGTCTCTCTCTATCTCTCCCTCTCTTCTTTTTCGATCTCCAATTTCCTTCCCTGTTTTCCGTTCTTCTTTCGTGTTTTCTCTGTAAGTATGTGCTCTCTCGTTTTCTTGTTTTCCCATTTCACTCTTTTATTTTTTGGTTCCCTTCTCTTTCCTTCCCTTTTATATTTATTTCTTTGTTTTTCTTTTCTAGAAAATTCCGGAACTCTTGTAACACCTTTAAACTAAACACACACTAAAGTTCCAACAATACTGCACAATAACTTGATTGTCTTAAAACTACTCTTTAACATCGATGTGAAATCCGGATAATTTTTTTTTTATTTTTTTTTCTACTGTTCTACAACTATTAAACTCTACTATTCATTCATATTACAAAGATGTCACCCAATTCTACCGAAATTTCGACAGAATCTCCTCTATAATATTGCCTATCCCCCTATAAATAGAAAATCTTTACACTTCTAATAATCATGTACATATTCATTCACCGTACTCCAATTCAAACTCCAACACAAGTTTGCCCATCCTCCAATTCAGATCCAAACACACATTCATATAATAATTCACAAATATCATCCACTCAATGCTTACATCAATTATACAAAATACAATAATATAATATTAACACATCTCACTTATCTACTATAATAAATGTTTAGTACATCCCCTCAATATCATAATATCCTTATCATCTATAGTGTACATGCCAACAAGATAAAAAAAAATTCAAACTGTAAATCCCAAAAATTTCATTCTTTTCATCTCCTTGTTAGCCTTACCATCCAACATTACTCTTTTGGAACAGCGCCGATACCAATGTTATTGAAACCGGACCGGATAAAAAACCGGCAAGGCTGAGGGTTCGTGGTTCCACCGGTTCCACCGGATTTTTTTATATTTTTTAAAATATTATTAATTAGTATAATTTTTATAAATACTACTACTCAAAAACAAAAAATCAATTAAAACATTAACATATACCTCAAATATACTAGTAATAATATTTTTTCACCTTTTATTTTTTTTAAATTATTACTTGATTAGCTATTTTTTGTTAAAGTATTTTATTTTATGAGTTTTAATTTAAAAATTAAATAATTCAATAACTGTAGGTGTAATTAAAAAAAATAATAGAAAATTATGTTTAAGTTTACCAATTTTAATAATTTATTCAATTTTTATTCTATTGTATTTTATTGAATTATTAAATCATTATATTATTTTCATTAAGTTCAAATGTGATTAAATAGTAAAAAAATCAATTATTTCTTAAATAAAATTTATTAGATTATTTATTTTTTATTTTTATGAAGAAATAATTATTTTATTAATTAGACCCGGTTTTGGCCGGTTCAACTCGATTTTGGCCGGTTCAATCCGATTTTTTCCCAATCAGGTTTTTTGCAGTTGAACCAACCGGTTAGGCAACCGTTTCGCGGTTCAACCTGTTGAACCGGCTGGTCCGGTTTTAATAACCATGGCTAATACTAGTTTGATAACTATCTTACACCTATACAAGGGCAAACCACGCGCCTAGCTTTACGCTTAGTGGTGACTACGAAATTTACTTATCCAAGGCATAACTATTAAATATACACATACAATTTACACATACATACATTAATATTTTTGCATTTAGATCACAACTTACTTTCTCTTCTCATGTATGACATAAGAATTTACAATTAATATACCAATTATCATTTAACTATAAGTTATTTATTCAGCTCCCAATTCAATATGAATGCTTGTGAGATAAAATAATATTTGTGCAATACCTTCAATACTTTTCTAAAAGGCTAAAATTTCTTAAACATTGATACTCAAGTTCCCAAATCAATAACTGAGATTTCCTAACATTTTGATAATGTGCAAGACACTCTTATCATGCATCATTGTTCTAATTCCATAGGTTATTAACCAGTCAATATGCTTATGACATAGCAGTAAATGTTTCTTTTCTACATGACAATTATTATAGCTTTCATCTAGTCACTAATACCAGCTAATATATATACATATATGTAGCATACACTGGTGATTATGAAGTTCCTATATATATAAAGCTACTTCATCCTATCACTAATTTCATAGAATCATATACTAATAGCATTTATTCAATTAAAGTTTTTATCAAAGAACTATTGGCTATATCATAACTCGAAATATAATATACATTTGTTAACTTTTCAGCTATATATATATTAAATTTTAAATTTCCCTCTTATCTATTAGTTAACATCTCTTTATTAGTTTTACTATTTAATCATACGACTTGCTTATGTCATTAAGTTGCTTTATGGTTTCTTAATCCACATTTACTTCCACACTTACCATCTAACTTCTTAGGTCGTACATTTAATATAAATTACAAAATTTATGATTTAAATTCACTAATTTACCCCACTCTACTAATTCATTATTTAATTCTTTGATTCACACACATATATATATATTTACATTTATAAATTCACTTTTAATTTATTATTTTGCTATAGTTATTGCCCGAAATAATCCGATAGGACAAATCGAGAGAATACACGGGACTATGGATTAAAGTGGCCAATACCGGGCTCTACACTTTAATCCTAACTTGCAGGTTCTTAATAACCTACAATACCATCGCCAACATCCATATACATCAATCAAAGGATTGAAGTGGCCCATACCGGGCTCTACACTTCAATCCTAACTCCGATTCAAAGTACTTCAAAATCCGACACTCCACATAATTTTCATTATCCAACCGACACTCCATATTAATTTTAAATACCCAACCGACACTCCAAACGAAAATACATCCCTATGGCCGACCAATTGTACTCTACCCATATATTCTATCATTTACTAAGGGCAAAAGCTGAGCTTTGAATCATATATATATATATATATATATATATATATATATATATATATATATATATATATATATATATATATATATATATTTAAGATGCATTAACAATCATAATATACCTCATATATATACAAGTATACATCCGATCACCGCTCTTCCATTCCATTCCAATTCACTTCCATTTTATTTGGTCAAATTAAGTTTATTTCATATTGAACCAAATTCACATATTTAATTCACATACTTTTATATTATTCTTTATACCTGTTATCATGACATTAAATCAAATTGAACATAAACTCGCTATTTACATCTTTAAGGCCTAAATACTGGTACTATTCCTAAATTTCCATTTCTAACTTCTTCATCCAATGGTCCTTGAGCCTAATTTAGCAAATCAAACTTTTATTTATACATTTTTATTTTACATCTATTTCTTTTACTCAAACTCGTTCCCAACTAACCATCTATTATTTACTTGTCACTCCAAAACTTATTATCTATGCTAACATATAACCTTCAGACTAAATGTATTCCAGACTCCAAGCAATAACATAATAACTTAAGTTCACCTTAATAAAATTACTTCCATTTAATCCGCAATGTTCAAGACCACATATACACATAAATACATAAGTACTGACATTATAAGAACAACCCTATTTATACATACATTTTGGAATACAACTACATACATACATACATATATATATACATATATATATATACATATATATATACATATAAGCATAAATTTTACTTAAACACAATATACATACCCAAAATCACATAACTACCTCAAGTTCTTCTACACTGTTTTATACCAATATTATTATGACATTAAATCAAATAAAATCTTTAATTACTAATTACACATATCAGGTCAAAATACACTATCTATTCCTAAAGTTTTATTTCTAATTTCCTCGTCAGTTATTCCTTATGTACCACATAATTAATCAAATTATGCTCTTACTTTTTAATTTCATGCATAACATACTGGTATATTGTTACCTACTATTTTTAAATCACTTTTATTTCTTTTACTTAAATTTGTTATGTATATTCAATTCTAGTTTCATTACTTTTCCCTTATTCTAACAAAATGATATACAATGAATTCATATTTCAGACACCTATATGTATATACACTAAAAGTCCTCGGTACATTAACAAATTATTCATCAAACGTTTTATACATTTTAGTTCATCTTAAATTTTCATCCATTAAAATTATTTTGTTGCAATTTATCATTCATTTCATGCTCATCTAGTCATTTTATACTTCGAATGATCATTTCTTATCAAGATTCAAATAAAAATTATTAATAAATAATTTGGCCAAGACTTAGTTCTAAGCATCATCAATTATTTCATACCAATAATTTGCAAATTCAATTTAATCACTCAAATAACGTAGCCAATTTATCATTTAACTTAATAAACCATAACATCACACATGCTGTGAATATCAATTATACCTTAACAATTTAATTTAAGAAATAAATCCTTTGGGAAAAGTAAGTTTGGTAGTCACTAACCGGTTTTTCTGAAGTTTTTAGTCTCTTTACTGTCGCCGGAGGCTCGCCGGAGCTCCACCGGAGGCGCTGAAATCACCGGAAGGAAGCTCGACGCGTCGAGGTCGCTTTTCCGGTGGTCACGCGCCGAGACTGCCCTCCATCTCGCCGGGATCTACGTCAGCAGCTTCGGTTTTCTCCCTCTCCGATCTGCGCGTCGCCGGCGATTGAGGAGGATCCATGGCCACCGGTAGCTTCGTCTGGCCGCCGTGATTCCGGCCGCGCCACTCTTGTCATCTCTCGCCGTCGGAGCTGGCCGGAAAACACAAGAGAAGCTCGCGGTTCTTCTCTCGTTTCCTGGAATGACGCCGCCGCGAACCGGAGGAAGACGCCACCGGAACGGCGCTGCCGTGTGCGTCGGTCCGATTGCCATCCCGATCGCTGTCGCCGGCGGTGCCTTTCGCCGCTCCCTCTACCTCTCTTCCTCTCTCTCTCTCTCAGTCTTCTTTCCCGATCTGCCCCTTCTCTTTCTTTTCTTCTTTTTCTTTACATAAATCCCATAGTCCTAACTAATCTCACACATCCAGATATTTCTAGACCCATAGTTAATATTTTATGCTATAATTATTTATTTGTCCATTACCTTTACTCTTTGTGTAACATTTTCTACTCTATAAACATGTAAATATATATGAATATTTGTCTTTAATTATTTGAATAATTCAATTATGTAGCTTTAAGGAAAAATTTCATTCCAACGCGTCCTAAAATTTAACCTTCGATGAATATTTAGCACTTCAAGTTATTAAATAAAAACACAAAAAATTTTGGGGCGTTACAACTCTCGTCAAAATTTTACTTACTTGTATATATTTTTATTTTACTTTACTTAGTTATTTATATATAATTTATTTATAACAATTAAAATTTTAACAATCAAAACTTACGGTAACATTATATTAGCCTATAATATTTTTATTATATTAGCCTGATAGTATTATCATATATAGTATTAGCCTATATAATATTAGTCTGTATAGTATTAACTTGTATTATAATATACAGTGTTTGTTATAACATTATATTAACCTGTAATATTTATACTGTGTTTGATGCATAATAGTGTATTGTATTATTTTTAAACAAAATTAAAAAATATGTAAAATTAAATTATTTTTAATATTACCAATTTAGACAAAAAAAATTGATTGTAAAATCCAATTTTTTAAATAAAGTACACAAATTTCTTGAAACATGAATATATAATAGTAGATAAATTAACAATCAAACAAATAACTTAATTAATAACATTCAATTACATAATTAAAATATATTAACAAATGTGCTACAATTAATAATTTTATACATGGTCCAATAACAAATCAAAATAAATAAACTTCATCATTATTATTTTAGACATAATCCAATATGTAATAGTGGCCCATAAGTAGAAAACCATGCAAAAAAAAGAATTTAACAAATAATAATAATAATAATAATATTCAAACTAACAAATTTTTATAATATATATTCGTAAAATAAAAATGACAATAAAACAATAAAATATAATTTATATAAAATGAGAAAAAGTGGAGATTAAGATGCACACTGGATTAAATAAACCCAGGGGGAATGTTTGCATTATTTTATCCCGTGTATGCGGGATAAAAATTAAACTCTGCATTATATAATACATGTATTATTTTTTAAAAAAATTAACCAAACACCCTCTAATGTATTAGAGGGTATTATTTTATCCTATCCCGTGTACTATACAGGAAACCAAACATGGCCTCACGTTTGGTTCGTTGTATTGTATTAACCTGTATAATATTAGTATGTACAGCATTAGTTTGTAAAATATTAGCCTGTATAGTGTTTGGTATAACATTATATTAGTCTGTAATATTTTATTTTGTGTTTGGTGCATAATAGTGTATTATATTATTTTTAAACAAAATTAAAAAATATGTAAAATTAAATTATTTTTAATATTACCAATTTAGACAAAAAAAAAATTGATTGTAAAATACAATTTTTTAAAATAAGTGCACAAGTTTCTTAAAACATGAATATATAATAGCAGATAAATTAACAATCAAACAAATAACTTAATTAATAACATTCAATTACATAATTGAAATATATTAACAAATGTGCTACAATTAATAATTTTATACATGATCCAATAATAAATAAAAATAAATAAATTTCATCATTATTATTTTAAAAATAATCCAATATTCAACAGTGGCCCAAAAGTATAAAACCATACAAAAAAAATGATTTAACAAATAATAATAATAATAATAATAATATTCAAACTAAATAAATTTAACAAATTATTATGACACATAAAATATATATTCGCAAAATAAAAAAGATAATAAAACAATAAAATATAATTTATATATAATGAGAAAAAATAGAAATTAAGATAAATACTGTATTAAATAAACTCAGGAGAGAAGTGCGTATTATTTTATCCTATGTATGTAAGGGAAAAATTAAACTTTTCATTATATAATACATGTATTATTTTTTAAAAAAATTAACCAAACACCCTCTAATGTATTAGAGTATATTATTTTATATTATCTCGTGTACTATAGGGGAAAGCAAACATGGCCATAATTTGGTTGGATAGATTTCTATTCTAGAATTATTTGAAACGTGATGATTTTATTATTTTTTTGTACACTTATCAATCACATCAATCATGTAATGTCACGTATATTTTATTTTAATGATAAAATATATCTATTTGAATAAATTTAAAAGTAAAAAGTTGCCTATTTTTTTTAAAAAAAAAATACAAAAGTAGATTTGATCCAATTTATTAATTTTTTGTTTTTTTATGAAAAAAAATATATACATGTATAAACGCTCTATTTTGGAAAATTAGAGATGCTTTCACACATTTGTTCAAAAAAAAAAAAAAACAAGAGTAAATCGTCAAATTTGTCTTTTAAAATATTAAAAATTGTAATATTTATTTCTTAAAAATATATTTTGGTTGCAAAATTACTTCTAAAATATATACATATTTACTTGCTATTATACAATTGGCTTAAATTTATTCGAAATATTGAAATTCTAAGTAAGCAATACATATGACAGACTAAGTAATTAAAGGGCAATTATGGCTCAAAAATGTGCAGAGAACAAACACATACCATTATTTCAATTGTTTAGTAGCAAATTTCACCATTTTTTCATTGAAAAGAAGCCCTTATTCTTTAAGGAAAATAAGAAAAAAATGGAAGCACTATCTTTATCGGAATCTATTCACCTTTTATTTTATAATTTATTTTTTAGGCTATAATTCACTGGCCTATTTGCTGATTGGCGATTTCTGAACGTAAAATTGGAATCTGGTTTTAGACAGAACAATTTTGTCATGACTCATGATTGATTGTCTTCCAGGGATTTTTATCTTTTTTCATATATATTATTCTTTTTAACAAAATATATATTATCTATATAAAATATATACACTCATGATTAATTATATATCAATCATATTATTATTATATCTAATTGTAATATAATAATATATAGAATTTTATGATTAGTCTAACTAATAGAGTATAGTTAAATAATTATCTCTATTAGCTATAAATAAATTTGTATTAGAACACAACTTATGAAAAAAATTATAAAAGTGTTTCTTTGAGAATTGATCAAAAAATAAATCTAAGTAGAACAATCTGTAAAAAGATATACGTATACGATTCAATGTAAATACTTATTCATATTTTGAAGTGATTATTTTCTTAATTAATGTTAATAAATTAGAAATTTTAAAAAATTAATTTTATTTAATTTTCTTACCATCTCTATCATGTTTTAATTTCCCTATATAGATATTTAAGACACAGGTCATATCTCCTATCTTATTATGAGAAAATATTATGCATATATATAAAAACTAGAGAGTTCGCAAAGGAAAAAAAATACAATATTGAAGAAAATATTGAGGTTAGTTTTATCCATGATAACTAAATTATTGTTTAAATTACACAAAATTAATAAAAGAATGTTTCTTTTCGTAAAAATCATTGAACTTAACACTTGTATACAGAAAAATTATTTTGATCGTTTTCTGATGAATAGCTCATCGAAAAATCTATTTGACATATCCAGTCAGAACACGTTTTGCACACATGGCGTGCCAAGTAATGGGGTTGGATGCCACATCATCATGCCATGTGGTAAATGACATGGACAAAGTGTCATGTGGTATGCTGAGTTAACAACACGTGTACAGTCACATGCGCAAGTCCTGTTGATTGGACATGCCAAGTAAATTTTTCGGTGAGCCTCTCACCAAAAATCGGTCAAAATAATTTTTCTGTATATAAGTGCTAAATTTAGTAATTGACACAGAAAAAAAATACTTTCATTAATTTTGCGTAATTTGGGCAATACTTCGGTAACTATGGATAGAATTAACCTGAAAATATTGTATACCCATAAACGGAAGCATAGGAACTAAGAATTATGATTTCTAACTTCAAATTAATTAAAAAAAAAACTAGCTTAAGTTGATCCATTAATTCATTCATACATTATTCAGTACTAATTAACCATCATATAAAAAATAGTATTTAAATTACTTTTTTCTAAATGAAAAACAAATTATCCTCAATCAATTTCAATAACTTTTTTTTTGGCAAAATAAATAAATAAATAACTTAACTACATAGTGAGCACTCAGACTTTCCAAACTGGGACATGATTAGAGCCATTTGAGCGTTAATTACTAGCGTTAAAGGAGTTTAGTTGTAATTGACAAATGCAATGGCAAAGTTTTATAAGGCATGTAAAAGCTATGGCCCCCCAATTATAATGTTTTGAGCATTTTATATGATATAATGTGTGTGACTCTCTGAATAAATCATAATATATGTATATAATATATTTTAATTATAAAATTAGTTTGACGGGTGGCTCTCTAAATATTTTAGTTAAATTCTGCTGTCAAAAAAAATATTATATTATTAATCGTCAATCATTATAAACGGTTAACTTGTATTTATAGTCCTAAACTTACATTATATAAAAGTGGCAAGACTATGCTTTTTATGCTTTGTTTTTTGTACTTTATTCTTGAAATATATATATTTTTTTTGAATTGACGATCGAAAATGTCGCAAACTGTGTTCAAATTGATAGATGAAATTCGTGGATATGTTCCAGTGATAACCTGATAACCTGATCAACTAAAATCTTATCCATTCAATTGTCTCAAATTGAAATTTCTATATGAGATAATATAAAAATACTATTGAATAAAATTAAAAGTCAAACCAGCAACTACGAGTCAAGGATTAAACGATTCTGCCTTAATACCCAATTTGTTGCACCAGACATTCCATGGAGACAGCTTCAAACTAATTCAGTAGAACTTGTATCTAATTCCTTATCATCTTCACAAATAAAATTAAACTTTACGTTTTATACCAATATTCTTTCACTTTCTCAGTTCCCAAACAATGCTCTTTATTTAACATGGATGAACATCGTCCCAAGAAGCAAGCAAAGACTGAGAGTTGCAGTTCAGAAGGTAAATGAATAATTTCCTATTATTTTTCTTCACCCATCTCGATTTTCTGTTTGGCTTCCAAGAGAATTGATTTCTTATAATTTATGTAAATTTTTGTTTGATTGATCTGGGTTGTGCAGTAGAGGTGAGTAGTATCGAGTGGGATTTCATCAACATGACTGAACAAGAAGAAGATCTCATCTACAGAATGTACAGGCTCGTTGGAGACAGGTATTTTTTTTTTTTTTTAAAAAAAAAGAAAAATTAAATTTTTTAATATGATAATAAATTATTAACTCTGTTTATAAATAAATGTATAATTAACTCGAATTAGATAAGCTATTTTTTAGTCTTGCCATGACAATCTCATCTTATGAACTGAAGTGTAATTGATGGATAGTTAACTATATTTATAGCTGGTATAATTTCCTTAAAATATTACCTACATGATTATTATTATTATTAGTTTTATTTGGTTTTAAGAGTTGTCTTTTTTCTGGATTTTTGTGACAATTTTAATCCAAATTAAAGGTGTCATGCTGTTCTTAATTAATATCTAATTAATTAAAAAAGAATTTTATGCATAAATCAGGTGGGATTTGATAGCAGGAAGAATTCCAGGGCGGAAAGCAGAAGAAATAGAGAGATTTTGGATAATGAGACATAATAAATTGTTTGCTAAGAAAAAGAATGAGCATCAATTTTCAACTTCCTGAAGCCTATGCTCATTTAGTTTCCAGTTCTTCTTCTTTTTTTTTGTTTCTTTTTATAAAAAAAATCAAAATTTTCCTTGTAGCGGATGGATTTTTTTTAATAAATTTTTGAGATTGAGTTATATAATTAATTAAATCTGTTTCGTTTTAACAATTATTCGACGCATAACTGTTCAATTCCACTTGAAAATGCTTGTCTATCATGAAATTTATTTCATTTCTTGACATTAATAATGAATACTACTCCAAACCATGATGTTTTATTTTAGACTTAATATATATGCAGTTCTATAAATTTATCTAAATAATGCAGTTAGCATAAACTTTTTGAGCAACCATGCACCTAGATCCTTAAATTTGTAAATTCGAGCACTAATTGTCTACTTTTTCACTATGTGAAAGTGGAGATCATGCAAAGTTATAAACGTGCGATGACATCAATCAAAAAAGGCCGCCTTACATTTATTTGGACAAGTTTAGGGATGTATATAGTTGCTCGAGAAGTTCAAAAGGTTAAGTGAATTATTTGGACAACATGACAAGTTTACGAAACTACATATGTACTCGACCTTATTATTTAATTGCATTTTATGTCTTTACACGCTCTACTAGCAAGTAAAACATGCGGCATGTCATATGTCAACATTGAAGTACCAACGGAACTAGAATTACAAGTTTAGAGACTAGATGGTTGCTCAAAATGTTAATGTAATTAATTGAATTCTTAGGACAAATTTATTGAATTACATGTGTGTTATTCGTTTTCATATGTTAATTTTTTTTTCAAGAGATCACGGCTTCACACTTTCAGTCATCTCAAAAAAGATGTTGGCAGATTTTTTTGTTATAGAATGAAATGGATAATTTGAGTATATAGTTTAAAAACATACGAGCGATACCGAGAGTTTTTATATAATATTTGACTAGAATATGCTAAATTAAATTAAATAGATTATTAATGTTAGATAATAGTTAATAACTGCTTATCATTAATAATATAATGCTTATCAATTACGAATTAATTCTTAAATTATTGGTAATATTTGGATAGCTCAAATTATACCTGAATTTTAAAAGTTTTGACTATATACTTCGTTTATTAAAAAAAAAAAAACATTTTGGTTTGACATAGTCATAATAATAATTTCCATTCAAACTGATATTACAGGTTATGCAAAATTTTCCTAACAGAAATAATTTCATGAAGCTTCAGATAAAATTCCACCATTTTTTTCGTAAAAAAGCATTGAATAATACAGGTCAAGTTGGGAACATGGAGAAAATATTAATGTTGAATTTCTTTCGGTACACAAAAAGAGACTGTTTATACCGTTAAAGAATCTGGTGGGTAAGCATTCATGGACTAAGACTTGGTCAAGGCTATAATAGGAAAAGTTTGTCCTAAAACATAGTATAGAATTATGAAACATATACTATGTTCGGAACATGAAGAAAAGAAAACACGGTTATGTATTATTTTTATTTTAATTCATTGGAATAGGTTAAATGGTTTAAGTAATTATGAAACATATGTTCAATTACTGAATAATTTTTAATAGAGAGCAACATTAAATATGTGCATGGTCCGAGTATGAACTCTTTCTAGACGTAAGCAAATTTCTAACAATCCTTAAAATTTGAATCAATCCCACTTTACCTCTTTTTATATTTCCTAATTCTATAACAACCTTAATATATTTTAATTGGTTTCAAAGTGGTTCAAGTTGAAATTTAACTAACATCTTGGATTAAAAAAAGAAAATATTACTGTTAATTTTATATATTCGGTCTGGTTTTTTAAATTCATGAAACCGACTAATTTAAAATCAAGCACATCAGATTCATAATATGCGTAAGGTAAGAATCGAACTGAATCTATTAATTTTATATCAACTTTAATAATTGTTTTCATATTTAAAATGATCTTATTGAAGTTTAATATTCAAGACATTACAATTATTAAATTAAAAAATTATATTATATTTTAAATTCTGAAACATTTTTAAATAATTGAAGGGAAATACATTTTCTTTTAATGGACATGCTTGACACATATCTACCTCAATTGGATTATAATTATATACATATATTATTGAGTGGGTTGCCAACGCGGAGTGAGGTTTGAATTTTCTACGTCCACTTTCCACTCTTTTTACTCCAACTATTCGACTTTGACCTTCTAGTTTATATTTATTTATATAGTTACATATAAACATTTTCTTTAGTATCAATCATTCCATTTCATAAAAGCAGCAAATCATAGAATTGACAAAAGGTAAGAAATTTTTAATTTCTTTGAAGAAATGAAGGAAGAATTGGTCAGCACTTACCAGTTGGGACCTATCCCACAAGTCTCACATTCTCTTTACTCATATATGACCATAGACTAGTCTGAGCTGAATAACTCGGTTTCTCAGTCAATCTTCAAACTTTCTTCTTCCCTTTGTATATATATCTTCTCTTCCTCCCTCCATTTCTAACTCAAATTTTCAAGTTTTCTCTCTCAAATACTAATCTGATTCTATTACAATACTGGGTACTTGATAGTTTTAGTAGTTGCTAATTACTTTTCTAAGTATTTGAAGATCAGGATTGTGTCTTGCACTTGATGATAGTGTAATAAATACAGACTGTTTTGTTGATAATATCAAAAGTGGAGTTAAAGATGGAGAATAATAGTTGGATTTATGAGCAACAAACACTGATTGGAGAGCTAATTCAAGGGATGGAGCTAGCAAAACAGTTAAGGATACACTTGAACTCAACTTCATCAGTTGAAACTAGAGATTCTTTAATGCAGAGGATCTTATCTTCTTATGAGAAGTCTTTGTTGATGCTTAACTGGAGCCGGTCGACTAGTCAGCTGCAAAATAACATTGCTGTTCCTGTTAATTCTGGGAATGTTCCTGAATCTCCTATTTCCATGAATGGGAGTCCCGCAAATGATGATTGTGACAGATTTCACAATGATGCTTCAAAGAAGAGGTGAGGAGATTGTCGAACTGATGGTTTATGGGTGTCATAATTCTTCTTTATTTTAGCAAGATTATGGCTAATTCAGCAGTCTAATTTTTTTGCAGAAAGACAATGCCAAGATGGACAGATCATGTTAGAATTACCTCAGAAAATGGACTGGAAGGACCTCATGATGATGGCTATAGCTGGAGAAAATACGGACAGAAAGATATCCTTGGTGCCAAATATCCCAGGTGGCAATTCTTTTCTTGTTTGAAACTCACAATCCTGTTGAGAAGTAATAATGGATATAAATCCACATATAGAAATAAGAATATAAAAACTGCTGACTGAGCTTTTTGTGACATCAACTTTTCAAAGTCAAAAATGGTGAATTTCAGCATTTGCATTAACTGTTTACTGTTATAGACTAAACTAATAAGAGCTTTTATGTCTGCAGAAGCTACTACAGATGCACCTATAGAAACACTCAGAACTGCTGTGCTACAAAGCAAGTGCAGAGATCAGATGAGGATCCTACAGTTTTTGAGGTCACATACCGAGGAACCCACACTTGTTCTCACAGCCAACAATCTTTTCCACCACCAGCATCACCTGAAAAACAAGACCAGAGACAAACTAATATCATTAACAATAATCAACAACAGCAACTACAAGGAACCTTGTTTAACTTTCAAAAAACTCTCAGGGTTAATACCGAGGATTTGGATAATAAAGAAACTGCATATCCCTTCTCTTTTCCTCCTACATATGAAAGCGTGAAAAGTACAGGCAGTTTTTCTCCCTCTTTCATATCTCCAGCTACACCTGAACCGGGCTACTGCTCAGTTTCGCCATTCCAGATGAACAATTTTATAGGAGCTCAAAATTTGCAACATTCTGAATCTGATTTCAATGAGATATTTTCAACCAATACTTCAGCTGCCAATTCTCCAATCTTGGAGCCGGACTTCTCACTTCAGTCACTGGAATTGAATCCCAACTTTCCATTTGACACACCCGGATTTTTCTCTTAACCAAATTGAGACACCAAAAATAAAAAAGATAACAGAGGTAGCTTCTGGCTTCGAGTTACCATAGTAGTGTAGCTTGTACCGAAGTGAGCAGAGTATGTATGTAAGATGGGAATAGTTATGGTAGCAATGGGAAATTTTGGGGTTTTTTTTTAAATTACAAGCAATTATTAACAGTTTCTACAGAAATTATTTGAACCAAATGTCTCGGCACAGATAATGAAAGAGAATAAATTCAATATTTTGCATAGGCAGCATACGAAAATCTATACAACACTTCAACTTACATACGAGTTTTTATACACCTCTTTATTACATGAAAGTTATCACTTAGTGCACAACCTTTCTCTCTGATGACTAAACCATGACAATCTACATAAACTGTTCTAGAAAATCACGGAAATAGGTCCAGAATACTAGGGTAAATTTGGAAAAACGAAATGGATGAAGAGGATGGCTTGAAACAGCCAGAAGAAGAAAGACAACGTCACAAAATAATTGATAGGGTAAGTCCAAATTGGGAACAGGTGATCCCTTTGAATAGCCTTGAAAACTATCCAATATCTGAAGAACTGGTAAGAAGCTAGGACTTGCCTATATACTCGTCCTTGTCCCACAAGTGATGATGCTCACAAGCAGAGCAAAAGAAAGAGAGCAACACCAGAAAGCATAGGCCATCCAAAAATCCATCTAAAAAAAAAAAAAAAAGGAGAGAGAGAGAGAGATCATGTCGGCTGAGTACAGAAGTTGTAGTTATTGAATAAATTATTGAAGATGAAATAATAAGGAAAATAGAAAACAACCAGCATCCTGTATCTAGACAGAAGAGTTCTCTTTGTCCTTGATTGCTGCAACAGGATCTGATTCCCTGTTTTGGTCATCTTGTGTATTAATCCTGAGAGCTTGTCTCAGCCCCAGGACAATGAATAAATTGGTTAGAGTGAGAAGCGACTCAGCCCCTCCATGTAACCAATCCACATTAGACAAGGAAGTTCCATAGTGCACTTTAGCTGTCTCAATCACATATAAATTTAGTCTCAGTACTACATTATGCATCAACATGATTACTATTCAAACCACATCTTACTCAATCGGAGGAATTACCATAAATTCCAGCTGGGACTGCTCCATACACATGAACAAGAAATTGAGGATCGTCAGGAACAAAATCAGTATAGTTAAACAAAGCTGCAGACAGCATAAACGCATACAACAAATACAATGAAATGCAGTGCACAACTAGTTCTCAAGTTCAATCATATTAAATGCAGGCCACTACGTCTTTTTGGTTCACCAAACAAAATGGCTGTCCTTCACTAAGATTGTCCATTAATGGGCTTATGTTAAACATGATTATTGTGACAGCGGGATCCTACAACTGAATATTACATTCAGTGAGCAGAAAACTGAATAATAAACCGAGTTGTGATCTCAAATAATCTCAAATAGATTATAATTTTAGCGAAAATTTATGCAACCATGACAGAACAATACACACAAAATTGGGCCCCAAACAAATATCTACGCTCAGGCATGGCTACATTAGCCACTAAAATGTAAGCTTCTTGGTAACTATATTGAGCATTAAAGTCTTCCCAGATAGAACGGATAGAATCCTTGGCAGTTGATACCTATATTGGCCACTCCAGAATGCATAGATTATAACACTAAAACAAATAAAGAAACTAGAGAAAAAAAAATTAAAAAAGGAGCTTCTCTTCACTATATACATATAAAAGAGCTTGTCTGAGGGTCTTCACCATATCATCTAATTCTCAATTGTCTGATAGTCCATCATCCACAAAATCATATCACTATTAAGAAAAGGAAACTTATTGGTCTATTTAATCTTATAATTTCCACTAAAAAACGTTCAAATTTCACCTTTATCCATAAAATTCAGCATGGCATACAAAATTTTGGAGCTCTAAAACGACATAACAAGAAAAGTATACTCACTGGTAGCTCCAACAAAGGCAAGCAAGAAGTAGAATCCAAAGAGAGTGAGCTTAGGAGCAGACTTGGATTTAGTAATGAAGTACAAGAAACCAATATAAGGAAACAAAGAGAATGCAAAGAGCTGTGAAGCAATGCTCTGTGAATCAATGGAGGGTGCCCATGGATCAACCGGAAGTAGCGCTACACCACACACAACCCCACCTCTCTTTTTCCCACTAAAGCTCGCTTCTTTTCCCCACCTGAGATCTTTTCTCCATTTACATTGATCTTTTTGGGGATTTTGCAAGAAAGAAGACGAACCCAGATAAGAAACAGAGACTAAAAAACAAGGTACTTTGCAAAGAGGCTGCCAACAAGAAATCGCCATTACAGAGAGCAAGTTGCTTGTTTCTTCTTGGTGGGGACTGGGGACTGGGACTCAAAGTTTGCAACTTTGACGAGGAGCATCTAATTTGCTGGTGGAGAATTGAGAATGCATTAAAGGTGATTATGAACTCACTGAGTAGTGGGCCTCACTTATTCTTTCAGCCCATACAGTAGTAGCTGTCAGGCTTTTCTATGGGCTAAATTTCTGGACATTTTGCATCCATTGGCCAATTAACGAGATTATAGCAGGAACAAGTAGTTTTTTGAATCTATGATTAAACAAAAGAGAATACAGGCAGCTCAATTGCTCTTGATTTAGTTGATATTGATCGTATCACAATTATTTTTTCTTAAGAAAAAACAGTAATAATCTTACAAATGTTATGACATCTTATATATTTTGTTTCCCAGTTCTCAAGAAAGTTTAATTCATCCATAATTTATTGAAATTCTCCTCTTTTAGATGAATACATTGGCTGACGGTTTCGATCCAAAGGGATATAATATAATCATTAGGTTTGAAGGCTTCTCTGAACCGAATAGAATGTTAACTGTGCAAGAACAGTTAATACCCTCTGAAACAACCACTCTGCGGATGTATAAAAAAATCTGATGCTCTCCATTTGCTTGATATTAACAGGATAATAATACAAAATGAACTGGGAAACTATAAATAATGGAAATAAAGTTTCCTCAATGGCAGAAGAGAAGGAAATGACTGCTGAAACAAGTTTAAGGGGAGAAGAATGAATGGGTGAGGTGAGGTGAGGAGAGGTGAGGTCTAATCTAAGAACTGGAATCAAATGCAGCCTGCTCATGCCAAACACCATTCAAGTTAGACTGCCACAGTCTCACCATCCCATCAGTCCCTGTGGTCGCTAAGGTCATTCCACTCATGTCCCATTCCATTTGCCACACCTGATCACAAACAAGCACAGTTTCGGGAGGTTAAAAAAAAGGGGAAAGTACTTCATAAAATGATACCAATTGCAAATATCACGAGATGGCTAAGGCCCCAATTATTTAGCAAAAAAGTAGCTTTCATGAAGCATGTTTTCCCTAATAGATTTAATGTTTTTATGTTGTCAAGTGTACTACTGAAAGTCGGTCGGATGCTATTTTCTAGCATTTAAGGCAAATAAACAAGCATAAACTTCAGTTCAGTAAATATAAAATATATACACTTACAAAATCTTCATGCTTTTATGTTACTATTTAAATATGACAGTTGATGCAGAAAAACAACAAACAATTAAGTTTTAATCCCCATACACGAGTTGATGCAAAACAAAAGTGACAATTGTAGTTGTTGTATATGACTAAAATCTGCCACCAATGGCTAACCAGAGCTGGAGATGATAGATGAAGATAAATGCACTAATATGCGTAATATACACAATCCAATAATAAACTGAAAGTGAGTGAAGAATTCTACAGTTTAGCAGTGATCTAATACCTCGCCTTCAAATCCAGATAGCAATGCAATCTTTTCCACTGAAAGTCTTCCATCCAGGTCAGGGCTTAGGCCTACACGCCATATGGCAATTCCCTTGTGGGTAGCAACAGCAATAACCTCATATGGCCTACCAATAGAATACAAACAAGGCTTGGCATTATTAACAGTACCAGGATACATTGTATGACTTGCAGAAGAAGAACAGAGCATTGCCAGCCTGAAACACTTTGGTTCAAGTTTGTGCACATTCAAAAACTTCCAAGGTTTGGAAATAGGCACATATCGTTTTTGCTAGCAATCTAATCAGCATCTAATAAACACCTCATTCAGAAATAATGTTAAGTGATTTATCTGTGAAACATACTGCATCATAAACTTTGGGCTTCATATCATACCTGCATAAACATATGATCATTTCATAAACAAAAAAGATAATCCCTTACCGGCCAATGTTGGGTGCCCATGCAACTGCAAAGACCTGATCAATTTTGTCTGCAGGAGAAGCCAGCTCTGCAACTGGAAGCCATCTTTGATGGACTCGATCAAACTCCCAGACCTGCGGAAATCTGCTACCCAAATTAGCTTACGTAATATGATAGCTCCTAGCTCAATAACTGTTTTTTCTTAATCATCAAGGAGGTTATTCAGAAAGACACTTATGGACAATGGAAAGCTGGTAAAAACTGAATTGACAAAGTTCCCCATAACTATTGGCATTACACAAACCACCTACCTTTGAGGAGTTCAGTTGTGGAGTATCTGAATTGAAACCAAGAACAAAGCTTAATTCCATGTTTTCATCCCTCCGTGGATTCCAAGAAATAGATGCAGAAAAGCAACTAGCCCTCCCAAATGTAGATACTGAATCAATAACATTCTGGAATTCAGCCTGTTCCAAGAAAATATGTGGGGGAAGAATAAGAGGGAACAGAATAGTTCAACAGCTCCATTTTAAATTAAAAATCATGAATAAGAATGGTAACCTGAAGCTGCCAATTCTTCAACTCCAAAGGGTCCAAAAGCTCATAGATTTTCACATGACCATCTGAGTAAGCTACGACCTATAAACTATATGAATGTAATTATACATTGAAGAGAAATACCAAGAGGTCATTGTACAAAAGGATATAAAGAAATTTAGTTTCATTATCGATTTTCATCTTTTTGTATGGGAGGAAGGCACTGCAAAAGGGATGATCTACATAATCCAACGTGTCCTGGAAAGGTCTAAAACAAGCGCATGATACAAAAGCCACTCACTCTCTGAACACGATTTATAGTAGAAAAGGAAAAGAGAAAATGTTGTTTCATGCCACCAAACATCCTCAGCTACCAAAATTACGATTGTTTATAACATAGAATAACATATTAACTTGAGACACAAATGCATTAGCTTACTATGAAAAGAGGCATCACACGGGCATAACTGCTAAAAATTACTGAAAGCAGCTACTTCATTGTTTGCAAGTATCTTGGATACTTAAGTCTTGTCTGTTTCCCTTGTGTCTGCTAACCTAACAGATGCCAATAGTGGAGGTAGATTTTGGAATTAAAACTTCTTATTTAACATTAATATAGCTAGAGGCTACTGCTTAAAACTGTTATACTTCTTGAATTTGATCTTATTTATAGTCAATAGTTCATAAAAAAATGCATACTTTAAAAACCATATCTATCATTCTAGAATTTGATAGTATTATATTACTAAAGTAGCCAGTAAACAGAGATATACTGGATAAGCTTACACAAAAATAATTGATATCAGCTATTGTAAAGTTGCTCTTAAATCTAAATGCGGCTAAGCTAAAATCTGCTGATGTATTACTATTCTATTATCATCACCAATTACAGAAATGGCATCATAATTTTGGACGTACAGTAAGGGAAAAATGTTACATACAATCAGCTGAAGAAGAATAAAAGATAAAAGCGTACCATTTTCAAACTTGTCCTTGAGAATACAAATTGGACATCTAACACTTTAATAGTCTTGCTCTGGAAGCTCTTGCAAAGCTTCCATTGGAGAGGCTGCGAATCTAGACAATAAATATGAATTAAAGAGAGTGAGAGTAAAGTGATGGACCAAAAGCATAATAAACTAAACAAGTACCTTCCACGACCTCCTCAAACAAAGACAAACTCCCATCAGAGCAAATGCAAGCCACAGCATCGCCGTGCTCAGGAGGAACCCAAACAACCTTCACAATGCCAGCTTCATTAACCTAAATCAAGCTCAAAATTACCAAAAACAAGATAATTAGCACTAAAACTTTCAGAAATTAATAACATAAAAATTTCACCAAATTCCATCGACATTTAGAAATGAAATTTGTTAAAATAGCTCGCGAAAACACAAGTTCCTGTGAAGGAGAGATAAGAGGGATGAATCAAAAGAAACAGAAACTAACTAACCCTTATTTTGGAGGTGCACGTGAAGGAAGAAGAAGCCGGGTCGGGCGGGTCAAAGATGGAAAGTGTCCCATCGACGGAGCCGGTGGCCAACCTCTGCCCACAGTAATTCCACGATGAACAGGTCGTGCCTTTATCTAGCGTAGCCAGTGATTTCTCCATGTCCGTAGAATCTGTAGATCCTTGATTGCTAGGCGTCGGTCTCCGACCGTAGAAAAACCTCTGGTTATGCGTTTAGGGTTTTACAAAGCCCATTAACTTTTGGCGGGCTCAGTAATTGTGAACAGTGGAAAATGAAAATGGATCAAATTTACATGAAATTTTAACGAAAGCCCGCCAAGCTACTTGGGCTTACAATTTGTGCTCATTAATTAACAAATTAAAATAAATTAGGAAAAATAATAATTAACATTAATGTTCTGTTGATTAATAATGTTTATGGTCCCAATTGAATTAAAAAGTTTTATTTCTTAAATATATCCATAACTTGATTTAAATACAACCTCATGACTCATAAAACTTGTTGAATTATATCATGGTGATGGACTTACTTTAATTCGGTTTATTAGTTTGCCTGCTCATTTTATATTATTATCGGGTAATATCAAGCAAAATTGAGAGCAACAGGATTTGTCTTGATCCGGCAGAGTGGTTGTAATAGATACATCTCTATAATTCTTTTCAACATTTAGATTTTAATAATCACTTATCATATACTATAATGTAATAATAAATACAAAATCACCCTTATCTCATTTTTTTTTTATAATATACTATAATGAATGTAATGATTACAAGATCATCCAACGGTCTTATATTATTATTATTATTATTATTATTATTATTTCTAATAATGATCACAATCCATACCAACGTGTGGCATATTAATACATTTAAAAATATTAATCCTTTTTTTTTAATGCATGAATTTGGGATTTCTCCATTTCAGAAGAGGAGCTATCTACCTTCTTTAAAAAGAAGAAGAAACAGAAGCAAGCACATATCAAAGAAATGGAACAGCAAATTAAGGTGTGTGTAACAGCTGGTGGTGGCTATATTGGTTCCCTCCTTGTTAAGAAGCTCTTAGACAAAGGCTACACTGTTCACGCCACCTTGAGAAACTTAGGTCTTAAAAATCTCTCTCATAATTATATTCTTTTATAATTCATTCCATCAAAGCTCATTTACTCAACTAATCCGAATTTGTGTCGGGTATGTCAGAAATTTCTAAAAAGAGATCTAACTCGAGATATAAAGAATCTTATCATCTAATCTGAGGTCATAATTTTGTTTTCATTAAAGCTTGTTTAATATATTAATTCTGATAAGTGATTTTCTTGAATTGCAGAAGACAAATCCAAAGTAGGGTTACTTAAGTCTCTTCCCAATGCAAATACTAACCTTGTTTTATTTCAAGCTGATATACAAAGCACCAGTGGGTTTGAGTCTGCAATTGAAGGTTGTGAATATGTTTTTCATCTTGCTACTCCTATGCAACATGACCCCAATAACTCTCCGGTAAGTTATGAACACAAAAATTTTTGGTTAATTTATATATTAATAATTTCCCTACTACATTTTGAAAAACAGTATAAAGACCGGACCGAAGCCACAGTGGCAGGAGTGAGAAGCATAGTCGAATCCTGCATAAGATCGAAAAGTGTGAAGCGTGTGATCTACCCTGCCACTGTTCTTGCAGCTTCGCCATTGAATGAAGATGGAAAAAGCTTCAAACCTTGCATGGATGAATCCTGTTGGACCCCTTTTCATCTCTCTTTTTCTTATGCTACAGACTACGAGAAGGTACTTTATTTTCAATTTTAACCCTCTCTAAAATTTACTCATTCAAAACTACCGTAATTGAGTTAGAGCATTTTGTAGGACAAGCACTTCTTATTAAACATTGACATGTGTACTTAACGATCCCATCATCAGTATATTGTCAACTTAGCATTCCATTAGTTTTGAATAAATGTCATCAAAAATTTGAATCTATTTTTTTGGTTTTCTACATTGAAAAATCCAATTGAACTTAATCCAGGTAATAATTGAGTGAATGTAAAAGTCTAAACTCGATTTCTTTCCAATAATACATAGATTTTTATTTTATTTTTTCCCCAAACCGTGAAGGAATATATTAAAGCAAAGATACTAGCAGAGAAAGAGGTTTTGAGGCACAACAAAGATGAGGAGGATGGTAAGCTAGAAATAGTAAGTCTTGCAATTGGGTTAGTAGGAGGAGAAACAATTCTTCCCTCTATGCCATTGAGTGTTGCACTGGTGAATTCACAGATTACAAGGAATTTAGATGCTTATAATGGATTAAAATTTATACAAGAACTTTTGGGTTCAATTCCTATTGTTCATGTTGATGATGTTTGTGAAGCTCTTATCTTTTCCATGGAAAACCCTTCAATGAAAGGAAGATTCATCTGTTCTTCTGCATATCCAACTAGCATCGACATTGGTCTTTACTTCACTCAAAATTATCCAGAGTTCAAGATAGATGAGCAGTAAGAATTTCTTGTTAATTATTGTTCTTGATTTAAAATTGAGAATTGTATATATGCTTATATAGTGTAATAACGAGTGAATTTGGATTCTAGATTCATGGTAGAAGGAGGAGAGAATATCAAAATAGGATATTCATCAAAATTGACAGAGATGGGTTTTGTGTACAAGCATGATCTGAAGAAGATATTAGATGAGAGCTTGAAATGTGGAAGGCGAATGGGATCTCTATCTCACTCCATACAAAATTAACTCCATAAGATTCAGTAAACTTATCTTATTGGTACTGATTTTATTCCACAATCATTATAAGTTCTGAATTCGAATTGCAGTGAGTAAATTTAGTGCTTTATGTGCTGTTTCTGGTTTATCTCTACTATTAAATAAAAGTCTTCAACTTTATATTTGGTGATGCCTTTGTTGTTGGAAAATTTTGATCTCATTTGTGAATTCGGTTCCATGATTATGCAAATATTTGATTTATTCAATACGATGAATTGATTTATTTGATCCGTAATTTTTTAAATAGGTTTTAATGGATACACATATACAGTCAAAATGGTTCGTATCCGACATTTTTATTTTAAAAAAAACATCCCCATATCCAGGGGTGAGCATGGTCGGTTAACCGGTCCATAAGTTCCAGTCCATTAACCAGTCCATTAATATCGGTTTTTCGAAATTTCAGTCCATTAACCAGTCCATTGTCATCGGTTAACCAGTCCATCGGTTTCGGTTTTTCGGATCGGTTACCCAATATTTTTCGGTTAACCACTATAATTATAAATATATTCATAAATAAAATTAAAATGTTCAAGATACTTAAAAATTAAAATTTTTTCACTATAATATAACATTATTGTTGATAAAATAAAAATATTTGGTGTATATAAGCAAATTTATTTTTAAAAATTAATATTTAATAAGTAAATATATTAACTAGTTCATAATCACTTTTAATTAGATAAATTGTTATACTTACACATAGCCAATTAAAAAACTTAAAAACTTAAAAATAATTAGTATAATGAAAAAAAGTACATGATCACCTTTAATTAGGATAAATTGTTATATAAATTGTTATAAATTATTAAAAAATTAATAAATTAACTAAAAATTCGGTTTCGGTTCGGTTAACCAGTCACATGAGTCAAAAACCATTAACCAGTCCATTAATATCGGTTTTTTCAAAACACTAACCATTAACCAGTCCATTACAATCGGTTAACCAGTCCATCGGTTCGGTTTCGGATTTTTTTTCGGTTAACCAAGTCCATCGGTTTTTTTGCTCACCCCTACCCATATCAGCCCAGGCCATGATCAATTCCATGTAAATCATCTTGGTTGTGACGATAGTTTTTGGGCGGAAAGAGAAGGAAAGTAGACAGTGGAAGTGGATCGGACAATGGCCAATGGGTCAGAAATTTTGAATTTGAGGGCCATAGATTGAGAGATGATTTTCGTCAATTTAATTTGATGTACGGAATTTGTGCAGGTGGGCAGGTAATTGCATTTATTTTAAATAAATATAGGACCCATTTTTACATGTCCATTGTCGATTTTGAAGCCCATGTTGATCTTATCAATATTTTTTTTTTCCAAAATTATTTAATTTCAATATTATGGAGAAATATGATTATTTCAATTTTAGTATTAAAATAAGAAACCGCTACGTGATGTATTTTTTTTTTTAAGTAGAAAATTATATTATATTAAAGGTGGTAATTTATTAAGTTAAGCTATTTGAATATATATATTCTTACCAAAAAAAAAAAAATCCTCATTTTGCGTGTTTACAAACTTGAGTTAGAGTCCTCTCTCCGAATTTGTCTTATTTGTCATTGTATATAATTGGCATTTGGCATATTTTAAGAACATAAGAAAGCACAGTTTGACCTAGGACGCCCAAACGGTTAGGGTAGCCGTGAAAATTGACATATCAATACCTAAACCCATTTATTAGTTAAAATACTTGAATTCTATCATATTCATTTAAAATTAGCCTTATAGTTATAACTATAACAAATCCGATTACTAATATTTATATATTGTCCGATATCCGTTTATCAATAATTTTTTTAAATAAATTAATTAATATAAAATTAAAAAAATATAAATAAAAAATTTTTAATCAAACCACATCCATATACATTGAAATAAATCAAATTAAACACGATTATTATAAAAGTCAATACCCACTAAAAAAATTATATTTTTTATACTTAAATTCGGATGAAGGATATCTAAATGGCTAAATTAATAGAGCCGGGTACCCAAAAAAATTCTACTCATTAATGTCATCCCTTTGGCTTGAAAATAAATAGTACTCAACAAATAAAATCGAAAAATCATTAAATTAATAGCTAAAATTAAATCCAAATCGATAATCATACGTGATTAATTGATTTAATTAGATGTGGATGAAGACTTTATTTTTTAAAAATTATAGTTTTTATTAAGAATATTAATGAGTGATATCATTTATCACTAAATATCATTACAATGATATGTGTTAAATTTTTTTAATGGTTAATTAATTGAATATAGTGATTAATAGATTAACAATTAACCAACAATTAACATATATATTAGAGGTATATATCGATTTTAAAAACCGATATTAATGAATTGCATTTAAAAAAATTAGCCGCAGCTTGATTAATCAGTATATACCCAACCTAGTGCTAGCTAATTGTAGTTAGTATGTAAGATATAATTTTAGATATAGAACACAGTCACACAAATTACACATGTCTAAATTAGTATGATTATATATGAGCTGAATTAATAATGGACTGTTTTCTAGTCCCCCATGGACCCTTCCCCTCCATCAATAATAATAATAATAATAATAATGGACTGCGGACAACTAAACTTCAAAAAGTCTTACATTTACAAACTAAATTTTCTTTTTTAGGTGAAAGTCTATTATTGAAGTGGTAATAACTACACGTGAAACTATAAAATAGGGGGAAAAAAAACAAAACAAAATCAAAGAGTTTCATAGATGTTTTCCAGCAACTTAGTTATTTAATTGTTGTACCTCATATGTACTGTAAAAATATAAAATTTATTTTGTATTAAAAAAAAAGGAATCAGAAATTATCTTTATAAGGGTAAGACTCTATATGACAGGAATTAGGTAACATGTTGTAGGATTGAACTATGTATAACAAGAGAGCCAACAATGAATAAAATTAGTACACAACTTCCTTACTAAAACATTGGCCTAATTTCTGGTTTCAAGAATCTACACCACTTATATATATTAATTACATGATGTAGGACCACATTTAAAGAGTAACAAAATTTATTTCCCTAAGAACAATGATTAATTGAAGAAACTGATGATTCTACACGCCAATATCATCATATAATTAATTGCTAATCAAATAAATGAAAAACTTACTAGTAACTCTATTTTATCCAAAAATAATAATAATAATTACTACCTTCATTTCTTTAAGAGCGAATTAAAAAAAATATTAATAAATTTTAATATTATATAAAGGCATTCTAAATATAAAAATAGGGTAAAATAAAAAAAAATACATTAAATTTTTTAAAATTTTTAAAAAATGTATTAAATTTTTTCTTAAATTATGAAAAATAAGAATTTTATTTTTATTCGTGAATTTTACTATCAGAACAACTTATCGTGGTTTTGTGATCAGGAATTTGTTCACTATAATGAAGAAAGCAAATCATATATCAATATCAAGCTCAAAATTCAAAATACGTTTAACCATAGATATTGACATTGAACATTTTATATCATTATTTAGATTATAAATTAGAACTATAGAATTGGTCAAAGTTTTAAACTTTTAAGCAACATGAAGATGCATGGAAAAAAAAGAAGAAGAAAATAAGGAAATTAATATAATTATTAATTCCCTACTACAAACATAATAATTAAAAAAAAAAGAAAAAGATTTAAAATATAATACAAAATTATATTCATTTATTTGCCCAATTAAGCACAAGAAATACCGACCGTAGAAGCAGCCGTGAATCTCTCCGACCCACTCCTCCTAATCAAAGAGTGAATCTCCGGCGAAAAACCACCCAAATCGATCTCCGGCACTTCAGGAATGGTGGAAAGAGCACCGGACTTGTCATAAACGACGTAGTATTCATCGCTGGGACGATCTTTAATCCGAAAAAAGCGAGGAGAATTTTGTTTAGACTTGAAAACAGATTTGAGGAACTTATGAAGTGACCTTGAAATCTTTGAAGGTTTCTTGGCCACAACAGGAGGAGGAGGAGCTACTTCAGGCACCGCCTTTGCCTCCGCCACTATCCGGTCAGGCAAATGAGGCATAGACAAAGTTCTCGAATGTATAGCTGAGTAAAGCTTCTGCTCAAAAGATTTAAGCTCAAAGGAGTCATAAAGAGTGCTTCCACAATCCCAAACTCGATCAGTTTTGGGTTTCAGGTTTAAGGTTTGAGATTTTGAGATTTTTTGAATCCTTGAATTTTCCATTTAATTATTCAAGTAGAGAAAGAGAGAAGATGGGAAGAAAGAAGAGAGAATTTGGAGAGGAAATGAAGAAGTGTTAGGTATATAAGGAAAGGCGTTAGTTAGGGAAGAAAAAGAAAAGGTAAGCGTTACAGAGTTCACGGCAGAGAGATGTGAGCCATTAATTTCTCCATTTTTACGTGTTAAAAGCTCTCTGCATTTATTGAGATTTATACATATATATGGTCGGCACACCATATCATAATACTCTTTTCTTTTCTTTTCCTGTTTTGTATGTCAATATATCTTTTATTACAACTCTTAAATAATTACTCTTTCGTAGAAACATAATTAATCATTATTTTTTTAATAAATCATTTATCTAAATACGGTCCATAAAATAACTGATCATAAATCAAATTAATTAAGTTTGAGTTAAAAATCAAATTGAAACCGATGGAATTAATTGAGATACGTGAATTTTCAGATATGGGTGATTAGATGAAAAGAAACAAGATAGAGACCTCAATGTTATCCCATTTAATTTAATTTATATATCTAAATGTTTATTTATCAAATTTTGAATGAAAATGTTTATTTATCAATGAATAATTGAACACGTGGACCTCACATATACACTTTTCTATTATGACTGTGACCACCGCAACATGACCCTGCTTTAATATGGTATTTAGGACTAGAAAAGTCAAGGAAGCCTTTATAAAATTATTGTATATCATAATCTTTTTTGCATTAAACTAACATTTATATATAGTTGATATGTAATGGCATATGTGTGGCTCAATTATTTGTCTTGTTATGTATTACGTGTTCACAAATTAACTTTTCAATTAATTAAAGATCATTTTGAGGAGGATTTGTAACCATAATTTTTAATGGTCTACCTTTAATTAGTTATCCCTTTATATAATTTTGGTTTTGTATTTCATTTATATTTTTATTATATATAGTAATATGTTTATAAAATTAAAATTTGTAAAATATTTTTTGTAGAATTATTTATTATTAATTTAATATGTAAATTAATATATCAATACAGTATAACGTAATCTAAATGAAAAGTTTTTTCTTACTCTGAATTTATGAAATTACTTATGAACCAAACTAATAGTATATTGTCATGCCAATAAAAATAAATTAAAAAAAAATCACATTTTTACAAACTTCTTTTTGCTGAAATAGTAATAAATTATTGATTTAATTAATTAACAATTCTGGCTAAGCATCTAATATAGTTATTAAAAATTGATAGGACGTGGGATTATTTGTATCTTATCATAAAATTATAATATCAAATGCTCTAAGAAAAAGAGCTAAGTAATAAAAAAAACTAATAATACAACGTCAGAAGAGACTATTCGTAGCAACGTAAGTATAAATTTATTGAAAGTATTTTTATATTCATTCAATCGTTTTATTAAGCATATGGACTTTAATTATCAAATAAAAGCAAAAAAAAAAGATGCTGAAATTTTAATATTTTTTAATTAATTCGGGGTCCTACGCTTCAATGATTTATTAATTCAATTATAAATATTATTTAATAAATTTAAATTATAATGACTGGTTAATATAATAATAATAATAATTTGATGCATTATGAAAGATAACCTAAAATCAATTGATTGATATTTATTTAATTATTTTTTAAGGGTATTATCCCTGTTTTATTCTTCGTAAGAATACTAAACGAATTGCAATTCTTGATGTAATGATAACCCTATATGAACCCACAAAAGAATATATTGAATTCAATTTAAGTGTCTATTAAAGACTTGCAGAATATTGCAAATTCGACATTTGGACTTGTATCCAAATAATATCTTGTTAATCGTTTTATTTTTCTTTTTGGGATGACTCTTCATTATCAAGAAAAAATTGATAAAAAAAATAGGCTTAATACATGTTGTGTTGACTCAATTTGACATCATAATAATTGTTTTTGATAAATGACTTCATAATTAATTTAAATATTAAAATTTTAACAATAACATATTGAAAACTTAATTATACTAGTCAATTTTATAAAATATAAATATAATCTACAGTATTTTTATGAAATTAGAGTATGTAACATTCAATTTTATTGATATAACATTTAAATCATTGTGATGAAAACATGTATCCTACATATACGATAAAACTGACAGAAATTGAAAACAGAACGAGTTGATTTTTTTTGTCAATTTTGATGAATTTTCTTATTGATTTTAATGTCATACCATGATAGCAATTAAGTATTGTGTACTGTAATTAATTAAGGGCTATATAAATTTGTATCTATTATCTATAAAATTAATAAATACAGATAACTAATAAATTAATATTAAAATTTAGATATTAAAAAAAAATTGAAATTAAATTGAGGTGCTATATGCATTAAGTAAAAAAGAAATCAGTAATTAGACCCGGTCAAGTTTTGATCGTGTTATCATCAATTTCCCACAAGACAAAAAATACATTAATTATGCAAATTTCGCACTTAGCCATCGGAGGGAGAAAGGCATTTGTTGCTATCGTAATCGCTGAAGTGCAATCATTTAAATTTTTCTTCTTCCTAAAAAAAAAAAGAATTACTTCTATAAATAATTTATTTTATCTGTAAATTATGTTTGCCGTTATGATTTTAATTTCGTGAATGATATGAACTTCATGACACAGCTCTCCAGCCAATTGAATAACTGCCCAATTCCTTAAATTAATTGTTAAAAACTAGATTCTATTACTTTAATAGTTCATATTAATCATCTCAGAAATAATCTTATTGTACTATTTTTGTTTTTTTTTTTAAAAAAATAATCTCATAAGAGAAATAAATGCCAAAAATATTGTACAATAAAGTAAAGAAATGATACTTAAGTAATACGAATATTGACTTAAGTTTCTAATAAGATATTCTAACATACGTATATATTTTATCAATATATACCGATTTTAATATATTGAAAGGTTTCGAATTCTAATTTTTATTTTAGTTTTTTCAGCATAAAAGCTATGATCCTAATTATTTCTTGTTGATTTATTAATTAATTTTAAGATATCTTGTTAATTAGGTAATGAGATCAGAAAGAAATGATCCTCAAATTTTCAATTAAGATATTGAAAAGAAGAGGAAAAAAGAAAAAGAGCAAATCCCACGAGAATTGGTAATTACACCTAAACTAGAATAAAATTAAACTTAATAAAAGAAGAAACGTACACATAAAACACGAGAAATGGGCCTCAATAATTAATAATTACAGATCATCAATTCATCATCATAAGATTTATAATTAAATTAAGAACTGAATTTGATTAATTAAATTATGTTGACTGGTCAAATATAAACAGGCTGACTTCACAGGTCATGGACGTGTATCTCAATATTCCAAAGCTATCAGCCAAAAAGTCATCTGATATTACGAAACCAGCTGCCTACTCTGTGAATACCAAAGAATTGCTTGATTTATTAACTACCACGTTAAGTACTCAGTTGACAATAAGTTTTATTTTTTTTCCTCTTTCTTTTTCATAACCCAATTATATAACTGGAATCTCATAGGTTCATACGGAGTTAAAGGTGGCAAACAGGCGGTTAGCGGGTTAGGATTGGGTCATAATTGAATTGGATTATAAATGGGTAAAAAATATATAGGTCGATACCCAAATGACTTAGGGGTGTGCATCGGTCGGGTTCGGGTCAACCCGACCCGAACCCGAATAACCCGAAATTGCAAGAAATTTAACATCCGAACCGACCCTAACTCTTTATAGGGTCCCGAACCGAATAACTCGAAATATTTCGGACCCCGAACCGAATAACCCTAATTACCCGAATTTTATTTTATTTTTTTAATTAAACCTAATTAAACAATATTATGAAAACTATTAAATACATAATTAACATATTAAATATCTAATTAATATATAGTCACCATATAACATCAAAAATACATAATTAAATACCTAATTAACATATAACTACCTAATTAATTAACATATAATATGAAAAATACATAATTAAATACCTAATTAACATATAATATAGTAACCATATAATATAAAAAATACCTAATTGATATGTTCACCATCTTAAAATGTCCAAATATTACAACAAATTAATAACCCAAATATTATAACAATTAATAATCCAAATATTACAATAAGTTCGGTTCGGTTCGGGTTGTTCGGTTTTATATTGATTTTCACCCGACCCGACCCGACCCCGAAATTTTACAAATCCTCACACCCGAACCGAATTATCCGAATAACCCTACCCGAATTTATATTTCGGTTCGAGTTATTCGGGTCGGTTCGATTTTTGCACACCCCTACCAAATGTATTGAGTTGATTTAAATCGATCCATTTGATTTTTTTTAATAAAAAATAATTATCGATATAATAACAAGATATTAAAAAAATTACTATAAAAATATTGGCGCGAATGTGTTAGGTGGTCCAACTGGGTCGGCAAAAATCTAAACGGATCGGGATATCGGTTGACTTATAATTATCCAATTTACTATTTATTTGGTAAAAATGTTGGTAGTATAATAGTTATATATATATATTACCATTCCTGCAATTCAAACAATTTACAGCCCACACAGGGGCACAACAACACAATAATTCGTAAACCAAGTGGCCATTTTTTCCATTTTTAAGCCCATTATATAATCTTAAACTATTTCACTCACTTTCTAAGCTAAATTTCTTCCAAAATCAATTTTATAACTCTTAAAATATATAAATTAGCCTCCCTGCAAAATTTCAGCTCAAACAGAATCCATTTCTTGATCTGACACATTTAAATCAGTCCGTTTCGATAATTTTCAGTGTTACCAAAAAATTAATTTTTCACTGTCAAAAAAATTTAAATATTAATCTAAGTTTATATATACCATTAAAATAATTTTTAGAGGCCATTTGCTATTTTTAGAGTTCTGGTCAAACCTTGGTCAAACCGATAAATCCTTTAAAACGGGCCGGATTTTTTTTTTATTTTTTAGGACGTATTTGAGCTCATTTTTTCTCCAAATTTTATCCTCAGACTTCTCGTCACTAGTATTTTCTGATAGTCAAATAAAATATTTTTACTTTCGGGTGTAATTTTTGTCACCGAGTGCACTATTTACCATCGAAAAATACTATTTACGACTACTCCGGTAACTTAATCATTATAAATCTAACTAACAAAATATGCATACACATTACATAATAATAATACAGCGAGACAACTCAAGCAAAAAATCTTGTGCATTAAGACAAAAGTTTTTAATGTCCAATAAATAATGAGAAAAAAAAAAAAGAAAAGGAAGAGAACAAATAAATACTCGTTGGGTCTAGAAAGAATAACTCAAATGATTTGTATTTTATGTGGGTAGATTTTGGGTGGGTTTAAATAGGTCAATTTTTTAGTTGGATTGGATTTGGATCAATTTTTTTGGATAAGTTTGGGTGAATTGTTAGATTTTAGTCAATTTTGACATGTTTATACAGAATTCAAATTTATATATAGATATTACCAATATTGAAGAATTGATCATTATTGATAATTGTTATTCCATTGCCTTATAATATTGTATAGTCACGTTTAGGGATGATCACAGGGCAGGAAATATCTCATTCCGATGGGAATCCAATCTAAACGGAATGAAAAATTTCTAAATTTTTCCCTTGCAGGAACTGAGATAGGAAAAAAAAATTTCCCGCCTTTAAATTCGGGCTGGGGCGGAGAATGGAGTATCTGCCTTGCGAGTTCCCCCACTCAAAGTACCTAGTATATAAACTCCAAAATCCTAATTCCCTAAATCAGTTCTCTTCTTTTCTGCCTCTCCCTCTTTCTTTCAAAATCTATCTCCAGCCGTTCCAGCTCTGGCCAGCAGCCTGTACCTTCCATTTCGCCTATCACCAGCCATTCTGCCTCTCGTCGGATTTCAGTATTCCTTTTCCTCTTCACCCCTCATTAGCAACTGCCACCCCCAATCGATGAAAAGGTACCGATTTTGATCTCGCTTCTAAGTTCTATCTTAATTTCTCGGATTAGTGTTTGTATTTCTTCATATCAGAATATAATCTTATAATTATTCAGATTTTCGGAGTATCATTGATCATATAAATTGTTAGTATACAGAAGCTCCTTTCTATACTGTTGGAAATAGCCTTGACGCCAATATTCTGTTAATGAAAAAAAATTGTTTATGATGGTTTTTGCTTATCTTGTGAGACTCTATGTGCCAAATGCCAATATTCCGATAATGAAATGCATGGCAAAAATCAAACAGAAGAAGCTTTAACGTTTTTTTTTTCTTCTTCTTTAATAATTTTCCTTGAACTGAATGTTCTTTTTAATTTTGTGGATTTTCTCATGAAATCAATTAAAGTGATTTGAATGCAACAAAATTATTATTATTATTATTATTGAAAAAAAAATATAGTAAATTATTATTGAACATTATCTAAGCTGTGGAATTTTCAAGTATGCTTTTACCCAATAAACAACAATCAGACAATCAAAATTTATTTTTAAGTGATCAAATTCACCAGACAGTCATCACTTTTAGTACATTAAATACTAATAGTATTCACATTCAAAGAACAAAGCATTCAAATTATGATGATTTTCATCTATTATATATGAACTTTGTACTTAATGAATGATGATATTTTTAGTCCCTAAATTTTTAATTTTAGAGAACATTTTTCGAAATATATATCTTCTATCGTATCTTTTATTATTGGTATCACAAAATTCCTTACTGCACACGTAGGCCTAAATTAATCAACAACATCACTACTAAAGAGCTTGAATTTCTTGGCATCAAGAACAAGTTTCCTAAAAGAAGAGAAAGCCCCCAGAATTCCAGCACCTGTAAATACAATGATTATGGAGAGATTGATCCAATAGGTGGGGGTGGATTTTTGAGGTTTGTGAGTCATGTTATAGAGAAGCATTGGGAGAATAAAATCAAGAGGAATGAATCCTATAGCTCCAATAACACCATTTATATCTCCGAAGAATGGAAGCATAGCTGCCATAAATCCACAGAATATCACATAAACAGATCGCAGAATTAGTCTAGGAATTAGATTCCTTTTAGAGAACATTCCTTGCCTCACATCAGCTGATTTCTTTTCCATTATCTCATAGGCCACTTGAGAATAAACCTGCCATCATATTCGCCAAGGTTTTTTTTTTCTCTAAACAGGTATATGAACATAAGCTTCGGTACAGGGACAGAAGCATGATATAATAAAAAAGAAGACCAAATTTTAAATATGATATAAGATTAAAAATATTTGAGAGGACCAAATAGTAAGAAATAATAAATTATAATGATCAATTTAAAAATTAACCAAAAGTCTAACATAAAATTATAAGGATTTTTTGAAGAAAAGTGGCTCCTTCAACCTTTACTTGGTCCAACCCTGCTTCAGTATCAGCCTACGCCAACTCGCTAAAAACTCAGATTTAGCACAGGTGTGAATAGGACTTGGTTCAATTATTCATCTAATCGGTTCAATTCGAGTATCATAAAAAACCAAACCATTTTGATTAGATCCAGATCGCTTTTTTCAAATAAAATTTCCTAAATTGTTAATTTTATTTCCTAAATTGTTAATAGTTTTGATCAATCATATAAGAAAAATTCGGTTTATTAATTTGATTAGTACAAATTTTGATTTGCTTCGAGTTTATAATTTTTTATCAAATTGCAATTTTGTAACCAAAAATCAAACCGCACTCTTCCAGATAAATATATATCTTTTGCCTAAGCCTCAAACTGAGCCATTGAAAGTCTTATTATTAGAGAATTGGGCTTCAAAATATTATGTGAAATACAAAACTCACCCGGCCGACACACACACATATATAACATATTGCAGATGCACTAGTGATGTAAAGATTAGTATGAATGAAGAGTGAATGTGAAAGTTTACCAGGCCAATAGCAAAGAGCTGAAGAAGAACAAAGACAACACCAAGGCCAAGAACCCATGTTGGGGCTAAGGCAGGTCCTTCATCTGGCAGCAGGCTTTTCAGAATGTTTGAATTAGATTTGTTTCCAAAAGTCAGGTATCCCGACACTGCAGCTGAGTAGAACGTAACCACAATAACACTATAACACATCAAAAGCCCTTTTACCATCTTCCCAGTAGCTGGGGGAGCCAAAGTTGCCTGAAATTCAAGATTTAACAACTTAATTTTACTGATCATTAAATGTTAAATTTTTGTTTGTTTAAGCGACTTGAAGATTTCAAAGCTAACCTAAGGATATAATAAGAAGCTAAAGTTACTTGTATTTCAGGCAGTATTCCATTCCCAAAAATTGCAGCTATTATGGAGATGGAAGTGAAGGCACTGAAGACTCTTGCAGACTCTGAAGATTCTAATGAATAATCCCGTGTCGGGGCATTTCTCGAGAGACCTTCACAACAAATGGTTTCATTAATAGTTGTAAATATAAATGATAATGAAGAAACAGATTTATAAAATGAAGATTGAAGAGAGAATAATAGGGAAGCGGTACCTGCATGAATACAAGCACCGACCACTAGGAAAGTGTAGCCCAAACTGAGAAGTAATGAAGCCATATTTAGGTGTCTGAGGGAGTGAAAGGTTGGAAGTTGAGAGAGAACTATCATTCCTGCCGTCACCATTGCTATGAACTCGTATAGTTTCAGGGATCCATTGGGATAAATGTTCGAGTACATGATCTTTACAGCCCCACCGAGAGAAAACAGACACAGAAATCATTAATTAGTCTATTAGAATCATGAAAACTAGTCTTTCATGAACTAATTCAATAATAATTTATGGTAACACAGTGTTATGTGTCTTCAGTATTGCATGGAATTGAAAAAACTAAGAAAATTCTTTTGTGCCATATCTAGGCCTTATCCAGCATCCTTTTTGGTATACTTTTCATTTACTGTTGTTGTTGGCTGACACAATGATTAAAAAATAAAAACTACTGCACATCAAAAAGAGCCGTAGAAGTTCTCCAAATTCGGATTGCACGTTTGATGTGACTTGTACTGATGTTTGCGTGAACGGAAGTCATACAACGCATTAGAAGCAATAGAAAAGGATACCTGAACGCATTCTCCTGCAAGCAAAATGGCTCCTATGCCAACTCCGGTATTGATGGCTGTTTGAATAAATATCACAAAATAGAACATCCATCCAGACCCTGCAATTAAGACAATGTATAAATAAGAGCATAATTCAAGTACATGATCTTGATTACAGCAGGTCAAAATTCAAATCCATGGTCTTGCATAATAATCGCATAGAAGCATGCTTATATAAGTATTAAATACACTTAGCACGGAGAATACAAGCCATTAAGTCAATGTAATGATTATGGCTGAATCTGACAAAAAAACTTTTTTACAGTGATAATGCGTTACACTAAGTATAATTGATAGAACATAGCCGAAAAGAGTGAAAAGAAAGATAAGAAAAGCAAAGAAAAATCACATTAACTACACCAAATGAGTTTAATTAAAAGATATTTTGCAATTTTTCATATTTTCTGTGCATTTATCAGCAATAAGTAACAGCTCTTTATTTACCACTCTCCACCCTAAGACAGAATTTTTCTGCTCTCCCTTTCTTAGTAACTACTAAATTATTCAAAATAAATCTCAAAAATATAAAACTAACAGTAGATTTAAATACATCTCAAAAATATAAAACTAATTATCGATTAGATTACGTATATTCCTTCCCTTTACTTTAAAACGGAACATTTTTTTTTATTTTTCTTTGTCTTATTTTAATTTTTTTCAAAATTTTAAAAAAATTACATATATACTCGTATTTATTATACACTTTATTAAATATTATTTCTTATTATTATTTTTTTTTATTTTTAGTTAGAATTAAATAAAATACTTAAAAATAAAAATATTAATATTTTATCAATTGCTCTAGTTTTTTATGAACTTTATTAAATATTCTTTCTTATCACTTCTCTATTTTTAATTAAAATTAAATAAAGTACTTAAATATATATAAAAATAAATAAGATATTTTGTCAATTGCTATATTCTTTTTATGAACTTGAAATATTCTAATAATTTTTTTAAACTCACTAAAAAAGAGAAAGTTATTTTTTAAATGGGAGGGAGTGAGTAATTTAATATTAACTTATGATTATATAAAATATAGATAAGAATTTTTAATATTTATTGCGCTTTATTTTCTTTTTAAAATCATAAATTATAAAAAAAAGCACTTTCTTTTTAAATATTTGAACATTTTTCATATTTAGAGCTCAGAAATTAAATTTGGACAAAATTCAATTTTATGAGCTTAATTTGTGTTTCAATCAAAATATACTATTTAAATTCAAATTCACTCCCTTAATTTTTTACGTTCATCTCAAATAAATAGTCCTCTCTTTTAAGTTGTAACCCAACGATATAAATGATGCATGGGCAGTAAATAACAGCACCAACAATGGAGCTAAAACCTCCCCGTGTACGGCGCCCATAATAAATTCTTATCAAAAGTCAAACTAAGCCTTAACAATTCCCCAAACGGATACACGATCCGAGTTTTCCGGGGAACTCGCCACCGGAATACCGGGAAACGAAAATCTCAATATTCCTTCCCTGATAATTTTTTTTTTAGAAAAAAAAGAACTTAAGTAACAAATAGAAATGCTAAACCGGTGTTGTTAGTTACCGAAAACGTCGGCGGCTAACTCGCGGAACCGTATGTGGCGGCGACCGGCTTTCTCGCAGTGATCGAGCACCTTAGACATGAGATAGTAGGAGTAGAAGGTCACAACTCCCATCACTGTTAAGCACAGAACCCCTAACCCCCATCCTAGCCCCCTGAACGCGTACGGCAGCGTCAGTATCGTCGGCCCTACTATCGCCGTCGTCAAGTGATACCCCGCATGCCACCACTTTCCTTTTTTCAACAATAAAAAAACAACCGTCAATAAGAGGATAGCTAACGTGCGCCGTGAACCATAATTCTGGAAACTAAATTACATATACCTTTGGATTCGAGGACGAACACGGCGCCGGCATCGACTTCACGGGTTGAATCAGGAAATGTGTCGGGTTGAGGAGGATTGGCCATTGGATAAGGAATAGGAAAGAGAGAGAGATGGTTTGGAAACAAAGCTATTGCGGCCCTGGATCATTGGTGATGTGAATGGGAAGAAGAAAATTTCTTTTCTTCTTAAATAATTATTTTTGTTGGATCAAAATTACGTCATTATCCTCTTTGGTAGTTGTTTGTAACGGCTCGGTTTCAGGTGATTTGAGGAGTGAAAGAATAGACTAATGAGAGGCATTTCTTTATTGATATTCAAACCCATAATTATATGAACATTTAACAATTTAATATAAAGTTCATTAATATTCCATTCACACTGATTTCAACTAAAATCAGACTTCAGTTTCATTGCAATTCAGAAGTTGACATTTGAGGTTAAAGAAACAAAGAAAACAGCTATATGAGATGTTCAATTAAGACTTGAACGTCCTTTAAGCATCAATCAATGTCAATGGTTTCCCCAACTACACATAACCAGCTGTTGTTATTACACGGTAATGAAGTAATTATGATTTGTCATTAGAGGTAGTTGCAGTAATGGCAGATTTGTTGTACTCTTCCATTTCCTTCCTGTATACTTCCATGGCTTCTGCAGCTTTAGCATTCCATATTTGCCTTTCTTCTTCATTAAGTTCCTATAAACCCAGAAAAGAAAAATATTCCAAAATTCATATTCCAAAATATGTTATTGATGGTTTATTTCCAAATTCATTTACCTTCCATTTCACAGAAATCAGTGCATTAAAAGTGGAGTTGTTGATCCCTGGCCTTTCTTGCATTAATTTTTTCCTTGCCTCTTTGCTGCAGCAGAGGAAAAGCATCAACTTAGCAACTTTTAGTAGAGTTAAATGGGAAATCAATTTTTTTTCCCCTTCTTGCTTTTACCTGAACAAAATAAATGAAGAAGCAGACTTTTTGGGCTTGTTAGGGTCAGAATTCTGCTGCTGCTTCTTCTTCTTCTGGCGCTTCTCTTTAGTTTTCTGAAACATAATGATGCACAATCAGCCACTTAAAAATGTACACATCACGGGACAAGGCTAAAGACAATCATTTAATCTCTAACCTTGATCAAGTTCTCTGTTTTCTCCTTCTTCTTAAGCAGTTGCAAAGCTTCTTGTTTATGAAGCTTCAGAAGATCTTCCTTTTCCTTCTTTAGATTCATAGCTTCCTCGTTCTTTTTCTGCTTGTAAGCCTCCATTTCTTGCATATACTTCTCTTTGTTCTGCTTTGCCCTCTGAGAGTTTCAAAAGTTGTGATAAGGATAAGAAACTAAACTGAGTTATCTGAAATTTGATTTAGTTGTGGTATAAAACCTCTTCATAAGGCCCTCTTTGCTCTTCTGTCATGTTCTTCCATTCCTCCCCAGCAATTCTTGCTAACTGGCAAACAAGCAATTTCAAAGTCTCAAAAAACTCAATAGCAATGATTATTAAAAGGAATGATGGTAGGATCTTCTAGTAGACTAATACCTCTACAACATTCTTGTTCTCTGCATGTAGGGCAGCCCTCCTTTCTTTAAAGAAGAGGAAAAAAGCTGACATAGGTTGTTTAGGTTTCAACGGATCCTTTTCTTTCCTGTGACCATAAAAACAGATTAGTAGTGATTATTTATGTGATCGGGAATTGAAAGAGAGTGAGTCGGATTTGCTTACTTTGTCTTCTTGATATCCTTCTCTGCTTCTTGCTTGAACTGTAGATATTGTTCAAGCAATTCCATGGCTGTCTTTTGCTTCTGTTCCTCTTCCAATAGTTTCATTGCTTCACTCTCTTTCTTCTCCTTTGTAATTACTTGCAGATAAGCTTCCTTTTCAGCTTGATACTTCTCCTCATAAGGTTTCTTTTCCTCTGCAGTAACGTTCTTCCACTTCGCCCCCAAAATGTTTGAGATCTCTTTGAACTCTGCATTTGGGTTCTCTTTCTTGATCTACACCACAAAACCCACAAAAGAAAATTAGCTCCTAAATGCTGAAAAAAAGCTCAAATAAACTGGTAGAAGCCAAATCTCTGTTTCACCTCATTCCATTGATCTTTGCACCACAAGATGTAAGGCGTAGATGGCCTTTTCTTTTCATGGCCACCATTCTTCTTTTTCTTCTTGTCTTGTTCATCTTTCAATGATTGAACTAGAGGGAAAGTCTGCAACGAGATCAATTAGAAAAATTCCTTATCAAATTAAACCCTAAAGAAGACCTAGAATTCAAAGTTGGTATCTTTGTTGATTTCTTGAGGAAACAGCGGGGGGAAATTATTAAACCCTAAAGATACCTAGAATCCAAAGTTGGGATCTTTATTGCTTTCATAAAACCCTAAAAAAAATCTACAAATTCAAAGTTTCGATTTGTATTTCTTTCTTCACTGAAGATGGTGGAATATAAACTAACCATGTTGGGCTTAAACTCCTTCAATTTCTGCAATTTCTTCAACTCCGCCTGCAACTTTCCTTGCTCTTTGTCTTTAGTTTCAAGCTCCTCCTCTTTCGCCTTGAGCATCTCATCTTTCTCCTTCAAGAGCACATCAGTCTTCTCTTTCTCAAGCTTCAATTTCTGAAGCATTTCTTGCATTTCTTGCATCTCCTTTTCGAAAGAAGAAGTTGAAACCTGTTTGGCTTGTTTTGATTTAGCAGCCCTAGGCTTAGACTTCTTGGTTGAAGATCGAGGTTGAGAGAGGCTCTCGTGATTTTCTTTCAAAGGATCGGAATCTGAAGAAGGAACGGTGACGGGAGAGATCACAGGAATCGCCTGAGTCATGATGTTAGCTTCATTTGTTGATGGGTTTTTCTGTTTCAGAGCGTTCCTCTTGTTTCTTGGTTTTTTTGCGATCACCAACTCAGCATTCATTGGTGTAGCAATCGTAGTATCGGCCATGGTTGATTAGAGAAAATGAGTTTCTGAACAGTTTGGGGACGATAAAAAATTGAACTATAAGGCCAAGGAAAGGGGGTTTATATGGGGGCCAAGGAGGGGCAGCGCAACGGTTATATTTTTGAAATTCAAATGAAAGGAATTTGAGAGGCAAGTAAATTTTTTGACCGTTTGTGGATTTGTCCATTATATTTATTTATACAAACATTTTTTTTTCCCCAAGGAAAAGGGCAATTTCGTTTTATTTTTATTTTTTTATATAATTACAGATTTCTAAAAGCCCAGATTTATGGCAACAACCAATATTATACAGTATTATGAAAGTAATAACTGATATTTCGCCATACTTTTGAGTGAAGAATACTCATATCATATGACACAAAACATAAATTACAATTGAGCTCATTCATCTTCCCCCCTGCAGTCAGAGCAACTCTAACATCTTGACAGAATGGTTCAAATCAATCATGGATGAATAGCACGACGCGAGCCAATCATGGATGAATAGTGAAACGAGAGAATCTCTGGTGGATATATCGAGAAGGAATGAAGAACAGAAGAAGGCAAAGACCAGAGCTGGCATTTCTAAGTTTATCACAGTACAACTCATGCATTATAGAAAATTGGAGGAGTCTCAACAATTATCTTCTATAATCTTGCTGATTTTTTCAGCCATTGAGAATCATCTCCATTATCACATCATTCCAGTAGTCAATTGGCCCTGGCAAGCACCAATGTAGACAGTCATTCTGAACTGTCGCGTTTTTGTCCTCCGCAAAAGGTTGGAACTGCCTGTATGGACCTGGATGCCCATCAGGTCTTGATAGTAAAAGATTCGTGAAATCAAGGAGTTTAAGGTTCACTCCGTTTTTAGATGCATTCACTGATGCCTTATCAAATTCTGCTAGTTCAACATCGCGCAGAATCCTGTTCAAATCCTTTATTTCGATCTCACCCTCTTTAGCAGGTATTGTTCTTGGACAAATCCCTCCATTATGCCATTCTCCATTCTCAAAATGATCAGGAGTTGATGTCCTGAAAAAGATCAGCCCTTTGTGATTCGATGTTGAAATGAAGTTCATTACTTGAATGAGGACTCTCTCATAAGCAAAGACAAACCCCTGCTCTGTCAGGTTCTTTCCTGCTGGACATATATGGCAACCAACTATTGTGTTGTTCTCATAGTAGACTGCAGCTTTGAGGAACCACTTTCCTGTTGAGATGATGGCATAGTCCACATTCTCATACAAATTTGTCCAATTCTTGTCGAGTTTGTCGAGCTGCAGCTGAACTTCAGCTGATGAAACACCGTTATTATCTTCAAAAATTGCTGCTTCTGCAAGGAAAGGGGACCAAATATTTGATATGGTAAGGTTGTAAGATGGGAAGTGCCATCTTTTTGAATGGTATTCCTCATCATGGTAAACTTCAACTGCTGGCTCAACCTGAAAGACAACATAGCTAAATACTAGTAAGAATATACATATGTTTCAGGAGACATAACTGTTTGTGGGAAGTTAAACTATCCAGGCAAAAGAATTAACTACATAAATGGCATATATGGCCCATTACAAGTGCATATTTGCGGCTTCAAAAGAGCAAACCACTGGGACAAGCATTCAATATAACAAAAGTAGAATAATTTGGCGTTAATAATGGTGGAAAAGCAAAATCACCAAAGGAGAATTGAAGAAACACATACAAATCCAAGATCATGAATTCAGAACATTCTTGATATGACTAGGTTGATAATCAAGAGATACAAATTTTATAACCATTTCTTGTCCGACTAGAACCAAATTGTGATCAAACAATAGACAATTTACAAGGCCAGAAGAAACTGATGTAAATGGGAATGAAAATTAAAAGAAACTGATGTAAATGGGAAATGAAAATTAAAGTATATCCTGTTGTCGCAGAACTCTTTGTGTCACATGTTGGATTTCAAATGAGTTCTGATGCCAAAAGAAAAATATGTGCTGTTAGGCCATCACACAGACAGGAATACTTTCAGGAATAAATTTAATAAATAGGGCTCAGAACTTCTATGAATCATATTTTTGTTCGTGGCAGTTCAAGACCAATATATGAATATTCATCAGATTATTGTGATGAAATTCCATTTCCTAAATGCAAAATATCTGCATTGATTGAAGCCTTTCACCAAGTATTTTTGAGAACTGGACCAGGTAAAATTGGGAAGCTGACTATTGTCAAGTTTGGTTTTATTTACTATGACTAGTTTGACCTCTTTTCTATTTTTGTTTTTCTTTTCAACACAAAACCTAAGACCAAATTAGTTCTTTAAAATTATATTTGAACAACTTTTACAGAGTCAAAAGGGTTTGACCAATAGAACTGGTTGATCAGCCTGGTTTAAAACTCATACTTCAAAACGGTACCATGTAATGAATTTGTATGAAATGGCAACATTACATAGACTTAAGCAAGGATGTCATGAACCAACAGAACATTCTCATGAACCAACAAACTGGTAACTGGGGATCATGAAAGAAAGCATAAACAAATATATACCTAAGGCTGCATTCATATATGACAAAGAAAAGCCCACAAAATGATTCCTTTATTTTATACTTCCGTAAATTCGAAACAAACTAACAAGAAGAATCAATGATTATCAACTTACATGATGCAGAACATATGCTGAAGAAGCCACAGTGAGAGGATTAAAATCATACAATAAAAACTACTAAAGATTCAATTTCTGAGACGGCATAAGAGCTCAGAAAAGGGACAGATCACTTGTCTCCAAAATCAACAACACAATAAAATTTATTATTAAACCTATCTAATGACAGACATTGTTGTAACCAACATCACCAGGCAGAATGCGAGTCAGGACTAAACCAATTTTAAAGGGAATTATTGATAGACACTCTGTGCAGCTAAAGCAAACTAGCTCAAGACACACATACAGAACCATAATCAAAAACTAGCACAAGATTGCAGCAACTGAAACTATTAGTTTCTATAAACTCTACTGTGGATCAATGCAAAGAAAAGATTGAGAAACTCAGTTCCACCCCAAAACAAAGTTTCAAACTCAGTATATGAAACCTAAAACTTACTGCTGAGAGCATGCATAGCAATGACTGCACATGGTTGCGAGATATTGAGTCACCAATCACTGCCCATGTTTTATTCCTCATTAAGTCAAGAAATCTTTGTGCATCAAATGGAGGTAATTCACAGCTTCGCGGATTCCACTTCCAGTATAGATAACCTGAATCCGGTCTCCCATTCCTCATACAATTCTGGTGACCCTCAATCAAAGAGCAGGTGGTGTTTGTGTAAAGAGGCCCAGATGAATCAGGAACCCAATCCCCAACAAAAATATCACATTTTCCTTCATTTACTTCTGTAAAACCAAAAACCAAACTACCACATAAAGAACAGAAATTTAAGTGCACAGTACATAATGCTAGATCTGCAAAAACCCAGTAATTAAACCAGCTCAAAATCTCATTTTTCAAGTCAAAAAAATTTCTTTGTACTGTTTAGATCTCAAGCTACTGGTCTCAAACACATATAACATAGCACATAGTTCTTGATTACAGACATTCACCTGAAAGCGAAAGAAAAATCAACCAAAACCCAATTCAGAGCAGACAAACTCGATTACCTTTCTGGGGCAACTCATCTTCGGTTTGGCTCACATCTACAGAAAGATTTGCCTTTGGAACGTCAAAATCAGCAGGTGGGTTTAACTCTTGAATATCAAGAGAAGAAGGTGCATTAGATTTATCAACTGTAACGGGTGATATCGGTGGAATAATGACTTTAGATTTATCAACAAAATTGTGGTCTAAATTGGGTTCAAAAGTTGTAGATTGATAGAAGAAAAGCCTAAAAGCAAGAACAATCAATAGAATGGCAACTGCTAGCTTAAAAAGCCAATGGTTGTGCTTGTTTAAAGACGATGACCACCAATTCCAAATTGATTTCATTTCTCTTCACACAGCTCTGCTGTGCTCGAAGCTCTCTCTGATTTGAGAGATCTTGAGCTTAATTCCAGCAATGACAAAGAATCAATGGCGTTAATTTTAAAACAGGATCCAAACGACCGACAATGAAAAACCGGTCATTAATGAACATAAATTATGTTATTTCTTATAGAAGAAAAGCCAGAAGATTGGGTTTTCTTCTTATATGGCAGTTAAAGTCTCTGACTCTTTTCCTCCGTTGGGTCACTGTGTTTTCTCCCCAATTTATTTATTTACGACTAGCTTGCTCTATCTCAAAATAAAAAATAAAAAACCTATTAAATAATGTAATTGAATAGATATATTTTTTAAATATATTTCTACACTAATTAGGAGAATATTAGTTAAATAAAAATAATAATATTTTTTTTAAATGTCTAATATATTTCCATTTAATGTGTATAATAATTTAACGACAACACAATAAACAGATCACCCTAATTGTTAGGGACCTTAATAAAATAATCTAAATTCTAAAACGAACACGGGTGACAGTGATTAAGAAATGATTATCAATGGTTTGTTACTGATATAGTTAATCATTCAATCACTTCTTTACTATAATAACCATTAAAACAATTATTGCATTTCTGACAAGGATCAAATTAAATATTCTTATTTAGTATGGTATTGGTTGTTCATGATTTTGTCTGAAGAATTTTCTCACTAAACTTTTTGACCACAATAACATGAATAATTTGATTATAAATGCCACTATTTATGTACCATATATACCATTTATTATTTTTTTAAAAATAAAAATTCTAAACAAAAAATTCTCATATTATATATTGAGTTAGATATTATAAATTCTGTTTTTTACATCAAGAGCTAGTTCAAATTAAACAAGAGTTAGGTCTATATTTAGTCTCTAGTTCATGGATGGAGCTAGCCAACTAAACTTAATAAATACCAACTTTATTTTGTAATTTATCTTCAAATCAACCATTCTTATTCCATACTGAAAATTTAATAAATTATTCTAAAGTGCAACAAATAGATCAAGAATTCAACATCTTTCCCTTCCATTTTTTTTTCTTTTTTTTTTTTTTTTTTTTTATAAAAAAGGCCAAATCTTGTTGGGTGATATGAGAGTCAATTTTATAAATCATATAACAGGACAAGCAATAGAATGTTTCTAAAATACTAATTAATTAAGACTTCGTATGTTGGGTCTTGATCGGTACATTTTGATATACAATATCTAATTTTCACTTAATTGGATTTAAGCCGTTCAATATTAAATTTAAATTAACTGTGAATTTATTATTAAATGGTTGAGATCACATTTAATTGAAATCGGATGGTGCCTGTAATGTACCGAACCTACAAATGTATCAAATATCCACTCTTATATATCATAAAAATCAAACTTAATATACAAATCTGATACCTCCAACATTGAGTCACTTTCAAACTTAATATTTACAATCTGATATTTTAATTCGCAAGTCTCGTATTTTATTTTTTAATGCAAAACTTACGTAAAAGTTTTCCCTAAGTGCAACCTTAGTAGGCAGGACAAGATTATCAGATCAAGATTCAGGAACATCATTAGACATTAGTCGCAACTTTCTTGGCACCTTCATTCCAAATCCTCTCTTCAGTTTCTCAACTCTGTTCAAAATAGTCACCAAATCAGCAATGCATCTATGCAAATAGCTCACAGCAAATTACAGGCTGCCAGGTGAAAGAAAATCAATCAATAATTCCAATCTTTTAGGCCAGCAAACCTTACTATTGTGATGGGAAAAACTTGTCCACACCCAGTTCATGGATTTTTAATGCATAAAATAGTTGAAAAAGCAGTGAAATGGCAGTTACTATCCATAATCATAGGTGGCATTGGTTATTCATGGGTTTGGCGTAGACAATGATTATATTTGTAATAGAAATGAGAAACAAAAGAGAAGCCGGACTTACGTTGGAGCAAGTTTACCAAGGTTGCAGAGCTCTTTGCCAGTCTGTCTGTCATAAACTCTGCCTGAAATTTCAATGATATAGGACTTCTGTTTTGTAGTTGGCAATCCTCTGCTTGCAAGCAGGTCTAAATCTTTTTCATTAAGCTCCCTTCCATTGACGAACACACCAGTATTTCCACCACCACAACTTGTTGTCATTGGATAATTGAACTCTTTAATAAAAGCCTGCGAAACGGTGTCGATGTTTAGTCAATAGTATCAGTAAACTTTGTGAATTAAGAAAGAAATTAATGAATGTCATCTCACAGGAATTATGCCAAGGCAAGGTTGTCCCATCACACCCCAAAATCCAGCTTTGCAATCATACCTGACAAATTATTAGCATGTTAAAATCTTGACAAAGTACTGCCAATTATTAGATAAAAGTGCTGTAAAAGTAACAGAAAAACTTAAAGATCTGATCGAATACAATCCAGATCAGAACAGTTGTTTTCTGTCTGAACAGATCTGAACTGTATTATATCATATCTACTATATTCTATCAGTAGAACTTATAGTGCTACTCATGCTTGTTTCTCCATTACGTAAATTGCAACCAAATGTAATATATTGACTAACCAGTAGTCTCCAGGTTGAATTGGCCCGGCTAGCTTTTCGGCCTTTCTCACAATATGGTCTGGAATAGGTTGCCCATTTACCAAAAGATTCGGTTCCATTTGTCGATTTGATCTTGACAAATCCTTAAAGCTCCTCTTCATGAGGCCAACCAGGAAGGATTCACTGCTCTTGTTCATCGTAGGCTGATATTCTTTGCTAACCTCCATAGAATCTTGAGATAAACTAGCAGTTGAGTATTCGTCGAAAGAAGCTTCTACTTCAGTTTCTAATGATACTTTCTCCGTTAAGTTCTGCTGAGAAGTATTCTTATGAAGTACCACAGTTATTTGGTCTGTTAAATTACTCTCATTTCTTTGAACAATCATACTATCCAGGCTGTTACTGTCCTCTGAAAAAGCCGAAGATTGAGAAGCAAGTCCTCGCCTTTTCTCAGATTTAACTAAGTTCAGCCTTTTGTCTTCTGATAGTATATTTCCTTTCGAATCTATGGCCTGGAAATCACAATCAGCACTGTCAAAATCAACCGAGGATTTCATTCCTTCAAGACCTGCTGAATCTTCTTTTGAGCCACCGTCACCTTTAGGCAATACTATCTTGTTTTCTGCAGGAATGGAAATAACTAGCTGCTTGTTCTTAATTTCTAATGAGAATACGTTCAAGCAGGAACCACATCGGAGCTTATGCTGATTCTTTTCCATCATCTTTGGCAGTTTCAGTAACTCAAAGCAACTACAGCATGTGATGAAAGGGGCACCACCAGCAATAGGATGGCAGAGTTTAACATTTCCACGGGCTACCGCCACTTTCCTTTGACGAATCCTATGAAAAGTACCCATATCTGAATCAATGTCACTTGACCATCTATAATGTGGCTTTGCATCTCTTGAACGCAATGCAGAATTGGCTTGAGAACTGCGGTTCTTTGGCCTAATTGAAGCAACATGCCAATTCTTGTTGTAGCAGTGCATACAAGCACAATCAGGCTGATGATACAACCTTCTTTGGGGATAAGATTGATGCAAATCTATGTGTTCACCGTGCAAGTAATCAGGAGATGTTTGCTGCCAGTATTGTCCAGGTGATTGATGGGAGTTTACCCGCGGCAAATGAACTGGCAATCCATTTAGGCCGCTGTTAGGAGGAAAATGGAACTTCTGCCTACCCATATCATCACCAAATTGCTTGAAATGGAGGACTTCTCGGACATAAGGTGGCAATGCAGCACTGTAATGGCCATGGTGAGCACTAGGAGAAGCAAATTCAGCATTGAAATGAGCAGGCTTATCCCTTTGTTTATCAACCACATAACCAGTTCTGCAGATTTGTTCCTTTAGCTCATCAAGCTTCCTAAGAAGCTCGACGCGATCCTGCTCTGAATGTGCAAATCTATTAAGCCTATCGGTATCATCAAAACTGTTCACTTGGTTGTCATGTCCATAAGAAGAAGAGCTCAAGTCCGAGTAGGAACTAGAAGGTCCCTCACCAGCATAAGCAAAATTCGAAAATTTACCTCGATTATCAGCCATTTGCATACTTCCATGATCAAAACCCAAGCTGCCAACAATAGCTTTCGATCTCAAAGACCCAGCAGACCCGACGAATGGGCCTGGAATTTCTCCAATTCCTTTTCCTCTATTCATTGGCAACCTATGTATATCATCATAACCCACAATCTGTTCTTTCACGTCTATATTATGGCTATGAATTGAAGTTTCTTTGTTTTGTATTCTTAACAAAGAATTACTAACAAAATTGACATTTCTTTCTTTAAAGATTTTATCTTTTCTACCACCAAGAAAAAACCCATTACTGTCCTTCTCAGTTTCATGTTCTATCTCTGACAAACTCTCCAATTTCTTAGTTTCATCTTCAATGTTCTCTCCTGGACTACCATTTACGGCCATTCTTTTCTTAGCTGTAGAAGAGAAAAAACATAATTCAAATTCTACTAGTTTATGGTCAATAAAACAACAAACAAGGTATTAAAGTGGAACTTTCTTTTCTTTGCTTATTCTATGGTATCTCGCTTTCTCAGTAAACAAACAAAGGGTAAAACAAAACAAACCCACAAATTACTAACCGCGAAGAAGAGCACCACAGCCACCACACGTATATACAGAGTAATCAGAAAGCTCTGGTAAGAGATTTGCACACTTGGGGCAACGAACTAAACGAACTTTTGACCCTTCAGCCATTATCAGACCTTAAAAAAGGAAAAAAAAAAAAGCCAATCCTTGCTAAAATTGTACTAAAAGACTACAAAATGTCATTCCACAGCGATAAAAACAAACTTTAAAAGATTCAATCTTTTGGAATTTGGGGATTTCTATAGAAACAAACAGAAAAGGACCCAAAAAAAAAAAAGAGTTGAGAACTTTGAAAGAAAGAACCAAAAAAAACAAAACCAACTTCGAAATTGCTGATTATGATAAAAGTAGATGTTTGGATTGAGGGAAAAGAATGAATTTTTCTTGGATTCCTAACAATTTTCTCGGTGGGAAAATGATAAGGAGAATGGTTGTTAATTATCTTATTAAATTTGATTAGCAAAAACGGAGCACCAGGTATCGTTTGATAAGTCTTGACTTGACTTTAACTTAGAAGATGTATCCATGAACAGCGATGGTTACTGAATGTCTTGCTTCAGAGAAGAAGAATCAACGGCTAAGGCTGATTCATGACTTGTTCTAAGTTTACAAATTCATAATAAATAGCATTATGAGGACCATGTCAATGGATTTGGAGAAAGAATAACTGTAATACTCTCTTCTTGAGTTCTTTCTATAAAATATGAATTTGCTTTCTTTTTTCAATTTATCACACAATATAGTCAACCTTCCTTATTTATTTTATAGTTTACTTATTAATAATCTAATTTATTCTTACTTAATGTGTCTTGTTATTAACGATATAAATATTTTTTCTTTTAGTTTAACAAATACCCCTAATTCATGTAATGATATGTTAGAATATAGATACACAATTCCAACTATATTAACTAATTTTTTAAACTATGTAAAATTTGAAACAAATCTATATTTATGAGTCACAGATTTATATGAATTTCTGGATTTCGGAGTCGAAATATAATCAAATCATTATATAAAAAGTATTTTTAAAAATAAACTATAGCATTAGAGAATTAATCGAGGGACTTTTGTCTCTTTATATATATTGTTTATTGGAACTATTAATAATCGAATGTTAAGTGAGAAATCGCTGTAACATGAATTTTAAAAGTATATGGATTAAATAGCTCAATCATAAATATATATATATATATGCGCGTGAATGTGGAAAAATTGCAGTGACTAGGTCAACATTAATTATTAGATGACGAGAAGGAAAATGAACCATACTAATTTTAATTTTTTATATAATTATACAAAAAGCTGAAGAATTATATATATATATATATATATATATATATGTGTGTGTGTGTGTGTGTGTGTGTGTGAGAGAGAGAGAGAGAGAGAGAGAGAGATCCCGAAAACAAGTTATAATTACCTGATTGTGATTGATAAGTCGGATTCAGTTTTTGCTGGACCAAGAAGTGCAAGTTCGAAGTTTATTCCCCAATACTTAAATTAGCTACAGGTTAACAAAGATTAAGAGTGAGTATAAATCGATTAATCAGTTTATAAATTAAAAAAAAATCAAACCATTAATATTTATTTTAAAAAAATACAATTATTAATCAGTTCGTTATTATTAGTTAATTAGTCCGTCAGTTTTGGATTTTCGGACCGTTTAATCAATATTTTTTCAGTTAATCATTGTAATTATAAGATACATTTATAAATAAAATTAAAATGTTCAAAATACTTAAAAATTAAAATTTTTTCACTGTAGTATAACATTATTGTTGTTAAACTAAAAGTTTTTAGTAGATATAAGTTTTAGTGAATATAAGTAACTTTATTTTTAAGAATTAAGACATAATAAATAATAAGTAAATAAATTAATCAATGCATAATCATCTCTAATTAGATAAATAATTACACTTATTAATTACCAATTAAAAAAATTAAAAATTTCAAAATAATTAGGAAAATGAAAAAAATGCAGCAAAAATACTTTAAAAAATATAAAATTATTAAAATAAATTCATCCAATACAACTCTTTTCATTTATTTTTTTTTATTTGATAACATTATTTTCTTACATATTAAAAATTTTAGTTTTTTTTAAATTATTAAAAATTTTAGTTAATATATTTATATTATATAACTTTTCGAATATATTCTAATAATTTTTCTTATTTTCTCTTTTATTATAATTTTGGTTTTTTTTGTCCTTTTTCTTAGTAGTTGTAGGAATTTTCATTGAAGGGAAAGAAACTAGACATAGAAAAATCTAGAAAGATTAGCAATCGAGTTATGTATGTAATATAGATACTTTCTTTTCAACTAATATAAATATAAATTTCTAGCATTTATTTTCAATATTTAATAAAAAATTTGAAAATTATCAAGTTGGATTTTTCCTTCTAACATTTATAATGAGACTACGTGCATCTCTCTTGTAAATAAAAAATAAAAAAAATCAAACATCTGTATACATATAAATATGCAAAAGCTTACATTATAATATTTTCTTGATGTTGGGAGCATTTTTCTTGCGAATCTGACACTGATCTTTCCATTCTTGATCTTTTTCCTTTTCCAAAAAATATCCATAATTTTGCAAAATAATCCCTCTTCTTGAAACTTTTCCTTCTTGATGATAACTTTATTTTCATTTCCTGGAAAATTTGATCTGAAAATAAACCTTTTTGAAGAAGAAGAAGATGGCAATGCCATGAGAAGCCTATCATTTACGTGACCAAATGAAGCTATTTCATAAGAATCATATAAAGGACTTCTACAATCCCACACAATACTAGCTTCTGCTGCCTTCCTCTTTTCCCCCATTTCTGTGACTTACCAAACACCAATTTCTACGATCTTAATTTCTTGATGAACAACAACAATTGTATTGCATACTTGCTATATATATATATCCTCATAAACATAATTATAATACTTTCTTTTTCAGCTCTGAGTTTGTTCCATGCGGAGCAACGCCATTGGGCTAAAGTTGGAGTTGGCAGGTGAATGGTAAACTGGCTATAATTCTCCCATCAACATTTATCTCATAACTTAACTTATTTTGTCCTTTTAATAATTTTTTTAGAGTAAAACTGTCTGCAGTTGAAATTCTCTTATAACTATTAAAAATGATACATAATAACTCTATTTAGTCATTCTTTTTAACCCTTATAGAAATATTTATACTTCAAAAATAATTTAAAAAATAAAACAAATATTGTGAGAAAAATATTACATTTGTCTATTATTATTATTATTATTCTTTTTTTAGTTTTAGCAAGACAAAGAAATTTGCTCTGCACGTTTTGTGGCTTTTATTGCTCACTTACATAAGAAATTTTTTCAACTAAGTATTGGAATAAACATAACATAACATAAGAAATATGATCACAATTCTAATCATTTCAATCAAGTTGGTATACATTGATCAAAACTTGACAATTCCTTTCAATAACCATGCATGTGTATTCAATAATTATCTATAGAATAAGATTTGCTATTTATTTTCTTAAGAGTTTGTTAGAGTGTAATATTAATAGAAAAACCATAGAATTTCACCAATAAATTTATATTTAGCGATATTATTATGATAATTAGGATGGTGAGTTCTAATCAGACTCTTGTAAAGAAGAAGAGAAAAAAAAAACATAAAATCTGCAATTGATTAATGAAAAACAAGCATTGGGCCTGCAGAGCCCAAGAATTTCATATATGAAATGAGCACAAAATAAATGGGCCTTGTGTTATATTAAATATTTTATGGAATTGCATGTTATTAAGTCAATTTATCTGATTAATCTATGGGAAATTTTTATAGAAAATTAAACTTAGAAAGACAGTTTGAAAAGGCAAGAATGGAAATTCCCTACCCACTAAATGGGTATAGAATCCATTCAATTCTCTCAAGGGACAAACATGTTTTTCTTTTTATTTTTGATAAGTGCATTTTTGAGTCAAGAATAATTAGTGTTTTTTTTTTTTTAAAAAGTGTGTATTATACAAATATTAAAAAAAAAAAATACTATAATTGGAGTTGTAGTGAAAGAAAAAGATCAGATTCCAAATTCCTTGCTTAGAGTATCCAAAGCCCACACAAATAGAAATATCCCCATCACTTTTGGGTTGGAATATTTTTAAAGTTTCCTTATTTCTCTAACTATATATAAATTAATAATTTCTCTCTTTTTTATATTAAATAAGGAAAATCTCCCATCTGTATTTCCAATAATTAATGTGATTACATGTGTAATTTCTATAAAAGAGACTAACAATAATGACCTTTTATGTATTTCAAACTTATAAAATATCAATATTTATATTTGGTAGATATAGAATCATAAGGTTTATATAATATACATACACTAGTTGTGTGGATGAAATGAATAGGGTTTTAATGCGAAAATTGCAATTTTAATTGAGAAAAGAGTGTCCAATATTTAATGTTAAAGTCTTCCTTTCATTGATTTTCAAGCAAATATGTTCGCTGAGGTGGATATTGACAACTCCATAAACTTGTGGACCTCAAGCATCAAAATTGCCTATTCTTTTTTTTTTTTTTTTTTTTTTATGTGGCTTCTACTCAGATTTTGACACTTTGGATAAAAACCAAAAATTCATAAAATAAACTATGAAAAATCAACAACCTTATGTTTGCATGATAATTAGGTCATCACCTTCATCTTTCTATCCTATTAATTACTCTCTGTTCAAATAAATTAAAAAACTTTAAACTTATTTTGTAAAAACTAAAAAGTAATAAGTAATAATTATGATATAGCCTTATAAAATCTCTAAGAAATACATAAATTAGGTAGTTTAATATTCTAATTAGACTATACATATATATATGAATTAAAGTTACACTTACCTATCATCATTGAAAATATTATAAAAAGCATTTCAAAAAATATAAAATTATTTACATATTTATTTATCTAGTTGTCCTCAAAAAAGAAAAATTGATTTGAAACGCAGTCGTACTATCTTCCCCTCCTAAACCTAAAACAGGGCAACTGATTAATTCCAGTCACCCGCGGGTTATCTAATTAACTAAAACCTCATTATTAATTAAACTATTTCTCTTCTTCGGTGCCCTTCTCTTTCTTTCACTGGCCAACGCCTCCATTTCAGTCTCCAGAGCTCTCTCTTCCTCTCACGAATGCCAACTTATATCTCAGGCGAGTAAAGTCTACCCATAATATAATCAGTCTGAGCTGGAATTTTTTTCTTGGTTTCCGGCGATGGCATCGGAGGACGTGAAGACAGGCGAGTCCGCTGTTTCGACGATCGTGAATCTGGCGGAGGAGGCAAAGCTAGCCAGAGAAGGAGTCAAGGCTCCTAGTCATGCCCTTCTCAGTATCTCCAAGTCCCTAATCGCCGGTGGAGTCGCTGGAGGAGTGTAAGTTTTTCCTTTTTCTTTTTTGTAGTTTAGTTGTCTGATATTTCTTATATTTTTCATCTGAAGTTTCAATTTTGTTTTTGTCTTTTATTTCCTTATTACTTTTATGTTTTTGGGGTACTTGCTTATATCTGCTGTTACTATGATTTTGAATCATGCACCGGTTTGTAGTTAAAAATGGTAGCTTTCTGCTATTTAAGTTAAAACTCATATCTTTTTGGTCAATGCCATTTTGGCTATATAATTTACTGTTATTCGTAAGTTTGTGTTGTATCAAAATTGGTTCTTTGAATGTTTAAATGCCTTTTCTTAGTTTTCTAGATCACCTTAGTTTCCTCCTTGACAGTCATGGCAAGTGTTCTTGCAATTTAAATAATATTTTGGCTGCACATTTTTATTCTTTTTTTGTTTTCAATATTATGATAGGGGTTTCACCTATAACCATGTATGGAATCATATTAGACAGGAATCGGACCTATCAAAGTGAATAAACATATACAAAGCAGGTTAATTTATGATATTGTGAGTAAAGAACTGTGAAATATGATGGGTTTCATGTCCCTTAATTTCCTCCCTTACAAAATCTCCCTTGAAATGTAGTCTTTGTTGTGCAATATATGTGCATGCCTAGTTATCTATAGCGGTTTTCATTGTGTGTGTATTTTAGTTGGGCTTCGGAGTGAAAGTTGGTACTTCCTCAATATTGTGCTGCTGTATATTCATTAGCCACTGAATTTTTGTTGTTTTGTGATGTTTCTTTATGCTAAAAGTATGAAATGTACAATGTGTTTCAGGTCACGCACTGCTGTTGCTCCTTTAGAGAGATTAAAAATTTTGCTCCAGGTAGTTTATTGTTATCGTTTTTCTTTTGAGTTGTATTTATGAACAGTGGGAAGTTACATTTTATTCCCTTCTCATTTTTTAATGTATGCTTTTGAATCTTTCATTCAAAAGCTGATTTTGTTGCATTAAGTTGCAGTTCTGCTTTAATATATTTTAGTGTTTTCATGTGGTAGAGATAATATTTGGCAAAATATTTTCAGCAGCACTAGGGAGGATATATTAGAAACGTGCATATTTATGATGTGACAACATCAAACGTTAAGAGTGATAGCTTTGAATTTTGGAATATGCAGGTTCAAAATCCACACAATATAAAATACAATGGTACACTTCAGGGCTTGAAATACATATGGAGAACAGAGGGTTTCCGAGGATTGTTTAAAGGCAATGGCACTAATTGCGCTCGCATTGTTCCAAATTCAGCAGTCAAGTTCTTTAGCTATGAGGAAGCGTCCAAGTATGCTTTGGTGCTTCCTTTCTGCAGTTTTGACAGTTATTTAAGCATGCTTTACTATTGTATTTGGAATCTGCATGTTTATATGAACATCAACTTATGTGTTTTGAGATTTTCCTCTTTTTTTCTATCTGCGGTCTTATTTCTGCCTAATAAAATTTTCTTCATTGTTGCTCAATATTCTTGAACAGGGGTATACTATGGATTTACAGGCAGAAAAGTGGAAATGGTATGATGATTCCTTTATTCCCTTTCTTAGAACACTCATTATACTTGAAAATTTCCCTTTGTTATAAAATTGTTTGGTATTTTCCTATTTGTGACTACTGCTTCCGTGCAACTATCATTTAAATTCTTATCCTAATGTCCTTTTTGCTGTGCTTGCTTTAAGTATCTTGATTGAGTTGTAGGCATTCTGTGTTTTGTTGATAGCATTTGTTGGTTGTTGTGGCATTTATGCATTTATTAATCTGAGAAAAACAAATTAAATCAGAGGATTTTAGACTGGAGGGTTGTGTATGCATCATCATGGCTGTTTTGGTTTTTGTGGCTGCGCATGATCATGTGATCCACTGATGAATCATGATGAACTTCGGCACATGATCCTCTTAAATTTTTCAAGTGCTATTCATTGTGGTAATAAACATGACTCTGTTTAATGTGGGTCCAATGTTGCTAACTTAATCACTGAATTATTGATTTTACTATTACAATTATCCTAATTAGAAGAGTGTTTGACTAACCCTTATGTCCATCCTCTCTTACAGATGATGCTCAGCTTACTCCTATTTTACGTCTTGGAGCTGGTGCATGTGCTGGAATTATTGCCATGTCAGCAACTTACCCAATGGACATGGTTCGGGGTCGGATAACTGTTCAGGTATCGTTTGAGGTTATTTCTTTGAAACCTACTATTAGTAGGTCAAAATTCTATTGCATCTTATCCAGTTAACAACGGCCTAAGTTTGTCATTATCTCCTTGCAGACAGAAAAGTCTCCTCGCCAGTATCGAGGAATATTTCATGCACTTTCAACAGTTCTCAAGGAGGAAGGTCCCCGGGCTTTATATAAAGGATGGTTGCCTTCTGTCATAGGAGTAGTAAGTAAATCAACTAGGTTTCTGTTTGCTTTCTGTTATCCTTGATTGTGCCTGTGCACCATATTTGATGCATGTAGACTTCTTGTTTAGCCCATAGGTTCCAGTTTTGGTGGGATAAAACTGAAGTTTCTGCTTCCTCATTAGGTCATACTTATTCTTCAGAATCAAGTTTCTCATTGATTACATGCACAATCAATTTGATATTTTTCTTAAGAGCCTATGTATCTTGTGATACTTGCAGATTCCTTATGTGGGTCTGAACTTTGCGGTGTATGAATCACTAAAAGACTGGTTAGTCAAAAGCAAACCTCTTGGACTAGTACAAGACAATGAATTGGGTGTGACGACAAGGCTTGCATGTGGAGCTGCTGCCGGAACTGTTGGCCAGACAGTTGCTTACCCTCTTGATGTGATCAGACGAAGAATGCAAATGGTTGGCTGGAAGGATGCTGCTTCAGTTGTTACTGGTGATGGAAAAACTAAAGCACCTATTGAATACACAGGTATGATTGATGCCTTCAGGAAAACAGTTCGGCATGAGGGATTTGGAGCATTGTACAAGGGTTTGGTCCCCAATTCAGTGAAGGTCAGTGTTCTAATTTTGGAAATATTTAGCTTAAAATTCAAAGCGTTACTTCGAGTTGGCATTTTCTACGATTTCTTCATTTTTATCAAAGTTAACCTCATTACTACCATTTGATGACGGGAGTAGCGCCCATCCTATGGACAAATTGGAAATTCTAAATGTAAACATGAAAGCAAGGAAACCATACACAATAACGTTCATATAAGTCGATGGAAAAGACCAGAACTGCATGGCATGAAATTGGAATTCTACTGTAAATTGTCATAATGCTGTATTTCTGATTCTTCAGGTGGTACCATCCATAGCAATAGCATTTGTGACATATGAGATGGTGAAGGATGTGCTGGGTGTCGAGATGAGGATATCTGACTGAAGCAGAGGGATTCCAAGAGATTTTGAAGACTTCTTTTGCATTTGCAAGAGAAGAAAGAAATGTGAGGAGAAAGGTTTTGAATTATGAAATGTGCAGCTAGCACGGAGTATAGAAGAAGAGCCCACCTTTAACCTTTTATGTTAATATTGATGCCCTCTATCGTACACATGTCTTTCTATGTATGTAATCCCATGATCTTAGCTTTTAGGTTTCTCATTCTTGTATGTTATGGCAATAAGTGTTTGGTAGGAAAATATGCATCTTGTGCATGCAAATAGGTTTCTAGATAATTTAAATTTTTACCTTTACACCAGTTCTATCTGTGATCTGATGGTGATCAGTTTTATCAAATACAAATTTTTGATGGTTTTTAAGATTTCTTGTTTCGTGGTATCTGTGTTTTTCTCACCGCAAACCTTTGCCTCTTTGCTAAATGTTCATGAAATTGATGTTGCATATCGTGACAATGGTTGCATTGCATAGTTGAATTAGTTATATTTTTCAAAATAAGTAATTTTTGTCTCTAATACAAATTAGAATGAACATAATTAAGATGAAGAACGGAGACCTGTAAACAACAAATATATTATTATGAGAATGCCAGCAACGGATAAATTAATGCCGGCATGTTTAAATTTCCTCTTTGTTGCTATAGACTGTCGAGGAATAACAGAACAAGAATGTTCAATCACAAACCAAAACTAATAGTAAATTTCTCCAAGCACAATCGAGAGCATAAATTTCTACCAACCTAACACAACCAAGCCTCGTGATATTTGGCAAATAATAACCGTCAAAGATCACCTAAGAATGTTGATATTGACAATGCCCTTTTAAAAAATGAACTAATGAAGCAATCAAAATACTATTCACCATAAAATACCGAAATGAAAATTATATGAAGACCTCTAAGCTGCCCTCCGGCGCCTTACCGGAATCTTCGAAAACATTTCTCGGAGATGATCATAGCGGCTGCGGTGATAATCAATCCACAGGCACAGCTGCCTTATGGCTTCTCTTTTCTCCTCCCCAAGGTCTATTATATCTGCATCCTTCTTTTTCATCATCATCTCCAATTCCGCTACCTTTTTCTCCTGATTATTGACAGCATTAGTTAAATTCTTTTTCTCTCCCTCACCAATGCTGACTGCAATCTCTAATAGTTTAACTTTCTCTTTCAATGTTGATTCCCGTTCTTTCGCACCTTGCAGTTGCATAACTAGATCACCTACTTCTTTTCCTAGTTGTTGCTTCTCATTCTTCATCTCAATGACTCGAGTCTTTGCAATCTGAACCTCAGTTGACATTTCCCAAATACAGTTTGAATATCTGTTACAGTCCTCTTCGAATTTTAAGGTCAAAGCATCCACTTGTATCATGGTACTACTTACATTCTCTGAGGTATCTGTGGCCATCCTGTGGAAAGCTTCATTAGTGGCAGCAATTATCCCCGATAGTCTAGCAACCCTTTCCTCCAGCATTCTCTGCTCTTGCTGGTAATGTGCTTCTGCTTTTCGGAAGCCCTCTTCCTTCTCGGTTAGTAATTGTTCTGTGACCCGGAGTTTCTGGTTTGACAACCGAAGTTTAACTTCAATCGTGCGGACATTCTCAACCAAAGTATTGAGCTCATCTCCTTTTACTTCAAGATCTCTTCTCAGGTCCTCAACTGTTTCTTCCAAATCAGCTACCATCTGCTCTTTGGACCCAGCATTCTTGTGGAAGTCTTCAGCCATTTCTTCCACTTTCCTTTCAGCTGCTTCTAGATTTGCCTTGCACTCCTGGAACCAAAGTTCCAGTTGCTTGTACTCCTCGCTTAGCTTCCTGTATGCCTCCTCCTGCTCTTCCAGCCGTTTTTGCTGATCTGCAATTTGGCTCATTAACTCAGTTTTGTGATTCTCCATTTGGATTTTCCCGGACTGCAAGGAATCTATTTCCAGTTGTAGATTGTCAACCTGTGTAGTTAGGGACATGATCTTAGTGGAAGCTTCATCCTCTCCCTTTTCCTGTCTCTCCTGAAAGGCAGAGAACTCAAGCTCTCTCTCTGCTAATCTTTTTTCTAATCCAAAAATTTTGTCCCGCAGCCCCACCATTTCCTCGCCCAACAGCCCACGCTCTTTGATTTGAGTTGTTATTTGCTCTTCAAGTTGGGTTTTCTGGTTGCGCACAGTCTCTATCACCAATTCTAGTTCTTTCACTTGTGCTGTCAAACTTTCTTTGTCCCCAAGGATTCTCTGTTGATATTCTGTTTTGCATGATAACTCCTCTTTCAGATTTTCCATTTGAATCAAGTATTCTGAAATTTCCTGGGTTTTGTTTTGGAGTTGCACTTCTAATTGAGCGTTCTCTATGTGTGCAGAATCCAGCTGCTGTTGTAACTGATTAACCTGATCTATGAGACCCTTGACTTGAATTGACGCTTCATCGCCTTTACTTACCATCATTTCTTCCAACTCTGCTTTCTGTGCACGTAAAGACTCCAAGTCTGCTAGCAGAGTGCTGAGTTGTGCTGTCAGACTTTCTGTTCTTGACAATGATTCTTTCTCATTGTCCTCAAGTTTATTTGTGAGGGCAGACAGTTCATCTCCTCTCTGTTTTGACATCATTTCAAGTTCTGAAATCCAAGCTTCCAATCGTAGATTTTCTTCTCCCAGTTGCTTTGCTTCAGAAACTTTGCTCTCAACCTGCACCTCCAAATCTCTATTCTGGGCTCGTAATGCTTCACGCTCCAGTTCCAGGCCAGTCACACGTGACTCTAGTTCTTTTATCTGTGCTGATGATTCATTCCCACGTGCCTTGTGCATCTCTGAAAGTGAAGAAAGCTCCCCTTCCCTGTCAGACA